>JANUYF010000001.1:199227283-199917283 GCA_026167975.1 Phrynosoma blainvillii | reverse complement strand
TTAATGTTGGATACATCAATGTGTGCATAGAACAATGTTAAGGATGAATGAATGATGATGAAGACAATGATGATTAAGTTATCACTGTGGTGTAGTGGTTTGAGTGTCTCACTAGGACTCTGGAGACCAGGGTTCGAATCTTTGCTCGGCCATGAAAACCCACTGGGTGACCCTGATCAAGTCACACTCTCTCACTGTCAGAGGATGGCAATGGCAAACCGTCTCTGAACAAATCTTGCCAAGAAAATCCTGTGATAGGTTTGCCTTGGGGTTGCCATAAGTCGGAAATGACTTGAAAGCACACAACACACATACACACACACACACACACACACACAACTGCTTCTAAAGAACCCATACTAATTTCCATTTGACCTCTTGTAAATATTATTGAGATGAAGAGAATCCCATTCTCTACTTCGTGTGCAAACAACGCTACACAAATGATAACTATGAAGATGCAAAGAATAATTTTAAGTGACATTTTGTCCTTTGCTTCTGAACGGTAGGCAATGTTTATTAATGTTACTCATTAATTCAGGCATCAGTGATCATCTCTTTTTGTAGTTTTGTCATCCAGATATTACATATGTGTAGCATTGCCCAACAAAATAAGTGTTTAAAAATAATTTGGATAACAGCTGCTGCTTTCTTGTTATTCAAAATTTTGAGGAATAAGTAGAGAACATTATTAACACAGGCTT
The DNA here is from genome assembly GCA_026167975.1 of Phrynosoma blainvillii. Taxonomy (NCBI): domain Eukaryota; kingdom Metazoa; phylum Chordata; class Lepidosauria; order Squamata; family Phrynosomatidae; genus Phrynosoma; species Phrynosoma blainvillii. Next base: position 199,916,579 of record JANUYF010000001.1, on the reverse strand, counting down.
ATAAGCCTCATGGAATATAAAAGGACTTATTTTAAATAAACATATGTAGGATTTAATTGCAAGTGGGGCTGCATCCGCACTGCAGAAATAACCCAGTTTGACATCAATTTAACTGCCCTGGCTCAGTGCTAAGGAATTCTGGGAATTGTAGTTTTGTGAGACGTTCAGCCTTCTCTGTCAGAGAGCTCATCTGGTGTCACAATAAACTTTCCCAGGATTCCACAGCATTGAGCCAGGGCAGTTAAAGTGGTCTCAGACCAGACTATTTCTGCAGTGTGGATGCAGCCTAAAATGAGTAGGAGAACAATGAGCTTTTTCAGCAATCAAGATTAAGCCCCAAGTTTACTCACCATCTTTTTCTCTCTCCAGCACTTAGGATTGCTAAGATTCCTGTCTAAACACAAGGAAAATTAAAACATGCTGCTGGCAATCTGTGTTGAAACACAAGGCAGAATGATTTGCTTATGGGTTCATTCTGAGAAGCATTTGTTACTAGAATGAATGGCCCTCTTAATTTAGATTACAATTGGTAATCACTTACCAATAGTACGTATTTTGAGTAGTTTTAGCAATGTAGAATCGTACAGCACCTTTTTCTCTTTTCTCTTGACTGTTTTATGTAGAATCGAGTCACATTAAGTAGAAATGGTGAAAAACTATACACACACTTGCACTTATATAGCTATTAAGGATCGTTTCCAGAAGAGTACATGTTTTGAATTAGAGAGTGAAAATGATGATTTAATTGAGGCTTCTGATGCTAACAAAACAGTCATTGTTTGAAATGAATTTAAATTGCTTGCTTAACTTGAGATAACCACTGTAATTTTGCCTTATTTTCTGATTGAAGGTTAAAACATCATTTTAAATGCAGAAATCATAGTAGGAGTCCTCCTTTTTAATAGAACATTATCATTTTGTCAGATAAGTTTCTAATTATGTGGTAAGACACATATGCAACTACTTTGAGATTCGAATTCACATACACTGGGCTATATTTCAGAGGAAGGAACTGGCAAAACCACTCCTCTGAGTATTCCTTGCCTAAGGAAACCTTATGAAATTCATAGGGTTGCAATAAGTCAACAGGTAACTTGAAGTCATATATATATATGGAGAGAGAGAGAGAGAGAGAGAGAGAGAGATCTGCACAGGTTTGGTCCATGTTCTGGATAATTTTTGTGAGATGAAAGACCTGTTGGAATATTGTATGTGGAAGGCAGGTTAATACAGGGAGGGGGAATCCAAGGAATACTAGAAACTGAATTTACATTGCAAAACCCAAGAGGCTTCTCCTTGTATACCACACCTATCTTATTCCATTCCCTGCAGCTCCCTCTATGCCCTTCAGATCTACTCCAGAGGGTTCACCAAACTTCCAGAATTGCAGAGGAAGGAGGAATGCACTCCATTGATACATTTCATTCTATCAGGAGACAGACAAAAGTGCATTTTACCACATCCATAGGATGCTCTCTGGTAGTTAAAGGGAATAATAGCACTATAATAATAGTGTAGTGTGAATAGAACCCAGATTAGAGTCAGTTTGTCAGACACCAAGTAAACATGTTCAAGATTGGGTTATAACTTCCTCCTGAAGTCATATGGTGTATATATGCTTAGCATATATATGCTTAATGAATTCCCCACCATCCCATTTCTCACAATTCATGCTGTGAAGATGGTTCTTTGTCTTAAATTACACATATAATACAATATTAGCAGCCTTTAACAGTTCGTTCATCTGTGTGTGTATCTGTGCTTTGAAACATAGCTATGAACTTAAAATATATTGAATAAATTATTAAATAATATATTTAATATATTAAACTATATTAAATAAAAAGCACAAAATTCTCTTATACTCTCCCCAACCCCACAAGTGGTGAGCCATGCAAAGGGCAACTACAGTTGTGGTCCATAGCAGTCTGCCACCACAAGGAGGTCCAGATAAGATTATGGGAAACAGGCTCAGAAGTGCTTGATCTGACTTGGTGCTGGAGGGAGGACACAACCAAGGGCACTGAGTTATTACTCAAGAGGAAGAAAGTAACAGCCAGAAAACCTTGTTGTTGTTGTTGTTGTTGTGTGCCTCTAAGTGATTTTTGACTTATGGCAGCCCTAAAGTGAACCTATCATAGGGTTTTATTGGCTGTTTTTTTCAGATGGGGTTTGCCATGGCCATCCTCTGAGACTGAAAAAGTGTGACTTGCCCCAGGTCACCTCGTAGATTTTTATGCCTGACCAGAGATTCGAAGCCTGTTCTCTAGAGATGCAGTCCAGTGCTCAAACCATTACACCATGCTGGCTCTCCCAGCAAGCCTACACCTCCATTATTGCTGGTTCATTGTAACTGCCAGTGCTTTTTAGTGCAGCCTGGAAGATCCAAACTGAAGTCCTGACTTCTGGGTACTGCAGTTTTACCAGTTAGGGGTCAATGTATTGGGGTTCAAGATGGTGGAGATTCAGTTCATGAAAAAAAAACTGCAAAATTTTCTTGATCCTCAGAAGAATGGTAAGCCATGCCTTGTTGGTCATAGGCAAAGGGACATTCTTCGTGTGCAGAATCTGGTGCTCTCAAGTCAAGTTGGGATGAGCCACTACTGCTTATCTAAGTCCAAGGGATCACAGTCTGGCTTCCTTCTATAGGCAAATTCACTGGTAGATTCAAGGTGATTTTGTAATCATTTCATTCATTTCCAAATATAAATTGTTTCCATAAAGAGACATTTCCCTAGGCATCATTGGCCACAAACAAACATTTTGTCTGGTAAAGAAATATCTGAGGGAGAAGACACAAATAGATGACTGCACACAGAATTTGTAAGTATAAAGCAGTTCAAATGGTATCTCTTCAAGCATCCATGTCCATGGGGATTGCTTCACTGTACAATATCTGGAACTTTGTTTTAAGGAGCGGTACCGGAGTAACTGAATCGCTCTAACATCAGGCCAAATTTGCAGCAGTAGCCAATTGCTATCTACAAGTAGAGCACGGCCATGTCGCTCTAGATCCCCCATCCACAATCAGAGATGCCCCCTCCCAATGCAAGCTACTCACAGTGGAGATTATCAGGCGGGGAAAAGGACATCCTTGTCCCATCCTTTCCCTGTCCTTATGGCACAATTGGGAAAAGATTTTCCCATGACATCACACAGTGTCCCGTCATTGAACTATATTTGACCATGATTGTGCGAAAAACTTTTCCCATGACGTCATGCTTATCCTGTCATTAACCTGTCATTGAAGTGGAATTGTCCTGTCATTTTGTATTAACAGGAGTTCATATTAATACAACTCCACTTTAATGACAGGTTAATGACAGGTGGTTAAGACGCTGAGTCTGTTGATAGCAAGATTGGTAGTTTGAGGCCCATATGCTGCGTGATGGGGCGAGGTCCCATTACTAGTCCCAGCTTCTGCCAACCTAGCAGTAGATAAACAGGTACCACTTCAGTGGGAAAGTAAACAGCATTCTGTGCAATCATGCTGGCCACACATTCACAGAGTAGTCTCTGACAATGCTGGCTCTTTGTAATGGAGATGAGCACCACTCCTATGGTCAGACACGATGTGACAATCTTGTCAACGGAGAATACCTTTACCCTTAATGACAGGATAAGTGTGACATCTTGAAATGTTTTCCCCACGTTTGGGACAAGGACTGGATAAGGACAGGGGAGAGATCCACTTTGCTCCAGACCCTTTCCCGTCCCCATCTGATAATCTCCAGTGAGACCATTGAATGTGCACACTGCAATGCTGCAGTGCTCCTTAGTTCTGTTCCTCCCATCTGAGCCATCAGTTTGGCCTTCCTCAGCCTCTCAATTTTGGGCAATGCTCAGAGTACCATATGGTTGTGCATGCAGTCCTCCAGCATGGTTGGAAGGAAAGCTGGGAGACCAGGCAGAGCTTAATAGGAGAACTGTTCCACTTGAGCCCCTGTGTACATGATTGCTGAATTTTGCACACAAAAAAACACAAAACAGTATCCTTGCACAGACATCTCTCTGTATAGCTATTTTTGTGCAAGATTGCTGGGTTTTGTATTGTTTCCAGATGGTCATGGGTTTTAATTTTCTCTGCAAGATTGCTAGTTTTTGTGAAAAGAAAAAACAACAATTCAGCAATCTTGCAAAAATAAAACAAAAGCATATTTGGAAACGGCATTTTTTGTGCAAAGAAAAAAAAGTGTTTTCTGCACAAAACCCGCATATCTTTATACAAAGAACACATGTGCATTTCTTGGCAGAATAATTTCCACTAACACATCAGGTTATACAAATACTGGATGAAAATAGCACCACATTCTCACTACTATATTATTCTTCCCAACCAGTTTCCCCAAGTTTTGGGACCCCTCCTTTTTTCCCCTTTTTGGCCAGGAAACGGTGAGTATTCTTTCCATCTGTGTGTAATACACTGAATATCTAGTGCACGGGTTGGCAACCTACCACGGACCCCCGCTGGCCGGCCCCCACCGACCCCTGCTACTGCCGCGCATGCCACTGCCATTTTGCCTTCAAAAATGGTGGCTGCGACTCATTGGAAGGCAAAATGGTGGCTGCGGCGTGTGCAGCCAAAATGGCGCCCTGGAGGAGGCCCCTCGCTGCCGAGGGAAGCCCCCCGGGGGTCATCCGCAGTGGCACTGGGCCTCTTGGAGGCTCCTCACCGCCAAGGGAAGCCTCCCGGGGGGCACCCGTGGTGGCGCTGGGCCTCTTGGAGGCCCCTCGCTGCCGAGGGAAGCCTCCCGGGGGGCACCCGTGGTGGTGTCAGGCCTCTAGGAGGGAGCCCTCCTGGGGCCCCCTGCCGCCGTGCGCATGCGCATGCAGAGGGTGCCGGCCACCATTTTGTTTTTCAAAATGGTGGTGCATGTGCCCACGGGGGGGTGCTCATGCGCACGTGCCTGCCCCCAACGCCATCTCCCTCCTGGCCCATTGGCAAAAAAGGTTGCTGACCCCTGATCTAGTGCATTGAAACAGGAGAATGTGAAGGAAAGGAAATCTAGCTACTCCACCTACTGTAAGCCATTGGCTCTGCGTACCATGGCCTCTTGCTTCCACCTGCCATTAGCTGTTCTTGCCATCCATCTCATCACCCCAGTGGGCATAAGCTGCCACTATTTATTTGTCAATGCCTTCGAATTCCAAAACCATTATTAAATCCTGAACAGATCAGATGTTACTTTGCAGTATCAGGCTAGACTCTCCTTATTGCTGCCAAACAATTCTGCAGTAATAAATATATATCCTCATGTTACCTATCTTCAAAAGCATCCAAAATTCTCATTAAGATTTGGAAGTTATTTGGTGCCCATCTTTTGAAATATAACTTCTATTACACTAATTCTGTATATTCAAATACTGGAGGCAACTCTGCTACAGATAAAAGTCGTCTGAATGATCGTTATGACATTTGCAATGCTTAGAAGTGTTTCTTTTAAAGATTTTGTTTAGCCTTGCAGGGGTAGTATACCAGAAATAACAGATATGTACTTCTGTGTAACAATTCTGAACCACTAGCCAGAGAGATCATATCCTTGGGTTTCCTCCATGAAGATCTATTTGCTTCTAAACCAAGCCTGAATAGTGGGCAGGTTTTTAAAAGTGCTGTGAGGTATTATAATTATATCTATTCATTAAATAACCCTTAGAACTGAGCATGCTCCCCTACCCTTTTTTCTTTTATAAAAGCTTGAGTGAATGTCAAGTGTTCGATATTGGGAAGGATATTGTCCTAAGTTTAATGGGGGGAAAAACAGAATGAGAGATTTACTGCAAATGAAAGCCATTACTAGAACTGTTATCAAATCAAAAGAACAATATAATAATACTGAGCTCTAAAGAATATGAGAAATTGCCTGCCTGAGATGAACACCTAACTTTTAAATCCACTCTGTGCAGTTTTTGTTTTCTTCTTTGTGCTATCAGGCATTGCACATGCATCTGGAGACGGAATAGGTGGATGAACACACACCATGCTCTCTTCCTCAATTCAAAGGTGTTCACAAGTTTCATGAAACTCACTGAGTGTAATAATGGTAAGGAAGAAAAAAGAAGAAAGATCATGAGGATGTACTTCTACAGTCGGGTATATTGTGACATGGGACAACAGTAACCTGACACTTCTTCAGGCCCTGTGCAGATCTAGGGTTCATCCAGGCTGGTGATTTGTCCTGATTTAGACCACACCACTTAATGTTTCATGATGACACTTCTTGCCACTTGCCCGTCAAAATGCTCTTTTGACTTCTTAAAGAATTTCAGTAGAAAGAGGGCACATATCAGTTCATTTGTGGATGTTTTTCTTGTGACGTGGATTGTGATAATAGAGGTGAGTATGTCTGACCCTCTCACAAGCCTCCTCAGATGTGTCTCCTGATGTGTTACAACCCCTATGTGGTCTCCTGTTTCTACCTTACTGCCTGCCATTGTTCATTTTCATTTTAGACATCTGTAAAGGTATATTGGGAAAGTGGTAAACTCTTATGCTGCTATGGTGGTTTGTTTCCTCACTACACACACACACATACACACACTGCACTCCCTCTTTGTCTGTGATCATTCTCCTCCAGTGGTTCAGTGCAAACCAGGAGTGCATGTAAGGGGGATGTGTGATCTTGCTCCAAGGAAACAAACTACTGTTGCATTTTACCACGTCTATACTACATAATGTGTTGTTGTTTTTTAATTGAAAGAAGACCCTGAGCTGCATACCAGTCTCTGTGAGGTCTGCAAAGTGGAAACTCATCTGAAGACAAAATGGGGAAGGGGAAGAGAACTGGACACAGTGATACTGCAACAACAGCGTATAGATTTAGTGTTAAGTTCGAGAGAGATTCCCCCCCCCCCCCCAACACACACACACAAGAACATAACCACTCTGTTTGCAACAACTACCCTCTCTGTGGGCAGAGACAGACATTTCACTGGGAATGTGTTGGTCAACAAGAGAAGTGAAATACATTAAAGGGAGGAGGGGCTGCAAAAGCATTGCTTCAGATTGCCAGCAAATCAAAGCACAGTATGTAATTTACTCTCTAATTCTGATGGCTTCCCAATTGAGTTTCTGTTTCCAACAACACCCATTCTTGTCAGGCAAATGACTGCAGGTAGCAGTACTTGCCAGCTCTCCCCACACCACATAAAGATTTCCAGGTTTCTACACACATGCTCATTTCTAAAATGGATATGAAAACCTGGGTTGTGAGTGTAGCATGAAAAGGTACACACAAAGACATTGCCTCAGAATCAAATGAAGCCACAGAAGACACAGTCTCAAAACAAAAATGAAACAAACCATAGCAAAACATCGACACATGCATTTGGAATTCAAAGAGTGAAATGTGGGCAGGAAAAAGTGCTGCGTTCAGCTAAAGAGTAAAATGTTGCAGTAACTGACAGGAATTACCAGGAAATAACATCAGGGCAAGAGAGATATCATGTGGAATTAAAAGCAGTGAAAATGGTTTCTGACTTTTTGGTCTAGTCTGAATGAGCCCCTGCTGGCACAAGGGAACTCAGCAAAAGCAGTAGCTACTTTGTAGATACAAAGGCCGGTTTTGAGTCTGGTACGGAGCTTATAGGTTGATGTCCATCAGTATGCAGCATGGTGCAGACTGCATGAGTCATTTGCGGCTGATTTATGAGCTAAGTGTATCCTGACTGCTCTAAGCTTCACATTAAAATTTAGTCCAGATTCCACTTCAGTTACAGTTTAATCATCTCATGAACCAACAAATCTGTTGGATATAATCATATGATTAACAATTTAAATAATCAGAGTTTAACATCTACCGAACATTTGGAGACAAAGCATAATACAAATAATATTTGTTCATATTATTTACTGTCAATTGATTTCTGTTTATGGGACTCTTATGAGTGGGAGAGCTTCAAGACACCCGGTCATCAACTTCTTGGGTCTTACAAACACAGGGCTCTGGCTTCCTTGACTGAGTGAATCCACTTGTAGCTCAGTCTCCCTTTTTACTTACTGCCTTCCATTTTAACAAGCATTAGAACTAAGATTTAAGTGAACATGCCACAAATAATGATTGAGCAGAAGCCACAGACTTAGTGAAATTCTCAGATGGTCACTGTAAATTTGCCAGAATTATGATTGTCCCCAAGACTAAATAATGCATAAGTATGCTTGTGATTCATGTGGTGGGATGCCATAGAGTCGCACACTGTAATATATAAAGTGCAGGTTTCTATCTCACTTCTTTCAGGTTTCTCTTATTTCACCTTTTCCACAGTTCACCCCAACTGGCATTCTCAGCCACCATTTTCCAAATTCCATATTTGCATCCCCCCTTCCACTCAGAAGGTTCACAGAGATCACAACAGCATATTGTGTGTGTGTGTGCATGCGGGGTGTGTGTGTGTGCATGCACATGTACATAAGCAAATAAATGGTATAAAATTTGCAGTTTTTGCAAGGCTATTAATTCAAGCTATACATCAAACAATCTGAATGTCTTCTTCAGCTGATTTCTTGCTTCCGAACCTAATAAAAATGCTCTAATAAATCACCAAACTGTATATGTTATATGTTAAACATTCCATTGGTTTAGTATTTCTGGTACATCTGGTGATTTTTCTTGCATCAGTTTGACATGTTGTAAAGGGTTTGTTATTAACCTGTACAATTTCACCACCTCACTTTCAGATTTCTCTCACAAAGATTCTAAAACTGAATGGCTTCTGTGACAGCCAGAATAGTTAATTCTGAGCAACCTGCTTGGCATCCTCAGATTCATGCTGAAAAGTTGGAAAATGTCATTAATAATTTGTTTAGACAAGGCCCTCCCACTGTGCATATTTGAATTTCATTCATACAGAAATGGAAAATAGGTATAGTTTCCTTCCTTAAATGTTTCAAGAGATTACCTCAATTGTTCTCCTTTACCTCCAGAGGATTGTATTGGCTTCTATTACCTTCCTGAGTGTCTTGAAAACCTTTTAAAAATGATTTTATTGTTCTCTGATATTCTGAATTCTTTTTATCTATTTCATCAGATGGTCCAACTAACTCTCCCACAAGTAAAAGATCATTTCTGGGAATTGACTTTAATATATCGGGTCAAGACTCTGGGTTGCCATACACCCTTCCCCAACAGCAATCTATCTCTCACCTTTCCACATATTTGCTAGCTTACATTTTACTACAATATTCAAATTCCTCAAGAGAACCTTATTACCATGGAAATGAACTCAGAGGCATTGTTTGTATTTTCCATGCACTGGCCATAGCAAGGCCATAGCAATATGCCTTTTGAAATTATTCTTTTACCTTTCCCACATAGTGATAAATGTGACTTCAGGAGTGCAGGTTAGCATGTGAAACATTAAAAATGGGTCTATAGGAAGCCAAGGTTCCCTTCAAAACACTAAATAATATGGGGTAGGTCCAGTGACATTATTTCTAGTGTAATTGTATGCATGCACTAGAGGGGGAAAGTGCTGACTATTCCACTTACTCTTCTATTCTTGTGACAAAGACCCCAGCATTTTCAGCAGTGTCCTGTTGAATCAGTCTGATGTTGATCCTGAGATTGACATGTTGTACTGCTACTTTGTTTGTTTGTTTTTTAAACAACAACAACAAAGTATCTCTGTTGATAGCCAGTGATCAAACTCTTGAGCTCTGTTGGTATGTATTTGTGCCTCTCCTCTAACAACTTAGCTGTTGTGTTACCTATCTGATCTTTAGTTGGAGAAGTCTGAGCATACTTTGAAAAGTGATCTGTAACTAGCAGCAGATTTCCATTATTCCTGTTGTTTGCACCTAGCACCTTGCTAATATTTTCCAAATGTTCAGACCTTGCCAGGTGGAGTTTTCCTTTATACTCAGTGAACACAAGTTTCACACTTCTATTGCACTTTTTATACCATCCTGTACTAACAGAACCTACTATTTAAAAGTTCTTAAATTCCCTCAAATCCAAAATAACACATATCTTCATGAAACACTCTTATAGAAAGTCCTCTGTGTTCCTGAGGTAATGCTTGTTGCTTTCTCCTTTTTCCATAGAGTCCTCAACTATGTAATACTATGTAAGAAGAGCCCTGGTGGCGCAGTGGTTAAACGCCTGTACTGCAGCTACTCACTCACAAACCACAAGGTTGTGAGTTCAATACCAGCCAGGGCTCAGGCTCAACTCAGGCTTGTATCCTTCCAAGGTCACTAAAATGAGTGCCCAGCTTGTTGGAGGCAATTAGCTTACAGTTATAAACTGCTTAGTGACTGCATAGCGCTGTATGAAGCAGTATACAAGTGAAGCTGCTATTGCTACAATATAATATTTCATCCATCACTTTCAGTTTTCCCCATTTTCTCAATAATATAGTTATGTTGAAAGATGTCAAAAACCTTTTTGGACACTTTCTTCCCAGATGTTTTAGCGCTTGAGACAGGATGTATCTGTGTTTACATCTGTGCTTGCTGCCATTCTGGGATGCCAAGGCAAGTCAAAAAATAGTGATCCAGCTCAATTTAACTGACTGATGGTGCAGGGCATGAATGGGAAAGAATGGCCCCTGGGCTGCATGGAACACCTGGAAACCTCATCAGTCCCCAAAAGCCCCAAATCCCTTTTTTTTGGGGGGGGGGAAGGGGGATTTTGGGACATTGACTTTGCTCAAAATCCATGCAAATACCCTCAACATTCACAAAAACACCTCCACTCTACCTTCAGAACCCCCAAATACCTCAATTTTCATCACTGTCCTTCTCAAAATGGCAACAGGACGTAATGCAGCGTCACTTCCAGTGACTGTTTTGAGAGGGACTGTACAGGCAAAGGGAGGTATTTGGACTTAACTGATGTGTGTGGCCCATTGGGACCTGGAGGAAATTTTACCACTAACCCCCACCCCCACCCCTATGCAGTTGCCCATACTGATCTAGAGATACCTCCTGGTAGAAGTCCAAGAGTCTTTTCTAAAGGTGAAGAATTCCTTTAAGCCAAGACATTATATTGCAAACCACACCTGTTCATATCTCTGCATTGCTTTCTCCATTATGACTCTCCAGCCACTGATATACAGAGGCATAGTGACTCTGATACTGAAGGGGACATATAGCCATCTTGACAAGAAGCCCTTAGACCCATACTTCATAAATGTATCCAGTTGTTTTTTTTTTGGAAGGCCCTCTGGGCTGACAGCCCTCAATACTTCCTGTAGCAGTGAATTCCATACCATGGGTGCATCTACACTGTAGCAATAATGACGTTTGACACCACTTTAACTGCCATGGCTCCATTCTACAGACTCCTGGAATGTATAGTTTTGAGAGGCACCAGCACTCTTTGGCAGAGAAGGCTAAAGACCTGTAAATGTACAAGCCCCAGGATTCCATAGGTTAGAGTTGCAGCACTTAAAGTTGTGTCAAACTGAGTTATCTCTGCAGCATAGATGCACCCTTAAACTATGATCTGTGTGTAGTTGGCTCTAAGTATCATCAGGGGTTCCATTCTGGACCCACCACAGATAGCAAATAATGTGGGACCTCAAATCCTGTTCTCCCCAATGGTGACATGAATGCAACTGTACTGGCGTGGCCATGTGCACATGCTGCCACTGTGGAGAATGAGGTAGGGCCATCTGCAGATGCGCCAATCCACAGATGGCAAGTCAGTTGGGAAAGTCCAATTGTACTTACTTTTTTCATTTCTGAATCTCCTACCATTCAGTTTCAGTGTGACCCTGGATTCTAGGATTCTGAGAGATACATAATTTTACACATCTTTATCACGTTTCGCTTTACTTGACTTTTACTTAAGCTAAATAGCTCCAAACATTGCAATATGTCCTGGTAAATGAATTTCTCCTTTTCTCTGGTCATTTTGGTTGCATTTGTGCACCTTTTCCACCTTGTCTGTTATTGTTGTTGTTTTTGCTTTCAAGTTGTTTCTAACTTATGGTGACCTTAAGGTGAAATTGCCATGGGGCCATGGGGTTTTCTTGCCAAGATTTATTCAGAGGAGGTTTGCCACTGACTTCTTCTGAGGGTGAGAGAGGAATTTGCCCAAAGTCATCCAGTGGGTTACCATAGCTGACTAGGGATTCAAACCTTGGTCTCCTGGAGTTGTAGTCCAACATTTAAGTAACTCCACCATGTTGGCTCTCTTTCCATCTCTGCAAGATGCTTTCTAAGTGCAGTGCTGAATTGTACACAGTATTCCAGATGTGGACACACCACTTTGCATAAGGGCAGTATGTTAATGGCCATGTTATTTCTAATTCAATGTCTATTTATGCCCAACCTGGAATTTTCCCACAATGGGTTGGCATTCTCCTAGAGAGATTAACCATGACCTCCAGGTCCCTTGATCCTTTGCTGCCAGCTCGCATCCCTTCAGTGTATATGTGAAATTGTTTTGGGGTGTTTTTTTTTGCCCCAATATCATCGCTTTAACCTTGTTTTCATTGAATGTTCATTTACCATTTTAAAAGCAATTCTCCTAGTTTAAAGAAAAACCTTTTGGAACTCTTGACAATCTCTCTTTGTTCTCACCACAGTAAATAGTTTATTATTAACACATCAGCAAATGTAACCACCACAAAGTAAGCCCCCAATTTTAAGTTTTGCATCAGGAGATTCTCTACCCCTCGAGCTTGGTAGATATGCATATTTTTCATTTTCTTTTGACAATTTTGTATGTGCTATCCTATATATTTTAATGTTTCTCCACAGCTTTTTTCTTTTAAAGTAGTATAGATGAGGACCATCTGTTAGGACACATCATTGGCACCTTTATATTCATTTAATAGGTTTTTACATATTTCCCCTTTTGCTTAATATATTAATTATATATATATATATATATATATATATATATATATATATATATAACTTGCTTAATTTTGTAAAGTTTCATTTATCATTTTTGTCATTGCTTTCATCCTCATCAGATTGTTTCCTACTTTATTTATTTGTTGTTGTTACTATTATTTCATTATTTTGTAAATATATAACTGCAAGTAGGTAAAAAATTAACGATTACCTACCTGCCAATGTTGAGTCCACCATCACCTTAAAAACAATTCTGATCCCTGAAACCATGGTTACAATTTCCAGAAGTGGAGAGTCATCTTTTCAGTTCCTGCAAGAAATAAGTTTTCTCCACAGTAAATCACTCTCCCAATGGGAGAATCAAAATCCTCATTTACTCCAGAGGCAGGATAATAAAACGTTTAAGCGTTTTTTTTATAACACTTTTAAAAAAATCACATGTGGCCCAATAATAAAGCTTTACTGTTCATCCTCTCAATCTTAACTGTAATCTCCGCTTGGAGAGGAATCTGAATAGCATCTGACTCAAAACTTAATGTTGCTGAAGACTGGGTAGCTCCTTCCCCAGAGCTTGGCCTCATTTCCCAATGCTATCTAAAGTAGGTTTCAGCTCTTGAAAAACAAGGGATGGATTCTCTTTCTTAGAGCAGGTTGCAGCAATAAGATTGGAGATGCTCATCTGTTCCACACTTATAAGAAAAATGTCTTCGGGAAAGGCCTTTTTAAAATGGTGCAATGGTTGTTTCTTCAATATTTTTTATGATGGGTTCTTAACTCCACTGGAGAGACAACCTTATTCTACTACATGAAGCTCACCTATTAATTTCTTTACCTGTTCAGTCAGTGCTGCCTCAAGACTCACTTTGGGTACAGGCATCAACATTTTAGTGGATCATCTAGATGACTTTCTTCTTCAACTGTCCTTCCAGTAAGGAGGGAAAGAGTATTAGCTGTTTTTCATTTCTGGCTGGAAAATGGTTTTTCCAATACTTTGGAAATCTGGTTGGAAGGAGTAACACAGTGGTGAGAATCTGCAGGTTTAGCTTGGTTTTTGCACATCCCAGAGTGTTTGAGGAAATTATTCTGCACATAAATGCATATCGGTTTTTGCATAGGAATTGTGGAGGTTTGTGCAAAACAAAACAAAAACAAACAAAAATCTATTCCCAGGCAGCCATGTACAAAACCCAGCTATCTTGCACAAGAAAAATCACAAGAAAACAACTGCATGCAAAAAAGAGAAGTCTTGCATACAATAAATAGCTGCCTGGTTTTGTGGTATAAATTAACCTTTCTTTATGCAAGATTTCTGTTGTGCAAGATATTGTGTACAATATTTTTTGTTGTGCCAGATTTTTGTCTTCAAGATATATATATATATATATATATCTTGAAGACAAAAATCTGGCACAACAAAAAATATATATATATCAGCAGTTGTACAAGACTGCTGATATATATATATATATATATATATGTGCTCTGTTGTACAAGAAAGCTATATGTGCTCTGTTGTACAAGACTGCTGATATATATATATATATATATATATATATATATCAGCAGTCTTGTACAACAGAGCACATATAGCTTTCTAAAAACAGTGGAAGGGGTGGTGGTGAAAACCCCAACAATTCTCATGCAACTTCCCCCCCAAAAAACAACAACAACAACCCTCACATGTATTTCTGTATGAAATAATTTCCTGAAACACTTCAGAATGTGTCAGTATTGGTGACAATCATACAAAAAAATCATTTGCTCTGCATCAGGGAGAAAGCTGTGGAAATTATTCAGCCTCACTCTTGAGGGCAAAATAGTCAAATATTAACATCTTCACCTTCAACATTATGCCACTTTCTCTCTAATTTCTCTGACCAGTTCAGAATAATCAGGGAGATCACACCACCATTCCTTCGGTCTTAATTTTATTAGCAGCAGCTCATCATAAATACTCCACTAAACAACTGAGACACCTTATTTTGATACATTTCATCACAGCTTGTTTCACCACAACCAGCGACAACATCTCCACCTTCTGTGCATAAGCTGAAGGCTTCTCTCTGGGGTTTTGCTTGGTGTTACAAATAGATTATAAATATCCTTGAAATCGTCCATACTACCAAATGTGATACTGAATTTCCACTGAACAGATGTAGTTTGTGATATGGAACAGACTGACTATGGCTGCAGAAATTTCCCTGATGTTTTTGCCCTAGCAATTCTGGCCACTTCTCTGAGGAAGGAGGAGGAAGTTATTAGGGCATCCTTTTGTAAGAAATCATTTAATGGAAGATTATACAAACTAGGTTAAATATCAGGAGGAACCTAGGAAACAAACATTTTCTCTAGCCCTCCTTTCCTAGGAAACAAACATTTTCTTCTGAAACTCTACTCTTATTATTAAAAGAAATATATTCATATATTATAAACTAAAGTATGCCAGATATTCCAGATATCTCCTCAGAAATGTAATCTGATTGATGTCCTTCTCCAAATGTCACATCAAGACCAGCCAGATTCATTTTCAGCTGAATTTCCTCATAAACGCACAGCCTTATCTGTTATATTCATAAAATAATTGAAACAAGGGCTGCATCCACACTGCAGAAATAATCCAGTTTGACATCACTTTAACTGTTATGGTTTTGTGTTATGGAATTCTGGGAATTTTAGTTTTGTGAGACATTTAGCCTTCTCTGACAGAGAGCTTTGGTGCCACAACAAACTACAATTTCCAGAATTCCATGGCAATGAGTCATGGCAATTAAAGTGCTGTTAAAATGGATTATTTCTGCAGTGCGGATGCAGACAGAACTATTGTCTTCATATTTAGGGCTGCCATAATCCATTGGGTATAATGTGAGATGCTCAGAATCTGACAGTGTTTTGTCATCCAAGATGTGTGCCAAATTTCAAGGCAAAATTCCAAGAAGGAATCATTGGAAGGATTTTCATAGCTCATCAGGAAATCACTAGAGATGCCTCAAAATCTGCTGAGTATTTTTGGTTGTACTCAGAACCAATTCAAACCAAAATGCTTAGAAAGCAGACAACTTCAGAATGTTTGTTTAATTTATATCATGCCTTTTACACCCAGTACATGATTCAAAACAGCTTACAACTTTTTAAAACAAAAGTGCAAGTAAACAAACAACCCCATTAATGCAACAGTTAAATAAGACTTATATCACAATTCTATTTAGAAACCACAAGTTAAAAACCATTTAAAATATATTTAAAACACAGAAAAACACAGACAAAGTATACCCCATTAAAAGCTCCATCTGCTGCAACAGGTTAAAACCCAAAAGTCAGCATAAATAAAAAAAGTATTTGCCTCCTGGCAGAAGGGAGGGGGCCAGCCAAACCCACAACTTGGAATCAGCCACAGAAAAGGTTCTCTGATAGTCTGAACCCAAGCCATGTAGGACTTTAAATTTCATAACCAGCACATTGAATTCTACCCAGAAACCTACTGGCAAGCAGTGACACTGTTTCCACAGCTGAGTTACATGATCTCTTCAATCAGCCTAGCAAGTAGCCTGGCTACAGCATTTTGGACTATTTGGAGTTTCCAAACAGTTTCCAAATGCACTCTACCACAGAATGTGTTACAGTTATCCAAATGAGATGTAATCAATACATGTGTCTTCAGAGCCATCAGGAATCTATCTGGATCCATAAGCCTCCTGGGGATGACCATCTTAATTGATCCCATTCCTCTACAGAGGCTTCAACCCCCCATGAGTCTCTAAACCCTGCCAGGTAGTGTGATCTGACCATGACAATGGCCTATAGAAAGTTCCTCCACCCTCAGATCACCATCAACCAATCCAACACAGAAAACTAAGTCTAAACTGTGGGCAGCAACATGGGTGGCCCCAGATATTATCTGGGACATACCCATGGTTATCATGGAGGACATGAATTCCTGAGTTGTTCCTGAAAGAACTGCCTCTGTATGGATGTTGAAGCCCCCAGCGCAAGACTCCAACACCACTGCTGAGATCAATTTAGCCAGCTCAGGAACTGCTGGGCAGTGTCATGGACACTACACAAACAGAATCCCTGCCACCCACCTTAAATACAAACATGAGAACTCAGCAAACTGTGGGACAGGACATCTGATGAGGGAAATGGAATCCTGATAGACCCCCTGCAATTCTGTTTCCCTGCCCCTTTGGTCTTGCTTGCTGCTCCACAGAGAACCCAGGTAGTCAAAACTGGGAGAGATTACCCCACCACTTCATGCAGCCAGGCTTTTATAATGCAAGCCAGGATAGCATGCTCATCCAGGATCAGGTCCAGAATCAAGGCTGTTTTCCCCCCATTCATCATTCATCCACAGCATTTACAGCCCAGGGGGCCTTTTGCTAAGACTTTGAGGTGGAGGATAATTTGGCGGCAACCAACACCCTGTGGTTCTCTCCTCTCCAAGGGTGATAGCGCTCTCTCCCCCATTTTTTTATCTCCTTCTACCCATTATTGTTGGCCTGGATGCTTCCTCTCCAGATTACATATTTTCTGGAGATTCTTAAAAGACCTAAAATTTGGAAAATAAAACAAAGCAAATTCCTCCCCATGGCCAAACAGGTAAACTGGCTCCACCCTTGTTTCACCCCTGAATCAGCTCCCCCAAATGAGTGACCTTCCTTTGGTGTCACCCCTGAAGTGGTGTACCTGGTGACAATCCTACTGCCTCAGTCAATATCCTCTTGCAGAGGAAGGCATTAAACCTCTAATTGTTTAAAATGTGCCTGGGAACCAATTGTTTGGGAATATCAGCAAATGTATGTTAGAGCTTCCTAGCATAATCTCAGGTGCTTAGCATGTTTATCAGGGATAACATGATTTTTGAAGAGGAGGGAAAGAAACTTTTTAGAACTGCCATCAGTCTCCAACACAATCATTTTTCCTTGCCACTTGTTGTCTATTGAATGGGATTTAGAAGAGTATAGCTAATAGTTACAAGTAGCCTCTGATAACTCTATGTCATAGGGGATATATATAACAAATAAACTCTGTTGAGGGCAGAGCTTTCCTGGAATAAATTGCATGAGAGAAAGGCAGGAGATCTCTGCAAAGCCACCAGCAAATCCTTGTTGAGTGAGTGTGGAATAGATGCAACTTGTCTTGTTATGAGCACATGGATTACAGGGAAATATGAATCCTCTATGTGGTCATAAAGGATTCCTAGGAGCAGGGGGCTGCAGTGGCTAAAAAATAACTTGGCAAGCAAATCCTAAAATAATTCTTTTCCCCCCTCCCTGTCCTTATTCTGGAGCCATCTAAATCCAGCCCTCAAAGAGAAGCAGAGATGGGCACTTTGTTTTCTTGTGATTTCAATTACAAGGTCAAACAAGCCACACTGAGCCCCTTTAAACCTGTAGGGTGAGTCAAGATGAGATAACTGTTAGGATATGGATGGGATATATAGTCAAAGGTGAAATGTAAAGATGTGTGTGTGTCTGTAATTTTTTACTTGAACAGCTTTTGGGCAAAGCACAAACGACATTTAGAGAAACAGAGTATATCAACACCAGGTGGCCAACACAGACATCAACATGTACTTTCCCAGAGGTAGAACTAACGGACACAGACTTTGTTATGGTTAACAAGAGATATCCAAAAAGGTAAACATCGTTAGCTTGGGAAAGATAGTCACGTGGTGGATGATGGACAGCAAGAGGCTGGGTTAGTAGACATCATACAGACATTATCCAATTAAAATAAGGTTAACACCTAGAAGGTGGAGTATAGGAAGGGCCTAGAGAATCCTTTGTCTAGAATTGTTTATTGTTCAAGATGTGAGCGTGTGTGGCTGGAAGCAGTGGTTTTAACTGCAACAAGTTGGATCTAATGTTTTTTGGATTGTTGAAGATGTAATCTTGTATGGCTGAACTGGACAAGTTCATCACAATGGATTTTACTTAGTTATCTTATTTTTTACTTTTTATATACATTAATAAAGCTATGCTTTTGGACTTTACAATGTGTCTTCTTGACTGAGGAAGACAGGATCCTGAAGAAGGGAAGCTGAACTACAGTTGTTGGTAAGAATTACTAAGTGGCTGTAGATCACAGCAGCCAGCTTGTCCTACAGATTCTGCTGGGTGCCAAAGAACATCACTACAACACTCATCATCCACACACTAACAATAACATCTAAGCACAGCTGCATGACACCCTATGTTAGCAGTCATTATTCATGGTAATCTTTAGTAGAAGTATTGCAAGACAAGTTGAGGTGACTCTATGTGACTGCTGAATGACACATAAAAATAGCCTTGTCTATAGGTATAACTGTTCATGCTTTTCCATCTGAGTGCCAAAGTTAATCTGTAGACTTCAGGGCAAACAACACTGAACAGTCTTGCAACTTCTGCTGGCATTATTGAATATCCATCTTAAAAACCAGGGACCTTTCACACTATGCCGACATAGCACTATGATTCCACTTTAAATGCCATGGCTGCATCCTATAGAATCCTGTGGTTTGTAATTTGGATAGAGGTACTAGAGGAGCTCTCTGACTGTGTATTCTAAGTACGCCACCCTGAACTGCAAAGCCCAAGACTAGAGCCATGGCAGTTATAGTGAAATAATAGCACTATAATTGTGTAGTGTGAAACACCTCAAGACAGGTAGATTATGAAAGACCAAGACCTAAATCATGCTAGATCCATACTTCTGATAGTGAAAAGAATTTCATGTGGAGCAGTAATTGCCACAGTTAGAGATGAAAGACTTACTGCAGAAGATAATGTTGGCAATAAAAAATGGGGGGGGGGGGGGAATTGTCAAAATTCAAATGAACTTATCAAACTTTGCACTTTCAAGTCAATATATGAATTAAATCTCAGTCCCAGTTTTCCTTCAAAATTTGGACTTCTCTGAATTTTGCAACAGAGTTCCCCAAGAATTTTAAAACATGAATACAAAATTGTAAGTATTTGGGAACACAAATGCCAACAAAAATGCATATTAGTAAACAATACATTTTAAAATGTAAATATTAGAAAACTTGCTGAAAACTGTGTATAACTAGTGTTTGACAAAATTGTGTGTGAAAATGCATGAGGAAGAAGGTAAGGGAGAAAACAAGCATATCTTGATATCTGCAATCCTGGTATAAGGCAGTCTGGATACCACTGTTATTTAAATCAGATGTTTAAGAGGTGTGAGAGATGCAGCAGGCTGAAAGGTTGTTTAAGTATGAGGGTAAGTATAAAGGAGTAGCCCTGCCTCATTTCTTAAATAGGAAGGAACATTGCTGCTCACATCTAGTACAATACTATCAGAAAGCTGCCATTATTGCCACAGGGGGAAAAAATGTTCCCTCTGGAAAGGGTGTCATTATGATCATAGAATGGTTTGACCAAGGAGAATAATTGACTTGAGTAATTAAACCCAACACATGTACCATTGTACCCCAGTATTTAATAGCGGCACTAGTTAGTTACAAGACCTAACTAGTAAGGTAGCCTTCACAACACCTCAATAGACATTAATATAGTTGAAATTAATAGACATTTCTCAAGTTGTAGTTGAGAATAACATATCTAAATCAACACTTGGAAAAAGTTACTTATTTGGAATCCATTTCCCAGGATCTCCCAGCAATCATGGCCACCAGGCTCTAGAAGTTGTCATCCTAAAAGAAGTGATTTTTCCAAGCATTGGATAGCATCATAGATGCAACATATTTCACATAAATTCTAATTCTCAGTTCTTTGTAAAACAGTTCAAAGTGAATGGATAGTGCATAGTCTACAAGCTATTATTTAGAGTTAGAAGTATACATGGATTCACGTGTGCCTTGCCTTGCTTGGCAGTCTTAATTGTAAACCATCATTTTGGTGGTCCAAACCCAAAGGGAAAGGTTTCTTCTGATAAAAGGAGACCTATTTTTCACTGGAGTGACAGGCCTCAGCCTGAGATGTATCAAACCATGTGTGATCTCACAGTGAATTGTCTCCACTAACCTCCCCCTCACCACACAAAGTGCTCCAAAGTTTTCATTTTTCTCCATTATAGCGAGTCCCCATTTGCCCTCTGTAATGATATTTCCTAGACACAAGTTTACCATTTAAGCAAGAACTAGGCCAGAGAGCCCTGAACTTTAGAGGCAAAACAGGTGTTTGGCATTTTAAAGAGAAAATTAGAAAGGAAAATGATTATTCCATTATGCTACAAACCCCCAAGGCACAACTGAGGAGCAGAGCATTAAACTTTGAATGAAATTAACTGGCAATAAGAAAGGGCAGAGTGTTAATAATAGCAGATTTATCATAACTTACAATACGATAGCCGCATGTTAATTTTGAAATGTCATTTTACAGATCACAATGGCTTTATTCAGAACTATCCAAATTGGGATTTTTATTATTATTTCTAGAAAAGTGTTATTAAGAGATACTGAGAAATACAATTTTAGTATGTTAAGAGTTGCTTTGCTGGATCAGGCAAATGGATTCATCAGATCAAGTTTTTCTTTATAGTAGCCATCCAGCCATGTAACTCTGAAAGCTGAAAGTAGAATGTGAAGGGTACACTCCTCCTGTTTTGTTTGACCCCAGACCTATTACTCTCATGGATACATGGATAAGTGGAATGCTCTTTACTTTCATGCCTGATAAATGTTAATAGACTCACCCTCTGTGAATTGTATGTTGTTGTCTTGGTGTTTTTATTTAAGTAGAAGACACAGGGGAATGATCAGTAATAATAGTAATAGAATAGAGATGGAAAGTAGTTTAAAGCCACATCTCTAGCAGACAAATTTTCTATCCTCATCATATAATCTTTGGTTACTAAGGCCCCATCTACCTTTGCTAGAATACTCTGGTTTTCAGCAAATGATGGGATGGACAGCGACTTCCCACGCAGTTCCTGTAAGCCATCTGGTGCCATCACTGAGGGCATGAGTCTTTCTGAGGTCAGAACAACTCGTGCCTATAGACCGACTCAGTAGGTATGCTTACAGGGACTGCATGCAAAGCCAGCTGCCTGTCATCATTGCATTTTGCTCCAAGTTGTTTGGAAAACCTGGAGCAAAAGTTAAGCCTTTTTAATGGGGGACAAGGGGTGGAAACCCCAAATCGGATCCAAGTGTTGTGTAAACAACATGGACCCAATATGGGGTTTGAGGATTGTGTAATGTAAACAGCATGCAGCAATCCTGGGGAGGGGATTTGAGGGTTTATAAGTGATACAGACAAGCACTAAGATTTGTCCAGAGCCAAGGAATTTCTTTTCATCCATTCCGCTCAACCTAGAGTGCTATCAACATGCTTTGGAAATGAAAAGCTAGAAAAGCCAGGTTTGTAGACATGTGAACCGTTTTTGTAGCAACACCACAATTGTGGAACTACCTCCTGAATGAATTAAAATTTACTTCTTGTTTACATTGAACTGGGCAGTAAAGACTGTTCTATTCTGTCATGTTTTTAGTGTTCTGTTGCATTTTAACTTAAACTGTTGCTTTTAAATTTTGTTGAATGGGATGATGTTTGCTCCTCTAGTTGTCTGTTTGGCCTGGGTAGGGGGAATAGGTGTATGTGAAGCTGCAATGTTTTGTTAAACATTACCCTGCGTGCCTAGTAAGCAGGGGTTGTCATTTATAAATAAACACATAAAAATATTTTCAGGAAACTAAATTCTATGCCCATTGTGGATAAGCTGCTGATGCCCATTGTGGATTTGCAGCACTAAGAGCTGCCTCCCTGACTCTGAGTGGAACTTTCTGAATCTTTGGCAGGTCTATACTTGCTAGCATATTCTTTACCCTAGATTCCCTTTTACCTGCTCTCTTTTGTTATAGGCTTTTGGCTCTCTTAGTCAATGACAGGAGTCTGCCTTTGGATGCGGCCCCATTTGTCAACCAGGACTGTTGCTGAGGTCAGAACAAGGTGCCCAACCATGCTATTGATGCTGGGCACCTTATTCTGACCTCAGAGCAACTTGCAGCTGCAACGGCAGCACCAGGCAGCTAGCAGGGACTGCAAGTGAAATGGTAGCCACCATCATCACTGTGAAAAGAGTTTCTGCAGCAAAAGGTGAATTATTTAAATGCAGCTTAGAGGGGAGGAAGCCCTAAATTGTGTGCAGATGTCATGAAGACAGTCATTACAGTTTTGGGGTTTTGGTCCTACATCATGTAAACAGAATGCAGTGAGCCTAGGTGGAATTTGAGATAAATCACCCATGTATACAAGGCATTCAGGTTTCCCAAAGAGCAATATATAATGTAAAAATAGTATGTCCCTCATAAAGCAGAACAATATGTAATTTATCTTAGTAGAAGGAAGACATAGCTGCACATACAGTTTAGATTTAGAAGCTAAGCTATACTTACAGAGTACAACATCACAGGTTTCTGAATTTTTGCTAATATCACAAGGATGCCACCAGAGAAACCACTGCATAAATTGACCCAGTGTTTTCTTCATAATTTTTTATGGTGGAATTTCAAGTATCAGGAAGCATAGCAGGGGGAACCTGCCACATATGACAAAAGATGCTGTTATTTCTCTCCTGGCATAGATCATACTGTGCTGTGTTTACATCTTTTGCTAAGTTTAATGGAGGCACAATGCCCACCTCATATTTCTTTGCAAAGTCCTCAATTCATAGGGGTGGATTTTTGAAACTGATGGACAAATCAGACATGACAGGACAGCCATAATCATTTATTCATCTATTTATGTCTTTCATGTTCAAAGTAGGGAGTCTTAATTTTTACATAAAAGAGCCCTGTGGATGGGAGCAATGTGTTTCTGTGCCCCATCTTTCAGACTTCACTACAAGCACCTTTTTTCCCAGTTCAGCTTGCTTCTGGAATATATTAGAGCCAGGCTCTGGGTGCTTGCAGACAGAAGCTCCCTAGCACTACCATTGTAAAATATTTCTTTTACAGCTATTCATACTATTTCCCCCACTAGAATTGCAAGGAGCAGAGCTATTGTACCTTTAATAAGAAACATCATCTTTTGAAATTCCCTCTTCTACACTGTCATTAAAGATACATGAGCTCTGTTCCTTATTTCACCTGGCAAACCTACCACTAACAAGGATTTAGTGGTGGTGAGAAATGACAGGAAAACATAGGAGGGTTATAAATGGCAGGTGTTGTTGTCTGTGCCCACTGCTCACTTCTGTCAAAGAAGTTACATTAGGCTACAAACATAGATTGCACAGTAAAAAAACTTCATCTGGAAGCAGAATATGTAGGAGATGCTCATGGAAAAGAAGAGATGGGAAAAGGCAAAGAGATGGGGAGGGAGAAAAAGGAGAGGACTTTGCTCATCATGTGCCCCATTTTAATCTAAAAATATGATTGCCTTCCTTCCCTACTGCATTTGGACATAAAGCAAAACATATGCTTCCACAGTTAATTAGAGGATTTGATTACAATTCTTCATGTAGATACGATCAGGATGTAGGCACCTGTATGCAGAAAACCTTATAGAAAGACCAGGTCCATGGATTCTAAATACTATGGTTCTGTAGGAAGTGGCCATCTTGCTGATGAAGGAAGACACTTGACAGGAAAAAGTTGTTATTCTTCTGTGTGTGCTGTGTAATCTAAAGAGGGCTGGCCATCTGGCCATTATTAGTATGAATTGAAGAGATTGTGGAAATGTAACAATTACTGTAGCAGAAACTCCTAATTAAAAGGGGGAGCCTCTCCAGAAAAAAAGGGGGATTTTAATTTAGTTCATGAATGAGACACAATGCTAATTAAAATTTAGAGGTTATTAATGTGCAATTGCCTTTGTGTGATTTAGAACCTGCAAGATGTGAAGGGAAGAAAATAGCATTCGCCAGCACTGGTTGCTTCAAAAAACTATTCTGAATTTTGCTTGTAAAATTGGTAGTGGTTATCTTCAAGAGCAATACTCCGAGTTTAAAAACCAGTCAAGTTCATGCTAATAGTAATTTAAACACAACACATTGGTCTAGTTCATGTTGGTGACCAGGGGCCCAAGTGTGGGATGGAGAAGGGTATGCTTGACCAGGGCCTAAAATTCTGGAGGGGGACTGCCCAAGTTGCAACTCCATTACTACAGGAGTATCTACACTGACAGGAAATCCATTTTATCTTCAAGTTACCCCAATCTGCAGCGACCGTGGACTTATCCACACAGACCAACCTGAGTTTGGGAACTGTTCATACAGTTCTGTCTTTCAAACACATCCTGGCCCAATAAATCATAGTATGTGTGGCCACATAGCCATGGGAGCTCTGTTTTTTTTTTTTTTGTCCACCTCTCCCATTCACGTGAATGTATATATTTCTGATCTCCTCCCTCCAGCCTCTCACCAATGTCGCTATGAAGTGCAGTCCACACACACGTGTGATGTAAACCCTTCTAAAAATGTAACTGTACCTCCTCCCACTTTTAACCCTCTGTGATCTGGGGAGAAGGTTCTGATAAATGGAAGGACCCCCATTTATCACAGATTGTTTCATGGGCAGACTAGATGCTGATCTGGTGGTCCTGGTCCCAGCTCAAAGAGGCCTTAGTACAGGTCTCGGAAACTCCATGGCACACCCCTCAGACTGGACAGCCTGTGCACCCCTTACCTTTCTTCTCCATTGCATCTATTGAGAAGACCCCGATCACAGCCTTGTGTGGAAAGGGGGCACCTGGCCATGTGAGTGTAACCAGGCACCCCCTTTCCACTTCAGAGGCCATGATGGAGGTCTTCTCAATAGAGACAATAGCAGAGGAAGCTAAGGGGCATGTGGTGGTAGTGGATCCATGGTGTGGCAGTGTGTGTGCATGCAAACACCCACCCATCCCTGCACTGGCCTTTGCTATCTTGGCCCGTCGGCTCAGCCACTAGGACTCTTCTTCAAGCTGGATGTTAGACTGAACAGAAATAGCAAAAATGGGTGGGTTGGGACACAATAGAAAAGTTTCAGTGTGGGTTGTGGGGTATTTCCATAAATGTGGGGGGGGAAAGATAATTTCAGAATGGAAACAGAAACTTTCCTTTTATGACATATGAGATGTGAAGTCAAAGGCTTTCATGGCCAGCATCTATAGGTTTTCTGGGTTTTTCAGGTTGTGAGGCTGGGTTCTAGAAGAATGTATTCCTGACATTTCACCTGCATCTGTGGCTGGCATCTTTTGCTTCACCTGCTACTTACAACCCAGTCAGCAAATCCAGAGTGAGGGAAAACCCTCTTTTCTTTACATGCTGATTTCTTATTTGTCTTTCTCTTCACTTTCCTTTTTCTCCCCTTCTTCTCTGTCTCCCTCTCTTCCTTTTGAATAATATGCACAATTTGGAGCAAAGTTTTACTGGCAAAAGCACAAGACAATATAAGAAGCATTAGCTGGTATACAAAGTAAGATGACCAGATGTCAGCTGAAGTCTCAGGGAGTCTGATACTCTAGATCAGGGGTCCACAAACTATGGCCCATGGGCCGGACTCGGCCCGCTGCTGCCGCCGCTCACACCGGTCGCCGGCTGCCATTTTGGAAGCCCAAATGGTGCCTGGTGTCGCGTGCACATGTGCATAACTTGGACGCCATTTTGTTTTCCAAAATGGAACCCGGAGTTGTGCACATGCGCTCATGACACCGCGCGCATACGCATGACTCCAGACGCCATTTTGGAAGACAAAATGGCTTCTGGAGTCATGCGCATGTGTGCACGCATGCACGCGTGCCTCCGCCCTCCCGGAAAATCTGGGGGCCAGCAAACCGGCTCCCAGAGCAAAAAGTCCAGGGACCCCTGCTCTAGATCTCCAGGTGGAGAGATGGATCTCAGCTAGGCTAGATCGAGAGAAAGTTTGATTATATTGCATGAAGAAGATTTAAATCCTGCCCAATTGTTCTCTGCTGGCACCAGGACTTACTATGAAGTTGTCTGCATATGTATTGCACTTGTGCAATTGTCAGCATACTTTAAGAAAAAAATAAGAAGGAGGGGTGATGCTGAGGAAGGAGCTGGTAGTCATTTGGTGCCATTATGCTATTTAGAGCAAGGTAGGACATATACTTCTAGCATCCTAAATTCAAAGACTACTTCTTCCACAAGTCTTGGTGCAGTAGCACAAGACTGTGGGGGGAAATCCATGCTCACACTCACCATCTCAGGGAATAAAATCAAAGAGAACAGAATGCTACTGATCCAAAGAGTATGTTAGTGGTAGCCATGCATTTGGTCTAATAGCATTTTAAAGCTATTTAAAGCCCAGGTAAACTTGCAGTAGGAAAGGCTATGATTCTCTGACCAGAGGAAATCTAATTGGGAGAAATCTGGCCCAATTTTGATGATGTTCTCCCTCCTCCACCTTACAATGAAGGAAGTTAGAATGTTTTGCTGCTTCTAAACATGGGGGGAACAATGCTGTTTTTCATCATCCCCTTTGATCATATTCTGAAAAAAAGGGTGTTTGCTACCTCATCATGTAAAATTATAACATAAATTTGTAAACTGAAGAATTGGGAGTACCACATACAGAAGAAGTCATTGAAAATGAGTGTGCTATATTGGAGAAGTTCATTAAAAGATTTGGGAAAAATGAAAAGCAAGGAAGGATATAAATGTACTTAACTTGAATTAATAGCTACATTAAGTTGTAATGGTTGTAAACACCCCTCACACACATACTAATATGATACCATGGAGTCTTCAGCCACATTCATAACATTTCTTATCTCCATGCTCATTCAGTCCCCCCCCCCCCCCTTTCAATTTCTGGAAGAAACACTGACTCAGATAATTCAACAGCAGCTCAAAAAAAGATACATTTTTATTCACCAAGCATAAAATGCAAGTACAGTACTCCCAGCACATAATCTCACGAAAGTTTGAAGAAGTGCTAACATAAATGTTAATATAATTTGCCCTCAGAGCAGTCTCATTTTTCAGCAGCTGTTAAAATGCCAACATCAGCATCAATGTTCATAGGTTTTTGTGCCTTGAACAGTACCTTTAGACCTTACTCAAATGGTTACTTCAAGCTATGTTGTTCAAATGAAATGATTCCAAGCACAGTGTACTTGTCCCACAAAGTTGTTATTTGAGACACCTTAGAATGGCAGTTGCTATCTAATAAGCTTATCGCACGGCACTTCAAAGAATGTAAACAGAACGGAATGCAAGGGAACAGAATGGAGCAAAAACGCATTTTACTGCATGGGAGAACGCCACCGATGTTGCCGGGAGTCCCTGATCCGTTCTCCAGCCATTCCTGGCAGCCGATTTTTGAAGGAATGTTCAAAATTGTCCTTCAAAAATTGGCTGCCAGGAACAGCCGGGGATCAGATCAGAGACTCACGGCAGTATCGGTGGCATTCTCCCATGCAGTAAAATGTGTTTTTGCTCCATTCCGTTCCCTTGCATTCCGTTCCATTCCCGTTCCTCAAGTGCCGTGCGATAAGCTTATGTAACATGGAAGGTAGTTTTAGAAACTTATCTTCAGTTGGGCTAATTTCAGCTGTTTTGGTTAGCAGGCTAACCTTTGCATACCTACAGATTCAGGATTTATATGCCCATACACATTTGTAAGAGAAATGTGGGATTACTAGAAGGCAAATGATCAAAAGTCCATTGATTTGGAAACATTCACTATATTTATATAATCTCGCTTAGTCTGGGGAGTGGGGAGTTGGCACATATGGACTGTGGATATGAAATCAAAGTTGAAGTCGCATCAGGGATGTAGCTATTTTCTGCCAGTCCCCAATTTCTAGCATTCTAGTGGAGAGTAAGGGGTGTGGCAGACCAGCCTAAAGGGCCAGCCTGGAGGTGGAGTTGGGGTGGGGCAGCCACACATCAGCCACCCCAATCCCACCCTGATGCCATTTTGATGCCATGCGCCCATTTGCACGGTGCATGGTATCATGACGCCCTCCCGGCGCAGCATGCAGACACACAGCACCGAAAGGGCACGGAAGAGCTGCAGCGCTGGCTCTTAGGGCAGCCTTTTGCCACCCCTAAAAGGAGCGGTATTTTGCCTCTCTTTTAGGGGTGGCAAAAGGATGGATCGGGGGCATGGAGTGGGGTTGCCACAGCCCTGATCCACCGCTAGCAGGGGCAGCCCAGAGTCACCCATCTGCATAGCCCCTAAGACTTGAAAATTGTTTGGACCTGGAACTCTTATATTTGCTGTATTCACTATTCTTGGTAACTTTCCCATTCCCTTTACTTTGGATGCCTAAACTGTATTTGTAAATGCTCAACTTAAGTTTGAAGTTACTAGAATGCTAGAAATTTGAGGACTGAAGGAAAATTTCATTGAGTGAGCAGAATTCTTATTTCAGTAGAGGGAACACCTTCATTTTGCCACCGGTCACTACACCCCTGAATTACACACAGCAACAAATTCACTCATGTTATTCTTATGTGCTTGGTGACATTACACCTACCATCAAAGCTACACGTTGCTGGGAACTTCAGTTACATGACATCTGTTCTTTCCCCTACAGATGGCTAAGCAGTTTTCCATGGTAGCTAATGTAGGAATGGAACCTCAATCTATTTTTATACAGATAATAAACCAAACACACATTGGCTTTGCCCATTGAAACAGACACATACTTTTACCCCAGAAGAATGAGTAATGTTAAAGAAAAATCCAGTTTGGAACAATGCAGTCCTAGTTCCTGCAGTTGTCCTGACTACAGGCAGAAGGCCTTTTCCCCATGAATCTCATTCATACATAGGCATCAGAGTTGAAGTGGGCACAGTGGAGGTTCCATCCCTTCAGGGAAGTATGAGCAGCAGGTAGGCATGCAGTGGCATGGCAGACCCATTAAAGAGCCTACTTAAGAGGGGGTATCATAAAGTTTTAATTATCACCTTTTTAAAAAAAATGACAGTTCATTTTGATTTGTAGTTCACCATCCAGATTTACATATTTTCCCCAGCATTTCTTGATCCTCTGAATACCGCTACTATAGAAGCCTGCAGATTGCGCCTTAAACCACTCTTCCACTTCATGAATGACATCATCTGTGTTGTCAAATTGGTGACCCTGCAAAGGATTTTTCATGTTCAGGGAAAGAAAAAGTTTCTTGGTGATGATGACACTGACAAAATTTCATCAATATACCATAATAACTTCTGGGTGATAATTATTACTTTACAATACCCCCTCCTATCAATAGCAGTAGAAGCTGCTGTACCTTCACCAGTCCATCTATCTGGACAACAACCTTCATTGCCAGTACTGTGGATATGTCAACCCAAATTGTCCTAAAGGACAGGAGGAAAGTGAAAGCCATGTGCCAGCAAGCACAACTCCAGACTTGGGGTCAGGCTATGTGAAAGACCACCTCTTCCCATATGAGCCTACCTGAAATTAGAAATCCTCAGAGGAGGCCCTGTTGTATATTCCCACACTTTGCAAAATTAGGTTGGCATGAACACATGACAAGGCTTTCTCTGTAGCAGCAGTTCAACTGTGGAGTTCCCTGTCCAAGGAAGTTAAGCTGATTCCATTTGTTTTGAGCTTCCAGCAGGCAGCTGGAACCATTAAAACCATATTGTTCTGCATGGCTTTAATGTTTGAAATTGCTCTGTTTAAACTGTTTTGAAATTATATTTCAAGATTACTTTTAGACTGTTTTAAAAGGTTTTCAAGTTTATTTAAATGTGTTTTAAAAATGCTTTTTTTTTTTTTTTTGCTGTTTTAATTGCTTTTAACTGTTCATTGCCTCAACTGGGAGGTGATACAGAAATACACTCAGCCTTCCATACCCATGGATACTTTATCCATAGATTCAATCATCCATAGCTTGAAAATATTCTCTCTCTCTCTCTCTCTCTCTCTCTCTCTCTCTCTCTATATATATATATATATATATAAAATCCTTGATTTTGCCATTTTATATAAGGAACACCATTTTATTATCCATTGTATTTAATGGGATTTGATCATACATGGATTTTGGTATCCACAGGTAGTTCTTGAACCAAACTTCAGTGCCCACTGTATCTCAAAAAAGGAAGGAAGGAAGGAAGGCCTTAGGGAAATAAGACTGCAGACCAAAACATGTAGGAATGTGACTGGTCATACACCACATAAGAAACATTTGATTATTTGTCCAGAATCAACCCAGCTGATTGGCTGCAGTCATTTTTGTGTCTCAAGAGAACTGGCTGCTTAAACAACCAATATCCATGTGTAACAGACATATTCAGAACTTGTGCTCCTCATCTGAGCCAAAGCTGTTTTCTGGAGTATCAATAACCTCAGTAAACATAATAGTTAACCTAAAAATTTTTCTGTGCTACTTGAAAAGATGAAAAACTGGCAAAAAGGGAATATCATAAATAGAAAACCTAGAAAATTAAATGATATACTGCTATGGGACCATGTTCAGATGGTGGATGAATGACTAGGATAGCTCACTTACATGCTGCTTTTAGTTGTCAGTGATTCCCCACTTGATCTGTCTGTCTGTCTGATCAACGATTCTTCCCCATGCCAATGAAGAGGTCTTGCCATCCTGTAGAAACCCGATTTGAGCCCTTAATCTGCTTTGTCTAATGCAGTTCCTCTGACCACTGCTCTGCTCCATCTTGACAGGGATTGCTTATTTCACATCTACATCCCCTTCTGCTCAAGTCAAACTCTGTCGTGTTAAAAGAAAAGCTCCCATCATGTAGGTGGCACATAAATGCCCTGAAGGTGCAATGGGAAGGCATGTGGTTATGATCTCATAATTGATGGTAGTGCTTTGCTGTTGCCATGGGAGGCATTTGATGTAACAATATGGTTGGTTCTGTCCCTACATCTTATGATAGGTTGAAATATTATGACTAGTAGAGATGCTATGCTTTTGTTATGCTATGAGAGATGGTTTGACACAGTTTCTTCACTGTATGTTACATTAGGTTTATTGCTAAGCTTAGAATAAGACCACTGCCTTCTTTGTTTACCTCAATGCAAACTGTATTGGAGAAAGTATAGAGAAATGTTAATCTAAATTCATTTCAAGAGAGACTTTAATGGTGCTGATAATACACATGAGAATAATAATGCATAGTCCTCTGCTATATTTCTTTCATAGAGTGATTATTACATTCAAAATAGGTGTTGGAAAGTGAATTGCCATTCAACAAGAACAATAGCAGAATACAGAAACTTGAGCTTAGCATTTAACTTCCCTAAGGAAGCTATTTACAAACCTAAAATTTCCAACAGTGCCATAAGTTTTATGTGAATAGCATATAATGTAATGCCATTTTGGATCAAAGGGGGAAACTGCAAGGGACTGGGGAGGTGTATTGTCCACCATGGAATCTTTCAGGATCACACTTCTGACTGTGTTATGACCCCCCCCCCCAGCTTTTTAATTTCTTTTAAAGCTTTTTTCAGTACTTTTACTGTTTTTTAACAAAATAATAATAATTGAAAGAAATATATCTTAACAAAATTCAACAGAACAAATTAAATTTATAGACTGTTAAGCATTCCTTAACAAAATGTATAGTAACTGCAATAAATGTGTTTTTTACTTTTATTTTTACTTTTTAAAAACAAAGAATGTCTCACAAACCCTTTAGGGGTATGGGGGCCCATGTTTTTTCTCCCTCCAAATTGTTTTAGGGGAGCTATTTCTTTTTAAAGAAAGTAGAACTTCTTTTAAAACTTTAAGTATAAAACTTTAAACAACCAGAATAAGCGTGAGGGGTATTTTTGGTTTAAAAAATAATATAGAAACCAAAATCTACAACTCTGGGAGACTAGGATTCAAATCCCCACTTAGCCATGGAACCCCACTAGGAGACCTTAGGCAGGTTGCATGCTCTCAGCCTCAGAGGATGGCAATTTCAACCCCCTTCTGAAGAAACTTGCCAATAAAACTATGTGATAGGTAAAGTTGGAAATGACTTGAAGGTAGACAACAACAACAACAGTGGGCTTCTTGGTGCCTCAAAACTAGGCTTGGGAGGCACATGCTGGCCATACTTTGCCCATCCCTGATTTTGCCAATCCCTGATTTAAATCTATCTTTGTCAGTCTGGTGCCTTCCAGATATACAGTCTTCATCCATTCCCATCCAGCTGGCCAGGAGGGCAACAGAATGAGAGAGACTGAATCAGAACATAGCTGCTGTGTGTGCTTCTTCGGTACGGGGGAAAAAGATGTTACTTCTTTGGGTTTTTTTAATATTTATATTTCACCTTTTTTGTAAAGTAGCTTTGAAGGGCCATCAGACCTAGTACTGTTTATAATGGCTCCAGAATTGGTATTTTCTTTGTGTTACTGTTAACTATAATGATGATGAATGGCTATAAAACAATATAGGATTCCCCCCACCTTTCCTCCCTCATTTTTAATTTCAGGTTGTGTGTGTGTTATGTTAAAAATGTACAATACACCTAATAGATAATGATGATATTGCACTATATAATAATTAACTTCAGTTTCCAACATGACATTTTTAGGAGAAGTTGCTGATTAAATACTAAATATAACACCTAGCTAGCACATTCATAAATAATGTAGACCATAAGCAATAAAAAAAATTAACAGCACAATTGTAAAACATGGGTAAATCCCACTGAGTTCAAAAGGGTTTACTCTCAGGGAAGTATTATAGACTCAAGTGAAACAAGAGCTAAGATTCTTCATACATTCTACTACATCACTGAAAATGCTTCTTCTATTCTGATAAGTGGAAAACCTTGATTTCCCACGAGAGACAACAGCAGCTTCAGCAGCACAAAAGGCTATCAATATTGCAGACTTCAGTTCCCTTTACCCGACAGCACAGGAGAGGATATTAATTTTGTTCTTTCTGAATAAGAGATGTTTTTGTGAGCACTGGCAGTAGCCACCACACAGCACTTCACTATTTTCTCCTAGCCTTGGAGAATGAAGAGGAAATAAATATACATGTTGGGAAGCGCACAAAAATTAAGCAGCTGTCTAGGGATGGGCAGATCTCTCATGTCTGTTTCCATGGTATTTCTCCTTTTGTCATCTCCAAGTCTATTCAGTTATTGCAAACTGAGTTCTTTTGAATGAGGAAGATTTCTTTTGAATGAGGAAAAAATCCCTGTGTATTTTGGCAAATCCAGTTTTTCAGATGGATTCATATCACTATTTATTAAACCATATATTTTCACATTTTAGAAACAGGAGATACACCTGATGGCAACATGGGAGAGGGATTTCTAAGTGGCTGCTCCCAACTGTGGACCTGCCTTCCTAGCATCCTTCTTGCTATCTTTTCATAAGCAGATGAAGAACTTTTTGTTTCAGCAGGCCTTTGAGGATTAGCTGCTCAGGGGAAAATGGCCTTTGATATGCTTGTCGTTAGATTTGTTGTTCTTCTTTCTAATGATTTGCTTTTAATTATTTTTAATTTTATTGATAGTTTGATTATATTTTTAATTTTTTTATAATTTAAACCTTTTTTAGGTGTATCTGTTTTAACTTTAGTAAGCTGTCTTGAGTCCAAGACTGGGAAAGAAGTGGGATGATGATGATGTTTGTGATTATGATATGGCTTTAATCTAATTTTATAGTATCATTTTTATGTCATTAAACACTTTTTTTTCTTTCATAGAATGAATTGCAAGCCAGAAAATTATTAAAATCAAATCTGTTGCTGTGCTTGGTCCGGGAGATGAAGAATCAGGTAAATCTATTTCTTTTTCTTTCCTTCTTTTTCTTTTTGAAAGGAAGGATTGTTTATTGAACAAACAAATACACTACTTGAGTAGGATTGTATACAAATGTGAAATATACATCACTTTGGAAAAGGTTTATATTAGGCACACCAACAGATTTTATCTAGCTCAGGATCTTGTCAATAAATCATTCCAAGTCAAAGTGAGTTCCTGGAGGATAATACAGATGACTATCATTGCTTACAGTCAAAACAGAAGGATGCCATGTTTCATAAAAAGTAGAATCAGTTAGATGATTTTTCATGTCTTGCAACTGACAGGTAGGTCTTCTACTAATGCTAGAGACCAAAAAATCATTTTCCACCAGTGTAGAAAAAAAAGCTTTAAGAAGACTCAAAATAGCAGATTTCTTACTCTTATAGTTGTCTTGATCCCCTGCAAAAGTGGCTGGGAATTATGTAGCTCTCCAGGTGTTGTTGGACTGCAGATTCCAATAGCACTAACCAGCACAACTTAAGTTGAGGGCTTCTAGGAGCTGCAATCCAAATACCCTAAAGCAGGAGTAGGCAACCTTTCCCCTTTAAGGGCCGAGGGATTTCAGCTCCCAGAATCCCAGGAGCTATTGGCCAACATGGGACTATTAGCCAACATGGCTGAGGCTTCTGGGAGCTGATGTCCCTTGACCCTTAAAGGGGAAAGGTTGCCTACCCCTGCCCTAAAGGCACCAGATTTTGTCTGATATTGGAAGCTAAGAAGAGTCAGCCTTGGTTAGTACTTGGATGGGAGGCTGCCAATGAATACTAGGTGATGTATCCTATATTTCAGAGGAAGGGACTGGCTAAACCAGCTCTGAGTATTCCTTGCCTAAGAAAACCATAAAAGCCATAAATTGACTAGTGACATGAAAGCACACACACCCAGAGAGACACACAAACAACTGGACTGAACTACATCACTCACAAGTCTCAAACTTATGTTTCCATTGAGAATGCTTTCTTTTTAAAGGGATAAGCAACTGAAGAGCTACTGCTTGGATAGGAGGCTGCCAATGACTGTCAGGTGCTGTAGGCTATATTCAGAGTAAAGTACTGGCAAAACCTCCTCTGAGTACTCTTTTGACATAGGGACAGTGGGAGAAGAAAGTTGTTTTTTTAACTACATCTCCCTAAATCCCAAAGCCAGCATGATAGTTCACATAGTTCAACTAGCAACATTTCCAAGCTCTCTGACTATGAAATAAGCCAGTAGTGTACGGGGGGTGGGGGGTGGGAGTAGTGGACTGCACCGGGTGACACCCCAGAAGGGGGGGGTGACACCAAAGAAGGGGGTGACACTAGGTCAGCTCCCCACACCCAAGCATGCTTTTTTGGGCACATTGGCCTTTTTGGAGCCTCCTAGGCCCACCTGGGGCCCTTTTGGCCTCTTTCAGGGCCTCCTAGGGCTTTCCAGGGCCACCAGGGGCCTTTTGGGGGCCGCCCAGGTCCTTCTAGGTCTGCAGGGGGCTTTTACAGGGCCTTTTCATGGCCTTCTAGGCCCTCTTGGGGGCTTTCCAAGGCCCTTTGTGGCCTTCTAGGCCTGTGCTGGGCCTTTCGGGGCCATGGGGGTGCTGGTCCAACCCACGCAGGTTCTCCTGTGTGCCCTCCTGGAAACAATGCCAGAAGTCCAGGGCCAGAAATCCCGCCCCTTGGAAGCCCCACCCCCCCACACACCGGGTGTCACCATAGGTAGGTATTGAGAGAAGCATCTGTTTGCATATAATTAAGGAAAGGAAGAAAAGAGAAGTGCTGACATATCAGCATGCATATGTATTCTAACCCACTTTGGCCCTCCAATAACTTCTGGAAGTTTCTTGCCTCAAGTAGGACTGAAGAGGCCAAATGTGGCTACATCAGAGTTTCCGGGTGAAACTCTAAGCATCACCAACCAAAATGCATTGTGCAGCAATTCTTTCTCTTCTTCTTTTGGTGCATTATTTTTTGTAGTGAGAAAAAAAAGATGAATAACATGGTTGGAAAAGTCTAGCAGGTTACAAATGTGCAGTTTGAATTGCTCATTAAATTTCATGTGTGAAGAAGGGTAGATGGGGAAAAAGCTCTATTGGGAACAACAATCTGTGGAGTCTTGGTTGCAAAATTTACCTTTTGGTTAACAATATCCAGATTCCTCCAGCTAGGGGGTCTACTAAGGATTCTAGGAACTGTAGTTGAAGAAGTCACTTGAAGATACGTACACAAACACAACTGGACTGAACTATATTGCTCAGAATTTTCAAACCTATGTTTCCTTTGGGAATTATGTCTTTTTAAAGAGATAAGTTGGTTATGGAAGAGATACATCATAGGTAGAAGAGGTTGTATGCAGGTGTTTGGTTTTTTTTAAATCTAAACAGGATTTGGGTGGTGGTGGCTTTTATTAATGAATGCTTCTTTAGATGGGGAATATTAGCTGAGGTTCTTCTGACAAAGCAGTTTGTTATTTTTGACCAATTATTATAAGAATAGGAATATAGGGAATATACTGTAATAAGGGTGAAGTATTATCAGAAGCTTAGTGGAACCAGAAATAAACTTAGAGTCATCAGATAAATGTTTGTGAAACTTTGCAAGCAGTTCACTTTACTCTCAAGGGGGAGGTTGAAGCTTAAATGTTCTCATTAATTCTAGTGAGCAACATCAGAAGGGTGATAAATCATGCAACACTAACAACAGTATAATATTATCAAGTAAGGTTTGCTATAGTACCAGTCCTTTGGGTTCTAGAAGGCTAGTTTTTTTAATGGATTCTACAGTGTAAATGTCTTCAGGAGTTAGACATAACCTCCAGCACTTCACAGATGAAAACCAGGACACATGTGGCCAAGATGAAAAAAAGTTTTTAAAGAGGAAGAACAGACAAGCTTGGAGAGGCTGTAACAGCTGGCTTTTGCTTGAGTACCCAGCTTTTGTGGGGCAATTGGCTTCCACATTGTAAACCGCTTAGAGAGTGCTAGTTCACTGATAAGTGGTATAGAAATGTACTTGCTTTTGCTATTGCCTGAGCCTCCTGGGAAGGGCAACTTTCCACCCTCTCATCTCTTCTCCTCCTACTGAGTTAACTGAGTGCAAACTTCTTTTGCATTTTGAACTCAGTTTGCAATAACTGAAGTAAGTTGAGGACAAAGGGGGTAATGGGAGAAAGAGAGGAAAACTAAAGATATATTAAAGGCAACTGAAAAAGGCAGATGACAGAAGATTAATTGGAACTCTCCTGCCATATTGAGACAGTAGGGAGGGTATGAGATTAGGTTGAGACTTTTTCTTTTTCTGTAAAATAATTCCACAGGGATTCACTGGCAGGGTACATTAGTTAATAAGAAACCTCTTAGGGCTCTGGTCAAAAGTACACCTTTCAACTGTTTCTGAAACCCGTCTAGAGCTCCTCAATTTATGTGGCTGTTTAGAAATGTTGCTTTAATTTAAAATTTCCCCTTCTAACTTTTTAAACCTGTGATACCTTCTGTTCCTGTTCCTCTAACTCAAACATCTCTGACACATCCCTGGACCCTGAAATATTTCATATACTAGAAAAGGAATCCCTGCTTGGGGCAGTGTGGCTGGAAAGAGTTTCTTGGTTTCAGACAACTAGACAAGAAGTGAGAAGTGTTTCCTCTTTACAAGTACAAAATCAGCTAGAAGAAATGATGAATTAGGGGTGGAATAAACTCTTATTTATTGCTAGTTTTCATATATTCAGAAGTTCAATTAACACCAATGCATGGTCAGTTTAGACTGCCTGCCAAGGAACAACAGGATTAACAAAATCATTTAATTATTTCTTGTGCTTAGCTTGCCCTGAACATTATGAAATTAAGGAGCTTTGTTACAAAGTCATGAAGAAAGTTTGTTTTGTCAGAAGAAATGCAGTTGTGGGTGTCTGGGAATTTGATGGTGTTTTCTGTTTTTCATAATAATATCAACAATTGTAGATACTTTGAAACACACAATAAACTTTGATCTAGTTTCACTTTCTGTTCTTGGCTATCATCTCCAATTTGCTCCATATAAGAGCCAAAAGAGACACATATCATTGAACTGGTGACATTCTTGATGTCTAGGGAGAATAACTTCCATTTATTATACAGAAAAGGTTCCTTTTAAAAAGAGCAATAATTGTAAAGTGTGAGAATGGAAGAACTTTAGGAAACTATTCATGTTTGCTATATATAGGATGAAATGGTTAGCTAAATATTTCTTGTACACTGGTTTCCTTTTCAGAAAAGATTAGGCAAATATTGTCAATGCTGCATTCCTGTTGTGGCTGGATGGAGAGGCTAAAGTGTTTGTATCAAATCTGAAGAATTTGAAATGCTGCATAGGCAATTTGTTTATATTTGCTATACTGTTTTAGGTTGGCAGAGTTATCAAAGAAGGGCAAGGCTGTGATTCTAGGAATTAAAAGCTTATAAAATATTATCACATTTTATTCTCCTTCCTCCGAAGAACCAAAGGCAACCCATAAAATGTTCCATATTGTCCTCATAATAAATCTGTGAAGCGAGCTACACACAGATTACCCCAAAGCCATTTAGTGAGTGTTGCAGCCAGTTTATTTTTGAATTTAGGTCTCCTTCATATTGTTACTTAAAGATTTAGAGTAAAAATACTTCTTTAATAATTGCATAGCAAGAACACTGCCTATCAATGTGTTTTGTTGTTCTAAACAGTTCATGTATATTCTCAGTAATCCTATATGACTTTCCTGTAAGGCAATCTGATATTATATTGAACATTTTGCTGATATAGAATTATGAAATCTCAGAGTCATTACCAAAAGAATCACTCTGGCATCACTGACTAAAGAGCAATATGCAGTATGTATGTGGTGCAGTTGAGGTCCAGAACAGACGGCCCAAAAAAGCCCATTTCCAGGCGTACGACATTTAGATGCCCCACATCCTGATGATGCTGTGAAGCTGACTTGAAGCCACCCAGCTGCCTAGATGTGGGCAGCTTCATGATGCTCCAGCAGCATGGCGTTTACATGCCGCATGCCACCGGAGCATCACGCAGCTGCCATGGGGCCGTGGTGGGGCCAGCAAAGCCGGCTTTTCTCAAGCCAAAAAAGGAGCAGATCTTAACTGCTCCTTTTTTAGCTGGATTCAAGGTGGATTGGGGCCACAGTGTGTGTTTGTCACAGCCCCAATCCATCTTTGGAGGGG
The DNA here is from genome assembly GCA_026167975.1 of Phrynosoma blainvillii. Classification (NCBI taxonomy): domain Eukaryota; kingdom Metazoa; phylum Chordata; class Lepidosauria; order Squamata; family Phrynosomatidae; genus Phrynosoma; species Phrynosoma blainvillii. The sequence continues at coordinate 199,876,962 of JANUYF010000001.1, read as the reverse complement.
GCAGCTGCAAGCCACCCCTTCCATGCCATTCCCCCCTCAGTTATTGTAACATAAGCCTATTGTAAGAGAGACAACATGGTATAATGGTTTGAGTGTTGTGCTATGAGTCTGGAGACCAGGTTTCGAATCCCCTCTTGGTTATGGGGGCCTTGGGCAAGTCACACACTCTCAGCCTTAGAGGAAGGCAAAGGTAAACCTCCTCTGAACAACTCTTGCCAAGAAAACCCCATGGTAGGGTCACCGTAAGTTGGAAACTGCTTGAAAGGACACAATAACTACAAGGCCTTTTTTATTTATATTGTGGTAAGGAGCAATAGAAATTAAGGGTTTTTTTAATTTTAAAGAGTATTTTATTAGTTTTACAATCTACCTGTGCAAAAAATACCCATAAAAATATGACTCTCACTCTGGCTGATACCCTTACCATTACAGCATTCTCCCCTTCCACCCAACCAACCCAGTCCTTCTAAAACCTTTCTTTTTAGACACCTGACATAATGTGTAATGCCTTTCTTAATGTTTATTCCAATGAGTTGACTATCATATAGCTTCAGACCTATTTGATGTGGTATTTCTTCTAGCTATTTTCAGTTGGCATGTTAGCATTTCATTTAAGGCTGTGGCCAAAATTATTTCCATTTTGTTCATTAAGTCATTTTAAATGTTTCAGCTGTTTGGCATCATCTAGCCTCACCACACCTAGCAACACTGAGATCAATTCATTATGTTGCAGATCTGTTTTCACTTTCAATTAAAAGTAACAATAACAAAATACTTCTCAGTTGACTGATGTTTAATCCCTCCTAGCACATTTGTGCCTACAATCTGCCCATTTTCTGATAATCTAACAATATATGCTTCAAAGTCCCACCTGTTCTACACCCTCTCCAGCACTGTAATTAGAAGTTTAGAGTTGTCTTATGTAACATATCTGGAGTCAAATGCCATCTGTGTAAAATTTCAAAAGAACACTTCTTAACCTCCTGGTTAGTTTTAAAGTTGAGCAAACAACTATTTACTCTATTCATTGTCTTAAATGTGATTGAAAGACCTAATAACTAGGCTGCTTGAATCCATCTCCTATGCCAAATTGTAATTTTGTATATATTGGATACCAAATCTTTTGTAGAGCTATTGGGCAGGAACAATAATTTCCAATTCTGTTAAGGATCCAGTAGGACCTTTTTTGTGCATGATTTTGAGGGGTAAGTGATGGGAATATCTGGTGGAACCAGGACACTGTACCTTGTCTCCCTAGCTTGGTAAATAAAGTATCCCTTGAAACTGGAGTATCATGGTGGAATAGATCCTTTATTATTTTTATTCCAGGTGCTTCAGAAAGGAATGTAAAGGTTGGTACAAGTAACTTAGGGCCTCGGCAGACGACTAATTGGGTCGTTTTCCGGGCTCGGAAGAGGAGGGGCAGCCGCACGTTCGGCGCCCCTTCCTCTTCCTGAGGTCGCCCCTGGAAGCGCCGGCCATCCGCACGGCTGACACTTCTGGGTTGACCTCACGCTGCAGCGACCGCACTCGCCGCGGCATTTGAGTCAGGGAAAGTGCGCCCGCCGCTTTTGGGGCGCACTTTCCCTTAAATCTAAAAGGAGCGCCAATTTGGCGCTCCTTTTAGATTCGGCGGGGAAGCGCCGCAGTGAGGCTGCCTTGGCCCCGCGGCGCTGAGGACCAGGGTATCTTGGACGCCCTCGTCTGCATCCCCCCTTAGTCAAAGGACACTAACAATTTTAAAATTCTGCCTTTAAAAAAATCTGCTTTGTGTCTTTCTGATGAGATGCTCTAAAATAAGTTATCACAATTCACCTTTTTTTGGGCAAGTCCTCTTCTTCATCAATATCCACTGCATTTCTTTTACATTTCACATGAACTGAATTGACAAGTCAATTTGGAATGCATTATAATAGGTCCTGAAGTCTGGCGATGCCAATCCCTCTTTGGTGGTCATGTTAACTTTTACACTTTTAATAAATCTCAGCTTTTTATAATTTGCAATACGGTACATTTTCTCTCTCTCTCTCTCTCTCTTCCCCCCCCCCCCATATCTAAGTTTTGCATCATTTGGTTTTCTTAGAACTGTTTGAAAGAAATAAAATAGGGGTGTATGTGTGATTTAACTAAAGGAAAGGTAGGTAAAGGTCCCAGAGGGACAGCATTAAATTAGACCAGGTAATCAATTTGCCTTTTACCCATTGAAAGATTGAAAAATAATGTCTATATGTTAGCCAGATACCAAGGTATTTTAATGAAGAGTGCCAAATTTTCATCCCATACATTTCCTGAATTTTGTTCTGTTTTGTACATTCTAAATTATCGTACATTTAGAATTAGGCAATTTGAAGTCTCCTAAAACATTGGTTAAAGATAGCAAGCTTCTACCTGGTTCAGTCAAAAAGAGGAGTATATAATCTGCAAATAAATAATTTCTGGGTGATTTCCCACATCTTTATTCCATTAAGGTTGAATTCTGAATGTCTTCAATTAGGAGTTCTCTCCCAATAGCAAACAATAGGGGTAAAGCCTCTGCTCCATTCTGTGTTCGAAGTCAAAGGACTGAGGCCATCCCCTTTCAGTTTCTATATATAACCTTTTAACTATATGAATGAAGGGATTTCTCCCTTTTCATATTACTTAATACTTGGATAAATAATTCCATTCTAGGCAGTCAAAGGTAACAATGTCAAGCAATGTTGTTTCATTAAAAGTGTTCAGTTTAGTCTCCAGATAAATTTCTTTCTTTTCTTTTCTCCTCTGTTTAGCATTATTTGTACTTAGGAATGATCACAAACTAACATAGTTGTAAACTCTGTTTCCAATATTATGTGGACTATAAAGAGATACAGTGAGTATGGAAAAAACTGTGGTAAATAAAAAACAACATTTTCCATGTGACGCTTACATCACCAGAAATCAACCAACTTACATTTATATAACAGTTTGTTAATTATCTTGGCTTCTCCCCATTATCAAGAGTTTTTAGAAGATGTATGAAGTGATTTATTAAGATTAATGTTTGAGTAAGTATTACCTTAAGTATTACTGTGTATACTTGACTATACGTCAAAAAATTTATGCCCCAGAATTGACATTAAAATCTTGGATCGACTTATATATGGGTCAATACAGTAATACTGCTTCGAAAGGTCCTGAAAGAAGCACCACCCCATGTGCCTCAGTAGTGATTTCTGAAAGAGCTGCCCAGACAGGAGTGTGTGCATGTGTGTGAAAGAGATAATTCCCTTCTCAGTCCAATGTTAAAACCTCTCCCCGTCCTCCTCCTCCTCTAGATCAGTCTCCCCACCAAACACCCCATTTCCCTCTACTTCCTTCCCTTCACAATCTGATGTTAAAACCTCCTCTCCCCACCAAACACCCCATTTAACTCCACTTCCTTCCCTTCTCAATCTGATGTTAAACCTTCTCCTCCAGCACTAGGGAAGTGGTGTTAGGTGGTTGGGAGTGGTCCAGAGAAGGAGAAGGGGAAGGAGGGAAGGAAGTGGTGTTTCCCCCTTTACATCCTTTATTACATGCCCTTAAGTTTTACCCTTAACTTATCCATGGGTCATATAAAAATCAATGATTTTGTCCCTAAAACTTTCCCTCAACTTATACATGAGGTCAACTTGTACACGAGTATATACTGTACATTGCCACACCAACTCTCTTCATCTCTTTGAATAAGATACACCATGAAATTTATCTACTTCTTACTGGATGCATTGTAAGATCCTATTTATCCAGTATTCACCCCTGTTTTGTCCTTAATAAAAACAAAATTCCCTTCCACATCCTTTAATAAATTGAAGACCTCTTATTTGTTTGTGGTAACAAGATGGCTTTGCCTTTGAATTCAGATGTTCCTTTAGTAGTATATTGTTCTTTAAAACATGGCTCCAGAGCACCTTGTTAACATTTTACTTATGGTGTGTTTCTTGCTAGAATGCAATTTGTATTTTATAGTCTTTCACAACATATAACTTTTGATTGGCAACCCTAATCTCTTAATGTTTAAATGACAACAGATTTAAGATCAGTTATTTTTGAAAACACATATCATCTTCCCAGAGTTTTTGATTTAAACATAGCTGTATCTCAGTTACTAGTCTATATTACATTCACACCAGTGTTTATTGTTTGGCTAAGTTGACTAATGCTTTCCATAGAGAGGATAACCACTAAGTGATATTTTAATAACACCAATCTCTGGGTGAACTTGAGTTTCATAGTGTCTCCTCAGATATTAGACCATTTTTCTCCCTCCATCTAACATTGATCTTAGCTGATTTTAAGTTCTCATCAGCAATACTTTCTTTCCTTTGCTTATAGGTACCTGCTAAATCTGCAACGTGGTATAGGGGTGATAGGTCATCTGACTGTCCCTGTATATTTTTATTTCTTTGTTAATTGTGTAGGCATTTCTTTACAAAATTTAATTTATAGAACCTGAAAACTATAAATGGTTGAATTTTTTCCCCAACAGGTAATGTGTCATTACTTGTAGAGAGCCAGTGTGTTGTTGTGGTTTAAGCCTTGGACTATGATTTTGGAGATCAGAGTTCAATTCCCTGCTCAGCCATTCAAACCCAGCGGGTGATCTTGGTGAATCACACACTCTCAGCCCCAGAAAACACCATGTTAGGTTCACTTTAGGGTTGCCATAAGTCAGAAACTACTTGAAGGCATACAACAACAACAACAAAAACAAAACAACATATCATAAGATATCTCTGAGGCACCCTCTTATTCTACATTAGCAAAGTTTCCTTTTAATAAGAATGGTTTGCTTTGGGCACATTAGTCCAAAAAAGTCTACTTGAGGTGCTTAATTTATCAGTAGTTTCAGACTTCCCTTCAATAGATATTTTCTCAAATGAATATTAACAATGATGTCCTCAGTTCTAATAATATGAGCCTAGGATGAATTTGTAGTTGAAGAGTCCTTGTTTATCAACCTTGCAGGCAGGAAGGAACAATTGTTGCATGTCTTGATATATCATCTCCTTGATATATGGACTGCTAAAAAGACAAATAAATGGTCCTAGAGCAAATTGAGCCTGAACTCTCTCTAGAAGCCAAAGTGAGACTGTTGTACTTTGGTCATTTCATGAGATTCACTAGAAAAGATGATAATGTGGAAGGTGGAAGGCAGTAGTAAAAGAGGAAGGCTGCATTCCAGATGGATAGACTCAATCAAGGAAACTATTCCCCTGAGTCTGCAAGACCTGAGTAGGGTTGTTGATGACAGGGTGACTTGGAGACCCTTCATTCATGGGATCATGACCAGCTACACCGAGGAGGAGGCTGAGAAGAGGAGTGGCGGGTGTGTGTGTTTGTTTGCCTGCCCTCCTCCCCCAGTGCAACACCTGGCCTCAGAAGGAACCTTCAAAAGGGGCTCCCCTCCTCTGCCCAACCACCAGCTATACCGAGGAGGAGGCTGAGAAGAGGAGTGGCGGGTGTGTGTGTTTGTTTGCCTGCCCTCCTCCCCCAGTGCAACACCTGGCCTCAGAGGGAACCTTCAAAAGGGGCTCCCCTCCTCTGCCCAACCACCGGCTATACCGAGGAGGAGGCTGAGAAGAGGAGTGGCGGGTGTGTGTGTTTGTTTGCCTGCCCTCCTCCCCCAGTGCAATACCTGGCCTCAGAGGGAACCTTCAAAAGGGGCTCCCCTCCTCTGCCCAACCACTGGCTATACCGAGGAGGAGGCTGAGAAGAGGAGTGGCGTGTGTGTGTGTTTGTTTGCCCGCCCTCCTCCCCCAGTGCAACACCTGGCCTCAGAGGGAACCTTCAAAAGGCGCCCCCAGCATTTCCCAGCCCAACCACTGGCTACACTAGTGCAGCGGCGATGGTGAGGGCAGGCGTGGCAAGAAAGCCAAGCCTAGGACATCATCTCCCTCCTCACCACCACCGTGGAAGGGTGTGTGCCCTATCCAGCTTTGATTCCATCCCCTTTGTGGCGGCGGTGGAAGAGAACATCCCTGGAGGCTATTTAGCCCATCCCTCCACCCATTTACCATCTGTAGTGGCAGCGGTGGAAGAAGACCTCTTTGGAGGCTATTTAGCCCATCCCCCAGCCATTTACCATCTGTAGTGGTTGTGGTGGAAGAGGGTCCCTCCAGAAGCTATCTAGCCCACCCCTTCACCTAGAGCAGCTGCGGCAATGCAATTATGTAATCATATTTTTTATATTGTATACTGTATATTTTATATTGTATATTTCTAATAATTGTCTTTAATTTGTTTGGTTTGATTTGTTTTTTGGGAGGAGTGGGGGTGGGAATGAGGGATGGGATCTGATTTGATGTGACTTGTTTTGATATTTTGAATACTGTACACCGCCCCGATTGCTTGGCAGAGGGGCGGGATATAAATAAAAATTATTATTATTATTATTATTATTATTATTATTATTATCATCATCATCATCATCATCATAAGTTGAAGTCAGCTTGATGGCAGTTAACAACAACACAACAACAAACAAGGCCAGAAAAGCTTGTAAGAATGCACCGGCTTTTTGACTAGCTCAACCTCTTCAGCTTTTAACTAAGTTATGGGCATGACAACATGCCCTTTTTGACATGATGAGAGGTGCTTCCACTTCTGTGGCTCCTTACCCTCTTTCCACATAGCACCTTTTGCCTGCTTTCTTCTTTCCACCTCCTGTTGGGTTAAATTCAAATCTTCTAGCTACAAGGAGGAGGAGAATGGTGCACTCATCACAGAGTGATCAGCTGTTTCTCCCCCTGCTATGGTCTACCACTTTTGGGCACTTGCTGAGGTCCATAACCTCATTTGGGGACTATTTGTGGCAAAGATAAGCTGGATGCTACTTACAACTGCTAATAATTGTGTGTACTATTCTCAGCTGAAGGCAGCGGGGGCTTATCATTGCCACTCATGTTCTCATTGTTACTAGAGGAAAAGCTGGGATCATGAGAAATGTCTAATAGGTTTTGGGTGGGATAATGGATGGACAACTGTTTGGACAGATTGCTGGGATGGTTGGATTACTGAGACATGGAGGCATCCCCATGGGGGTTGATAAGGATAAGGGGTTGCAGGCACATGTCCTCTACATGCAAGGCCATTCATGGTTGGGGATATCACGAGGCCAAAGCCTCACCTAGTCCCTTATATAAGCTGTCCACATACACATTCTCAGGATGTACAAACTGAAAAGTATTTGTTATCAACAGGCAAACAGGAACCAAAGTTACATCCACAGAAGATCCAAGTCAGAATGAAGTTGAGTGATTTGATCTGAAAGTGTTGCACAAAATGCATATATTTGGCTGAATATGGAACCTGTATTCCCTGCTTTTTTTTGTTAGAGCACAAGGGGTCTTTGAGCACTTGAGAAAACTCCACTTGCATAGTTTTGTACTGTACTATAATTTGTTTTGCTTCTGCCTGGAAATGTGGGAAATTCCAAAGCTGAAGCTGCCTCCCTTGGTTGTTTTCCAGAGCAAGAGCAACAAGAAAGAAAGAAAGCATATCCTATAGTCCTGTTTTTAATGGTCCAGACTAGAAGGGATCTGCTCCCTACTACCAAATAGAATCCTAGATAGCAGATGTCTTAGAAAAACAATAATAATAAACATATCATGACAATATATAGTAAAAGAAGATTAAACTGAAGGTAAAAGGAGTTAGTGAGACATACTTTAAAGAAAAAATACTGGAAGCAATTATAGTAGTAACAAAGCCAAGGAGAATTTAAATATGAAAGGAATATATGTATGTATGAATTCTTGAATTGGTGAAATTACAACTAACCTTTTTAGATTAGGGGGGAAAACCCAGAGCTCATTAGGGAGAATCCTCTTTTTGACAGCATAACTCCCATAAAGCTATACATACATGTGTATTTAACCTTTAACTGACTCATTTTCACGACAAATAGCCTTGTCTTGGTCTGAACCATTGGAGTTGAAATAACTTATAAAATATGTCTATTTAAGTATAAATTGTCTGAAAATTAATAAAAGAACTATAATTGTGAAAAATTCAAATGTGAATTTCTGACCAGCTTTAAATGAGGTAATTCTATACCATTTTAAAAATGCACTTGGAAAACTCTCATTTCTGAGTCCTTTTTATTTTGGAGTCTACTGCTTCATTCAGATCATATTATCTTATTATTATATTATTTATTAACCTTTCTTTGGCAAATCCAATATTTTTAGCAATTACTCATAAAATAAGGCTGCATTCTCATTAAATTCACAAATTACTATACATGTTATTGGGTTGTTCTCATATAAAAAGATAACTACCTTTTGGTCTGCAATTACTACATCAGCCATCCAGTCTTAATATTTACAGCCACTCCTCTTCCTTTTCAAAAATTATCAGATGTCTGACAGAAGGGTCCTAATCTCACTTGTTTTCATAATTTTATTAAATTCTTTAGACATGTTTCTCATAACATAATTATATTTGCCTTATCTATTCAACATTTCAAAAAAGAAGTCTCTTTTAGTAGCACAGTTTATTGTTTACATTGATTAACTTTTTATTTATATTTTCCCATTATTATTTTACACATTCAGTTTTATAATTTATGCAGTCTTCAAGAGAGAACAATATCCAAAAGAGACAAAAATAATGGTAGTTCTGATAAATAAACCTATGAATAAGATTAAAAATCTCTAATAAGTTGATAACTAATGTAATTATTATTCTAAAAGTGAGATATCCTTTCCTTGTTTGATTCCTTTCTCCTTATGCTAATTTGATGCTATTAGTCTCTGATGGTGTTTTTGAAGACTGAAAAGATTGAGTTCAGGCTAGCTAAATATTCTTGTGAGAAGAGAGGTGGCTAAGTGATATGCTATGTTTTATGGTTCATTTGATCTTAACCACAATCGATTCCTCCTTTATTCATATTTCCAGTTGACATTGCATTCCTTCTCAGTTCTTACTTGGCCCTTGGTAAAGCATAAGAGCAAAGTAAAATGATGGGAGGGGATAGATGAGTATCTCTCCCCTTTACAACTTCATGCCTTGTTTACTCACAGTAACCAATGATTTACCTTTACTTTTTTATTGGTGAAGAAACCTAGATGCATTGAGAGGAGACTTTGGGGCTGTATGCACAGGCCAAAGGGCCCATGTTTCCCCCAACCTAGCATTGCCCTACTTAGATGATGCAAACCAACAGCCTTGGGCCAGATCCAGTGGATCCAGCCCAGCTGGTCCTTAGCTTAGTCTTTAACAATTGGCTGTTTGCAATGCAGTTTCTCAGAAACTCCACCACAACAGTTGATAGGCCAGATGGCTGTGTACCCCCTTACATTCTGCTGCCATTCTACTTGCAGGTCCCAGTCACAGCCTGTGATTTCAGAAGGGGGCACCTGGCCATCTGGATGAAGCCAGGGGCCCCCTTTCTGCCCTTACAGGCTGCAATGGTTGTCTGCAAATAGAATGGCAGTGGTGGTGATGGGTGAGGTTTCAGAAGCTCCACTGCATGGCAGTGGGCAGGTGTCTAAACACCTGCCCATTGCTGCGCCAAACTGAGTAGGTGTCAGGGGTGGGAATGGCCTGGATCTTTTTACCATGAGCTTTTGTGAATTAGAACCCACTACCCCAGATGGAGTAAAATAGACTAAAGTATTTATGTATAGTTGTAAAGTGACCCTGGGTTTTGGGTCCAGAATAAATCTATGGATATTCAAGTCCCATTATATACAATGGTGTCTATTATATAAAATGGCAAAATCAATGTTTGTTGTTTGGATCTTTTAAAAATGCATTTTCAAGCCATGGATGGTTGAATCCATGGGTCAGAATCTGTGAATATGGAGGGCCAACTGTATCGTTGTAGTGGGGTGGCTCAGAGTGAAATACAATACAGAGAAGGATGATTGTTACAATGGTCATAATCCTTCACAGAACTTCTTTAGTTTCAGCAGTCTGGTTTCTGTAAATTAACAGATAGTTTCTTAAGCTGCTAGGTAGAATTTTCACTCTGACAGGCAATAGTAGGGACTCCTGCAGCATTCTGTCACAGCATGTCTTGCTATAAGGAGAGGGCTGGACCCTTCATTGCTCACTGCCCCATTTTCTACACCTCAGAAATTTCTCTGTTGGGGGGACTGCATCACTTTAAAAGGTTGGGGGAGAGGGGCTTTTGGTCATTGTAATGGTGCAATAGCCATAAGCGAATCAGTGTAATTAGACATTACAATATTGACATTAACATTAATGAAAAGGATGCCAGTCACTACTGATCAATCAATGAATCAATCAATCAATCATCATTTATTGATTAACCCTTAGGCCATATCACAACAATAAACAAAGAATTCAGTAAAGATTACAAAATGTTAAAAATATACTACAATACATATAAATGTAAATAAAATGCCGTATAGGTACAATACAGAACGAATACAATATTCCCCCCTCCCAAACAAGACATCAGATTTCTTCATCACCCCTACAGTTTACACCAATCGTCCCCACATATCTAGATCTCAACTGTGTCACTTTATATAAAAACTCAGCTGTGCTGTTAGTTCAGTCACTACTGATGATAATATAAACATTAGGCTATTCAAGGAACAACTGGGGAAGAAAAGGGATCAATTTACACCTTTTCCCTTTAGTTTTCCCTTTGGTTTCTGGAGCAATTGCAACAGCTGAACAATTAATAATCTGGTTGAGTACAGTGTTGTTTACACTTCTGGATACTTTAAGATTCTTAGCTGCTTCTTTTGTTTGAAGAGCTTTTGTTTGTTTGTTTTGTTGTAATAGTGCCACTCTATTCTGCTTTGGTCAGGCATCACCTGGAATACTGTGTCCAGTTCTGGGCACCACAACTCAAAAAGGATGTGGAGAAACTGGAGCGTGTCCAGAGGAGGGTGACTAAAATGGTGAAGGGTCTGGAAACCAAGCCCTATGAGGAACGACTTAGGGAGCTGGGGATGTTTAGCCTGGAGAAGAGAAGGTTAAGACGTGATATGGTAGCCTTGTTTAAATATTTGAAGGGATGTCATATTGAGGAGGGAACAAGCTTGTTTCCTGCTGCTCCAGAGACTAGGACCTGGAACAATGGGTACAAGCTCCAGGAAAATTATTATTATTATTATTATTATTATTATTATTATTATTATCCCGCTCCTCTGCAGAGCAATCGGAGTGGCTTACAACATTAAAATTTCAATACATATATATTAATACAATCTAAACAGAATATAAAAATCCCAAATCCACCTGTCCTCAACATTAGGAGGAACTTCCTGACAGTAAGGGCTGTTTGACAGTGGAACACACTCCCTTGGAGAGTACTGGAGTCTCCTTCCTTGGAGGTCTTTAAGCAGAGGCTGGATGGCCATCTGTCAGAGATGCTTTAATTGGGAGTTCCTGCATGGCAGGGGGGTTGGACTGGATGGCCCTTGTGGTCTCTTCCAACTCTATGATTCTATGATTCTATGATTCTATGTTTTTAGTAAACACTCACAGGAGATCACTACTCTGCCTACCAATATATGATCTTTCATGTTGCTCTTATAGTACTTGCATTGTCAGTCAACAAAGCAAATATTTGACCAGTCTCAATTTCCTAAGACTTCATATATTTTACAACTGTTACACTTTCCAGTATCTCTGTTATCTCTTGTTTCATTGCTTCTATAAAAATAGGTTGATGTGGTATTATCACAAAGTTTATGATTCCTTCTCCCCTCATATTTGTTCATCCAGTATTGCAAAGCAGAGTGCTTTGTTGATTGTTCCTTGCACAGATTCTATTACATGCTCACATTCTGACTCTGAAACAAGCTGCCTCAAAGACATTTGGGGGAGCAAACAGTATGATAGTCTTGGTAATTTAAAAGCTTCCTTTCTGTCAATATTTATTCTTGGTTATTGACAACAGGGTTCCAGAAGAACATCTTGCTCTTGCAAGAGCTTGGCAACTTTTTCATGATCTTCAAGTGGTACTTTGTCTACGGATTAAGTTATTGAGTATTTTTTGGATGCAATGTTTATTTACCCAAAAATGATTTTACATAAAGAACAGGAAAAAGGACCTTGGGAATGAAAATGTTGGGGAAAGCTACTTGCACTTTGGTTATTAGGATCTGATTCATATAGATCTATGCAAGATTTTCTAATGTCTCAAGGACACTTCTGACATACAGGGATGTGCTTTGTTATCGTAGCAGCATTTGGAAAAATCACATTTCATTTGATGGTATTTGCAAATCACTTTCCTCGCCCCTCAAAAGAACATCCAGTGTAGAAATACCTTCAGAAATACCTAAAGGTTGGTCTCACAATTTTGCTGAGGATAAGGAAATAAAAATAACAAGTTGGCAAATAAATAAGCAATGATGGGAGGTGGGGCTTGCAAAACAAGATTAAATTAATGGGGTTAGGTTATAAGGATAATGAAGATAAATTGAGGCAAGAAAATATGACAACGCTTGTTTTTCAATTAAATATCTTTTAAGCTTCATTTTGTTGTTTTCTCCCAGTACTTTTGAAGCTAGGCAAGAGGACAGAAAAAAGACCACCCCAACTACCAGTGGCATCCCTAGGGTTGGTGTCACCCAGTGTGGTAACTCATGGTGTCAACCCATTGACCTCCTCCCATTTCACATCATACAGAATCCTCAGTAATGCTTTTTTGCACTAATGTTATTCGTAAATCATAATTTCCATATACCACTGAATGTAATGGTAATAGTTGTGACATAAACAACTAGCAAAATTAAAATTATACTTTCAAATTTTAATATCATAAGCACAACATAAATGTATTTACCTATACATAGTGAATATCTGGTTAAAATGTGATATTTTTAAAGAATTGTTTTTAAAATAAAAATTTAAAAAATAATTTTTAATTTTTTTAAAAAAAAATGAACTTTGACATTTTAGTTTTAAACTTGAGGGGCTCTCCTTTCTCCCCCACTGAGCTTCACCCACCATCTCTTAAAACATTTTAAAGGGAAGCAGATAAATACCACAGCCCATTTCTGCCAAAAGGTAGGTATTTGAGGAGCAGTGGTGTCACCCCCCTTAGGCTGTGACTTGGTGCAGTCTACACCCCCCCACCCCCTAGTGACGCCTCTGCCAACTACCAACAAAACAAAACCCACAAGCAAACAAGAAACTGAAATTTCCTTCCTTCTCCTGTAACAATGACAATTCCCCCTAGAGACAGAAATGCATATTGCTGTTACATTTTATTTGTCCTTAGTGTACAGGTACCACAGTTATCTGATACTGCCTTAAATATTTTTTTTCTGGTTACATGGTTTTTAGAAATAATTTGGAGGGAATAAATACAAAAACTTTTCTTCTTAAACATTTTATTCATCATTTTAAAAGAAAATACTGCACAATCCATTTTACATCTCTTTCACATCTCTAGGTAGCTCTGAAGGATTCTGGGCTGTACATCTTGAAAAGTATCCATTTGTACTGGACAAACAGGAGGCAAATGTATATCCACTGGACCTGTGTTAACCATAGCACCTGTCAGAACAGATCTCTGATTTTATCTGCAAAGTCCTAGGCAAATTGTTAACAGTGGGCTGTGAAATGGTCTGAATTCTCTCTTGAGCCAATATGTGGGGGGAAAAACAAAAACAAAACTGACCACTTGAAACAGCTCTACCAGATGTCTCTTTGCAGATGTTATAGTGGCAGAGAAGAAGAATGTTTTTACTTCTACATTGCAAAGAACTAGGCCCTCAGGATTTTATCACACCAACCTATTGAGTCACTGAAATTGTATTGTTCAAGTAAGCAGGAAGATACCAGTTTGAAAACAATTGCTATGATTTTTCTCAGCAGTTGCACTATTATGCTGCATTGGTGATCCATGGTCTCACACTCACTCTTCCACACCACCTCACTAACCCTGCCTTCCTCCCCTTGTGTGCCTTACCCAGTGCATATGCCTGGTTGTGGATAGTGAGAGTGAGGGAGGGGGAGAGGAGGAGAATCATGTCCACTGATTCCACGTGAGTGCCAGAATACTGGAATTGCAATGGAAGCAACCTAGCACACTACTTATCTTATGGAAAAGCAGCAATATTGGGAGCTTCCCCCTGCATGAATGAAATTGTGTGCTCCAGCAATGGTTGAAATGTAAAGTGGCAACAGAAGAGACATGACATTGTGTGATAAGTAGCATCCAAAGATGATGTTATCCTATTATCATTCCAATGTACTAATAATAACATTTATTTATAACACTCGTTTCACCAAAGGGTGGGATGTCAGACATATATAATAAAAAATGAAATAATACTAGCATTGTGTTGATAAAGTCCTCAGACAGGCTCCAAACTGTGTTCAGTTGAAACTGCTGCTAGTTTTCTTCCAATGTGACTGCAAGAGAAAAATGAATTGCATTATCAAGATGGACAACATGAAGACTATATTAATTACCCCGTAAAGATTTCCAGGACCAAAAAGTGCAATAGATTCAATAGTTTATCACATGGAAGATTTTCTTTGTCTCCACCTTACCACTTTGAGGGTATTTCAATGGGAGGTACTGTCCACAATCCCTCCCATTTTACACAAAACCTGTGGGGGCATACATTTTAGTTACTTCATTTTCCAATGTTAAGACAAACTGAGGAAGTGACATTGACCAGCAAACCCAATAAGTGATCTTTGGGCCTTTGCTTAGGATCTGCCCAGCCTGGTTTGGCTGCTTTGGATGATGATGATGATGATGATGATGATTATATTTGCATCCTGCCCTTCTCCCAAAATTGGGACTCAGGGTAGCTGATATGAAGATACCTTCATATCTTCTATCCATAGACAAAATCTTGGGCAGTAGATCCAAATCTTCCCCCCTCCATTTGTTGGTTGGCTCAGAGCTATGATCTCTTTAATCAGAGTGTACTTAGCTTTTCATGGATTAATTGGCCCTCTCAAAGACCAGCTGGGAGTATAACATTCTCTGCATAGGTATTATGCAATAGCATCTTTATCTCACGTTGGAATAAGTCCACCACCCCTCCTAACACTTGTATACCTTTAAGGGCTAGCCCAGATTGTAATGCAGTTCACCTGTAGGTTTTGTAAAGTGTCACAAACCCTAGGGGTAAAGTGAACTGCCCTCTAGGAGATATGAGCACTATTTCTGATGATAGATCAACTCTTGCACAGTCAAGTGTTGCCTGGAGAAATAGTACCCCATATGCCTACTCGAAGACATTCAACTGGTGCTATTACTTGCTAAGCCAATCCATTTTTTGGTGGTTTCCAATATAGCAATTCCCTTTGGGTTCATACTCTTCAACAGCAAGCCTGCCAGTGATGATTCTACCACTGCCAGAAACCAGATATATCCCCCAGCCCCATGAGATGATCCAGTTCATGTGGGGGAGTTTTTGGAATCTTATTGCTCAGTCTCAGTCCTACAGAGATGCATAAATCCTAGGATCATTCAGAAGTCTCTCGGTGAAGGGGAAACTGCAGGCAGCAGGCAGCTAAGCTTTGCCTCCTTCACCAATATTTTTGTGTCTGATCCTCCCTTTTTCTGGAGAAGCATAATGTTATCTGTGGGGAAAGTTCCATTCTTACAGTTTCATATACCAGTTCACACAATTATGGTTCAATAGATATATCTCAGCCACACTGGGTGGATGGGGGAGGGGTTGTTTCTTATTTCTATTCCAGTTTTTAATTCTATGCTGGCAAGTAAAGAATGAATATGTCTCACTCTAATCTGTGTTCATTCGGCTAGCATAGTAGGCTGAGATGTGATTTAGTTGACAAGGTAATTGGCCCAGATATCTGGTATCTCTTAATGAAAAGATAAGTCAGGATATATAGAGGGTTAGAAAAAGTAAGGATTAAAAGTTAATAATAACATTAACAACAGTATTTATACATTCTGAAATCCCTGTTTTTCTGTAGATCTTGACCTGGCACTGTTCTGTGGTCACTCTGGTATGAACATTTTCTCCATATATGGAATTCTCTTTTCCTTATAAGGCTTTTTTCATCATGTCACCTATTTCACTCCAGCCTGTTGAACCACATCCTTATAATTATATTCCATACACTCTTTTTTAAATTGATCCCTTAGGTATATCCTTGATGTGTCACCTTGCCTCTCAGATTCTGTTTACTCAGAATCTCAGTTTTGATTCCAGGCCTAGAATTTTTATCTCAGTGTAAACCCATGCAAACCCATAATTGGCAAACTGAATCCGTGAAGCAGTCAGTTTAATCTGAGCAGGCCTAACTTGTTAACTGTGTGTGAGTGTGTGTGAGCCTTCAAGTCACTTGTTGACTTATTGCAAACCCATAATTTCATAGGGATTCCATAGGAATACTCAGAGATGATTTTGCCAGATCCTTCCTCTGAAATATAGCCTACAGCACCTGGTATTTTTTAGCAGATTCCTATTCAAGTAACTAGAGCTGACCCTGCTTATCTTCCAAGATCAGATGGGATTTGGTGCCTTTAGGGTATTTAGACAAGCTATGGGGCGAAACAGACAACCTTGAAGGAGCGGCTCTGTGCCGCCCCTTTGCTCACCGGATTGGGGCTGTGGCAACTGCATGCCTTGGCTCTTATCTGGCATTTCCCCAGTGCAATGCTGCCTTTTGGCTGAAAAAAGGCACCCCTTTTTCCACCACCACAGCTCTTCTCTGCTTCTGCATCATGCGGCATGTAATTGCTGTACCGCAGGAGCATTCCCATGCTGCTTGCCATCTGGTTGGGTGGGCAGTGTGATGCTGGTTTGGGGGTAGAGGCGGGGCAGGAGGCGAGCGGTGACCACACCCTCAAGCCACCAAAATGCTGGGTCTTTTTGCCAGTCTGCTTAGCCACTAACTTGTTAACTACCTAATATTAAATATAAAAACAAGTCTAACTTCAACTTTAGCAAAAATAAATAATAATAATAATAATAATAATAATAATAATAATAATTAAAATAAAATAATCAATAACAACTTCAGCTGTTGGCTACAGCTGGGGTCTCAGCACATTACAGTGGTATGCAGACAGTCCTTACAAACAAATGTTTTCTCTGTCTTACAATAATAGGAATTACTGTCAAGCATTAAAGCCAAATATTTGCAGAACAAAAGTAAGTAGTTCTTCAGATATCAGATAGTTAAAATATTGAAATGGCTTCATAAACGGTAGTGTGGTGGTTATCATCTTGTTCTGTCTTTCTGGAGAGCAAAACAATATATACAGTATAACTCTATCTAGGTCACTAGATTGTACTAGACTCATAGCTATTTACTGCCTCCCAAGAACAGAGGCAGCCATGATTCAGAATGGCAGCAGCTGTTGCACAATAATATTCACATGTATGTGGCTTTGTGGGAAAGGGGATGCTAGTCTCCTTCTGAATGTTTTTGGAATTAAAATGAATACTGCATGTTCAACTTTTCCTAAATTCAGACAACAAATGGGTTCTTTATTAAGCATTGACACCTTGCCCAGATCTTTCCCTCATCATAATCAAATGCCCATCAACTATAGCCATGTATATCTCTTGCAGTGTGGACAATTTGTTGAGAGGAGATGGAATGCAGCATAGCTGAAAGCTGGATTCAGTCAGACCACTGCCTCAACTTGCAGGCTCCTACCATCTGTGCCTGACCCTGGGTATCTAGGGCCAGAAGTGCACATCTTTCCAAGTCTAAAATGGAGGGGCAAGGGGCTGTTCACAGAGTGAAATACATACCCTTACTAATGGAAAGGAAATCCCCCACTACTGATACATTTTCACCTGTGAGTAAAGCAGCAACAGTTATGTTATGAAGCACTGGAACAAATAAATCAGTACACCTATTTATCATAATTCTTTCATATTTCATTCTCATATTGTAAATTTGATTTATGCTGCATATTACTATTAAATTAAGTTATTCTGTTAAGAGCAAGGTCGCACCATCATCATTGATATAAAAAATTGCATAACATTAAGACTAATTTGAGAATCTCTGCTGACAGTGCCAGTCAAGGTGGCTGAGGAGATGAGCAAGCAGATAATGGAAATGGAACTGGGATTAAATATGGCTACAATTGCATTGGTATAAACAAATTTAGCAATAAAACCATATAGCCATGAGAAATTTCAGCAGCTAGCACTTCATAAAATACCCTCAGATAACAGATTCAATTACACTGCCATAAGATACTGAATGTGTTTCAAAAGTACGGGCTACCTTTTGTGGTCATGATTCTCCCATGTCTTTATGAACATGTCTATATATTGATTGCATTACATATTTCTCTTTTTGAGATATTTATTCAAAAAGTTAATCAAAGATACAAACCAGCCAGATTTAAGTTCATCTATAAAAAGCATTCATTAACTATCAACATTAGAATTTATCAACTAATTAACAAGTCAACAACACATAGCTGTGATTAAAAAAGAAGATGTAAAAGTAAATAAGTGCCAGGTGCCTTGCTGGTCAAATTGCAGATGGGTCATCTTTCAGCACATCTTTCCACAGTCCCAAATGATGTGCCAGGGATTTTTGCTATTGGGTATTGTCATTGATATGTATATTCTATATAGGGAACCAATTTTTCAGAAAATGTGACTTGTTTCATTTGCCCTTTTAAATTCTCATATTGTCTGAAGATTTCTCCATTAGCTATGTATCCCACACTCTCTGTCACCCATTTTCTAACAAAAGATCTCCAATTTTCCAGTTCTTGGTGATTTCTATCTAAATGGCAGCTATAAAGAAGGTAATTAGATCTTTATGTTTGTTCCAGGGTCTTGTTCTCTGCTAAGTACATGGAAAACAAGAGCAGGCCAGGACAAAAATCTTATTTTTTGTTTCATGATCTTTGAGGTTACACCAATTATTGTGGACCAGAACTGGGCTCTCTAGACATACACACACACACACACACAGAGAGAGAGAGAGGTCCTTTTACAATTACATTCTCTCCAGCATTTCAATGTTGTGTTCTTTGTAAGCCTTGCTAATTGTACAGGAAGTGAGGTGCCATGTGTGTATTAATTTTAGCATGTATTCTTTTAGAAGGGTTGGTTTTGTTCTTTTGATTTCAATTTGTACTTCTTGTTCTTTCCTTATATTAAAATATCCTTATATCTGACCCAGGGCTCTTCTTTAGTTCTACTCCTGTAGAAAAAGCCTCTTGAGTAGAGACCCACATTAGTATGCCTCTATAAAAGATATTTTAGATTTTCATCCATACCTCATCTGTTAAATTTATCCAATCCTTTATCCATGTCATACAACATGCATAGTAGTACAACTTAAAGTTTGGAAGTGTACATCCGCCCTTTTCTTTTGATTCAATTAAGACAGACTATTCTTGCTTTTTTCCCTTCCCACAAAAATTTGGTTACTTCCTTTTACCATGTAGCGAAGCATCTGTTGTTGTTGATTATTGGCAGGTTTTGAAATAAGTACAATAGCCTTGGAAGTATATTCATTTTTATAATAGACACGCTTCCTAATAATGATATCTGCAATTTTATCCATTTCTCTAAATCTCCCTTAATCTCCATCCACACTTTGATGCAGTTATTTTCAAAAAGATCAGCATTTTTGTTTTGTTTTGTTAAATATGTTATATCTAGAGAGGGTGGTGGGGTGGGTGGATTAAAGCAATATATAAAGAACAAAAGGCAGAAATAGTAATCAATGAGGAAAAGACGGCACATATAAGAATTGAGAAAGGGACAAGACAGGGTGCCCATTGTCCCCTTTGTTATTTATTTTATCTTTAGAAATACTATGCAATGTCATTAGAGAAGATAAAATGATTAGAGGTGTAAAAGTTAAAAGCTATAAAACTAAATTAAGAGCCTATGCAGATGATATAGTTCTGTATCTATCTGAACTGTTAGAAGGTATACAGAATCTACAAAAACCAAAGGAGTATAGGCTATATTCAGGATTCAGAGTCAATTAAAAAAAAAGTCTTAATAATGAATATGATAAAAAATAGACAAATATTGACTGAAATCTGGATTTAAAATAGAAGAGAAAGTGAGATATTTGGGCGTGATGCAACAAAAAAAATCTGATTTATTTATAAACAATTATGAGGAAAGATAGAAAAAATTAGAGAAAATCTGCAAAAATGGAAAAAGTTGCTGTTATCACTATTAGGATGAATTTCTGTGATAAAAATGTTTCTATTGCCAAAAATGTTGTTTTTCCTCCAATTTATACTTATAATAATGAATGACATGCCTTTTAAGGATTGGCAGAAGATTATAACAGATTTCATTTGGGCAAGGAGAAAAGCAAGAATTAAGTTAAAATACTGCAAGATAAGGTGACAAGAGGGGGATTAGGATTACCAAATTTAAAATTATATTATTTTGCTAGTGGTTTGCATGTTAAGGAAAAAGCAACATGGGATATACAGTAATAGAAATAAAAATATGTATGTGAATGTCAAAGTGACTAAGCAGGAGCAATCAGGAAGATACACAGGTGAAAAAGATAATATAATTAAGAAGCCTTGAGAGCCAAGGACAAAGTTATAGAAGGTATATTGAGAACACCTGTGATAGATTGCAAACACCTGAGACTCATTAAGTGGTCAAGGTAAAGTGATGAAACACTTGGGTTGGTCTTAGGTATGGGATGATCTATGTGGACCAATCAAGATGTATGTACACACCCACTGGGTGGAAACTGACTGGTGGGTGGTGTCTAACAATGGCTATAAATTGCAATGTTTGCTAATGTACATTGTGGAGTAGTGTGGAGTGTTGTGGTGTATTTTGGTGGAGTAGAGATTGTGATTTGTAGGGCATATAGTATTTATATATAGTAGAATAAAGTAGATCTTTTATATAAGACTACTGAGTTGTCTGGTGTCTTGAGGGAAGATACAAGAACCAGAAGAATCCTGGAGAAGTTTGGAGACATCTCAGGAAGAAGAGTGAGAAGGTTTGGAGAGTTTGTCAGGGTCTTCAGCCTATTCTCTGAAACTCTGCTGCTTGGGAAAGAAGCATCAACCACTGATCAAAGCTGGTCAGCTCTGCTGCATAACAAGGTGGTGAGTTAGAGCCAGAGGTGAAGAGCTACAACTCCCATCATCCCTGACATTGCATTGGTTGAAGGAATGGTTATGTTTAGAAAACCAAAATCTGTTATTTTTGGAAGTTATTGAAAGTCAGTATGGATGGCATGCTTCTCTTTATTATGATAACGTAAAGGTAAACAATGATTTCAAAAATCATTATATAAAAAAATTATTATGGAGAATTTGGGAAAAATGTAAAGTCAGGATAAATAGAAGAATTCCAAAGATAGCATCCCCAAATGAAGCTTTTCACAATGAGATGAAGAAGGGCAAATAGTTAACATATGAAAACCTACTAAGAGAAGAGAAAGGAAAACTATGACTGAAAATGAGGGAAGAACTAAAAGATGAAGACATTAATTGTAATTGTTTTTTATATATGCAAATATAAGAAATATATACTAAAGATCAAAATTCAGTTGGTATAGTATGTAAAGAAATGGAGATAGAAAATATATTATTAAAAGAAACAGATCATGTCCTTTCAAAGATATATAAGATCTTATTACAATGGGAAATGGAGGATGAATAAGTCAAAGAGTATGAGAGGGTATTGTAAAGTTTTTAATTATCACCTTTTAAAAAATTGACAGAAAGTTTATTTTGATTTGTAGTTGTTAACTTTTCTCTATGTAGTCACCATCCAGATTTCCCCCAGCGTTTCCCCAGCATTTCTTGGCCCTCTGAATACCATTATTGTGGAAGTCTGCAGATTGTGCCTTAAACCACTCTTCCACTTCATGAATGACATCATTTGTGTTGTCAAATCGGTGACCTGCAATGGATTTTTCATTTCTGGGAACAAGAAAAAATCACTCGGGAGAATAAAGCTGATGCTTCAAGATCTCAAAGCCATATGCTCTTGCTTTGGTAACTGCAACTTGAGATGAGTGAGCTGGTGCATTGTCAGCTAGGAGACAAATGCCTCTGGAGAGCATACCATGGCATTTCTTTTTCAGAGATCTCACAACTTGTCCAGAAGATTGCTGTAGTATATGCCAGTGATGGTCTGTCCTTTCACAAGGTAATCTGTGAGAATGACTCCATGACAGTCCCAAAAAACTGAGAGCATAACCTTCCTTGCTGACTTTTGCCCCTTTGCCTTTTGGGGGGAGGAAAACTGGCATGCTTCCACTCCATGCTCATGATTTTGGTCTCTGGATCATACTGATAGGTCCAAGATTCATCCATGGTTGCCAGATGACCCCTCTTCGTTGTGTTCCAGCAGTGTCAACATCTGTCTTGAAATGTCACACCATGTTTGATTCTGGAAAGGGGTTAGCAAATGTGGAACCAGTGTGCAGACACCTTAGACATATGCAGTTCACCATGAATAATTTTCCACACATTACCATAATTAAGACCAGTTTCATTCATGATCACTTGAATAGTTGCTCATCTGTCTACCTGGATTAAACACTCCACTTTCTTCACTGTGGCGGCATTGTCCATCAATGATGGTCTTCCAGGTCTTGGGTCATCTGTGAGGAACATGTGACCAGTTTGGACATTCCTTTTCCACCTCACCATCGTGTCATAAGATGGGCAATCATTTCCAGAAACTACCATAATCTCATCATAAATTTGCCAGGCACTATTATGAAGGAACTTTATCACGCTGCGAGCCTCAATCTTCTCTGTCTTACACTTTAGTCAGTTCTGGCACAACCTGTAACAAAAAGGACACAAAGAACTGATTTTCTCAACATCATGCACTTAGGGGCCAATGATGACACTGACAAAATTTCACTAATATATCAGAATAACTTCTGGATGATAATTATGACTTTATGATACCCCCCTCATATATGATCTGCTGGGCCCAAAATTTAGGTAGCCCAATCCAATATGAGTAATGGGAAAAAATATGGAAAAAGAAATTAAAATACACTTTAAATGTTGGCATGAAAGAAAGGCATTACAAGATACAGTACAGGTGGTATCTAACACCAGAAAGACTATCTAAAACAAACAAATAAAAAATAACAGACGTTGGAAATGCAGAAAAGAGAAGGGCTCCTTAATTCATTTGTGGTGGCAGTGTAAAATTGTGAAGATTTTTTGGTCCCAAATCCATGTGGAATTACAGAATATATTACAAATACAAATTTAAAAAGAACCTAAACTATTTCTTTTTAGGTATAACTAATAAAGAAATAGAAAATATAGGGAAATTCTTTTCTGTATATTAACAGCTGCATGGGTAGTGTACGCTAGATGTTGAAAGAAAGAGAAATCTCCATCAGTTATAGAATGGTATTGGAAGTTTTTGGACTTATTGAAATGGATAAATTGACAAGTTTAATCAGAAATAAAACAGTAGAAAGATTCAATGATGAATGATGCTTAATAATAAAAGAATTACAACTTAGACAAGGAAAAAATTAGTTCATATATAAAGATTGGATCAAAAAAGGTAAGATTACAGATGCAGAACAAAGGATAGATATAGTAATAGAAGTGGATTAAAGAAATTAAAAATAGATAAATGAAGAAAAAATAAGAAAATGAAATAAAACAAATATATGAAGGGGAAAATTACAAATATAAGGACAGAGATACAAAAATTATTAATCAATTATTAATTATTATAATATATATGGAAATTCAAGAGTCAGTTTAAATAGTTAGAAATATTTCAAGAAATAGATACTGGGAAGTCTGTTTTTAAAATAGATGTGTTATTATGTTAAATTGTTTGATATGTTTGAGATGTTGTTTGATATGTTTGATGTGTTAGTATGTTTGTTAAATGTGTTTATGTATGTAGTGTGATTAATATTGTTGGACTTTGTAAACTTATTTGTTTTTTACAAAATAAAGATTATTATTTTTAAAAAAGTAATTCTAAAAACAAACTGCCCAGTGTCATACCACAAAACTTATTCATTTGGACTTGCCCTAGTCAGCTCTTGAGCCAAGGATCAACAAAGATAACAAGAATGTGGACTTTTCTGTCCACATAAACTGGCTGCTTGGCTATGTCTATATCAGTCACTAAGCTTTTTTCACAAGGAAATAAATCCACAAATGTTAGCTAAATGAGTCCAGAAATATATTCTGCCAAGATAAACTTGCCAAAGACCTCAGCTCCAACTCCAAATTCAGTACCTCCCCACAACACATTAGAGAAATTTAACTCTGACCTCAAAAAGAGTACTTTATTTTTAATAGATAAACAGAATTCTAAAATCCAAAGTGGGACTCCATATGAAAGTTGTCACTTTAGCTTTTTAAACCTATATAACAACAAGCATAAATCTACTGCCATTGACAGGAAATGGCTTGGATTTCTACAGTAATATTTTTGTGAACTGTCCATTTACCCAGTCTTTGAAAATAAATGCCCAAATATGTATAGGTACAAATTACTTCAATGAGATGGTCATTTAATTCCCAAATATGTTTTGCTTGCCTTCTGAAGAAAAATGATACTTCTGATTTTGTATAAATAAACACTAACTGTTTTTCCTTTAAAAAACCACTAGGAAAAACCATTCGGTTTTTGTTTCAATCCCAGATCTGTTTTTTGGAATAGAAGCATTTTGTTTTCCAATTACAAAAGAGTAAACAAAATTCTTGAGACCAGTTTTGTGGTATTATCTATCCATCTAGAATGTGTAATTGCACAGTAACTACCCAATGATAATCATTAGGGTTAGCTTTCACTTGTTCATCAGGATGCTGATAGACTTAACTCCAAGTCAATTGAAATAACAAACTCTTATGCCACTGTGATCCATCACCAACTTTCACAAGACCTAGATGACAGGAAGCCCTCATCTTTTGAACCCTCCAGGTGTGTGACATTTATCCATTTTAAAATGTTCCAATTCTTTGAAAACAATCATGCCAAGATCTGAGCTCAATAAAAGTCTCAATAAAATTTTAATCAATCTTCATTCTACCTCCTTCTCAGATCTGCATTCTTAGAGACACAAGTAAATGACACAATCTGTCTCCTTGTAGTATAGATAAAACACCTATATGCCACTGGGTGACTCCAGATGCTACATAGTATTGCACTTTGAACTATGATCAGGATTAATTGGCAATGACAATGAATCTTTCAAGCACCACCACTTCCAACCCTAATGAGTAGCTCCCATCAGGTGTGGCATGGAGTGACAGCAGTTCCTCCAGTAGGATCCTATAACAAGTGAGTCTTTATGAAACTGAAGTCATGCCCTGCTCCTTCCCTAGCTGAAGTTTACTTCATGGTGTCTATAAAAAGTAGACCTCCCCCCCCCCCCACACACACACATCTTCAGATTTGTTAATGTCAAGCTTTTCACTTTTCCAGTAAGCCCCTTTGAGTATTTCCCTGACTTGCTTCCAAATGATCATTTCCTTTTTTTCTCTACTTTCCCTCCATATTTATCTTAATTTTTATCTCACCTTTTGGCCAGGACAGAAGTGGACCATCTGTGGCGAAAGCTGGAATTCTTCCTGCTAGAAACTCTGCTTCCAATGCCAATGCCCTCCTCACTGTCAGATAAACAAGTGAGCACTTGACACATGATGTCACCAGTTGCTACTGTTACTCATGATCATCCCCTGGAGTGAGGAGGGCATGCTGTTTGCCTACTGCAGTATCATTTTCTTCTTCACCTCAGTACATACTATTGTGCATAGAACTAGTGTTGCACAAAAGAATAGTATCTGAAGAGGCTGGATCAGGATGAACTGCGACTGACTTTAAAATATATGTGTGTGTAAAATATATAATGTGAATGTAAGCTAAGGGAAGATTCAGGTGAAGCATCTAATTATGACTTGCCCTAAATGCTTTAAGACTCCAAACCATAGTTTTCTGTTCCAGATGTCCAGGCAAACCATTATGTTTACCAGTTGTCTGTTTCCCTGCCTTACTTGAGAATCCCTGGATTTTATACTAAATGGTTCAGCGTTATCAGACTGCTGACAAAAAAAGTCACTTAATGCTGGCTGATCACAGCAATAGGACAGAGAAGCTGGACACTCATTTGCTCCAAGCACTGATGTTCCTACGGTTGGTGTCACCCAGTGCTAGGGGGCAGTGGAAGGAGGTGCCTGCTGTGACTTCTAGAGGGCTGTTTGGGGTCTGGTGTGATTCAAATGAAAGACACTGCCCCCTCAGCAGCCTGGGCTGCTTTAGGGGGCAGCGCTATGGCCTCCATGAAGGTATGAAGCCCTTTTTCACTAGCTCAGCAGTCATGCCAATCCCACGGGGTGTACCACCCCACCAGATGTACAACCTTCTGGGGTGCTTCCCAGTGCAGTCCCCATACCCCACAACCCCCCTCCCCCCATGATGCCACTGCATCCAAGATCTTTTAGCTTCTTTCATCAGACAGAGAATGAGATAATTCCTAATGCAGCATTCTCATTACCCTCCCACAATAGCCTCATACATTCCTTTTGCTTTCCTTTAACTTTTCCTTCCATAAGCATGAAGACATCTATATGCCACAGGAGAGTGTTACTTTGT
The DNA here is from genome assembly GCA_026167975.1 of Phrynosoma blainvillii. Classification (NCBI taxonomy): domain Eukaryota; kingdom Metazoa; phylum Chordata; class Lepidosauria; order Squamata; family Phrynosomatidae; genus Phrynosoma; species Phrynosoma blainvillii. Next base: position 199,850,449 of record JANUYF010000001.1, on the reverse strand, counting down.
CATTTTGTTTCAATTAAAAGAAATGATAAGAGTGGGTGAACCATGATCTGCAATTACTTGGGTAAGGGCCATTAATTTTAATTAATTTATTTATTTTGCCCTGCTTACACAATTGTATCTCATTCCCACCAGAATATAAAGAGTAGCATGATATGGGTACCCCACACTGCCTTCTGTTAAGTTATTTCAGTCCTCCTTGAGGACATGAAAATACTACAGTCCTGTGACTCCTTAACTGGAATTAAACTCTATTAGCTGCACTGAATCCATTTTGAGTACATATCACTACACTGAAAATCAAGCAGTAAAACGTTGCTAGTGGAACCAATGGTAAGATTTTTCCTGCCAATTAAGTTAGTCTGATGCCCTGAAACAAGCCTCCATCTTTTCGGAACTTGTACTCAGAAGCATCATTCTAAGGTTTCAAGTTTCATTCAAAATCTAAGTAAGAATATAACTGAAGAAAGAAGTAGCTAGTGTCAAAAACATACCAATTGGATAATGCCAATATGTTTTTAAAAAATTAGTAAAATGTTTGAATCCTTGAATCCTAAAGTTGTGTTGTGGAAGGATATGATGTTTCAATAGCTGAATGGAGTGTGGATGCAAGTGTTTCACTTAGCTGAATATCACAGTCAAAAAACACTTGAAAGATACTCCCTCAAAGCTGCCAAATACAGTAGATCATCATATGAACATGATCAAGCACTTGAACAAATCAAGCTAAGAATGAAATTAATAATAATAATAATAATAATAATAATAATAATATGATGCAGAGTTCACAAACTGGATAAGCCTAAAGAGGGATGAAAATACTGATAAGGATTCTTGTTGCATGCCCAGGGGGCATGTTTGCTATGCCAAACATAACCCAACACAGCAATTGGAGGTAAAAGGCCACAACTCTTTTTTGATTACAGTTGCAGTTTGTTGGCACATGCATGGGATAGGATCTGGGCATTGGCTAGCTTGTCTGCTGCTCGATGAAACCCAACTACTTCTGGCCTCCACTGGAGAACAGAAGTGGAGGCCCCTGGACTTGCCCAGCTAGCACTCCAACCAGGCAAGACCCCCAGCACCTCCACTTGAATGGGGGGTTGCCAGAAGTGTCACAGCCCCCACCTGGGTTGGCTATTTCCAGGCACTCCCCTCCTCAGGTCCCATAAAAGGACCCCCCCCTTCTGTACCCTTTCCAGGGTACAGACATCCTACCTGGATCCCAGTCCCATGCTCTACCCACTGGAGTTGTGACAGAAAAAGGAGCATGTACACAGGGAGGAAGAGGGGGCAATACCAAGGAGCAAGTGGCTGGGCAGGCTGGCAGCACAGCAATACTTGTAGTCTTCACTTAGGTCCATACCCAAGCAGCCAATCAGGTGCTCGCTTCCCCCCCCCCCCCCCCCACTGGCCATGCAATTCAGAAGGCCTGCTGAGCTAGGAGCTGTGAAACCTTCTGGAAAGGAAGCCCGCCAGCCAGCGGCCATAACAGTATGGCTCTGTTCCAGTCCCCAGGCTGCAACACGTGCTGTGGGTAAGTCCTGCAGGCCACATTTAGCAACAACTAGTAGCAGACATAACAGACAGTCATATAGTAGATGGTGTACAGTTTATATAATCTTTTGGAGTGTGGCTCTTTTGTGTAAGTTAGGGGGGAAGCAGACAGAGGTGCCAGAGACGCCGCCAGACGGAGCGCCGTGGGACCGCAGCCTCCGCACCCCGGCACTCCTGCGGCGTCCCTGGAAGGAGCGCAAAAATCCTTAATATCTCTGATTTTCCCTCACCTCTAAATAGAATGTGCTCAATTAATTATAAATGTCCCCCTATTTACGCCTTCATGTCGGGTTGTTTATTATATATCTGATTTATTGCATTTATATCCCACTTTTCTCCCAACATGGGACCCATACCAACATTAACTTACAATAGCAGTCAAATTGAAATGGCTGACACAATACATAGTACCAAAGTTCAAAAATGATTAACATCAATCCTATTAATATATTAATTTAAAAATGATTAAAACACATTAAATACAATTTACAGATTTTTAAAACAAACAAGCACACTCATTACACATCCTTCTACCCCAACCAGTTAAAGGCTGAAAGCCTGTTCGACTAAGAAGGTCTTTGCTGGTTGGCAAAAAGAAAGAAGACAGCATGGCAATTGAACTTCCCTTGGAAGGGAAGTCCATAGCTGAGGAGGAGCTACCAGGAGGGTTCTTTCACCAGATAAGCCTGGGAGAGTACTGGGACAGAGAGAAAGCCCTCCCCTGAAGATCAGAAGATTCAGAGCCTCTGCAGACTGGCTCAAAGGGCTGGCCTGGGGGTAGAGTTGGGGCAGGGCAGCCACACACTGGGCTCCCCAACCCCATGCTGACACCATCTTGATGTTGTGCACTGTTACATGTTTAAACATGCTGTGCCAAAAGGGCAAGGAAGAGCTGCGGTGCAACCTCTTAGGGTGGCCTTTTGCCGCCCCTAAAAGGAGCGGCATTTTGCCACTCTTCTTGGGGCGGCAAAAGGGAGGATCAGGGCCACGGCATGGGGTTGCCGTGGCCCCAATCCACCACTTCCCGGGGCGGGTCTGTGCCGCCCACCTGCAGAGGCCCTCAGTCAGGTTCATATGAGAGGATATGGACCTTAAAATAATCTGTATCTAAGCCATATATGTTTTTACCAGCTAGTTGACCAGAGGGTGATAGACAGAGGCTTCGAGTGGTCTTACTCTCTAGGGTTTTCACCCTTGGGCCAGCTCTCTGTTCATAAAAATTCATCCTTTGATCAGTTAACTCCTCTTTTAGAAATCACACCCACAGAAATATCTGTCCCCCTTTTAATTTCAACCTATATTCAAGTCTTTAAACATTTAAACCTGGAATCCTGGAACCCCTACCAAATTTCTGAGAATATATATCTATGAAATGTATCAGCCATGATGGTTTATATTCCCCAAGCCTCAAGCAGAGGAGCTCAGAACTGATGCCAAGGAGACTTTAGTAATAAAATTGTCCTTGTGTCTCCACTCTAACTCTGAGAACATGCAAAATTTGGTGTTCATACTAAGGGGACCTCAAGAACATATATCTTGAGGCTACTTTTTTTGTTTCTTTTAAAAATAATAATTAATTAATTTCAAACAGAAGCTGTTTAACATCTTTAGTACCTTATTGAGCCAATGTAGCAGAAACCAGCTTCCTTAAAGCAAATCTTAATAAATGAAAGCCTTAAGGTTTGATCTAAATGCTCCCAGCTGGTTGTGGGTGGGTCAAAGATCAAACTACTTAAGCCTTCACTCCCCCCCCCCATTGTTGAAAGAACATATGTCTAATTCTGTGTAACCCAGTTGGCTTTTCCTGAGTCTTGGTGAGTGGGAGGAGGAGAGAACAACAGAACAGCTAAAAGAACAGGCATTATGCAAAAGAAAAAAAGCCCTATACAGATCTTAGAAAAACTGGATCGAGAGGTGATGCTGATGGAAGCAATTTGCCTTGGGAAGAGTATGGGCATTTGAGGTCAGAGACTAGTCACAAGTGGTGGTGAGAAAAGCAGTACTCACAGTGGGATCATCACAAACTGTTTTATTTTTGTTATTATTGTTGTTGTTATAATTTATTTAATTTTTTGTATGCTTTTCAATATTTTTTTTTAATTCTGACAATTTTAATTGTTTCCAGTACTACACGGGTAGATCTTATTTTATTTCCTCCTGTGAGCAGACTTGGGTCCTACTCTAGGAGAAAGGTGGCATATCAAATAAATAAATCATATCAGTTGGGAGATACTCAGGGAACTCATATCACCATACCTTAAGTTTTAATTTGATTAGCAGTAGTTCACTATAAAGAGCAGTAACTTCAGATGACAAATCAGGTGAATGTGATGGTCAGGAGTGCCTGTTATCAGCTTCGGCTGATATGCCAGCTGCGCCCTTTCCTGGAAGTTAGGGACCTCGAAAATGTAGTACATGTGCTGGTAACATCTCATCTCGATTTCTGTAATGCATTTTACATAGGGCTACCTTTGTGCCTAGTTTGGAAACTTCAATTGGTACAAAATACGGCAGCCAGGCTGGTCTCAGGTAAAACCAGAAGAGACCATATAACACCAATATTAAGATCACTCCACTGGCTGCCTATCAGTTTCTGGGCACTGTACAAGGTGTTGGTCATCACCTTTAAAGCCCTAAATGGCTTGGGTCCAGCCTATCTTAGGGACTGCCTCCTTCTGTATAATCCACCCCATGTACTCAGGTCCTCTGGGAAGAATTCATTGCAACCTATAAAAACTAGATTGTCTACAACTGCCTAGAGGACCTTTGCTGCTATTGCTCCCAGATTATGGAATGGCCTGCCGGATGAGATCCATCACATTACCACCTTAAACAGCTTTTTAAAAGCTGTTAAGACAGATCTCTTCAGGCAAGCCTTTCCTGAGTAGACAACCAGACACCAAAAAGGTTATGCCTGACCCTGATTTTTGTTACAGTTATTTTAATTTATTTGTTATTTATCTGTTTTTAAGTATCTTTTAAATTATAATTGTTTAATTGTATTTTTTTAGGGGGACGGGGTGGCTATTGGAAGAGGGGACAGTATGTTTTATTGTGTAAGCCACCCCAGTTGTGGTATACAGAGAGGCGGGATATAAATAAATTTTATTTTTTTATTTTATATTGAAGAGTACATTTAATACAGAACTGGGAAACCTTGATGGGGTTGGGGCTAATTTTTTACCCTAGGGTAGGCCACATCATCTGACTTTTTCCCCCAGCCAAAACTTTTCAACCAACATCTGCAATTGTCTCACTACTACATGATCAAGCATCTCTCCCCAAAAGGGGATATTAACTTTGGGGCAGTAGCTATCACACATCTCTACATCCAGAGAAATCCTCACCAGAAAAGTATGCACCACTGCCTCCTTCATATCAGCGAGCATCTCTCCCTGGCAAAGTGAGACATTTACTACCTTCTGGAACCACCTGAACAATCAATTTCTGGTAGATTTTATCAGCAAATATGGGCAAGGGTCTAGTCTGCATGATGTGGGAGAGACCAATTCAAGCATCTTGTCTACATCATCAGGCCATAACAACTGAAACAACTAACCAGATGGAACACTGGACACTTCCTCAGACCATGGCATCATGTTCTGAGTTAATATAAGCATCTTTCTCCTCACAATGCCTGGCAAATTCACAGCAGACAACTGAGCTGGTTTTTATAACTTAATCCCTACAGGTTCTTCGTCATTCAGGATACCTCTGCAAGATGGCATGCTGACGATTCTATATGACTTCTTTCTTTCTTTTGACAGTTTCACTGCTGCATAACAGGCATAATGAAGAGTCTTTGTTGATTTTTGGTCATTCTTGCTCTGTAACCAATGGCACCTGTACTCTAGCCATTGTCCAGCCAGCTTCATTGCCCATAGTTCTTCTATATACCAAGGACTACTCACTTAGGAGTGATTGCATCAATGGACCTTTCCATCTCATGGATCCATAATGCCACCAGGGGCTTGATTGAATTGCCAGCTTTGGAAAATCAGTCCCCCAGGGCATTCAGGAATTCTCCAGAGTCCATAGGCCTCAGGGTCAGAACATCTTAATTTGTTCCCTATCTCTGTGGGGAGGATCCACCTGCCAAACCAAACTTCACAACGAAGTGATCTGACCAATGGGGTTACTACCTCTCCCCCCAAATACCCAGATAATTCTCCATGTGACCAACTGCAGAAACTGAGTCAAGGGTATGTGCTGCCCCATGTGTTAATCCAATGATATACTAAGGTAGCCCCATGGTTTGCATGGCAGCCATGAAGTCCTCATCTGTTTCCATCAGGATAGTGTGGATGCTGAAGTCCACCAATACCAATGTCCTGGAGCACCACCTCAGCTAGCTCAGGCAAGGAGACTGATGGGCAGGAGATGGGTGGTACACCAACAACATCCCTGTTCTGTCGCTTTGGTCCAGCACTAGATGCAACCCTTTAAAACTTGTGCTAAGGTGGATGGGTTTACTTGTGAGTGAGATGGAATCTTATGGATCATAGCAAGTCACCTATCCCTCCATCTCAGTTGTTGCTGCACTACATACCCAGGTGGACAAAGCTGAGACAGATCCACTCCATCCAGGTCTGTAACACATACCATGCCAGCCCCTTCATTCACAATCAAGATGTGGGTGGTTATTATTTTATTATGAATGAACTTGGCATTCAGCAGCAACAGCAGCTTTACCAGACCAAAGGGGAGGCTGACATGGCAACCTGAATCTTGAGGAATGAATGAAACATAAGGCAGGTTTCAAGCATCTGTTCCACCTTTGCTTTACCTGTCCAGCCTCCAGCTCCATACATCCTTCTGCCTGAAAATACATGGATAGGGACACTCCATTCCTGCTTCCTCCCCAGGATTCACCAAGGCACATGTAAAGCAAGACATCCAAACAAATGCAAAATGCCAGCACAGGGGGCCAAATGTACAATAGATAGAAATAGGGGCAATTGATATGCAAATATGCAAACATGCACAATATCTGGAACTGAGCACTTACTTCTTCTAATTCCTGCCTCTCATGAAGGGAGTCTGTAGGTGGTCTAAGAGAACAGACCCACACTTTTATTGTGGGTAGTACAGTTCTGTTAGCACAGCCAGGACCATACTTCTTTCTTTCTGTATGGTCAGAACCATATAAATGTATATATGGGGAATTGTAATTAATTCAAATAGAATAGCTCAATGGCTGTGTTATTTACGATGTCTTCAAGCCTATGTGTATGGAGGTCCAAAGCATAATAGAATCCAAAGGCAAATTCTCAATGAAATACATTTTATTCAAATCAAGACACGTGCATGCACACACTAGGGATTTTAATCAACACACACACATATACATACATACAGAAAGAAGTTATTTAAATCAACACACACAAAGACAGAGGTTACATTAGAGATATATTACCTGAGGTTTGTAGCTCCTATAGCTGAGGGTCCCAAGGAATGGAGGACTCAAAGGCTCCCAGTGAGGGTGGGTGGGGGAACCAAAGAGGAGCATGCCCAAAACCAACCATCATCATTTCTCCAGGCTGAAGGGCCAAGCCTCTGATCAAAGAAAGCTCGGGGTTTAAATAAGAAAATTATAGCCTGGGGCAAAGTCCAGGTGTCCCATGAGCAATGGTCCAAATTGTACGAGGTAACCCTCCAGGGTGGGGACTTCCAAGGTGAGAATTGGAATGCAAATGGACAGATTCCTGCTTTACATAACCCTCAGGATCTGATAGAGAAGAACAAATATCACACTGGAATGGTTTATTGTTCTTTGATAGGCTTTTCCTCCCCTCCCCTGATGTATGTATGCGAGTCATATTGTTTTGGTGACTCTTAAGCTAGCTGATGTGACCCTCTTGCTTGGAGTACATGGCATCCACAATTTAGGGTCATGGAGAAGTGAACTTTATAATATTTCTGATATTAAAAATGGAGAGACATATACCGTAACAGTTCTCACTGTCCAGCCATTCTTTATCTTCATCAACCAAGAGGGATATGCCTTTGTCCTATGTCTTCCAGAAGGGGCATCTGGCTATGATTTACATCCGTCTCCACCATGCAGGGCAAAACTCCTGTGTGAGCAGTACAGGTGGTCCTGTGTGAGAATCAGCAGCCAGTCCTGAGTTTCTATAGCAGCACAGCCCCAGACCAGCAAAAAGAGTTTACTTCTACAGGAGCAGGGCCAACAGAGGTCACATATACAAAGCCTTCCTTTTCCCTCTTACTTCTGCTAACCCTGTTCCAAATGCTGGCTGGGTGGGAAATTGCTAAACTTTCTGTTATGTCATAACCTCCTGTTATGACTTCTGGAGAAGTTAGTTCCCTCCCCGCAACACATGCACACAAATCCAGCACTTCTAGAGATTTCTAGGTGTTGGTGTTTGACCTTATTTCTATTTTTTCTGGTGATTTTTACTATATTTTAAGAGGGGAAATGGATGGACTTCAGAGAGTCAGATTGTAAAAAGTTTTGGGGTCTATGGGGCAAAGCAGACAGCCCACCGCTGCGGCCCGAAGCCAGTCACTGCCAGGAGCTGAATCATTCCAACTCCTTTTTGATCTGGTGCAAAGACATCAGAGTGGCTTCCAGGCACTTTGGGGGAATGCATCATCTGAACACCACACCCCCAAAGAGGCCAGAAGCTGTTTCTTTTGGCCCATGCATTATGGGACTATATCTGCAGGCTCTACTTTCTCTGCTCCTGCTTTTAGCAATTGAACAACCCTATATTGATCCATTTGATCAAATGATCCATTTCTCTACAGGCAGTTGCAACAACATTCTGTACATTATCTGAAAGCTCACCTCCGGGACTTTGTTTGGTATTAGGGAATTCATACTAAACATCTTCAGCATTGTCTATGCAATGAGAAGTGTCTTGCAATTTATCAAGGCTGTCTTTTACACTGATTGTAAGGTCACTAATACACAGAGAACAGAATTCAATTAAAGCGGTGCCTCCAAAACCTTCCACATATTTTTTCCCTCTCTGTCTCTGATGCCTGCCATCCATTCATCATTCTGATGACAAGTACTAAGAAGACTTTCTTTGCTAGGACAAGATAACTCTGTTTCCATTGATCAAACACAATTTGCCCTATGGAATAGACTCTGAATGTGGCTGAAGAACATTCTCCAATCCTTACTCTAGAGCAGGGGTAGGCAACCTTTTTCAGCTGGGGGCCGGTCTGCTGAAGTCCTCCCTTCCGGCGGGCCGGGGGGGGAATGGCGGCGCGTGCGCTCATGCATGCGCACACAACCCCTGCCACACGCGCTGTCGCAGCCACCGCTGCTCATGTCATGCCCGCCATTTTGTTTTCCAAAATGGCGGCCATGACGCGTTTGCGAATGCACAGGAGTACTGCGCATGCACAAACGCATCACACCCACCATTTTGTTTTGCCAAAATGGCGGCCACGACTCGTTTGCACATGCGCAGTACTGCTGCGCATGCGCAAACACATTGCGGCTGCCATTTTGGAAAACAAAATGGCGGGCGTGATGGCCAAAACTCGCAGTGGCGGTGGCAGGCGGCAGCGGTGGCAGGGGTTGGCGGTGGCCGGTAAGCGGGGGGGCCGGGCCAGAACCGGCCCACAAGCCGTAGGTTGCCGACCCCTGCACTAGAGCTTCTGCCTATATTTCTGAGAAAAGTGTGTGATTAACTAAGGCAATCTCTCACAATTATTGTGTTCAATCTCTGGCCCTCCACAGCTCCCATAATGTCTCAGCCAGACAGGCTACTTGTTAGGAATTATGAGAGGTTATGGAAACAGTCAGTCTAAAATACTTGAAAATTTTCTTGTCCTCAATGAGAAACAATATTACAATACATTGAGATGCTGCATCAACATGGGCCACTATCTACCACTATAATTTTTTTTAAAAAATCATTTTTTACATTTGTGGACTTTTTGGGAAATTTTTATTTGCATAAACCCACCATTTTGTAGAGAAGACAATGTTTTTCTGCACAATAAATGTTTTATACAAAAGTGTGCTATGGAATTCTGGGATTTGTAGTTTTGTGAGACATTTAGCCTTCTCTGTCAGAGCACTCTGGTGCCATAACAAAGTACAGTTCTCAGAATTCCATAGCATTGAGCTGGTGCTATTTAAGTGATGTCAAACTGGATTATTTCTACAGTGTGGATGCAGCCCTTACGTACTTACTTAAAACCAGCTTCGATACAACTTTATGTTTGCGGGGGGGTGGGGGGGTGGAGGAAGCAAAATTTTTGCAGAAAGTTCCCAAAATGTGAAAAATCATTGGAAAATGCACACAAGGGTAAGCTTGGAAGGTCTAGACAGGAACCTTAAAGTTTTGGAGGGAATCAGAACAGGTAATAGACAAAAGTTGTATGATTGTTCCCTGGCTTCTCTTACTATCTGTCTCTCTTGCCTTTATAGAAAGCTGGGATCAGCTCCTCCTCCTTACCCCTGGCTGAAAACCACAAGTACATAAACCTTTCCACTCCAACCTGTATTGGGTCATACCTTAGGGAAGCTAACAGACTGACACATTGCCCAGAGGAGGGAGAAACAGGAAACAAACATTCATACTGAAAGATGACCAACCTTCCACTTTCTCCATCTGTGTCGGAACAACTGAAAAAGAGTTATACAGCATCTTGGGTTTGTACAGGTTTACCCAAACCATTAACAGAATGGAAAAAATTGGGTGTAGCTTTGGATCCAACATTATTTAATATTATTTTCATAATTAAGGAAGCAATATTACTGGGCCTTATTGCTATCAGTCCTCCTTTCTTTCTCTAGCAAGGGGAGAACTTCCATCACCCTGGAGTTGTGAGAGACCTAGGCTACATCTGCACTGCAAAAATAATCCAGGTTGACAAAACTTTAACTGCCAGGACTTAATGCTATGGAATTCTGGGATTTGTAGTTTTGTGAGACATTTAGCCTTCTCTGTCAGAGTGCTCTGGTGCCACAACAAAGTACAGTTCTCAAAATTCCATAGGATTGAGCTGGGGCTATTTAAGTGATGTCACACTGGATTATTTCTACAGTGTGGATGCAGCCCTTACGTGCTTACTTAAAACCAGCTTCGATACAACTTTATCATTTAACATTCTCAAGCCTTTTAAACCATCTTCTTCTCAAATGTTTGTGTGCAGATGGCTCATGAAGCCCTTGTTAGGGAGAGAGCTTCATACTACCTATACAAGAATTTTGAGGAAGTCCCAAGTGCTTTGTTCACCTGAGAGTCATAGGTGTACAAAAGAATCTTTTGTTCATGAGTCTTCTCAACATCTATCTTCCCATCCTGGCTGACAACAGCATTATTATTTCCTGTGTGCCTTTCATTCACTCATATGTTTGCTTATGTACATATACATAGGACAGTGTAATGTAGACACTGGTTCAGTACTGACATGCCATAGTGTGAAAACATTGAACAGAAAAGCATTGAATCTTCTTTCAGCATTCAGCACTAGTGAAGAGAATCAAGGTTATTTCAAGTTCCAGAATCTTTTTTGGTAAAATTGCAAGTTGTCAGAAAGCATGTGGGAAAACCTGAGGATAAGCATTTTCTTTAATAACATTAGGTTGTTATTTAGACCCACTGTGGGAATGCAAAACTGTCTTTGTTGAATTTCGGGAATGTCAGTAGCTTGCTAACCACATGCTGTTTTGAGTGAAAGAAGGGGGGGGGGGAACACCCATTAATGCATGTCTTCTTATTTAAAGTAAAGAGCCTTTTTATGCTTTCTAGCAACTGTTAAAAAAGTAATTTGTGCAAGCAAATGCTGGTGCTAACATTAGTACTGCTGCTCTTGTTCTGTTCCATCTCTAACAGTGGAGTTTATCACATGAAGGCACATGGAGGCAAATCCTGTGCAGAAACGGGATTTTAAAATCTGCTAAACACTTGCAAATGCGGGTTGTTTTTCAGACATGTTGGCAGAAAAATAACACAAAAATAACCTGAATGGAAAGTCAACAAAATCCACTCCTTTTTAATTTTGGAATTTCCCCAAAATAAAAAGGAGCGGGTTTGGTTGGCTTTCCGTCCAGGTTATTTTCGCTTTATTTCTCTTTCACACAAGCGTTGTCTGAAAAACAACCCGCATTTGAGGGTTTTTTCTACTTTCTGTTCGGGTTAACCTTGAACATCATGTGAAAAACAACCTGCTAAAGTGGGTTGTTTTCATTTTAAATGTAGTTTCTGCATGGGATTTGTCCTGTGTGATAAAATCCTACGTTAATGAGAAATTCCATGCATCTTGCATCTGTGGAAGGATCAATGTTCTTGCCTCTCAAACCAGGCATATAGATATCTGCAGTATGGCCAGTACAGGTTCAGTCTCTCTCATCCAAAATGCTTGGGACAAGAAGTGTTTTGGATTTTGGAGTTTTTCAGATTTTGGAATATTTGTATATACATAATGACAAATCATAGAGATGGGACTCTAAAATGAAATTTATGTTTCATATACATCATATAAAGATAGCCTTAAGGTAATTTTATACAGAATGTTTTAAATAATTTTGTGCATGAAACAAAGCTTGTGTACATTGAACCATCAGAAAGCAAAGGTGTCACTATCTCAGCCATCAATGTAGACAATTTTGGATTTTGGAATATTTTGGACTTTGGAATTCCAGATAAAAGAGGCTCAGCCTGTAGTAGTGTCCTGGATTATTTCTTTTTTTTTAATTCTCTCTTCCTATACAAGAGCTACTGCCTAGAGTTTAAAAGAAGAAGGAAAAGTAGCCTTGTGACACCTTTAAGACTCATCAGTTTATTTCAGAATAAGTTTTCCAGGACCTTGAAAGCTTGATATGCTTTCAAAAGATATGAGAAGTGTTCTGTGCAGTGGCATTGCTGACCTGGGTGTCATCCAGTGCAGGGGGGCAAATTGCCTTGCCTTCCCACCCCCCAGACTGCTGCTGAGGCAGGCCCCCACACTAAAGCCTTCAGGGTTGACTCTGAAGGCAGCTGGTACCTTAAGCCTTCAGGGCCTGGCACAGCTGCAGCTATGCCAGAATCTAAAGTTAGCCACCTGGCCATCTACCCAGCCCACAGCTTTCAGGGTCCAGTGCAGTTACAGCCATGCCAGATTCTGAAGGCAGTCCCCCTGCAGCAGCCAGCACTACTGATAAAGGTGCTGCTGCAGCCTCTGGAGAGCCCATTTAGGATCCAGTGTGACTGCTGGACAAGTGGGAGAGCACCCTTTCTTGCTTGCACAGTAGCCATGCCAGTCCCTCCAGGTATACCACTCCACCAAGTGTCACCCCCCTGTGGGGTGTCACCCAGTGTGCTCCGCATTTCCCAGTGACTCCACTCCTTCCATGCTATGAGTATTGGCAGGGAAGGGCTCAAATATCTGTTTCTGCAGATGAACCACCACCATTATTTATTCTTTAATTCAGATCTATCAAGATAAGTTGCCTCCAGGAAGCTATGTTCCCAAACTTCATTTGGATTATAGGAGGACCAAATGGACCATGTTGTTCCTGTTGTTAAGTGCCTTCAAGTTGATTCTGATTTATGGTAACCCTATCCTAGGGTTTTCTTGGCAAGAAAAGATTGAGGGGGTTGTGAACCTTGGTTTCCGGGAATCCCAATTCTAGTCTAAGGGCCTTTGCAGACTGCCAGAAATAGTGCAAATTGAGTTCACTTTAGGGGTTAGGGTTAGGGTTAGGGAATCATGGGAACTGTATTTTATTGTGGCACCAGACCTCTCTGACAGGGAAGGCTCAATGTCTCAGAAAAAAACAACAACAATTCCCATGAATCCCTAGCACTAATCCTAACCCTTAAAGTGGACTCAATTTGCACTATTTCTGGCAGTCTGCAAAGGCCCTAAGATTCAAAGCACTGTACCATTCTGGCTCTCCCCAACTTCGGGGGGTTGCAGACTGCCAGAAATAGTGCAAATTGAGTCCACTTTTAGGGTTAGGGTTAGTGCTAGGGAATCATGGGAATTGTTTTTTTTTTTCTGAGACATTGAGCCTTCTCTGTCAGAGAGCTCTGGTGCCACAATAAAATACAGTTCCCATGATTCCCTAACCCTAACCCTAACCCTAAAAGTGGACTCAATTTGCACTATTTCTGGCAGTCTGCAACCCCCCTTAATTAGCAAACAAAATAAAGGTTGCCATGTTTCTTCATATACATCAATTTCATACCTTTTTAACATTGTAATATCGTATGGTAGTTTTCTTAATTTGGAGATAGTATTCTTTGAAGTTAAAACTTGAGAGATTTTTAAACTACCGGAGTAATCCATACCTGGTTGTTAGTTATAGAAATATTCAGATCCACCTCGCACAGCATTCCTAGACCATGAAAGATTCCAAATCTTTCTTCAATTAACCACTGATTAACTAATTTGCAAAGTCAGAGATTTGCTTAATTCTGAGGTTCCATGTACAATTCTCTAAAGGGAAAGTTCACAATCTCTCTTTCTTGTTACGTACCCAAAAGTTATAATGTGCATTATTTGCAATATATTGGGGGGGGGGGGAATAGGGTATAAATTTGGGGGAAATGTAATCTACTTAATTATACTTGCTGCTGAATTAGTTTGCCTCTATCAAATAGTTCATGAGTAAGAAAAATGCCCGTCCTTTCCTACTACTATACAGAACATATTTATTTTGATTTAAAAACATAGGCTGGGTTTGAAAATAGGACATGGGGGAGTAAATATTTTCACTAGTCTCTCCAAATCTTAACCACTTCTTTACAGAGACAATTTTCACTTGTCTTCCAAGTTAAATTATACAGTTATCATCTGAAACTGAGGAGTCTTTAATAGCTCCATTATCACCTATGCCACATCTTCTTCATTTCTGATGCGATAAATCAATAGTCTTAATTGGAAGGCCACATAGTTCAATTTAAGAACACGGATTACAAAGTATATGGTAAAAGCATATGCTTTTGAAATTCAAGAGCTTTACACTGTAATGTGATGCAATGTCATAAATCTATTTGCCAAGGAAGTAACTGGTATCAGATACAGACATTTTGTAAAAACCATCATTTTCTTGTTGCTGTCCTGCATAGAAGCAACATTTTCAGCTTTTAGAAGTAGGTGGTTCCTCCAGTTTAGCTGGGTCAGTTCTTTTGGAATTGCATGCCCAACTACTTTGATAAGAAACATCTTTGATCTAGTCCAGATGACTCTTGCAATCTTTTTTGCTCCTTTAGAGAAGCATTAAGACACACCATTTATGGTTTTTCAAAACTGATTTTTAATCCTGCACATTGTTGAGACTTGGCAATGATAGACATAAGGACAGGAATTCCACTATGCAAATTAGTTAGAAAGAAGAAAATGTCATTATGTTACCCTCAGGGTGCCCCCCACTGTGAAGAAGATTTATCTGCAATTATTCCATCTCCCTATTAAGGTAGTCATGCTTGTTCACTGGCCCATCTCCACAGGTAACCTGTGATGGGTAAGTTATCTTGAACATGAGAGTTTTTTTTAAAAAGCAACAATGATTTCAAGAACTCAATTTCAAAGATTTATACCAAGAACTTGTAGTGTAGCTCTCTGCTCACTTTTCAAAAGCTTTCAGGGAAATTTATTACGATTAAATGCCATTACATATCTCTTTACATGAGATATGGGGATCAGGCTTTCCACATGCTTTCAGTCAACTGCATTTCTATGAAGACTTGAGATAGGATAGATACCATATAGCAACTGATTTAAAATGAACATTTGGAGGTAAACAAATGCTTTTGATTGCGGATAAACTCTTTCTTCAAAAACTCAGTAAAAGCAACAGGAATTTGTCCCACTATTTGCTTTGGAACAGGCGTTCACTGGTAACCGAAGACTGCATGCGAGAACACGAAAGGAAGGAAACACAAAAGCAACAGACAAGGACCTAAAAACCAAAAATGAGAAATTAAAATGCAGTGGGCCCTTGGTTTCCACTGGGATTTGGTTCCAGGACCCCCCATGGACACAAAAATCTGTGGATGTTCAAGTCCCATTATATACAATGGATAGTAAAATTGTGTCCCTTATATAGAATGGCAAAATCAAGGTTTGCTTTTTGGAATTTATATATTTTTAAAATTATTTTCAAGCCATGGATGCTTGAATCCGTGGGTAAAAAAAAAAAGTCTATGGATATGGAGGGTCAACTGTACAAAGCCATAAATAACCAAACGCAATTATAATGGAAGGCATACAAAAATACAGTATATATGTAACTATATGAAAGACAACAGTCAAAAAAATCTATCCAGACCAAGATCCTGTAGAGAGAGAGAGAGATAACAATTAATAAACATGAAAGTAGATTGTCTAATTTTCTAAGGAAACTGTCCACATGACAATTCTGAATTGTATCATTTCCATTTTTCCTCCAGAAGAAAATTGTAATATGGACCCAAATGGATAAGTGGGAAAACTGGAAAGGAACTGGAACATTTATCTTCTCTTTGTGACTTGAAGCAAGAGGACATTTCCCAAGACCAGTGAGACAGCAAACGTGTCAAAAACATTGTTAGATGTAAGGTTATCAGAGGTTTTATAGTCCCAGCCACATTTAGGCCTAACACTTAGTTAAACACTGTTAAACATGCATAACTGATGTACTACAGTACTGTTTTAGACTGCAAATGGGTCTCCTCACTGAATTCCTCACTTTTAAAAAAATATGTTAGGGAGGTGTCAAACTTGGCTTTCTTTTTTTCTATGTACTGAACATTACATTACAGAGGGGCACAAGTTTACTATTTCAGATTTACTGCCACTTTTATTTTGGGTTGTGTTATTTCACTTTCATAATGTATGTCATTATATGTACAAAATTAGAATATTATATCAACAGTGTTCTTTTAAGGTAACAGTGGGTGTTTTAACTTCTTCTTAGACCTCTATAATAGGGATGGGAAACTTGCATTGAATTGCAAATCCCAACAACCAACGGTGAGGATTTACAGTCCAATAAAATATGGAGGGCTACATTATTTTCATCCCCTGCACCCTTACTATGGTCAATCTGTCAGTGTGTGGATGATGGGTGTTGCAGTGATGCTCTTTGACACCCAGCAGAATCTGTAGGACAAGCTGGCTGCTGTGATCCACAGCCACTTTGTAACTTTTATCATCAACTTGCTCAGCTTTTCTTCTTCAGGATCCTGTCTTCCTTAGTCAAGAAGACACATTGTAAAGTCCAAAAGCATAGTTTATTAATGTATATAAAAGAAAAATAAGATAACTAAGTAAAATTCATTGTGATGAACTAATCCAGTTCAGCCATGAAAGATTACATCTTTAACAATCCCAAAAGCATAGGATCCCAACTTGTTGTTCTTGAAAGTTAAAAAGCAGTTACAGATCCATGTTTCCAGATCTAGGAGTTACATTATAAAAGCAGTATAAACATACTAGAACTCCTAACTCCATGGTTAAAACCACTGCTGCCAGGCACAGGCACGCACACACATCCTGAATTATAAACATTCTTAAACAAAGTATTCTCTAGGCCCTTCCCATACTCCACCTTCTGGGTGTTAACCTTATGTTGATTGGATAATGCTTGTATGATGTATATTAACCCAGCCTCTTGCTGTCCATCATCCACTACGTGACTATTTTCTCAAGACCTAACAATGTTTATCTTTTTGATATCTCTTGCTTCCCATAACAAAATCTGTGTCTATGAGTTGTACCTTTGGGAAAGTTCATGTTTATGACTTCTTGGCCATCTGGTGTTAGATTCACTGTGTTTTTCTAGATGTTGTTCTCATGAGGAAAATTCCACACACACATCTCTACATTTCACCTTTGACTGTATAACCCATCTATATTCTAACACAATCTACTTAGAATGATAGAATCATAGAGTTGGAAAAGACCTCAAGGGCCCCCCAGTCCAACTCTCTGCCATGCAGAAATACACAATCAAAGCACCCTCAACAGATGGCCATCCAGTCTCTGTTTAAAAATCTCCAAAGAAGGAAACTTCACCAGACTCTGAGGGAGTGTGTACTTGATATTATAGATTGAGAGGCTATGAGAAGAGCCCTATTTGGTAAGACTAAAGGTCCATCTAGTCAAAGTATCTTTTTTCCTTGAGTTGCTTTGCCACCCAGATACTTCCACAAATCATGAAGATACATCACGGTCATGAAGGCAGCAGCTCCATTGTTGGCATTCAACATACAGATTCTGTCAGAAGCTGGAGGATCACATGGCTATTACTCCTTCTAATAACAAATCCAGATGATGAGTGCTGATAAGACTGGGCTATCAAAAAGAGGTGATATTGGACTGTCAAACTGGGGCCTTTTTTCTGATTACCATAGCAATCAATCAATGAAGTGATACCAGCTCCTGTTCTGATAAGAATCTGAAGCTCTTTTTATATATATATTCACTGAGGGCCTTGTGTTCCACCTCTGCTCTTTGAACCTCGAAGCAACATACTGTCAACATTACAGAGATATGTGTGCTTTCATAAATCCATACAATAGATTATGGAAGAGAAATTAAAATGCAATCAGTAAAACTCTGTCCTCTCTGGCTCAAGGAGTTGCAATTGCCTCTTTAATATTATATAGAATAAATAAGAGTGATGATTATAAATAAACCCCAATAGGATTTGTTGTTGTTGTTTGATTGCTTTTTAATACCAGCTTCCTCTCTAGAGACTTGAAAGTGGTCCTTATTATAGATTCTTATTAGGCAGAAATACAGTTCCTTCTTGTTTGCACAGTCAGTAAAATAGTTTCCTTACATATATTTTGAATACTTTGTAGTATAGTTACAAAGAGAAAATTGCAATATGCAAACTTAAAATACAGTATAAACAGGATCCCTCATGAGCTGTCCCCAAATCTCACTTTCAGAAGCCAAAGGCTTTGAGCCTCCGAGGTACTAAACGGTGCTAGAGGTTGCCAATAATTTTCTCTGACAAGTATGTGTGTGCACGTGCCTTCAAGTGGCCTATCAATGTATGGCAACCCCATGAATTTCATATGGTTTTCTTAGGTAAAGAATGCTCAGAGGTAGTTTGCCATTGCTTTCCTTTGAATGCAGGCTACAGCGCCTGATATTCTTTGGTGGTCCCCCATCCAAGTACAAACAAGGGCTCTGCTTAGATTTGAACATCAAATAGGATCTAAGGCACATTTCACTCTACACAATGATAGCACTATTATTCCCCTTTAACTGCCATGGTTTTGTCCTGTGGAATCCTGGGGTTTGTAGTTTGGTCAGAGGCACTGGAGCTCTCTGGCTGATGGCTGAGAACACTAAAGTCCCCTCTCTAGATTCCCCATCCCAGGATTCCATAGGACAGAACCATGGCAGTTAAAGTGAAAATAATAGTGCATAATGAGAAATGGGCCCTTGGTGTTTTCCAAGTGGACACAAGATTAAAATACTTTGAGGCTGTATAGTTGTGAAAGCGGCAGTTAAAAGATAATCATGCAGTCCAGCAAGTCAAAATCAAGGGACAAACTCTATCAGCAACAACAAATCTGAAGAATGGGCAGCCTCTCCCTTCAAATGGCTTATCAGACAAAGCAATTGAAGCATTTTGTTGCCTTCAGCAATATAAATAAAAAAAACTTTCCAAGAAATGGTAGTGATCCTTAGCTCAGGCTGCATGCAATAGCAGAGTGTCATTGTACTGAGAGCTATGTATCCTTCCCCAACAACTCAGGGTTGGCTGGCAGAAGCAGCCAGATGGATGCAACTTTGGGCCTTTGCAGACTGCCAGAAATGGTGCAAATTGAGTCCACTTGAACTGCCCTCAGTGCTAGGGAATCATGGGAACTGTAGTTTATTGTGGCACCAGAGCTCTCTGACAGAGAAGGCTCAATGTCTCAGAAAAAAATACAATTCCCATGATTCCCTAGCACTGAGCCAGGGCAATTAAAGTGGACTCAATTTGCACTATTTCTGGCAGTCTGCAAAGGCCCAGTTAAGTTGAGCCAACAAGAGAACAGTGATGCAGCAGCAGCAGCAGAAATACTGGCAATTTTGTTGAACAATTCCCATTACTCTGTTATAGTCAAGCCAATAATGGCAGAGTCAAATATCTTAAATTGTTAAGACGGGATGGGCACATTTCAGAGTGTAGAGGGCTGTACCACCTGATTTTTGGCTCCCCTGGGATGCTGCAGCATACCATCACAGCTGCCATTTTGGATAACCAGAAGTGACACTGTATCACTCCCAGCTGTCTTTGGAGCCTCTTTTTCTGTTTTGGGGTGGGGCCCCCCTCCAAAACTTCATCATGTCTTGACTGCAGCATCTGGAAAAGGCTTCTCTCTCCATGTTCCAAAATCCACTGCCGTGACCTCTGAAGGGGAATGGAAGTAGCCAAGAACTGTTGGACTAAATTCCCACCTCACCATCCTTCTTTACTTCTGTATCATATCTTATTTACACTGTAAGCCTGCACAGAGGGAACTATCATACCAATTAATTGTAAACTGCTCTGGAAAACTTTGTGGTTGAAAGGTAGGGTATAAACATTCTACATACATGCATGCATGCATACAGCACTTTAAAGTGTCCGGAGATATTTTCAATGGAAGTTTTCAACCCCAATCCCTATTTTCAGTCAAACTTTTTGGAGAGGCACTAGTAGAGGAAGGATGTTAGTGGAGAATCCCAAGAGCACCACTTGATAATAATAATAATAATAAATTTTATTTTTTAACCCGCCCCTCTGCGTCGCAATCGGGGCGGCTTACAACAATTAAAAGATACAATAGTTAAAAGACAATCCAATATCCCAATCCCTCCACCCACATCCCACCCACACCCCTTAAAACAAAATTAAACTAGAAAATTTTATAAGAACAAATAAATGCATAACAATATAAAATTACAAACAAACAGAAGGCTTGGGGAGGAGAAATCCAGTGATCATTCTCTGAGGAGAGTTATTCCGGGAAGGCCTGCCGGAAGAGGTCCGTCTTAACTGCTTTCTTAAAGGCAGTAAGTGTTGTAGTAAGACGGATTTCATCCGGCAGGCCGTTCCATAATTTAGGGGCAATGGCGGAAAATGAATACTTGAATACAAAGACCATATGAAGCTCTTGGCCCATGTTTCCACTGCTGCCTTAAGAGGTCTTTCTTAAGATACCACACTCCCTGTATACTCTTAATGCATTCTCTCACTCACTCATTCTCTCTTTCTCTAGTAAACACAAATTCTAAATAACAAAATAAAATAAATGAACACTTCAGCACAAAGAGATACCAGTTTCTACATCCCCATTTCCTTCTGAGATCCAGGTTAATCTACTTCATAATAATGCATATATGGCTAGAACTGAAGTGATTAGTGTACTTTGGTCAAACATCATGTGCTAAAGATGAGTATTCTGGTGCCAAGCTCAAGGTCTCCTCATAAAAAGCTGAGCTGACTAAGGGTTTGAACACTAAATGGAAAATGAGCCTGGCAAATTAAGCCTTCTGATACTGAAATTATTACATGCTCCATATAAGGAGAAGCATTTGTTCGAACCACCAGAGGTAACCTTTTTGTCATACTATTATGTAGTCCTGGTAAGTGCAGCTGTTCGGTACTTTAATTCAGAAAAATAGGTGTGAGACTATTTAGCCCTCATAACCACCACCCTTATTTTCAGAGCAATGCATAATCACTAGGTGTATTAGTACAGAAACAATAAGAGAGGTGTCCTGTGGCTCCGTTAATGAGGGTTTTTTTTGGATCAGTTTCAGTCTATGAGTACTGATGACGTAGACAAGCTGCTTGGCAAGATAAAAAAGACCACTTGCCCTCTCGATCCCTGCCCGTCCTGGCTGGCCATCCAGGGAGGTAAGGCAACTATAAATCTGTTAAAATCTATAATTAATGCCTCCTTCAGGGAAGGCCATTTTCCAACTAGTTTAAAACTAGCAGTAGTAACACCTATATTAAAGAAGCCTTCTCTTGACCCACTGGATAAAAATAACTACCGGCCAGTATCTCTTCTTCCTTTTTTGGGCAAGGTGATTGAGAGGGCAGTTGCAAACCAACTCCAAGCAGTCTTGGATGAAACCGATTATCTTGATCCATTTCAAACTGGCTTCAGGTCAGGATACGGAGACTGCTCTGGTCGCCTTGGTCGATGATCTTCGTCTGTGCATCGACAGGGAAACTGTGGCCCTGTTAGTGCTCTTGGACCTCTCAGCAGCCTTCGATACCATAGACCATGATATCCTTCAGGAACGCCTGAGAGAGTTAGGAATTGGGGGCTCTGCTTTGCAGTGGCTCTGTTCCTACCTCTCGGGTAGATTCCAGATGGTGATGCTGGGGGACAGTTGCTCTTCTAAAAAAGAGCTGACATCTGGCGTCCCTCAGGGCGCCATTCTGTCCCCCATGCTGTTTAACATTTACATGAAGCCGCTGGGTGAGATCATCCAGAGACATGGGGCAGGGTGTTATCAGTATGCTGATGACACCCAAATTTACTTCTCTATGTCTCGGACTGTTTCAGTGACCAAAGAGGGCATCTCTCCTCTGAGGTCAGTAATGGATTGGATGAGGGAAAATAGACTTAAGCTGAATCCAAACAAAACGGAGGTACTCATGACAGGTAACCCTAATCCAGGTATGGAGATAAATTCACCAGTCCTGGATGGCGTCACACTTCCCCTAAAGCACTGTGTTCGCAGTGGGTGCTCTTGGACTTGTCACTCCAACTGTCACCTCAGACTGATGCGACGGCTAAGAGTGCCTGTTATCAGCTTCGGCTGATACGCCAGCTGCAAACCTACCTGGAGCCATGGGACCTAGAAACGTTTGTACATGCACTGGTAACCTCTCGTCTTGACTTCTGTAACATCCTCTACATGGGGCAACCCTTGTGCCATGTTCGGAAGCTTCAACTGATATAAAACATCGCAACCAGACTGGTTGCAGGTAAATCTAGATTTGACCGGATAACACCTATTTTGAAATCCTTACACTGACTACCTGTTAGCTTCCGGGCACAGTACAAGGTGTTGGTTATTACCTATAAAGCCCTTTATAACTTGGGTCCAGCTTACTTGAAGGAACACCTCCTCCCATATAATCCTTCCCACACACTCAGGTCCTCTGGGAGGAACTTACTACAGTCAATGAAAACTAGACTGGTGGTGACTTCCCAGAGGACCTTTTCAGCTGCCGCTCCTAAAATATGGAATGACCTGCCAGAGGAGACTCGCCAGATTACATCCCTTGACGTTTTTAAAAAAGCGATAAAAACAATTCTCTTCCGGCAGGCCTTCCCTGACCTCTGTCCTGATCTGAACTAACTGCCCATTTGATCTAGCTCCCCTAGACATTGCCACTGTTATTTAAGGGGGGATGGGTCGAAGGGGTGGGGGGTTCGGGGATTATTTTCTTGTTATTATTTCTGTAATTGTTTTAATCTTTGCTGTTACCCACCTTGATCCTCAACAGAGAGAGGCGGGATACAAATTATTATTATTATTATTATTAGTATTAGTATTATTGGAACAGAATATGTAGAAACAGAATAGTCCTGAATTGGCAAGGAGGTCAGGCAAAGCTACATTTTATCACCATACTTGTTCAACTTGTACATAGAAAACGTATGAAGAACAGGTTTAGACTTAGAAGAGTGAAGATAGGAGGCAGGAACATGCAGATGACACCGTATTACTAGTGGATCACTTGAAACAATTACTAAGGAAGTTCAAGGAAGAAAGTTGAAAGGCAAGTCTACTGCTGAACAAAGAAAACAAAAATAATGATCATGGAGGATCTACATAAATTAAACCTAGACAATGAGGAAATTGAAATAAAGATTTTCCATACTTGGATCACTGATCAGAATGGACACTGCATCCAAAAGATAAGAAAACTAGGAATGGAAATGGCAACAATGAAAGAACTGGACAAGATCTTAAAGAAAAAGGTATACAATTGAGCACTTAAATTAGAATAATCCAAGCCATGGCATTCCCCATCACTATGTACAGATGTGAGAGCTGGACAGTGAAAAAAGCATATATAAAGATGATTAACTCATTTGAGATGTAGTGCTGGAGAAATGGGCTGATACCATGGACAGCTAAAACAACAAACGAACGAGTCCTTGATCAGCTCAAAGCTGAAATACCCCTAGAAGCGAAGATGGTAAAATTGAGGCTGTCATACTTTGGCCATATCATGGGAAGGCATGACTCATTAGAAAAGACAATAATGCAAGGAAAGGTAGAGGATAGTAGAGAGGAAGACCACATGCCAGATGGATAGACTCAACTAGGGAGGTCACAGGCATGAAGCTACAAGACTTAACCAAGCAATGGATGATAGGGGGTCTTGGAGATGTCTCATCCACAGGGTTACCATGTGTCAAGGTCAACTTGAGAGCAATTAACTGTCATGCCCTGCCTGGATGAGGACTCGGAGAACTCAGAGGATGAGTCAGAACTTCCTCCGGGTTCTGAGCCTGCAGCGGAGGAGCCCCAGCTTGGCCCTAGCAGCTCTGCTTTGTCAGCAGAGCCTGTGGCTTCTCAAGAGGCTCTGCAGCCAAGCCTTCCAACAACAGGGCAGTCGGACATGGAGGAGGATCCAGGGACCGTACCTACCTTTAGTTAGCATAGAGCCGAAAGGCTGGGCCTCTGGCACTTGAGGAGGCTTTATAAAAAACGCCTAGGTCATCAAGGTGATCAGCCCCAGCTCTCGGGGATTTAAGCAAGTGTGGTTTTGCCTCGGTGCCAGAGGATATTTGAGCTTTCTGGCGAAAGCCAATGTCTCTGGCTCTCCTTGTTCCTTGCCTTGAACCTCTAACTCTTGACTGTCCTGGACTCCCGGTATCCTTGACCTTTGGACCGCTGACTACTCTTGGACTTCTGCATTCCTGGACCTCAGACTGCCTTGTCTCTTGGCTACTCTGAAACCCTCGACCTACGGACCGTATTTGACTCTTCGCTGGCTGCCCCTTCAGATTTGGACTTTTCCTTGCCTTGGCTATCAGCCCATCCACCGGTTTTCCAGGACATTAACAACAAAGTTCTTTAGGTTGTAAAATCACCAGGTACCTACCTGTATGAATTTCCTCATTATCTGAAATCATTATTGTGCAAACCAAGACTTTTGACATACTCATGCATCTTGAGGGGGCCACTATGTTTATCATAGAGGTGTAAGATATGGAGCAATCTACAGCCTATTTGGAAGAACATATATCCTTTATTTGGGGTGCTCATGAAACCCTTTTAAATAAGGAACTGGGAACTATAATCTAACAGCACCCTTATGAATCCAGCTCTGGTTCAGAAGCAGAACTCCCATTATACATTTCCTTTCCTGGACTTGGTAGGGTGATTACTTATCAATGTACCAGGAACAACTTATCTGAAGTTAATGAACAAATGAAGGAAAATATGGTTCAAACACAATTCTATTGGAAAAGGTTATTCTATTTACTCCGCCCCCTCCCACCCCAAATTTATACACCAGTGAAACTGGTGGTGGTACTCATTACACATGCTTAGGTGTAATGGCTGTTAGCCATTGACTGTCACATTTATTATTATTTTTACACCTCACTTTTCCCCCAAAATGGGTTCAAGGCTGCTTAGTATCTATATGTTTGATAGTATCTATTTTGTTTGGAATTAAATGCCTTTTAATTTTCATGGACTATTTCAGCCTACCTGTGAGAAGATCAATTAAATTTAATGAGATGTGGGCAGCAATTCTAGAGCACCAACTAGGAAGTCCTACATAACTTAAATGTGTTTTACTTCTGAGTCAACATGCTTAGGATGGAACTATTTTATCTATATCTGTCAAAAGTTCAGTCTAGAAAGCATTGCAGTTGAGGGGTTCCTCTTGCCTCTATGAGGATTTACTTAGGATTAAGCTTCACTGAACTCAATGTATTTACTAATTTCAAGTAAAACTTGCATAGTCCTAGGTCCACCTACAACCTTATACCTGTATTTCAGGATATGCCTTAACAAACTAACTTTAGAGTAAATGTGCATAAAACTGTGTTGTACCTCTTTTTGTATAGCCAAGTTCTTAGTGCTCTAGAATGAATCTGATCAGTGCTGCTGAGCTGAATCCAAATCTGTTGCAGTCTACAGATTTCCCTCCCTGTGCAGATTTCAATGTCACCTTCTACAACACCCTACAACAAATGTGTGTGTGTGTGGAGGGGGGGCACAGGGAGCTGCAGGGAAAGGATTAATCTTTAGCAATCACCTGCTCCCCCTTCTACCTGTGGGAATATCCAGTTTGTGAAAGTTTGCTCCCTACACCTGTGGACACAGTCTATGAATTACATTAAACAGATGATTAAATAGAATGAGGAAACAGAAGAAGTCACCTAGGAAGCAGCAAACCACTAAAGAAATTACTTTAAAGCTTTTATTGTATCATAGTAACTTCAAATGTTGTGAAACAGTTTTCTACAATTTTGAGCTTCTCTTCAGACAGAAGATTCTCCTGCTTCAGTTTTCCAATCAATACTTCTAAAGATTTGAGTCTATTCAGTGTTTTCCTCTCCTGTACTTCCAGAAGTGCTATTTTGGAGTGCAGCTTTGCAATTTTTTGCCAGAGTTGTTCCTGGTCTGTGTCTTGCCTACAGTATGAATGCTCTGTTTGTAACACATCAGTGCTGCTGCAACTGGTGATGCACACAGATTGTTCAGCCTCTATGTTGACGAATTCCTGTTCTGCTGGTATGAATGACCCCTCTAACAACAAGGGAGCACTTGAGGCTTCAGAAGGAACTATAATGGTGATGACAGACTCTTTATTTCCACTGAACTGTTCTAAAGCTTTTGACACAGTGTGGAGGAACAGTGAGTTCTCATTCATTTCTTGCACCTCCACTGAACAGCCTGCAAGCTGACAGTCCAGTTGATCAGATGAAAGCTCGTCGACTGGTACAGCAATATTATTAAATTCCAGAAAGGAATCCAAATGTTCTAGATGTGTAGCTTGCAAAACAGTGGCTTTAGAATCTGAACCAGGTTCCAGACATGAGTGAAGAGGATGAACTGAAGACTGTAAAATTGTGGTTGCACCACTAACAAGGTTCTCTACAGAGTTACTGTTTTCTGGGGAGCTGGAATCAATGGCTCCTGCATCACAAAAATCAGCTGCAATTAGCACAGAGCCTGTTTGTTCCATCTTCAGTCTAACAGAATTACACGGATTTGTAAGATCACTTTCAGCTTTGATTGTGCTTTGAAATAGTCTTTCTTGACTTGAAGACATGGTTGAGGTTATACAAGGTGACTTTTTATACAGGCTTTCTTCTGTTATAGTATTTCTCTTTGGTGAGCAAAGCTTACAAGATACATTTGTTAGACTTGTGCTGGCATCTTGTATAACTTCCATTTTCTTCTTGAAAAGTTCTTTTTCCTAGAAGAAATATGCCATATGATTAAGAAAACACCAAGTATAACACACTGCAGAGTAAATCTTTCACCTACTGTTTAACAATATCTAATGAGTGACACAGGAAGTAATAGGCTTTCTGCGCAAAGGGAATTTAAGCTGTGCCCATAACCAGCCTTTCCTCTGTTTACCTACACATAGTCAATGTGGTGTAGTAGTTTGAGCACTGAACTACAACTCTGAAAGACCAGGGTTCGAATCCCTGTTCAGCCATGGAAACCCACTAGCGACCTTGTACAAGTCATACACTCACAGCCTCAGAGGAAGACAAATCCTCTGAACAAATCCTGCAAAGAAAACCCTAAGATAGGTTCACTCTAAGTTGGAAACAACTTGGAAGGCACACAACAACAATAAATTTTAGGTAAATTTTAGTTTTGACATGAAAATCACTGGTACTAACTAAATACAGTATTTATATACAGTTGCCCCTCCATTTTTGAGGATTTTGAATCCACGTCCCTTGCTCATTTTCAGGCGGCAAATGGAAGGGGATAAAATGGGGTACGTGCCTGCCCATGCACATTAATTTCAATGGGGCTCAAATATTTGCGAGCCCCCATTTTCGCGGGGTGGGTGGGTCCAGAACGGATCCCCTGCAAATTGAGAGGCTACTGTAGTTCGGTAAAAACAAGAAATGTTAAATAGATTAGTTTGACATTGTTTAAACCTGTTTGTTTGTTTTTTCTTTTAAGAAATGCTTAAAAATAACATTGTTACATGCCTAATGTAATTCTGCCAAATGACTGATCCTTCATCAGATAATACCATGTGCCAAGTCTGGTGTTGCTCAAATGTTACCTTGGAGTCATATTTTAAACAATGTATGAAGAACTATCCTGGATAAGAGTAAAGATCTCTTTAATCTAGCATTCCTTTTATAAGTCGAAAGCAGTTGGTTATGGAATGGCTATTAGAAAGACATTTCTAAAACTGCATCCATGTTATGTTTGTGCGAAAAGGCTGGATCAATTCTGGGCCTCTGGTGGGGTGAGCTTTTGGCTCATAAATGCCATGATGGCTCTTTAATTATACTGAATATAATTAGAGGCTGCTATGTCTGTTTGAAGAAGAGTAGGAAGAAAGGTACAGAAGTATGGAATATCACTTTCTTTTGGGCTAAGGAAAAATGTTTAAAGTTAAAATAACACCTGTATTATTCTACACTGTTAAGCGTCCCCAATTAAAAATATATTTAAGTAATAAAATATTAACAATACAGTATTAAAATAAAATCTCTCTTAATTGTTCTCCTGGCAAATAAATTATAGAGAACAAGCACAGCAATCAAGAAATGATTTTTAAAATGTTTTAGGTTAACCCCCCCCCCCCGTAACTTTATATTTTAACACATAAAATATATTACATGTCATTCTGAAGAGTTGTACTTTACTTAAAGCTTTATTTCAAAAGATAGGAATTTGTGGACTTTAATTTAATTAAAAGTTGGATGGCAGATTTATGGCAACATGGCTGGACATCCAAGGTAATCTTTGACTACAATGAGGTATGTCAAATTTCAAGTTTCAGTAATAGAAGCAGATCACAATTTAAAACAGAACTGTCAGAGAAGGTGCTAAAGTTTTGGTACAGTAATTATCATTACAGAGTTAGTTTTAATTAGAGAAACCAATACCCAACCCAAGTATATAAAGAAGTTGTGGAATGTTACCAAAAGCAAAAGATGGGGGAGCTGGCCGTTGGTTATTTCTTTGCTCTATTTTAGGCTGCTTTGGCTGCAGGACTGGGTCATTCCCTCAATGTGAAAACAGGCCATATTCCTCACTAGATCCCCCCCCCCCACACACACATCTCTTGCATCTTCTTTTTTCAAAGCTTTCCATATTCTTACATTCGTAGAGAAAAATAAAATCCTCTCATTTAAACTTTCTTCAATATTTTTGTTGAGTTAGGACGTATTTTGAATTTTTGCTTGGGACAATCTTTTAAAATACTTCGATGGACTCTGAAACTTTTTGCTAAAACCATCTAAACATTTAGTGGAGTGGCAGACACACATTTATTTTATAGCAAGGATTTTAAAATGTTTGAGTTTGTTAGGCTGGAGTGGGCTATTAATCAAGTTGGGTTTAATATTTAAAACAATTTTCTTATATACCACTTATTCTTATATACCACTTACTATCCATTAGCTTTACTATTTCATTTATTATTTCCTACTTTTCTTTTATATTATCCACATGGTCATTACTTCTATTGTTAGACTGTTATTTCCTGTACACTCTGTTCTATTTTTCCCCTGATTTCATAAACATGTATGACTTTTCACCACTGTAGCTGTTATTTCAATACATTTAAATTGGTTTTATTTTTGGTGTGGTCCTGGATTAATGATCACTCTACATAAGCTCAAAAGAGAAAAATAAAATTGTAGTAATAAAAACCCCAATTTTCATCTTCTATAGAAAAAAAACAACTATAGTTCAAATGACAAAAGGGCTCCATAACGATGAATAATAATAAGAATAGGAGAAAATAAATCAGTGCTGGATTGCAGCCCTAGCCTGGGAGTGAGGTCCACACAGAAACAGTGTTGAATCACAATAATCATAGCTATTATCTTTTATTTTTATTTTCTTCTGTTGCATTTCCTGCTACAAATTTTGGTAACAAATGTAATGCAGAAGTGGGGCTTTTTTGCCACCGTGGCAGAAAACTCAGCAGCAGCAGGGGTGCCCAGAGAGAGCTGTGTGTGTTTAAAGAAAGGGTTGAGGATAGAAACATGCAGCCAGTGCTGCCAAGCCCCATTTATTAAACTTAAAATGTGTTGCTACAGTTCTCTCACCTGAACATAGGGGATGTAAAGCTATTGCTCATGCCAGTGATGACATTTAGGATACATTTTCCATGGAAGACCAACCATCTATATCTGTATCTAAAATGCAACGTTCTATAATATTAACTAGTAACACAATAAATAGAATTTGAGGTGGACTGGAGTAGATATAATACTAGTTATATCTTGCATATATGTGCAATTGTGTAAGTTATAACAACACTATCCAGGTAAACAGACTATTCAGACCTTCCATGTAATACCACCTTTAAATTAGGGTCCACACAGGAACAATTAATTATGGAAATTCCAATTCCTAGAGCATACACACTGTTGTCTATTAGCAATACAAAAAATTTTTCTGCATATCTCATATTATGAAAGAAGGAGTGCTGCAACTGTTGGCAGGGAGGATGAGGAAGGAGAAAGAAGGGATGTAGAGAATGATCCGGCGGCTGCATTGGCGGCTACTGCTGCTTCTGTCTGTAAAACCAGGAGGTTGATGCTGGGGCTGTTAAAGGGGAAGGGAGGGGGAGGAAACTGACTTACAGTGGGACCTTGGTATCTGAGGACTTGCCATCCAGATATTTGAGCATCCACAGACGGCAAGTGACCACGGTGTGTGCATGCAGCCATTAGGGACAACTACACTGAAGTCCATCCTTCCTCTGTTCTCTCTCCTTTCTTGACAGGGAGCCCTGGTGGCGCAGTGGTTAAATGCCTGTACTGCAGCCACTCACTCATAAACCACAAGGTTGCGAGTTCAATACTAGCCAAGGCTCAGGCTTGACTCAGGCCTGCATCCTTCCGAGGTCGCTAAAATGAGTACCCAGTTGTTGGGGGGCAATGAGCTTACAGTTGTAAACCGCTTAGACACTGCATAGCATGGAATGAAATGGTATATAAATGAAGCTACTTTGCTTTGCTCCTCCCCCTCCAAAGTTTCTGCCCTGGGCTTAGTTTCGGGGGTGGTTTGGAGGTGGAGGCTGGAGCCCTGTCAGCCAGAGGGAGTCAGGGCCAGGGTCAGTGACTTAGAGCCTGGAGTTCATCCCAGGTGTTGGGCCTGGAGGAGGGGTCCAAGCTCCAAGCACCAATGCTGGCTCCCTCTGGCCGACAGGGCTCCAGCCTCTGCTGCCAAACCATTCTGAAACCAAACCTGGGGCAGAAGCCTTGGGGAGGGAGGGAGGGAGGGAGGGAGGGAGGGAAGGAAGGAAGGAAGGAAGGAAGGAAGGAAGAAAGAAAAAAGGAAGGAGGGAGGGCTTCAATGGATTTGTCCCTATTGGTGGCACGGCCATGTGGCCGCACAGCCATTACGGACAATGGGACTTGAGCATCTGCAGATTTTGGCATCACCAGGGTGGGTGGGTCTGGAATAGATCCCTGTGGATACTGAGGGCCACTGTATTTTAGAAGCAGCTAATGCAGAAACTTATGAATAAGCAAAACGGTGAAAGGGAGACCTAGTGAATGCGGAAAAACCACTGAATTTACACAAAACACTAACATTCATATTTTTTTATTTATCAAGTGGAAATCAAAGTCTGCTAAATTGGAACTCATTCATGTAGGACAATGGGAAGTTTTCCAGAAAATTAGTGCAAATGATTCCTGTGAAATCCTGGCTTAGCTACTGCTCAGTTTAAGAAAATCACCTCAGCTGGTCTCAAAACCGTTCCTAAATCATTCAGGATACTTGTCTGCTATGCTGAATAATTTAGAAAGAGCTCTAATTCTGATATTATCAAATTCAACAAATACACCTAGACTTCCAGGCAGGAAAAATGGTTAAGTGACATTTCTCCCTGGCATCCTGCAGCAAGGAGAGCTTTCACAGTGAAAGCATCGACCAGAGGGACCACTGGCTGATGAAACTTGCCCTGGACTAAAGGGGAAGCAAGGGGATTGCCCCTGTGGGTCTGGGATCCTTGTTACTTGTGCTTCATCTCAAGTAAATGCTGAAGGAATGGAGAGGGACCGAGGGAGCTACATTTTTGCCCTAGTATAGCCATGAAATGCTGCTGCTCTGATCTGTGCATATGATAGACTGAAGTCAGCAACCTGCTTTCTTAAAACTCAAAATCTTGGAATTATGTAAACGAAGAATTCTTGATTAAAATGGAGGAAAAGCCTTCAGAAAACATCTTTTTGCAAGCTGAGTACGTGTCGGGAGATTGGAAGCCTGACAAAAGACAGCTGCTTGACATATTTAAAGGAATATGGTTGACCAAAATGGTGAAGAGTCTGGAAACCATGCCTTATGAGGAGAGACTTAGGGAGCTGGGTATGTTTAGCCTGGAGAGGGTTAAGAGGTGATATGATAGCCCTGCATAAGTATTTGAAGAGATATCATATTGAGGATGGAGCAAGCTTGTTTTCTGCTGCTTCAGAGAATAAGATCTGGAACAATGGATGCAAGCTACAGAAAAAGAGATTCCACCTAAATATTATGAGCTGTTTGATAGAAGAGCACACTCCCTTAGAGAGTGGTGGAGTCTCATTCTTTGGAGGTTTTTAAACAGTAACTGGGTGATTATCTGTCAGGTGTGCTTTGATTGTGAGTTCCTGCATGGCAGGGGATTGGACTGGATGGCCCTTGTGGTCTCTTCCAACTCTACGATTCTATTCTATAATTATGAATTTATGAATGTGTATTTTTGTGGATGGACTGTATTTTTCCATTACTTATATGAGTGAACTGAATTATAGTAAGGAAAAATTCCAGAATGAGAAAACGAAACCATTATATCTTTGAACTGATTGTAAATAGGCAGCAGCAAGGGAAGTCTGACTGTTAATTGTTCAACTGCTGGATTGAGAAAGAATGAACTTTTCCAGGATTGATTTACAACTGTTGTGGCAGGAAATATAGTCATTAAGAGATCAAGAATTTCCAAAGCTGATAAAGAGACTGCGAGAAGATGTGACAACAGATTTGAGACAAGAGACCACTGGATTTAGAGCAGAACTGTGTGGCATGAAAGACAAGGGGGGGGGGGAGAAATATGGGGCTGCTCTGGAAATGATTGGTGTTGAAAACCATATGGGGAAACAAATTTAAATTGAGTAATGAAGGGATTAACCTCTAAATTGAGGATAACAGGATTCAAGAAGTTTCAGAGGGTGAAATGAGAATTACAGAGCAAGCGGAGGAGAAGGGAGAAATTTGAAATTGATGTACAGGTAATCTAAACAGATGGTACTACAAAATCAAGCTGATTCAATGAAAAAAATAGCTTGTAAGATATGGGAGTGGGGTGGGAAAAGTAAGATGAAAAAGGAAAGTACTTTGCCTCAGGAGAAGGATCTCAAACCACCAAACTGGAAAGAGACAGAAATAATAAGAGGTAAAGAAAGCAAGCTAAGAAGACTGGAGTGGGGAAGGCTATAGCTAGGATGGATAAAGAGGAAAGCAAGAGTTAGATTTAAGATGAAACAGAAATAAGGTCTGGTGGAAATAAGACTATGAGATTTGGTTATTAATGTAAGACCATGAACATGTGGATATGATTTTGAAAAAATATTGGAGATAGTTGGGAGTAATAATGGAATATAAAGACAGAATGGATTTAGTGATGCTATATAAGAGTTATGATTTCAAATAGTTTCAGACAGTAAGGATTAAAAATATATAATCATGTTAATAAGCAGCCCTTAGTCCTTAAAATGAGAAAATTGAATATTACTTATTACATCATGAAACATGATGTAAGGTTTTATATGTTTGATAGGAATATAATAATGATTGACATCTTAATGCTAGGTATCTTAACCTTAGGACGGAAGAAAATATTTTTGGTTGATGTGAAATAATGAAATAGGGGATGGAAAGAAGTGAACTGTTGGTTATTTACTTTGGGGCTGAGCAAATGGGCCAGGATAGCAAAGGTTGAGCCCATGCTATCCTGGCCCTGGTGGTCAAATGAGTTGGTCCCTGGGTCAGCGTGGGGAGAGGCAGCTGTTTACACACCTTTTCCCATGGCAACTGAAGCTAGGAACTGGCACATGCTCCTTACCTTGCCTCACCATCTCTCCAACTGACAAGCCCCCCCTCCCCCCAGTCACTGCATCTGATGTGGGAATGTGGCGCCTGGCTGCACCCAAGTGGCCAGGTTCCCTGTTTCTGCACCAGATAAAGCAATGGAAGGGCTTCTCATTCGAAGTGGCACATGGCAAGGTAAGGAGCACAAGAGGGGATGTGTAAACAGCTGGGGAAACTCCACAGCACACAAGAGGTTATATTATCCCAATGTAACGGCTGTTTATCATGGGATCAGACCAGATCCATGGGGTTTTGGCCTGCATCATCTGAACTAGATGACATGAGGCTGGCGGAAACCTGAATCTTTGGTCCATGAGGACAACCCCTATGAGAGGGGCATATAATGTTACAGACCATTTAAAGGAAGAATGGAAGTCACTATTTTTTGTTCTTGAATCTCTATCTTTCATGTTTTATCTTTCAATCTATTTTTTTTCTCTTTTTATCTCTTTTTTAAAATATATTTGTGGGAGCTTAGTGTATCTGAAAACTGTTGATAAAAATATTATTTAAAAAAACACAAATACTCCCAGTATCAATGTAAAGCATGCATCTTTATTATGTGACTTATTTCTGACATGCAGTGTATTATCTTACCTGATTATCAGATGATGAAAAAATAGTTGGCACTGCAGTTGTTTTCAAATATCGAATCCCCCATCGCACATCAAGAGAATCTGGTGTGAAATGGTCGCTGCACAGTACCTGATGCTTACTGGGAGTCCAAGAATCACGTTTCATATTCCGCAACCATTTCTCTAACCTTTCCTTATCGTGAAGAGGAAATCTGCTTCAAAAGATTCATTAAAAAAAACAGTATATTATGTTTCAGGTGAAAAATTATCTGCAACATGTTAGCTTTCCTATGCATAAGGATCTATTCAGAGTAGAAAACTTACTCTTAGAAATATTGAAAATTGGCAAGATTAGATTTTGAGAAAAATTATATGCTTTGGATAACTGATTAGCCAAGTGGCAGGAGAGCACAAAAATGTTGTACTGACTTTAGTAGCTTAGGAATGACTTGCATCTAAGGAACACTTTCTCCTACAGCAGAGTGGAGGACAGGTCCAAAAATAACTCTTCATATATGGTCCAGTGCTCCTGTTCTTATCTCCTTGGGTTTAGCTCTCTTACATTTATTCCTGGGCTGAACTTTGCAGAATCCTCTGTACAACAGTTACAATTGTTTTTGTGTCAGAATCATATCAACCTGGCTATGAACATGTATGCTTTGACACCAATAAATTACTACTTGCAATACTGATCCAGTGGAGTATAAATCCACATTGTTTCTGTTCCTACTCAAGTGGAATGTACTGCTAAGGCTTAGCAACTGAGCAATAAGCCATAAAATGACCAGAAGAATTAAATATTTTAGATGTATGTGTTTTACTGTATATGGAGTTATTTCTTGGCAG
Organism: Phrynosoma blainvillii; assembly: GCA_026167975.1. Classification (NCBI taxonomy): domain Eukaryota; kingdom Metazoa; phylum Chordata; class Lepidosauria; order Squamata; family Phrynosomatidae; genus Phrynosoma; species Phrynosoma blainvillii. The sequence continues at coordinate 199,815,242 of JANUYF010000001.1, read as the reverse complement.
AGGGGATTTAGACAGTCACGTTCCGATAGTAATATCGTGCTTTTATCCAGGGAGTCCAAAGCAGCACCCAAGGTTCTCTCTCCACCCATTTTATCCTCCCAGCAAACAAGCAGCCATGTTTAGAACTTCAAGCTGAGACAGTGATTGGCTTTTATGGCTGGGTAAGAATTTGACCTAGGGTCTATCCAATCACATTCTGCCACTTTATAGAGACGGTCTGCTATTAACTCTTTAAAAAGCAAAGAGTTGAATGCACCCATGCATTGGGAGGGAAGGGAGAAACCATTTTTGGCTGTTTGTTTGCACTGTAGAAAACTGCATTCTGCAGTGAACAAGATAGGAGTAAAGATGCAGAAATAGGGTTTATGACATTAGGTGTGTGCACATATGACTCTTGTCGTTGCTGCTGTTGTTGTTTCTGATTTCTGACTTATGATGACAGTAATGTGTCATATCATGGGCTTTTCTTGGCAGATTTAGGGCCTAAGCAGACTGCCAGAAATAGTGCACATTAAATTGAGGCACTGCCCTGGCTCAATGCTAGGGAATCATGGGAACTGCAATTTATTGTGGCACCAGAGCTCTCTGACAGAGAAGGCTCAATGTCCCAGAAAAAAATACAATTCCCATGACTCCCTAGCACTGAGCCAGGGCAGTGCCTCAATTTAATGTGCACTATTTCTGGCAGTCTGCTTAGGCCTTTGGTCAGAGGGAAGTTTGCCCATGCCTTCCCGAGGTTGAGAAAGTGTGACTTACCAAGGTCACCCAGTGGGTTTCATAGCCAAGCTGGGAACTGAACCCTGGTCCCTAGAGTCCTGGACCAGCCCTCAAACCACAGAGCCAGGGCCCTTTTGCACCCCACAATTATAGCAATATGAGTCCATTTTAACTGCTGCGGCAACATGCTACAAAATCCTGGGGTCTGTACTGTTGCAAGAGGCATCAGAGGACAGTTCTCTGGCTGAGGAAGGGCCTCTCCCTAAACTGCAAAGCCTTAGGATGGAGATAGGATAGCTAAAACAGTGTCATTCTTGTTGTGTGCTCGCCTAAGGTTCTCTGGCTGAGGATGCCTTTCGGTGGCAGTTAAAGACATTTTAGTTCTGGCAGGCTTTTAAACATAATAATGATGACAGGGTGTGTATGTTTTAGTTATGTTTTTACCTTCTTGTATTTGTTTTCCATGTTAATTTTATACTTAGATGATTTTAAACTGTTTTTAAAGCCTTTTAAAATGTTTCCCCTCTTGTGAGCTGCCCTGAGTCCCTTTCCAGGAGAAAGACGGCATAAAAACTGAAAAACTTAAAAATAAAATAAAATAAAAACAATCGTGTAGTGTGAAGGGACACAGGTTGAGGAAGGTTATATGGCAGGTAAAGCCATTTTAATTTTAATATGGCATTTTAATTCAGACAGGGTTTTTAATATAATAATCATGACAAGGTGCCTTTTATACGTGCATGTGTGTTTCAATTATGTTTCTAATTTCTTGTATGTTTTTCATGTTAATTTGATCCTTAGATGATTTTTAGCTGTTTTTTAAAGCCTTTTAAAATATTTTTTTCTCTCGTGAGCCACCGTGGTCCCTTTCCAGGGCAAAGGCGGCATAAAAAATAATAATGAAAAAATAGTAAAAAAATTAAAATAAAATAAAAAATATGTTGTGATTAAGGAAGGTAAACAGAGTCTGACTCCCTTCCTTCCCTCCTTCTATGAAATGGAGGACATTCAAGACAAAAAAATAAAAAATAGAGGATATGATCAAAAAAACCGAAGTTAAAAACACTCCTAGAAATATAAAATCTATGCTTCTCAGTCATGTGTCCAGGAAAAGGAGGACCTCTGGTCAGCCTTGACTTCAAGTAGTAGTTGTTGCAGAATTCAAAGATATAGTTGTATTAGTCTGTGGAATCATTATGTAGAAAAATCTTGTAGCACCTTTGAGACTAACCTAAAGAAAGAAATTGGTAGCATGAGCTTTCATAGACTTCAGTTGACTTCCTCAGATGCATTATTATATAGTTGTTGTGTACAAAATAAAAGTGAAAAACTGTAATATAGATGTAAACTCTGCCTTCCATCCTCTTGTAGGTAAGGTAAAGGTATTCCCCGTTGACAAAGTTGTCAAGTCATGTACTACCATAGGGGACGGTGCTCATCTCCATTACTAAGCTGAAGAGCCAGTGTTGTCGGAGACTACTCTGTGATCATCTCTGTTACTAGGCCAAAGAGCCAGCACTGTCAGAGACTACTCTGTGATTATGTGGCCAGCATGACTGCACAGAATGCTGTTTACCTTCCCACAGAAGTGATACCTATTTATTTACTTGGATTTGTATGCTATCAACTGCTAGGTTGGCAGAAGCTGGGACTAGTGACAGGAGCTCACTCCATCATGCAGTACCTGGGCTTCGAACTGCCAACCTGCCAATCTTGCAATCAACGGAGTCAGCATCTTAACCACTTGAGCCACTGCATTCCCTATGTAGATGATACCCAATTCTAATATTCCTGTTCACCTCAATCTAAGGATGCTGCTTTGGCTCTGAATATGTCTGCCATAAGTAATGCGTTCTGTGAGGAAGAACAAATTAAAATTTGATCCAAACAAGACAGAGGTGCTCCTGATCACCCCAAAATCAGACTAGAGAACAGTGATTCAGCCTGCACTGGATAGGACTACACTTCCTCTTAAATCTCAGGTTTGTAACTTCCATGTCCTTCTGGATTCAACTCTGAGTCTGGAAGCTCAGGTCTTGACTGTGATCAGGAGGATATTTACACAGTTAAGACCCATGCAGGCTGTGCACAGAACACTGTTTACCTTCCCATTGAGAAGTGGTACCTATCTATCTACTTGCATTTGCATGCTTTCAAACTGCTAGGTTGGCAGAAGCGGGGACTAGTGATGGGAGCTCACCCCATCATGTAGCACCCGGGCCTTGAACTGCCAACCTACCCATCTTGCAGTCAACAGAGTCAGTGCCTTAACCACTTGAGCCACTGCATCCCATGTGTGAGTGAAATAGTAACATTATTTTTAAAAATGGACTGAAAGGTTTACAGATGTCTATGGTTTAAAATGACCAGTTTTAATTGCAATTTAATCTTGCAATCAACAGAGTCAGAGTCAGTTAAGTGCTCACCGGTTCGAAAGCACGCAGTGGCTCAAGTGGTACCTATTTATCTACTTGCATTTGCATGCTTTCGAACCGGAGTGCTGAAGTGCCCTGGTGAGCGGTATAGAAATGCAGCTGGTATTGCCATTGCTAAATCCATGCTTCTCGGTCATGTTCAAAATGGGGGGCCGTTGTGAAGCCCCTCCTGGAGAGAAGGTGGGGAATGGAGGACGTGCCTAGGCTGCCCTGGCATAAGAGGAATCCACCAGAGGCTCCCCAGCCTCCCTCCTTGCCCGACCGCACTTACGGGTAGAAGCTGAGCTTGCGCTGGTCGCGGGCGCTCTGCCCGGCCCGGTTCCGGCAACAGGTGGCCGCGCAGTAACGAGGCATGGCCGGGAGGAGGGCTACCACTAACAACAACGACGAGGAGGAGGAGGAGGAGGAGGACGCCACCAGCACTTCCCTTCAGCTCCTCCCTCAGCCAACCAGGCTCACTTCCGCTTCCGGGGAGAGCCACGAATTTTCCTCCCTTCCCTTCCCTTCCCTTCCCTTCCCACTACCATTACCAACCACCACCGAGACTAACCGGAAGGGGCGTCGTCGTCGTCCAGCGCGCGCGTCACTCGCCAGGGCCACACAACCGCCTTCCACGTGCCCGGCACGTGACCACCGGGCGGCCAATCCGGGAGCGCTTCGTGGAGGAGCGGTGCGCGCGCCCAAGTTATAAAGGGAGGGGCGAGGAAGCAAAAGAGAAAGCGAAGCGGTTACTGAGAAGAGAAGAGGTGTCGCCTCTGGGTTGAGTTGGAAAGGGATAAAAGAGACCCCCCCCTCCGCTTTAGCAGAGGCAGCGGGAGAAACAGGTAGGAGATGTAATGCTGTGGTATCTTCCTCTCTTTTTTCTTCTTCTTTTCAACTGACCTTCGAGGGAGTTTTTTTTCCCGAGTCACACTCTCTCAGCCTCAGAGAACGCCCCACCCCCAAACTTCAGGGGAAGGCAGCACTGCTTTAGCCCTCATGGCCTGGGGATTTGTGGTTTGTTGAGGCACCAGAGTTCCCTGACCGAGAAGGCTGAATGTCTCTCAAAACTACAGTTCCCAGAATTCCGTAGTATTGAGCCATGGAAGTTAAATCGCTCTCAGACTGGATTATTTCTGCAGTGTAGAGCCACTGTGGCATGATGTTTTTGGTGCTAGACTAAGGCTTTGGAGACCAGGGGTCATTTTCCAACTGGGCCATGAAACCCGCTGGGTGACCTTGGGCAAGTCACACTTTCTCATCCTCAAAGGAAAGGCAATGGCAGACCTCTGAACAAATCTTGCCAAGAAAACCCTATGATACCTTTGCTTTAGCGTTGCCATAGGTCCGAAACATTTTGGAGGCACACAACAACAAAGAGGTGAGCTGAGTATCATTTCTGTTGTTGTAATTATCATTATTGGTCCCTGCTTGGGTGGTTTGTATCACACTCTCCAGTCGAAGCTCCAGGCTGCCATATCCAGGGGCACCCTACCACTAGAGCTGCATTCACATTGCAGAAATAATCCAGTTTGATACCACTTTTAATTTCCCTGGCTCAGTGCCAGGGAATCCTGGGAATTGTAGTTTATTGTGGCACCAGATCTCTCTGACAGAGAAGGCTAAACATTCACAAAACTACAGATCCCAGAATTCTATTGCACTGAGCCATGGCAGTTACAGTGGTGCTGAACCACATTAATTTCACAATGTGGACGCAGCCTGGTGTTGCCAGGCTCAAAACTCCTGTGCCTCTAATAATTGTGTCAAAGAGGGAATCTCAGCAGGTGCTGAAATTCCTGCTTGGACACAACCAATAAAGGTGCAGGAGTCCTCTGCAGTTTCCCATTTGGCAGCCTTCCTTTCCATCTCCTGGCACTTGCGGCCTGTTGGGCTCCAGAAAAGCCCAAAATGTTGGGCCCAGTATATGTTCTGATTATTATTTGGACCCAAGTTTCCTTGGACCAGTACTGCACCCTTGACTCTCTCCATTTTTGACTTTGATGACAATGAGGAGGGGGAGCTGAGTAATAGGGGGAAAGTCACCTTCATTAATACCTCGTATATTTCAGAGTTTTGGTGTTTCTGTTGTGTGGCTCCAAGTCATTTCCGACTCTAAAGCGAACCTATCATTGGGTTTTCTTGGCAAGATTTGTTCAGAGGAGGTTTGCCATTTATTTATTTTATTTATTTATTTGGGGTATTTATATCCCACTCTTCACCCGCAAAGGCTGTCAGAGCAGCTTAGACGGTTCCCTGCCCCTCAGGCTTATAATATAAAAAGACATGACACAAAAGGAGAAGGGAATGGCAGTGGGGAAGGGGACCAGGTCCAACAGTTCTTCTCTCCCTCTAAAGCCTGGACCATGGCAGATGGACTGGAGGGAGGGCTCTCCTTCTTAATCTAGGCTAAGCCTGATGGAGCTGGCCTGCCTCTCTCCCTCTGAGGCCAGGAGGTAATGCAGGTAACAGACCCTTGTTTCTGTCCAGCAAAAGAACAAACCTTTGTCCTCTATACCCAGTGCAAGAATGAAGTGCAAGTGTAAAGAGCAGTGCCTGCTGAATCAGGGCTTCAGTCCTGAAAAAAGCTCTCAGGGAAGTAGAGGTCCAAGGCAGTAGCAAACACAGCAGCCTCTTCCTTCCTACAGCCCCCTGATGGTCTCTATGGTCCTCAGTCTCTCCCCTGATTGCTCTTCTTTCCCTCAGGCCGCAGAAGTGGCAGTTGCCATTGCCTTCCCCTGAGGCTGAGAGGGTGTGACTTGGCCAAGATCATCCAGTGGGTTTCCATTGCTGAGCAGGGAATTGAACTGAGGCACTCCAGAGTCACAGGATTTGTAGTTTTGGGAGAAACCACTCAAATCACTATGTTACATTGACAACCTTAGTCCCCATTAAATTGTAGTGGGTAGAGCCTGATTATAGTAAGGGTGGGAAACAAATTCCAGGGGGGGTTTTCAGAAGGGAGATGGCATGAGGGTGAGAAAATCTTATATTGCAGGAAATGAGTTTGTGTTTTAGCTGCACAGGATGTTGGCAAAGAATGTGTGCGTTACCTCTACTTAAAAAAGAAATGGTAATGTTGTGCTGGAGAAGAGTGCTGAGGATTAAGCTCAGAACAAAAGTTAGAATCATGCAAGCCATTTTATTCCCTTTTAACATGTATGGATGTGGGAGCTGGACAGTTAAAAAAGAATATAGGAAGAAAACCAATTCATTTGAGATGAGGTGCTAGAGAAGAGTGCTGAGGATATCTTGGACAGCCAAAAAGACAAACAGGTCCTAGAGCAGAAATCTCCCGGGAAGCCAAGATGACAGAACTGAGGCTGTCATACTTTGGTCATGTCTCGTCACAAGAAAGAATGACTCACTGGAAAAAACAGTAATGCTAGGAAAGGTGGAAGGATGTAGGAAGAGAGGAAGGCCACATGCTAGATGGAGATCGTGGATATGAATTTATAGGACCTGAGCAGAGCAATGGAGGACAGGGATTCTTGGAGACGTCTCATCCACAGGGTCACCATGGGTCGAGATGAGCTTTAGCAACAAAAAAATGTTTGCTCTCCCTATGAATTTTGTTCCACTCCCCACACCCAACCCACCATCAAGTAAATAGGTTATTAGTAAATTACTTGCATTCTTTACTTCTGGGAAGGTTTGGGTCTTGAAAAGTGAAAGAAGTTTAGAAAGCGAAGATATTTCAGAACTACTTTTCTGGCAGTCCCCTCCTTGATTGATTTGGGTTTATGCTTCTCAGGCCCAGTTTTCCCTGACTACAAAGTGAGGTAACTGGCTTTGAATCCAGAATATTTTCATCGTGGGGTATAACTATGTATACATATTCAACTCTTATTTGATCCATGATATGTGGTTTGCTCTGTCTTGGGTTTTCTTTTGTAAGACAACACTTTGTATTGTGGATTGGTAGGCCTGCCTGAGTACCCATTCCTTCTTGCCAGCCCTACCCTAGCACTCATCCACAGGAAGTGTGAAGGTTATGGCATGTGCAGTCAATTGTCTGGTGTAGCTGTTTACATTTAACCACCTGTTTGGTAGTGGAATAGATATAGAAAGAAGCTAGGAGTCCTTTCCTGAAACTGCATTTACTCTAGTTATTTAGCTTGTTATTTTTTGCAAGTTTTATTAAAAAAAATTATGATGAAATCTGTATGCATCCATATCACCTGAACACACTTAACTTGCCTGATTATAGATGCCAAGCAGGTTTGGGCCTGGTTCGTACTAGGATGGGAGACTACATGGGCTGTGCAACATACAAACACAATTAGTTAGATATAGGTTTAGTCTTAACTGAATTTACTCTTATGTCTGTGACACCTTTGACCCAGTGAGACTTCAAAGTATGACTAAGGGCCTTTGCAGACTGCTCGAAATAGTGCAAATTGAGTTCACTTTAACTGCCCTGGCTCAGTGATAGGGAATCATGGGGACTGTATTTTTTTTCTGAGACATTGAGCCTTCTCTGTCAGAGAGCTCTGGTGCCACAATAAACTACAGTTCCCATGATTCCCTAGCACTGAGTCAGGGCAGTTAAAGTGGACTCAATTTGCACTATTTCTGGCAGTCTGCAAAGGCCCTAAGTTTGGATCCAGCTTACTGTGAAAATAGTAACATGTCATTTGTGTAGAAGTGTTTCCGCAAAATAGTCTATGTGATGATTCAAAGGTTTTCAGGAAGTATTATAGAAGAGTTTTTTTTAATGTTAGTTACACGTTCTTCCCTAGATAAACATAAAGCTGTGTGCTTGATCACCTCAAACAACTGTAGACTGTGTCTTACTGAATGATCAGCACCACTGGGCTTACAACCAGACCTTTTTGTATGTTAGCGTTAATGTTTTAGCAGTGCTTATTGTCAGGGAGCTTTGTGAGCTAATGTGCTGTATTTTATTTTTATTTGTGAAATTTTTTATAGTTCCTCTTCATCCCATAAAGCCCCCCCCCCGAATTATTTATAATACCAAAATATCAAAAGCTTTTACAGGCAGCCAGAAAGAATGAGTTAAAACACAAACCAAAATTAGCAAGATTTACAGTTCATAAAAAGTCTGACAAAATAAATGTTATCTAAGGGGGGTTGCAGACTGCCAGAAATAGTGTGAATTCAGTCCACTTTTAGGGTTAGGGTTAGTGCTAGGGAATCATGGGAACTGTTATTTTTCTGAGACATTGAGCCTTCTCTGTCAGACAACTCTGATGCCCCAATAAAATACAGTTCCCATGGTTCCCTAACTCTAATCCTAACCCTAAAAGTGGACTGAATTCACACTATTTCTGGCAGTCTGCAACCCCTCTTAGTCATAATCGTCTCCAAGACATGGCATTAAAATAGCCTGTCTAGTCTTTTTTAAAAGAGAGTTCCATAGTCAGGGTGGTCTCACTGATGTAGGACACAGAAGACAGCCATTTCAACATGCCCCTTGGAGGATGCAGATCCCCTCCCAAAAAAACCCAAACAGCTGTTATGTAGGTGTGTGTGTTGTGTCTGTGCTTGGAATTTGTTTTCCTGATCACATGCTGAGTAAAGTTTTATGAGTAATAGCCAGCACTTTGCATTATGCCTGGAAATCAATTGAAGAACTGGTGCAGTTTAACCCAAATCAATGTAACATGGTCAAAAAGGTGGACCCCAGAGATTTTTCTGGCCACATTTTCTTAGGCAGCTGGATTTTAATGTTTAGCAGTAAATCTCATGGGGATGTTGTGTAACTGGCTAGACTGGCTCTCTTCAGCAGAGAATACAGTTTGTGTATCAGCTATCAATGTACCACCTTATCATCCAGGAGCACCCCTAAACTGTGAACCTGGTCCTTTGGATGGAGTGGAAATGTGCCCAAAGCACTTATGCTGCTGGTGCATTGTTGCAAATTAGTAATAGTGCTTCATCTTTGTCTGGGTTAAGCCTCACTTGCTGGCCCATATCCAGTCTGTCACTGCAGATGCCAATTCAGAGTCTCCACAACCTGCTTGGCATCAGCTGCAAAGGTGATTAAGAGCTGGCTGTCAACATGTTAATGGCACTGAACTCCAGTGACTTTTTTTAGTGGCTTCATGGATGTATGATATGATATATATATATATATATATATATATGAGAGAAAAGAGCACATTGAAAACCCTAAATGCCTGTAGTTTAAACAGAAAACATTAAGGGGTAGCTATGTTGGCCATTTAGCAAATTCAAACAAAAATCCATCAGTGATACCTTTATTGGCTACCCAAAATGCTTAATATACTTGTTGCAAGCTTCGAAGCACCATGGGCTTCTTCATCAGGCAAGATGTTATAAACCAAGCAGGATAAAAACAATTGGAGATGTTAGTCTGATGCCTACATGTTGTTTCAGTCTTTAGTTAAGATAGTATATGGTGGGGAGGTTATCTTTTGTAGGCAGGCTCCTCAGTATTTGAATTTCTACTGCCCATTGTTCACTTGACACTTTATTGCCCTTGCATTATGTATTACTTCAAAAAATATAAGTTAGAGGCTGGCCATAAAAGATGTCCTGCTGCTAAAGTGGCTAGAATCGAGTTCATTGCTGAAATATATGTTTGCAGTAGCAGTAGTAGACATGCTATCTTCATTTCTGCTTTAAACAGGGGCACAATCTAACTTTAAAACCAAAGAACACATTTTAATAGAGTGTCTTAGTGAAAGAGATGGAGAAAGCAAGTGTCCTGGATCCATCAAAGTTGCCAACCTCTGTTCTAGTTTTCCTTCTCTATATAGTGCTATTCAGGTATAAATTATTACTCTTTCTTGAACACACTAGCAAGGGAGTATCTAGACTTATGCCCTCTGTTTTCCTCATGTGAAAAATGACACATCTGAAGATAAGTTCCTGTTCCCCTGGAGGCTCTACTCATGAGTAGAAGTTCTGGAAAGTCAGGAGTTTTGCTTCCATGGAAAGCTTTCTCCCATAGCCTACTCCTATTCATTCAGATTTATCTTTAGAGAGCCTTAATAGAAAGGGTTGGGGTGGAACAAAATGATGTGTGTTGATAAAATAAGTTTGTTTGCTTCCAATTCATTTCTGCAGTAGTAGTCTCTTTGAAACAAGATTAAAAACAGGCATGTTTAGGCTTGTGTTGTAATTTGCATATGTAATTTGTGAAAGTGGTACCAGTGGAAATGTATTTCTGTATAGACACTGAATTTTTAATTACCAGTGTTCTGAGATGAATATCTCCACGAGTGTTAACAGCTGGGAAGAACGAAAGAGCAGGCAGTGCTTTTCTATGAGCAAATGATCTTGTAGCCTTCCCTGTCCCATGGGCTCTTGCTGGCTCATAGCAGTCATCAGTATCTTTCTGTCCTCTGTTCAGAGGGTTCATAATAACTGCTACGTTTTGATGGTATAAGAACGTGAAGACATCTTTTTTAATAGAACAACTCTACTTGGTGTTGCTTCCCATATCCTAAGAAACACTTTTCTTGACATATACTGTATTCTGTTATCAACTTTTTCATGGAGTCAGAAAATCACAGTGAAAAGGAGAGGGTGTTAAGTTACATTTAAACCAATCTTTAGAACAAGGGTGGAATAAGGTAAAGCCCTTCAGATTTGGGCTAGCATCCTCCAGTAGCCTGAGCCAGCATAGTCAGTGCTGAGGAATGCTGGAATGTAGTCCAACAAGATCTAGAGAATACACTTTTTTTCATAGCTTTGCCCTTGAGCCACTTTTCTCACACCTTCTTTAAAAATATAGTAATTTATAACTATCTCCTATGAATAGCTAAAAAATATTGTTTGATAGTTGTAACAGATGGACATGATATTCATGACAGCTCACAGTTGCATTTATGTATGTATGCCTTTATGTGAAGGTTTATGAAATATTTATCACAACACAGGAGAATAACATTAGCTAACTCATGTAGTATAGGCTAGATTTTTATTTACTTTTTCAAAAATGGAAAACCAGCAACAAAGAAACTTCAAATGAATTCTAGTTCCCAAGGTGTACATTTGCCTCTTCTGAAATCATTTCAAGCCATTTAACTGTAGGCTAGCATGCCTCTTGAAAAGTGTGTGTACATATATATGAAATGAATTGTTGTCATATATGCACAAGGTGGCTTCACAAATTTTAAGCTTTATAGCTAAGGTCACCTGATACTTTCTAGGTTCAATTTCTGTGATTTTTAAAAATGTATTTCTGAATAAAGACGTCTTATGTGGGGATGTAAAACACTCCCGTTATGGGCTAATTTGAAGGTACCCTCCATCTCCATTCTTAACATTGTCCTGATTGTTATCAGTTAATATAACATTTCTAATTGCAATATAGAATTTCAGTTTGAAATAATACATAAACATGGTTGAAATGCTTTCATACTCTTACCAAAATTAAACACAGCTCCTGTTAATTCAAGAAATAGAGATCTAAGCATGAGGGTGGATCTGTAATGTAGATTTAAAAATTTAAGTTGCAGGATTTTTTTAAAAAAACTAACCATTAAAGTTATTCTAGCTTTTGAAAAGGCTCGTTTCTTGAAGAGTTTGTGAGTTAGTAAAGGCTAGAAGAGTTAGTTTGAAAAAGACCTGCAAATGATTGTAGAAAAATGTAAATGTAACCACAAGAATCCCAAGGAACACATGTCTGATCATGTGAATTCTTGCTGCCTGAGAAGGTAGTAATAAAATAAGATCTGTTCTTTTTACTGTTCTGTATATGCAGATATTAAATTAAGCAAATACTTGGATAATTGGACATCTCTGTTGCAAAATAATAACTGGATTGTTGTTTTTCCCCCTCAGGTGTCTTACCATGGCTACTACACAGTCTGTCTTCATATTTGCACTTTGTATTTTAATGATAACAGAATTAATATTGGCTGCAGAGAGCTATTATGACATTCTTGGTGTTCCCAAAAATGCATCTGATAGACAAATCAAGAAGGCATTTCACAAACTTGCGATGAAATACCATCCAGATAAAAACAAAAGTCCTGGGGCAGAAGCAAAATTCAGAGAAATTGCAGAAGGTAAGTAGAATCCAACTAGGTTTTATTCAGGATTCATTGTTGTGATAGGTATTTCCAGATTGTGAGTAGAAAAATAGGGCTAAGTGAGAGCCAGCGTGGTCTAGTGATTTGAGCATTAGACTTTAGCTCTGGAAACCAGGCATTGAATCTCAGATCAACCATGGATGCCCAAGTCATACTCTCTCAGCCTTAGAAAACCCCATGATAGGGTCACCATAAATTGTAGATGCACAGGAAGAAAATACAAATCCCTCTTTATAAGAACGCATGCTCTTTTTCAAGTAGCAGTGATGTTCAACTCTTGCATATGGGTCTGATAAGTACATGGCTCAAGGCAGCTAGTGAGATGAATATAGATCCTTACTTTGTAATGAAGGCAGAAAAAAGTCATCTACCTGAATTATTATTTCAGTGATCTTTGGAAGCTGCTATAAACAGGCACCTGATTATTTATTTGCCCTATTAATTCATGAGATGATGATGTAAGTCCAGCATGAGAATGACCAGGGCAGAAAGACATAATAATAAAGATTGAGAGAGATCTTTTAAACAGAAAAAAGCCTAACAATTCATTGTGGCCATCTTTGAAACTGAATGTGTAAGTACAGTTGTCCCTCCGGATTTGCTGACTTCCTGTCATGGTTTTGAATTTCTGCGGATGGGAAGCCAAGAGGGACAAAGTGATGTGTGTGCCTGTGGTGCACGCATGGGGCTGTGCCACCATTGTTTTCAATGGGACTTGAATATTTGCAGTTTTCTATTTTCGTGAGTGGTGGTGGTGGTCCAGAACGGTTCACTACCAATGAAATGATCAGGAAAAGAATAGCTATGGATGTGCTTGATTAGAATATTGGGCTGCATTCTTTATTCCACTCACTAGCATTTTCAGATTCAATCTTTTCTATTGTGTCCTTGGCATGGATTTTTCCCTCCCAAAGCTAAATCATGTAGAGTCCTTAAATAGCCTCTGCTAGATAGTTTTTAGCTTTGGGGTATTACGCATTTCTGCTGAGAATTAAGCTACATTGCATTCAGAAGGTGAGCTATAGGAATGCAACCTGAGGCACCAGCCTTTTAACTGAGATACTTTCAATTTGAATGTTAATTTTTTTAATAATGTCACTTATCTGGCTATAGCTCAGTAGTGGGGATTGGCTGGACTTATGGTATACCTAAGGTATTACTTCATATAAGCTACCCCCTGTTTCTGCTTGTGTACCCTAATACAGGTTTCATAGTAGTTCTGCAGCATTTTTAATGCACAGATCTTCTTCACTCTTCTTATAAGAGGGCCTTTAACTGAAAGTTGTTATATATGCAAAAAACATGACCTTTTTCTGAGCTGATTCCATCTGCTAGGATGTACATCTGTGTCAACATGAGATTTTTGAAAATGCTTTCTCCCCTTGCTTTTGCAGCATATGAAACATTATCTGATGAAAATAAACGTAGAGAATATGACCAGTTCGGCCATGCCGAAGGAAGAAGAAGCAACAGCAACACTTTCCAAGAGTTCAACTTCAATTTTGATGACTTGTTTAAAGACTTTGACTTTTTTGGCCAAAACCACAACACACAGTCAAGGAAACATTTTGAAAACCACTTTCAGAGTCATCAGCAGGCTCACAACAGGCAAAGACGTTCTTTTCCAGAATTTTCTTTTGGAGCAGGACTGTTTGATGATGTCTTCGAGGACATGGAAAAAATGTTTTCATTTAGTGGCTTTGACAATACACATCGGCAGACAATGCGGACTGGAAGCAAATTCCATGGATCTAGTAAGCACTGCAGAACTGTCACTCAGCGTCGAGGAAACATGGTTACTACATTCACAGACTGTTCTGGACAGTAATACTTTTCAATCTGTATTCTTCTGTCTGCCCTTAACTACTTTTTCTTCCTTTCTACTGCTGCAGAAGCACAGAAGTCCTTCTGTGACCTTTGTGAGATTTATAGCTTAATCACTTTAACTGCTGGAAATAAGCTGTAGCTAAACTGATACATATTGCAAGAAGTGCAACAAAGCAAAGATGGGATGACATTAATTTATTCCACTGCATGTGGTGGGAAAACCTCCATGTGACAGTGTTAGGTTGTGTTTTTAATAATGTAGGCTGCCAGATTACCTCACTTATTATGTCTATACTTCACACTTGGTGAAGTGCTGAATTGCTGGTATACTAGAAATTATTACCATTATCAGGTTCCCATTTCTGTAAAGTGTTAACCTGTTGAATGCTTGTGTGATCTGATATTTTAATTAGCACAGTGTTTACCTACTGTAAACTGAAGTGTAAGTTGTCCATAGTGACTTTAAAAATGCAAAAAAAAAAAAAAAACAATTAAAATTTAACATATTTTAAGTTGTGTGATTCAGTTTGGAAAAATAACCATACAAATGTTGTTAAGCCCTGAGTAGAAAATGTTGAAGTGTTCTGTTACACCTGGCCAACATTTCAGATTCCTTTTCAATCCTTCCTCGCTTATTGTAAGCTTCCTTTAATTGCATCAGTGAGAACTGAAACAAAAACACAGCCTCAGCTGCATGATGTAAGTCAGGGTTAAGAAACAAACAACACATAACTTTAATAGCCCTTTTTAACCTAGTGACTACTTAAATCTGAAGTATCTTTCCCATACAGCAGCTCAGCTCAAATGGTTTAGAATTTGAAGTATACGTGTTCTTTCATGCTTCCTAAAGCCCCCTGTGAGTTTGTATTTTCATTGTTGCACACATATGTAAACTGTCCCCCCCCCCCGTCGCAGTTCAGGTACTTGTAAGTGGTTTGACAGTCTGCCCTGTGTGTGTGTCACATAACACATGGTGAGCTGAGACACTTCCCTTTCTGAGGGACAGCAAACATATAATATGTGACATAGACTCTCAAGTTAGGAGTGGTGAATCCCTGAAAGCATTCTGCTTTGTCTTGTTTCTACCTCATCTTTCAGAATCTCTTAATGAACTGAGGTCATTGTCAGTACAGTTTCATTGCTGATGCCTCTGTCATTGAATTCCAGTTTATTAAGAAAGAAGAAAGTTTTCTACAATATGTCATTGGATGCAAAACAACAAGCTGTGTAATTGTGGATTATATTGAAATGGTTTAACAATGGAGGGCAGTCTTCACTCAGGTGGACCCTTCGAAATGCTTTTAGACAATAACTTGCATCACTTTGGGCAATTGGCCATGTTGGCTGGGGCAGATAAAAATGTAATTCAGATGATGTGGAGGCACAGATTGGGAAAGTGATGTATAATCCGTATTTTGGCATATGTGATGAGATCAAGTCAGAGCACGAGGACCCAATGCCTTGAATGTTTTGTATGCCATGCTCAAATTTGGTAACCCCTGATTGCATGGCTGTATCCAACAGCATTGGATGCTATTGGCATCACTACTGCTAGCATCTAGGCTAGCATACCATGTATACGGTATATGGTGCTTCTGAACATGTAGACTACTGAAAGCTTTATAATCTGAGCTAAAGTAAGTTCTTTTCGTGGTGTTGTATGTGTGAACTAGTCGCCAAAAGATAAAAGTAATCGCTTGATGTTGTAGTCATCAGGTAATAAGCATACATGTGCAAACCAACCATACATTCCCCCCACCCCTCTTTGGAGCTGGGCAGGGGGAGATACAAGTTATTTCTAGTAATAAAGGTGGGATGTATATACAGTGGAACCTCTACTTACGAAATTAATCCGTTCCAACAGCCATTTCGTAAGTGGAAAATTTCGTAAGTAGAGGCAAATTTAACATTGAAATGCCCTAATCCGTTCCGCAGCGAGGCCGGGGCCGGCCTCGCTGCTCTATGGGCCTGGTCGCCGAAGCGGTTGCTTCGGCGACCAAGCCCATAGAAGGGCGAGGCCGAGGTTAAAGGGACAGTGTGTCCCTTTAGCCCAGGCCTCTGCTTTCTATGGGCCTGGTCGCCGAAGTGGCCAAAGCCGAAGCGGCGACCAGGCCCATAGAAGGCAAAGAGGCCTGGGTTAAAGGGACGTGCGCCGTCCCTTTAACCCAGGCCTCGCTTCTCCATGGGCCCGGTCGCCAAAGCGGCGACCAGGCCCATAGAAGGCAAAGAGGCCTGGGTTAAAGGGACGTGCGCCGTCCCTTTAACCCAGGCCTCGCTTCTCTATGGGCCCGGTCGCCAAAGCGGCGACCAGGCCCATAGAAGGCAAAGAGGCCTGGGTTAAAGGGACGTGCGCCGTCCCTTTAACCCAGGCCTCGCTTCTCTATGGGCCCGGTTGCCAAAGCGGCGACCAGGCCCATAGAAGGCAAAGAGGCCTGGGTTAAAGGGACGTGCGCCGTCCCTTTAACCCAGGCCTCGCTTCTCTATGGGCCCGGTCGCCAAAGCGGCGACCGAGCCCATAGACCTAAGAGGCCTGGGTTAAAGGGACGTGCGCCGTCCCTTTAACCCAGGCCTCGCTTCTCTATGGGCCCGGTCGCCAAAGCGGCGACCGAGCCCATAGACCTAAGAGGCCTGGGTTAAAGGGACGTGCGCCGTCCCTTTAACCCAGGCCTCGCTTCTCTATGGGCCCGGTCGCCAAAGCGGCGACCAGGCCCATAGAAGGCAAAGAGGCCTGGGTTAAAGGGACGTGCGCCGTCCCTTTAACCCAGGCCTCTTTGCCTTCTATGGGCCTGGTCGCCGCTTTGGCGACCGGGCCCATAGAGAAGCGAGGCCTGGGTTAAAGGGACAGCGCATCCCTTTAGCCCAGGCCTCTTTGCCTTCTATGGGCCTGGTCGCCAAAACGGCGACCAGGCCCATAGGAGAGCCAGGCCGGGGCTAATGGAAGCGTCCCTCTCCCCGCGGCTCTTTCTCCTATGGCCTTGGCTTCCGAAGCGGACGCTTCGGAAGCCAGGGCCAAGCCACGGGGAGAGGGACAGCCGGGCTGTCCCTCTCCCCGCGGCTCTTTTTCCATTGGGCCGACCCTGGAAACGGGGGATGGCTCTGCTTCCAGGGTCGGCGCAAGGAAGGGCCAAGGCTGCCGGCTTTCCTTGGGCCGACCCTGGAAATGGAGCCGTCCTCCGTTTCCAGGGTCGGCTGAAGGAAAGCCGGCAGCCTCGGCCTTGCCTTCGGCCGATCCTGGAAGCGGAGCTGTCCTCCGCTTCCAGGATCGGCCGAAGGAAAGCCGGCAGCCTCGGCCTTTCCTTCGGCCGATCCTGGAAGCGGGGGATGGCTCCGCTTCCAGGGTCGGCGCAAGGAAGGGCCAAGGCTGCCGGCTTTCCTTGGGCCGACCCTGGAAATGGAGCCGTCCTCCGTTTCCAGGGTCGGCTGAAGGAAAGCCGGCAGCCTCGGCCTTGCCTTCGGCCGATCCTGGAAGCGGAGCTGTCCTCCGCTTCCAGGATCGGCCGAAGGAAAGCCGGCAGCCTCGGCCTTTCCTTCGGCCGATCCTGGAAGCGGGGGATGGCTCCGCTTCCAGGGTCGGCGCAAGGAAGGGCCAAGGCTGCCGGCTGTTCCTTAGGCTGGCCCTGGAAGCGGAGGTTTCCTCCACTTCCAGGACCAGCCTGAGGAACAGCTGAGGCCACGGCTGGACGGAGGCCTCCTTCCAGCCGCAGCCTTTCATAAGTCGAAAATGCTTCGTAAGTCGAAGCAGATTTTCCCCCGAGGCGCCTTTCGTAAGTCGAAAACATCGTAAGTAGAAGCATTCGTAAGTAGAGGTTCCACTGTACTTGGTGCTGCTGAAGATTATGTAGAGAAATCCAGAGATTAGTGAGTCAGGTTCATGCAGTTTTAACCACTGGCACATGTAGTACATGAGCTTTGTAGATTCTAAAGCTGACTTTGTTTAAGGAGACCAGCCCTGCATGAAAGAAAACAATTAGCATGTGCATCTAAAAAGAATTCCACACCATCAAATAGAAAAATAACGAAATTAGCAAAATCTCTCCACTTTGTACCATTAATGGTTTTCAGTATAAGTACATTCCTTATTACCAATATTCATTTGCAACTCTCTGATATACTTGGTCTTTTGAATTTTGTTCCATTATGGCTTAAGTGTGACAGAAATTAGTAAAAGCTATCAATTCTTTAGCTCTCATAATTGATAAGGGCATATTTCAGAGTGTGCTGCATATATGGTTAAAAGTTTGAACAATGACATTGTAAATCTTGCTTTAGTCTTGTTTGGTAGAATCCAGGAAAGTTTTGTCACTGATAGCCCTGCTTCTGTCAGCAGAACTGGGAATGGTGTGATTTCCCTTCCTGCAGCTACTTGTACAGTCTCAAAGACTGTTTCAGGGGACTGCAAGGTCCTCCAGAGTATGTTGGGGAGGGAGGAGGCTACCAAAGAAAGATACTCTTTACTCTGAGAGCAGAATTTGCTCATGTGACAGATACTACTTAATGATTCAGGTGTATGGTTTTCTGTTAAATTGAAAACTTGAGTATGCATGAAGTATCCATTTGCAGCAAGAGATAGTATGAATGGTGGAGTGAGATATGTTTTATGAATATTCAGATGCAGTGGAGCAACTTTGCCTTGGTACTGAGAAAGGTATGCATGCATTAAGATATGGCTATGAAAGTTCATCTGCCTTTACATTATCAGGTATTCTTATATTTTGATACTGACAATCAGATACTAACCATGGTTTCTCAGGATGAAAAAATGACTAAAAACACAAATCTTAAAGTTGTGATATGAACATGTGAAGCTACCTTATACTGCGTGAGATGATACTTCTGCTGTCTCAAAATGCTTAGCAAACACATTACAACAGGGCTGAGGCTTTCCTAATATATGTGACTTAGGAATTTCTTTGTTGTTGTTAACTGCCTTCATGTTGGTCTTGGCCCATGATGATCCTATGGATGAGACATCTCCAGGCCCCCCTGTCCTCTACTGCTCTGCCCACTCCCTGCAAACTCATATTCATGGTCTCTTTAATAAGGTCCGTCCATCTAGCATGTGGCCTTCCTCTCTTTCTACTTCCTTCCACTTTTGCTAACATTGTCTTTTCCAACGATTCATACCTTCTCATTATATGTCCAAAGTACAACAGTCTTAAGTCTTGTCATCTTGGCTTCTAGGGATATCTCTGGCTTGATCTGTTCTAGGACCCATTTTTGTTTTGGCTGTCCATGGGATCCTCACCACTCTTCTCCAGCACCACATCTAAAATGTGTTGATTTTCCTCCTAGCTTCTTTCTTGACTGACCAACTCTCACATCCATACATGGTATTAGGGAATATGATGGCTTGTATAATTCTGACTTTTGTGCTGAATTGTATGTCTTTGCAATTTAGAATCTTTTCTAGTTCTTTCATAGCCACCTTCCCCATTCTTAGTCTTCTTCTGATTTCCTGACTGCAGTTGTTATTTTTATCAATGTTTGATCCCAGGCATGGGAACTCTTTTACTATTTCTATTTTTTCATTGTCTAGGTTGAACTTGTGAAGGTCCTCAGTGGTCATTATTTTTGTTTTCTTTATGTTCAGCATTAAGCCTGCCTTTGCACTTTCTTCTTTGATCTTCCTTAGTAGGTATTCCAAGTCTGTGATGTTTTTTGCTAGTACTATGGTGCATCTGCATATCTTAGGTTATTGATATTTCTTCCTCCTATTTTCATTCTTCCTCCTTCTGTGCCCAAGACTGCTTTTCTTATAATATGTTCTGCATACGTTGAATAGATAGGGTGAAAGGATGCAGCCTTGTCTGACTCCTTTGCCAATTGGGAACCATCCTGTTTCTCCATGTTCTGTTCTGACAGTAGCCTCTTGTCCTGAGTACACTTTCCTCATCAGGACTATCTGATGTGTTGGCACTCCCATGTCTTTAAGTGCGTTCCATAGCCTTTCGTGGTCTATGCAGTCAAAGGCGCTGCTGTAGTCTACACAGCACATGCCGATTTTCTTTTGAAATTCCCTGGTGCACTCCATTAGCCATAGTATGTTTGCAGTGTGCCTAGTGCCTCATCCTTTCCTGAACCCCGCTTGGACCACTGGGATGTCTCTCTCCATGTATGGCTGGAGTCTATGTTGCAGAATTTTGAGCATGATTTTGCTTGCATGGGAGATCAGTGCTATGGTTCTATAGTTGCTGCAGTTTCTTGTATCTCCCTTTTTGTGGATGGAGATGTATATTGATTGCTTTCAATCTGTTGGCCATCATTTTGTTTTCTATATCTCTTGACATATTTTGGTTAGTACTAGAGTTGACTCAGTTAGTGTGGATTGCAGCAGTTTGATTGGAATATCATCTGTTTCTAGTGATTTTTGTTTTTCGCTATTTCTTTTCTTGCAGTTTCCACCTCATGTTTTAGAGTTTGGGGTTCATCTTCATATGGTTCTTCATTCCATGTGTCCTTATTTTGTCATCTTTTTTTTTATTTATTTTGTATAATTCTTCTGTGTATTGCATCCAATGTCTTTTTATTCCTTCCTGGTCTTGAATTATGTTGTTATTATTGTCATAGAGCATCCCGTTCCTTGAATTGAACTTTTTCTTATCTTTGTGCACTAGCCATTGTACTGTGGCATTCATGTTTCTTACTTTGTTCCTATCTTCTTTTTGTTTTGTTTCTTTCCTTTATTGCTTGTAGCATGCATGGTTTCTTCACTTTCCTTTTGTCTGTTGGAAGTGTCTTCATTCTTTCATTATTTCCCTGGCTTCAGACCAAAGCTCTTCCGGTTCACGATCTATTATACGTAGTATTGCAAATCTGTTCCTTATATTGTCAACGAATTCTGTGCAAATGTTGTTTGAATTTTGGTATGATGAATGGTTTTGTTCTTCTTGAGTTTTACTTTAATTTTTGAAATAAGTAGCTTGTAATCCACGCCACAATCAGCACCTGGTCTAGCCTTGGCCACCAGTATGAAGCTTCACCATATTTTACTTCCAACTATATAATCTGTTTGGTTTTTGTGTTGGCCAACTAGTGATGTCCATGTGTATAACCTTTTCTCTGGTTGTATGAAAAATGTATTTGCAATGAATAGGTTGTTGGCTTCACGAAAATCTATCAGATGCTCACCTTCTTCATTCCTTTTGCCTAGTCCAAATCTGCCTACCATTTATTATTATTCTTTACTTCCAACCTTTGCATTCCACTCTCCAGTGATCAGCTTGGCATCCTGTGTTGGTGTGTTGTCAGTTTCTTCCTGTACCCCTTTGTAAAATCTATCAGTTTCTTCTTCTGCCTCAGTGGTTGGTGCATATACTTGAATTATGGTGATATTCATAGGTTTCCCATGGAGCCTTATTGAGATGATTTGGTCTGATTTTGCATTGTATCCTCTGATTGCTTTTGCAACATCTTTTCTTAGTATGAAAGCCACCCCATTTCTTCTTGTCTTCATTCTCTGAGTAGAACACTGTGTGGTTGTCTGATTCAAAGTGGCCCATTCCTGTCCATTTTAACTCACTCACCCCCAGTACTGTGTTGCATTTCCATTTTCACTATGTCTAGCTTCCCATGGCTCATACTTCTCACATTCTATGTCCTTATTATATGTGGTGCTGCTTCTGGTGGGGTTTGCTTTTATTTTGTTTCCTGCTTGCTTCATCATTTTTTATTGCCCTTAGCTGCTGTTGCAAGTGTGTTTTCCTTTAGTTTCTATCTATCTCTCTGTTAGTGCTCTTGTCCTGCCTGTGTATACTTTTGATGTCTCCTCATAGGGCTTTAGGTGGGGAGTGACACAAGGAGGACCACCTACACCTCCCTGTGTGCAGTGCTAATAAGTGTTAGCTATGATGTCAGGGCTGTTCTTCACCTACCATTACTGCTGCTGCCCAGTAGTTGTTTCCCTATATCATTGTCCTTCCCCCATTATTGTTGAATTGTTTTCCTACCCATCTCCTCCCTTCTTTTATCTTCCCCCCTCATGTCCTTCTTTATTTTAGTCTCTCATCTGTCTTCTGGCCCTTGTTTGATTTTCCTTGTCCGTCCTCTCTGTTTTCTCCTGTTCTCCCTCTGGAAGGTGACCGGGTTGGGGGGGGGGGGCTCTTACTGATCCAAATATCAGACATCATGCATAACTAAATTATAATTATGTTTAGTATAGTTATGTGCTACAGAGGTATTTCCACAGGTTTGCAGTTGTAAAAGGGAAAGAGAATAAACTTGCCCATGTAATTCCTTGCAAAGAACTGGCTTGGGTCTCAAGGATGACTTTTCATTCAGATAGATTCTTATCAGAATGATGGGAAAAGACATTAAATATAGGTGCCAGAGAAATTCTCTGTTGCCTGAGCACTTCCATCTCCCCTGATATTGGAATTGCTTACAGCAGTTGATTTTTTCCTCTTCTGTATGAATAAGAGAACTTTTTCAGCTGTAGTATATATTTATGCAGAAAGATACTATAGCAATAAGAAAGCAGGTTTTTTTCATTGTCCTCTCATTTCTGCACTAGCTTATGTGAGCTGTAGTGTAGATGGGTGAACAACTATGAAGCCTTAAGGATGACATTTTATAAGCTATCTTTTTCTTTTGTTCTTCCTATTTCAAAAGCTATGCAAGCAACAACAGGATATTAATTTGCAAGTTTTCTTCCCTCAAACTTTCAAATGTTGCTTCAATAAATTGCTTAATTAGTTGGGGGGGGGAAGGGAAATTCATGAGTTTCTACAACTAATTACAGATTATGAACATTCTCCTTATGATAGGAAATTAAAATGCTGAAGGCCAACCAAAGACAAAATGAACTATTTAACTGCATGTAATGCATTTTCATTGCACAATTGAGTTTTGTGATGCTAGGTCTGGCTTTGAAAGTAATTGTAGTGATCTTTCTCTTCAAAGCATTTCATAACAGGGAGAATTGGTTTTGTAGTAGCACATGTGTCCCAAGTGTTCAGAACAAGACTATTTCATTAGGGAGCTTCTGGTTGACCCAATGGTTTGGTTATTTGTTCTTTCCCAAAGCATTTAAGGAAATATATTTTGATTGGCACACATTTTCAATGTCTTCCTGAATTTATAGCCTCTGGATATTCATGTATTAAATAAATACAGGCTAGGAGCATTATTTAATAGATATACGAGAATGAACAATTGCTTGGTAAATGGTTTAACATTTAAAGAATATGCAGTGAGAAGAAGGGGGAAGGACGTGTGAAACCAGCTGTTAAATTTTGTTTTAGAAGTGGGCATTTTGACATGCATCAGTTTGTCATGCTTGTGTGCTGAACAGAAATCACTTCAGTTCCTGAGCCCTGCTCCTGTCGTATCTGGCTTCCGTGTATTGCCACATTATGCTGATTTCATATGCAGATGGGGCCCTCTATATGGACATTTTCAAATAGGACAATTAAATTACATTAAACGATTACACTTTACAAAACAACTATACCAGCCCCCCCCCCCCCCCCGGAGTATAGTCCAATTTGAAGAGATACAGCAGAAAGAGATACCAAGATAGGGAAAGTTAAATTTGTCAAATAAGTAATAGAAAGAGACAATATGGAGATGGCAAAGCAGTGTCTGGAGAATTAATATGCCAAAAGAAACATGGGTACTGGTGTAAGTTGATAGATTTTGATCAGGAAAGGAGGCAAAATTGAGAAGGGGGGGATAAGAATTACCTTAAGGGCATCTGCAAGAGCTTCTATTTCTAGTAGATCATCAAAAGAACAGGAGTCACAGGCTGCTGTTGGCTTGCCTAGCTTTTGATCATGGATTTGAAATAGGGCCAAGGTCTCAGTCTAAGTAGTCTTGATAAGTTATCCATAGACACCCAATGGATGATGTTTTAAACATGGATTGTGACATAGCTGGGCACTCATGACAGTAAGGGGGAGATTGGACAGAGGCTTAGCCCTTACTGGGGACTTCAGAGCCACCTCAATTTTAAGGGTACAATTCAAAATTGAGACCATTAAAATAGGACTTCTGCATAGATCCAGACTACAATGGTGAAAGGAACAAACATGGAGGGGAGTAGAATGATATCTAAAACATTTAAAAGATGACCAGATAGTTGTGCTTGACATAAAACCTTTATAGTAGTGTCCCCACAGTGCTCTGCTTCACCACTGTTGTATTCAGAACCAGCAACATACACTAAAACACACATCCCTATGAAATGCCAGAAAGGAAATCAGGCTTACCTCATTGTGGACAGAGCCATGTTTTAGGCTCAACTGGTGTGTTGCAAAGAAATAGTGATGGGATGGAATTATTAATTATGTAGTGCTGTATCTTTACACATGAATGGGGTGAATATTGATTATTCATTACTATTGTTTCCTGTTTTTTTAATGGGTTTCCTGTGGTGCGGGGACAGGGGACCCAGTCAAGAAAAATCACAGGTGACAATTTGTGGCGATTTTGCTTGGTTTGCACACATCCCTAAGTGTTGCGGGAAATGTGTTCTGCACAATCTATGTGGGAGTTTTGGACAAAAATTGTGGGGTTTTCCATGCAAAAAAGACTATTGCTGCAGATACATTTATTTTGTGCAAAACAAAAGAAATTCCACAAAAATAGTATATTTTAGGAAGCTCATTTTGTGCAAAAATTGGTGGTGGTACAGGCCCAAAAACATGTTTTGTGCAGAAAAGCACTGTTTGCCCCAACCTCATGTGGGTTTCTGGAAACTTATTTTCTTCACCAAAAAAAATATTTGTATATGTGTTTGCAAAAGATTTACATTCATCACATTTTAAAAATATGTATGTATATCTGCGCAGAACAATTTCCAGAAATACTTCGGAAATTACAAATACTATGCGACAACTATGCACAAATATTCATTTTCTCTGGATATTGGGGAGAACTGCAAAGTTATTCATCTTTCCATGCAATTATATGAAATTATTTCATATTTGCATCCTTTTTATGAGGGTAATGTTTCTGGGTATGCATGGCAACATCAGTGGGCAAACCAGGCGGTGCTAGCAAAAGAGGATTTTGATACTGGAAATGCCAGAGGAGAGTGTAGGAAAAGTTTGCAAGGAATGTTCTTGGAAGTCAAGTGAATCCTGGCTTGACCTCCATTCTAAAACTGAGGGGGTTTGCAGACTGCCAGAAATAGTGCAAATTGAGTCCACTTTTAGGGTTAGGGTTAGTGCTAGGGAATCATGGGAATTTTTTTTTTGAGACATTGAGCCTTCTCTGTCAGAGAGCTCTGGTGCCACAATAAAATACAGTTCCCATGATTCCCTAACCCTAACCCTAACCCTTAAAGTGGACTCAATTTGCACTATTTCTGGCAGTCTGCAGGAAGCATCAGTAGCATGAGATGTACATGAACAAAGGCAGAGAGGAAGGCTAAGCATTAAATCAAAGTAACAATAGTAATAGTAATAGTAATAATAATAATAATTTATATCCCGCCCCTCTGCTGAGCAATCGGGGCAGTCTACTCACAACTTCAGAACAAAGAGTGTAAGAAAATTTATTGTAATCTTGGGTCAAATACATCAAATAAAAACATTTATGAATTTTATGTCAAAACCACTAATATGTCTTATATCCAGTGGGGGGGGGGGGGGGGAGGGAGGAGAGCCTGAATAGCAAATGAAAACTATAAAATTTGGAACACCTAGTGTTACCTATGACTCTATTGAATGTAGTCCAAATACTGAGGCTGATCCTAGAAGTAACAGTTTTCTGGATGTTTACCTGGTACAGTTTTCTAATTTTAAAAGAAAGCAAACTAAAAATGGCCACTTTATAACTCTCCTAGAGAAATGCATCCAATAATCAACATTACAATTCTGAGCTGGTGAAACTGTCAGCATTCTCCCACTTATTACTTCATAAAGAGGTAGTGTTGGATATCCTCCTATTGTCCCTGGCTATAAGGGCATAGGTGCTACTCTACAGTTAATTAGTAGAATCTAGCCTCACAGTAAGCCAGAGGGATGCTTTGGAAGTGTAAAAAGAAAAGAAAAGAAAAATGGTGCACTGGTAAGGTTAAATGAGTACCATCTTAAGGAGCTAGTTCTGATTTTTATGTGTGTGCCAAGATTTAACATCTGATAAGGGAATACATTTGCAGAAACTGTGACTGCATGGTTGCACACTAGCCCCCCCTTCCAGTAGTAGCAATAGCTGGGTTTAACTAAAGGGTCTCCCTAAAAGCTATCAAAATATTTTAACAATCTCGAGTCAGTCCGTATTGTAACAGAGGATAACCATGCTTCCATGTTTAAATGTGTGATTCCCAAACTCTAGTCTTCTAGGTTTTTAGACTTCAGCTCCCAGAAGCTTAAGTCATCTTGGCCAATGGCAAAGGATTCTGGGAGCTAAAGTTCAAAACACCTGGAAGACCAGAATTTGGGAATCACTGCGAGAGACCCAGTATTTTTCTTTATTTTTCTTTTGGTCTAATTTCTAGCCGGGCAGATATCTGCTAGTCCTATCCCTAGATTTAGGTCTCATATATAGGACCTTGAAAATAACCTTAACCTGGAAAAAATTAAGTTCAGAGTCTAGTAGTTGACCATCTTTGCAGGGATGGGGGAGCCTTTCAGATTATCCATGTTGTCTGAGCAGTTGTTAGATTTACATTGGTAGGTCCCTTTCATGGCAAGAGCTCCTCAAATAAAACACATCTAAGATATGCAGATGACATCATAATACTAGCAGAAAACCTCACAGACCTGGAACAGCTACTAAGGAAGACCAAAGAAGAAAATGCTAAGGCAGGCTTACTGTTGAACATAAAGAAAACAAAAATAATGACCACCGAGGACCTTCACAAGTTCAACCTAGACAATAAAGAAATAGAAATAATAAAAGAATCCCCATACCTGGGATCAAACATCAGGAAATCAGAAGAAGACTAAGAATGGGGAAGGTGGCTATGAAGGAACTAGAAAAGATTCTAAAGTGCATGGATATACAACTCAGAACAAAAGTTAGAATCATTGTATTCTCTATTACCATGTATGGATGTGAAAGCTGAACAGTTCAGAAAGATGATAGGAAGAAGATCAATGCATTTGAGATGTGCTGGAGAAAAGTACTGAGGATCCCATGGACAGCCAAAAGGACAAAATAATGGATCCTAGAGCAGATCAGAAACCTCCCTGGAAGCCTAGATGACCAAACTGAGGCTGTTGTAGTTTGGACACATCATGAGAAGAGAGAACTCTTTGGAAAAAACAATAATGCTGGGAAAAGTAGAGGGAAATAGGAAGAGAGGAAGATCACATGCCAGATGGATGGAATCTATTAAGGAGGTCACAGGTATTAAGGGGTTGCAGGATTTAAGCAGAACAATGGAGGAGAGAGAGTCTTGGAGATGTCTCATTCATAGGGCCACCATGAGTCAAAATCGACTCAAGGGTTATTAACAAATCTGTGACACTAAGGATTAGATTTTGTGTACCCATGTAAAGGACCCAGTGTGATGGAGATGGTTCAGGAATAACAGACTACAGTGTGACAATATTAAACAGAGAAGCATCAAATCTTCTTTCAGCCTTTAGCACTGCTGTAAAGAGCCAAGGTTATTTCAAGTGCCAGAGTCTTTTTTCAATAGTGTTTCAAGTGGTCAGGAAGCAAGAAGTGTGGATAACTTGAGGATAAAGTAATTTAAAAAAATAATAACATTAAGTTGTCATTCAGACACACTATGAAAATGCAAAACTCTCTTGAATTACTGGGATGTCAGTAGTTTGAGAATCACATGCTGCTTTGAGTGAAGTGAAGAGAAAAAACACCCATTCACACATCGTTAAATGCAAATGAACTTTTTAGACTTTCTAGGCAAGTAAGAAAGTCATTTGTGCTAGAGACCCAGACATGAGTACTAGCACTGCTGTACTTCTGTTTCATAGCTACTAAACGGTGTCTTGCACATGAAGAAGTATAAAAATTGCTGATGACCCCCACCAGGCAGCCAGATACCTACTGCCCGACAAGTAGTAGGATTTTGAAATAATGATTTTTAGAATCATGCTAACTTGAGCGTTACAAATCTAACAGTTACTTGCAAACTCAGTGAATAACAGGAACAAGTTTCCACATCCAGAAGTTCTCTCACGCTCTGGGAGACGGGTCTTTATTAGCCTACAGACAGCCTCCAAATCTTAAACAGCTACTCATTCACAACAGGACAGATATAGGAGATTATTGCACAGAGGAAAAGTCCCAATATAGATTTGGGATTGTAAATTCAAAAGCAGATGTTATTGGTGGGCAACTGCAACCCAGATGCAGCCTGGACCCCAGCTCCAATTTTAACCGGAAAGCTCTAGTTTTTGAAATTTGGCTGAATAAGCATGGCTGGGGTCCGGGCTGTATCTGGGTTGCAGTTGCCCAGCCATCGGCAAGAGCGATAACATCCGCTTTTGAATTTACAATCCCAAATCTATATTGGGACTTTTTCTCTGTGCGATAATCTCCATTCATGGGACAGGACCCTGCTACAAATCCAGATGCCAACTTTATCTCCACACCTACTCTAAGAAAAATATTATAGGGGCCAATAACATCACCTACATCAGAGGTGCATTTACTTATTCTTCCAATGTGAAATATGCTGTCAAATTACCTCTGGCCATTCCTTGCCTAAGAAAACCCTATGAATTTTATGGGATTGCCATAAATCAACAGGCAACTTGTAGGCACATACATATGCCAGCAATGCCCCTCTACACTCTACATTTGAAAAACAGGACACAAGAGGATATGGACACAAATCGGACATTAAAAATGGCAATGCTCAAAAACTAGTTGCAGAACATTTCAGCCTTCCTGGACATACAGTACAGGATAAAGTTTGCAGTCCTTGAAGGAAGACCAGAAGGAGAAACAACTGAATTGTATTATACTTACAAATTCCAATCCATTAACAGAGGTATGAACAAAGGCAGTGGCTTTATGGTATACTACCTATATTAATAGAAAACTCTTGCTACTGTAACAAAAGAATTTTATCATACAAGGAACTGAATATAGGTAAGCAGATTTATTGCTTTCACACTTCAGTGCTGACCACTGTAAAGATCTGTATCTTGGTACGTAGTGGTTTGAAAATTTAAGGCAAGGCTCATTATTTGCATCCTTCTGGATCCTATTACATTCCATTCCATTCCTATAACTGATAGAAAGAAAATCAACTCATTTCATATGTGGTGCTGAATAATAAATAGTTCAACAGGTACTGTGGACTGCTGAAAGGACAAATAAATGGGTTCTAGAGCAAACCAAGCATTGCTGATGTATGGACTCAATCAAGGAAGCAATGAACATGAGTCTGCAAGACCTGTTAATGACAGGGTGACTTGGAGACCATTCATTTATGGGGTCACCATAAGTCAAAGCTAACTTGATGGCAGCTAACAACAACACAACAACAAACACAAGGCCAGAAAAGCTTGTGAGAATGCCCTGGCTTTTTGACTGGCTCAACCCCTTCCAGCTTTTAGCCAAGTTATGAGTATGACAAGATACAGCTTTTTGATATGATGAGAGAGGCTGCTACTCCTGTGGTGCCTTACTCTCTTTCCCCACAGCATTTCCCCCCTGCTTTCTTCTCTCCACCTTCTATTGGGTTAAATCTGAATCTCAGAATTCCATAGCATTGAGCCATGGGCTTTAGTGGTGTCAAACTGCTTTATTTCTGCAGTGTGACAGCAGCTGTCACACTCCCTAGTTACTCCACATTCTGTTGTTTGCACACTTACAAGCCAGATTGCACCCTCTGGAATACTTTCCTTTCTCTTTAATCAATAAAGGGTGATTTCATAATGTATGTATAATATCATGATTAATTCTTTTGTTGATTAATCTGCATTAATGAGATCAATGATTAGTCACACAGGTGGTTGCCAGTGACTCCCTGAGAAGCTGAGTTTAGCCACTAAAGTTATATTCTAC
Source organism: Phrynosoma blainvillii (assembly GCA_026167975.1). NCBI lineage: Eukaryota > Metazoa > Chordata > Lepidosauria > Squamata > Phrynosomatidae > Phrynosoma > Phrynosoma blainvillii. The sequence continues at coordinate 199,785,325 of JANUYF010000001.1, read as the reverse complement.
ATTCCCTGTACCTAATACAGTAGGCCTTGGGTATCTGCTGGGGTTTGGTTCTAGGAACCCTCCCCCCCCCCCCGGATACCAAAATCCACAGATGCTCAAGTTCTATTAAATACAATGATGTAGTAAAATGATATCACTTATATAAAATGGCAACATCAAAGTTTGCTTTTTGAAATTTATACTTTTTTGAATATTTTCAAACCATGGATGCTTGCATCTGTAAATAAAGAATCCAGGGATACGGAGGGCTGACTGTACTTTCTCAGAGTGGTTGTTAGTGAACATGTACATACTGAGATGTTTCATTATTAGTCTCCTTCCCTTCATTCAAAAGTTAAAGTCATGATATGACAGTATAAGATGTGCATAAGTAAGATTGTTTATCCTTTGAGCAGGAGGCCTTCAGCGTTGGTTTGTAGCATATTTACCTCCTTTGAGACTTAACTATTGAGCTAGAAATAGAAGATGACTGGCTAAGATGGGGGCTGTAGCCAAAAGTCTAGTAAGGAAAATTTTATTTAGCTCAAATCGAGAGGGGGTCGGCTACAAGGACCCTGCGAGACCATCTCCCACATGTATACCAAGAGTTCAGGGATCTAAGAATTGATGCAGAGACAATTCTCCAATTAAAAGTATTATTTATTAAAGGGAATAATCACACAGCAATTCACATGCACACACTCACTCATTTAAGGCTCAGGAAGTCAGGGGTTAGCTTGGGAAAGGTATTGAGGCAGAACAATGAGGCTTTCTCCAGGATCCAGTTAGGTGATGTGGCATGAGACACAATTGTTCTGAGAGTGTTGGTTTGAACAGAGGGGGCGGTTACTAGATCAGAGTTCACAGTGGCATAGTGTCCACCTGAACTGTTTCTAGCAACACTGAGGGGAGAAATCCAGGGGTTTTTAAGGGCTAAAACTAGCTGCAGGGCAAAGGTGTTTTTAAGGGCTAAAAATTGCCTGGGTAAAGTAATCCGGTCTGGGAATATTGAAGGGAAATGCGAGAGGATTAAGTTGTTAGCTGGCCCATCAGGTGAGACACCTAGACCATTATCACCCATCCTTCTGATTATGGAGGTGATGATGATCCATTTGCAATTCCCACACTATCTGCCTGGCTTTGGGGATTGGGGATTTTCCAGTCTTCCAAGTGACCTAGGCATGACCTGCCTGCCTTGCCTTGGTGGCACTTGGGGTTCACTACAGAGTGCATCTGAGGCCATATGGAATTCACACACACACACACTAAAATTCAGAAAAATACACTGTTGCTAACAAGACCATCCCTCTAAATCACTGTGGACTCTGTGAAGATTTGTCAGTTTGAGGCTAGAGTCTCTCCGGCATTACCTTGAACATTTGTTTTAGAAGTCTGCTAGGCATGCACTTGACTTTCCAAAGACTTAATGCTTTTCCAATCTAACAAATATGTTTTTGAGTCCGTATCTTTTTTTTAAATTGTCCAGAGAATCTGCTTTTAGACAAGCAGGTGTAAAGCAACATAGGCAAAAATACTGTTACGAAATGTTATGGTAAAGAGAAACTTAAATCCAAGGTGAAAGTTTCTTGATTTAGGTTATTTTTGGTTTATCCATTACTTCCAAGCACATCAAAATGCATCTTACATAGAATCAGAGCTGGTCCAAAACATTTTTTCTGCTTAAGCAAAGGTCAAGTTGTGGTCTTCAATTCATTCAGAAGCAGTTTGTATAAGCAGATGAACTTTAACATAGGCAGTGGAAATTGCTGTTCACCACACCTGAAGGCAGCAGGTCAGTTTGGGGGATGCCAGCCAGGTTGATTCACCCATATTTTTGTCCTCCAAGAGAGACAAAGGAAAACGGACTCAGGAAAATTATCTGAGGTAGATACTTTATTCTACCTAATGCAGGATAGGACAGGCCCCATAAATGCCAGGGATTAATTTCCTGCCATCCTACTTTTTCTGTTACTTTAAAAATGTCCCAGCTGCTCTCTCCTCTGCCCATTTCCTTCCTTTTTCCTCAGCTTACTTAATTTGTTACAAATGAGTTCTGGGTGCAAAACTAAGTGGGAGAAGAGAAGAGGGGAGAGCAAAATCTGTAGACTCAGGCAAAGGCAGCCTGCTATAGCCACTTCTACATTGTGTGTTCTTCCTTATTAATACCTTTTGCCATCTTGACCACATTCTGATATTGCTTGGTCCCATGTGTTCTGGTTTCCATCTGAGAAATGTTGGATGTTTGCTAGGATACACAGTAATCTTTTGCCCAGTAAAGCATTTAGGAATGCACAATGATTTTACATGTTCTCAAACCTAGGTCTAATCTGCATTGCAGAAATAATGCAGTTTGACACAACTTTAACTGCCATGGCTCAATGCTATGGAATCCTGGGATTTGTAGTTTTGTTGTTGCCCCAGAGCTCTCTGACAGAGAAGGCTAAATATCTTATAAAACTACAAATCCCAGAATTTCATAGCATTAAGCCATGGTAGTTAAAGCAATGGCAACTGCATTATTTCTGCAATGCAGATTAGTCCCAGAAATGATGGAGTACATTCAGTGAGCACATATTCCCAACTCTTGGAGAGATCATTTATATAAATCATCGTTATGCCAAATCTAAAGACACTCATATTCCAACTTGCTCATTACTCTATTTCAAAAGTGCTCTTAATTGCTTCTGTCTATCTCATTTAGCTTACTGGAAAGATTTTCCATTGTGGAAATATCTGTCAAAGTCGGATGCATGACATGGTGGAGAGGAGGACACAAATTTGTGTGCATGGCAGCCTCCTCTTATCTGCTCTCCTCTATCCTTAAACACATATATTAGCAGATTTTTTTTAGAAAAAGCATGTCACATTGGCAACGGCAGAAAGATAACTTTAGGGCCACATAATTTTAGTAGTAGTGGTGATGGTAGTAGTAGTATGTACCTTCAAGTTGCCTATCACGATCCCATGATTTTCATAGGGTTTTCTTAGGCAAGGAATACTCAAGGGAGATTTGCCACTGCCTTCCTCCAAAATGTAGCCTACAGCACCTTGAATTCCTCAGGGGTCTCCCATTAAGTACTAACCAGGACTGACTCTGGTTAGCTTTCCAGATCAGACAGCACCTAGTACCTTCAGGGTACTGTATTATTAATAATATTGATATTGATTAATCTAAGAAAAACGTACATTATTCCTCAAAATGGATTAAATCCACTGCTGATTAAAGCAAGTTTAAGCAAAGCAACATTTCAAAAAGGATTTTTAGAAGCAAATGTGAAGCATTTGAACAGTCCATAAAATGGCCCCACTCTCACTGGAGTTGTCTATCCTCTGCCATCGCATCCAGCACTCCTCTTTTGGAGCACTCTTCTCTTTTGAACATCATTCATTGGCAGGCTGACCAGATGTCCTCCTTTTGCCGGACATGTCCTACATTTCAATCTTCTGTCCAGGAGAAATTCCCAAATGTCCTCCATTTTGAGTATAGATAAGAAGCATGAATTTATAGTTATTTGAGCATTTTTAGTGTTTCATTTTGTCACACTCTCCATTTTCCTTGAATGTCCAACATTTTGAAGTATTTTGTCCTCCTTTGTGGGGAGGACATCTGGTCACCCTGTTCATGGGATAGAGGTGATCTTGACTTTGCCACTAAAGCATGTAGCATTCCATTAATTTCTGCTGTGCTAATGTATTTCTGCAGCTAGTTTTGCGCTGGGGCAATGTCAGATCCTTATTTCATCAAAAACAGATTAAAAGACATTTAGTTCTAAGTGACATAGTGGTTGAGAGGATGAGCACATTTGTTCTGACTGATAGATCAAGCAAAGAACAAGAAGGCTGCTATATGAGACAGTGCCTTGACTCTCTGTTAAAATAAAGATTGTTAAGAACTGAGCAGAATGTCCAGCACCTCTCCACTAAGATAAATAGTCAAATTAGCATTTTTTTTGGTCCTACTTGAGTGGCTAATAACCAGAGGTAGCAATGTTCTGAAAGAAAGTTACTTTCATGCTTCTGCTGCTGCTTCTATCACAGAACTCTCATCAGCCTGTGGAGCCAGCCCAAGACTCCTTGAGGCAGAGCTTCAAATCTCTATCCTCATCCTAATTCAAGGTCTGTACTACTATAAACTAGCAAAGTTATTTGGAGCATGAAGCTGAAGAGTTGACAACCACCTCTTTCTATTCTTGGCAGCAAAAATAGAATAATTAAACAGTAATAATTCCCCACCATCTCTTGACACTCAAAGTCTGCTGCCTGAGCTCACTCAGCTTCATGCCAACTTGCGGTAACATATGACTGATATAAGCCTCCTTAAAGGATCAATGTAAAAGCCCAAGAAACCTTAGGATTTATTACAGCATAGATATTTTGGCATGTTTCTGATGAAGTTCATCTTAAATGTGAAGTTGAAGGCTTTCACAGCCGGCATCCATAGGTTTTTGTGGGGGTTTTTGGGCTGCAAGGCTGTATTCTAGAAGAATGTATTCCTTACGTTTCGCCTGCATCTGTGGCTGACATCTTCAGAGATGCCAGCTTCTGAGAATGCCAGCCACAGATACAGGTGAAACGTAAGGAATACATTCTTCTAGAACACGCCCTCACAGCCCAAAACACCTATAGAAACCTATTCATCTTAAATATTTTCATCTTTCAAGTCCAATCAGACTCACCACAACAGACTAGCATAGCTACCCCTTGGGATGCTAGATAATTGCCCATCTTAAACCCTGTTAACCATACTTTTTATTATTTAGCATTTGAAAGAAATCATGCTGATTTAGAAGCAACTTCCTCTAGGGAAGGGAAGGGAAGGGAAGGGAAGGGAAGGGAAGGGAAGGGAAGATTTCATGATTGTGGCACTACTCCCCACAATCCTTCAGAGACATGAGTTCCACCAGAAGGCAACCAGGTACAAAATAACAATGTGGGTGAATCTAACTGAAGAATTAAGGAAATGTTTTTCTCTGTATACATCCCCAGTCCAGAAGTTTGTGATTACTTGTTGTCCCTCCATATCCACAGTTTCTGTATCCACGGATTCAACCAACCATGGTTTGAAAATATTTATCAATCCCCCCCCCCCCCCCCCCGCAAAAATGCAAACTTTGATTTTGCTATTTTATATAAGGGATGCTATGTTACTTTGCCGCTGTATATAATGGGACTTGAGCACATTAATTTTGGTATTCATGGAATCCAGCCTTAGCGGATACTGAGGGTCTACATATCATTAAAATCAAGTCCAGATGTCCTTCCAAACAAACCTTTGGGTTTCTTCGTTTTTCCAGTTTAATGAAGGCAGGTGATCACTTTCAAAAAATTGGCTGATGCTGTTAATAAGGGTGACCCAAGGCATTTTTGTTGTGTGAAGCAGAGCTGCAAATAGTGCCATCCCCACAAACCAAGTGCCCACAGTCACCCATATTATTTTGCTGTCAGGCAGAACATTTCCCACCTCCCAGAATTTCTTCTCTTCTCAGCCAATGAAATACAATGGGAAATCTATTCACTGACAATGTGCTGCCTTTTTATCACCCTCCCCCATAGAATCAAGTAGCCAGCAGCATCTTCTTGCAAGATGGGAACAAAATGTTAGTCTGGCAGGTACTTAGCTAGCACCTGGCTCAGTATCTGAGGGATCCCAGTCCTGGAGAGGATAGATGTCAACAGGCAGCAGTCCATTATGTTCTCTGGATGGTGGTATGGCTTTTCCTTCAGTGTGCTGGAATACTGTGGAATATGCATATTCTGCATATCATGGAATATGCACAAAATGCAAATGTTTGGGTTGGCTCGTGCTTATTCCCATGCCTTATGCCATGCAAACCAAAATGCTCTCACCGAAAGGGAGTGAGATGTGATCAAATATCTGCACAAACTATGTCAATAAAACCAAGGACAAGCCTAGTTATTCTCCAGTTCTGCCCTTCTTGCTTGCTGATTTAGTACAGCATATAGTAATTGAAATCATTCCACTGGCTGAACATGAGATTATTCTGCTACTGCATACAATTTTGCACTGCTTTGAGACATCTGTAAATATTTCCACCTTGTTTATAAATATCCTCCCTGTTCAATGCATTCTGGTTTCCAGTCAGTGTTGCAGGCATCATGCCAATCTATTTGTGTTAGGTGGAATCTGTACAACAGCAGTTCTTAATCAAACCTCATAGTACTCTTAAAGAGATACTGAATTCAAAGATACACTGAATATGAAAGTAGGCACCTAGATGTTGAAGATTCACCTTGGGTGAATCTACTTGAGTGATATTTTCCAGCTTTACTATGGAATACTCTTGTGCCACCTTGGCTGCTTTGGAGTCACATGCTCCTTTAATCCTGCATGAAATCAGGAGGAGGAGGAGATGATGATGATGATGATGATGATGATGATTGTTATTTCTATCTTGCCTCTCTCCCAGATTGGGACTCAAAGCAGTTTACAAGGATGCTGCCAAATCAGTGAATAGGGATGTATCCACAGATTGTATCAGATTATGTCTGCACAGACTATCGTGTCCCTTCTTGTCTCACTCCCCCATGCATGTGCATATCCAAATATCCACAGGGTAGTCATCCCTTTCCTGCCTTCATTTTCTCATGGTGCATGCACACAGTGCCAGATGCCCACCTGAACTCTCATTGGGTAGGATGCTCCATGCCTACCTGAGAGCCTACCTCAGCCATCACATGTGTTGCCTTCCTGCATCCTGTTTGTTGCTGCAGCTTTTTTTTTTTAAATGTAGCTTCCATCTGTTCTTCACAACCCAACCTCACCCCCTCACCCCAACAGTATCTTGTGAGAAAAGAAATTTCATAGGACTTGGTCGTGCTAGTTTTCACTTCACCCCAAAATCCTCTAAAGGAATACAATAGATTGAGCATTATTCAATATAGGGCAGTAAGAGCCCAGGCAACACACCTCCAATAGCTGCATGCATGGAAATCATGTCTTTGTGGTGATGCATGTGTTTACGATATAGTCAGGGACATTCCTTGGGAGTCCAAAGTTTTCACCACTTTTGGGTTTACCCATCCAGTGAACAGTGACAGGAGATTTTCTGATGTTAATTTGCGAGGGCAAGCAATGGCTCTGCAATTTCTAAATGGCTACTCAATCATTTTCTTCATTGTGGAGGCACCACATCCAACCATCCAAAAGAAAGATACCATCACAAGGTAGGCAATACCAGTGGAGGAAAGGGTCATGCTTACTATTTGGAGATTTGTGAATGTTGCATGTAACACAAAACTGCTCAACAGTTCAGTTTAGGGTACTCAAGTGCAGCAGAATTTATTGTGGAAGTCTATGGAACTGATTTTTCTACCCCACACTGTTTTCCTTGGGAACATGGAGCAGATGAGTTGTTACCATTTCCTGCAATGTATCCTCTGATCAGCCTACCCTGTGTATGGCATTCCAGAAACATTCACGTGCTTGGATAAATTGTCATTTTCTCTCTCTTCCTGCTTCCCTTTTTCCTCTCCCCAAACTATGGCTACCTTTGCACATTTGGGATATCTGCATACGTGCACACTGTAGAATGGTGTCATTGCCAGATTATTATGTCAGTCAGGCAGGGTGATAACTTCATAAACAAGAAAAACACATACTCCATCTTTCTACAAGGAGCCACAGATCACACAAGGCAATTCATTCATGTGGAAATTGGCTGGATTAGGAAAAATACATATAATGATTCCCATGTGGTTTTGGAACTCTGCTCCTTATAAGACTATGGCTGATGGGCTCTTTATTCCCATGAACTGCATAATAAAAATGAGGAGAGGGAAGGAAAGGAGGACTGTTCAGGATGCCATTGAAGATTTCTTTTTGAATTTGGAGGATATAGTTTGACCATCTGCTTCCTTTCCTGTGTATTTTGCAGTGTGTGTGTGTGTGTGTGTGTGTGTGGTGGTCATCTGATTGTGTTTATGCTTTCACATGGTACATTGTTTTGTCTGGAGGAGGCTGTGTCCATTAAGTAGTTGTTCTATCTGTCTGTTTTCAATAGTTTTGCAGTCAAGATTTGGACCTGAGGTATCTAGTGGATATTATTGGATATCTAATTCTACCTTGTCTGTGTGAAGCGTAGGGGGACTTCTGTTTGGACATCTCCATAAACAGATATTTTAGGTGGGAAACTGGCAGCCATTGCTGTGTTTGTGGGGTGGGGTGGGGCTGCCCTGTTTTGTTAAGGCATAATACTTTGCGTTGTTTGGTTAGCGGGTGGTGGTGTCCATTTGAGTGTTGTTGTGTCAGAGTTGCTTTTTAAAGTTGTATTTCAATAAGAGCTAGTGTAGTGCAATGGTTTGAACGTTGAGTTAGGACTCCAGAAAACCAGAATTTGAATCCCCCCAAGTCATAGAAACCCAGTGAGGTTACAAGTTACAGATTCTCAGCCTCAGAATAAGGCAAAAGCAAATATTTCTTCAAATATTACCAAGAAAACCCAGTGATAGGGTCACCATAAGTTGGAAATGATTTTAAAGTACACGATAACATTGCAATACATTTTTTTATTTTTATTTGTATCCTGCCCTCCACCTGGCACAGGACCCAAAGTGGTTGAGTTATATGAATATTTGAACCTCAAATGACTGGTTTATGTAGGCCTCATTGCCACTACATAATAAACTGGTTTGCAAACTGGTTTGAGGTGGTTTAAATGGCCCTTGTTCACACTTGTGCTGAATCCCTGATGTGGTTTGTCAAGGCTCCCCTGGCACTAGACCATTTAAAGCACATCTTCCAGATCCGCAGAATTCCCCACGTCTTTTGCAATAAATCGATTCAGCACTAGTGTGAACAGGACTTGGATTGGAATCAGTTCCCCGTGATGCAATCATTGAGCATCAGAGGGGACTGTCTTAAGTGTGGTTAAGCCAAAAAACCTTATGTGTGTTTGTCTACCTCTTGAACCTCCCTGGTGAAGCACCATTTTTGGGCTGCCATGCTGCTGTAGGCTCCATTACCACTCTGCTCCCTCTCTTTACAGCCTCTCCTCCATTATTTTTTGGAACTTTTGGGGACCTTTCCCTCATCTTGTGGTCCTTTGAGTTTACCTGCCCTTAACACCCTTTAAATTTGCTGGCTGGCTTTTTTGGGTTTTTTTAAGTTATGAAAACATGTGACAGAGCACATCACCAAATGTGGGCAGAAACATTGATGTGATTACCATGATTGACCAGGTGGGGGGAAGTTGTGGAAAAGGGTCCATTTTAAATTGATTCATTGGTAAATGTGAACAAGATCGCAAACTGAATTATTTTTAAATAGAAATGATGCCATACTTTCAACTTTGCCTCTAAGGAGCAGTGAGTGGAAATCCCATCGGCACTGTTTATTTTTTGTCAGTACGAACATCCACACAAACGGAGTACTCGGACAGGTAACTAGACAGCCATTATTGTGGTCAGGTAGCTGTGTGGAAGGAGTGATGGGAGTTCACCATCCATGGACTCAAGGCCACTCAGACTGTAAGCCCTGGTAAAATGAATGGAGCACATGTGTGTGGTGCATATGCTGTGCATGGGAGCTCACAGCCATTCAAACAAATGGGACTGAGGTCCCACATTTTTTGCTTTACACGGGGTGTGTGTGTGTCCAGAACAGATCCTCTGCATATAGGAAGGGCAGATTGTATATAGGGGGGAAAAAACTTGGAGGGTGAAAATAAAAAACTAGCACATTAGAGATAGCAATTCAAGACCATCTCTGTCACTATTGGAATCAGTTTCTACTTACAGGGAATTTTACACAGAGCTGAAGTAACAAATATGATCTCTCACCTGCACTGTGAAGTGTCAAGAGGCCATTTTACCATCTCATCTTCCTGCATGTATGATTGATTGTAGACAAGATAAATGTTTTGCTTTGAAGCAGCATAAGAAATTATATGTGATGCTGAAGCAATTTAATCATCAACTCATACACCTATTTGAACTAGGAAATAGCTTGCTACCTCTCAGGCACAAGAAAACGGTGTTCCTGCTTCCAGTTAAATGAAATATAAATACATGTGTGAAGAAATGTTTGAAAAAAGAGGGTATACAAAATGGTATCCGCCTATTGAAAAGTGCAGTGGTGGGCAACTTGTAGCCCTTCAGATGGTGTTGTTGAACAACAATAATCAAGATCCTTCTCCACTGGATGCAGTGGCTAGGCTTCTGAGAGTTGTAGGTGAACAATGCCTTGAGGAGGATACACATTGTCAACCTCAGATTTGTAGGACAACTCTCTTGGACAATGTATACTAGGTCAGAGGGCTTCAAACAGTCCCTTCCCAAGTGTGACACAGATCATGAGCAAGCATATTGTTAGTTGCAGTCAATCCAGCAAGTAAGAGTATTGACACAACTGCTTCCATCAATTTTCTAGGAAGGAGGAAACATTCCCTGCAGCCTTTATGCTTCCTTAAAATTGGCTCCAGAAGGCGGGGGGGAATCCCTTCTGGAACAGGTTTTTGGGTGACACAGATGCTGGTGGAGGTATGTAAGGAAATCCCATCACATTAGCAGAAGGCACTAAGGTGGTGTTGGATTTACATGTCATTATGCACATACCTCCAGAAAGCTTTCAATCAGAGGTGCAGAACAATCCCCTTACAATATAGATACACATTTCATCTGTTTAACCTCCATACTATGGTAACTTCTGCAGTAATCTGGTTGAGTGATATATAAAAAAATAAACCACACAAATATTATGGCACAGAGGATGACTTTCTGTGGTGCTTTGATTTAGGAATGTAAATCTTTATGTTTCTCATCCTTACATGTATGGATGAATAGTTGATGTAAAACCTTCATAAGCTACTAAGTGATACACATCTGATTTAAAACTAGCTGTGTTCTCATTACTGGCAACAAAATGGCTCTGTATCCTGATCTTTTTGTTCAGAAACATTCAAGCACACTTCTGAAAAAAGTTACAGTGAAACATAATTTCTTCCTTCAATTGCTCTGTCTACAACAAGGAACCCCATACTAGCTAGTCATGCTAGTAGGCAGTGTGAGTAAATGCCTCAGTAAATGACACATGCCACTGTGTGTTGGGGGGGGGGGGGGGGAGTAAGAACTGGCATCTCCCCATGTATTTTTTCCTCGTGAGTCTCCTGGTTATTTGGCAGTGCTGTGTGTGCCAATTGTGAACATCCTAAGCTAGCCTGCTATCCCCAGGTGCAATGGAGGACATTGTCTTAACACTAGTGTTCAGCCAGTACAAAGAATGTTGGAGGAGAGGCAGCATGTGCCACTTTGTTTTTTGCCTCAGGTAGTAAAATGCCCTGGGCCGGCTTTACTATACCATCATTCCCATACAAATTGTGGAAGAGTAGATTGTATGCTTGCTTCTTGTTAGATATTTTATGTATGATAAAGCCACAGACCAAAGTCTTCCTCTGTAATGCTTCTTATCTGGCTTATATAAAATAATCCTGCTGCTTAATTATTGAATTCATGTGGTAATTTAAAATTAAAGTGCTCAAGGGAGACTTTACTACCAAATAATGATGAGCTTATGAAAGAAAAGAATCCACTCTCCATCTTGTGGTAGGTCATTAATACTGCAATGTTTTGGCAGTTCTTCTACTTAAGCTCTTGCCTTTTCTTTCATTATGAAGGGATTGTTTGTCTGTCAACGCATCACCACTGGGCTAGATCCAGATTTCTCTCCCACCAGCTGGGACATTCCCCAAGGAGAGTTACATTCAGGATGCTCCAAGCAATGGAAAGTGAGGTGGAGGTGAATTTTACCAATCCCACTTTTCTCTATAGCCCTCAGTGCCACTTCTCACACTGTTTGAGAAGCTCCCTCTGTTCTTCCAAAACCAGAGCAACTGTTCTGGGGGCACAGAGGGACACAGAGTGGGGGAAGGATCAGGAAAAAATGGTCTCTTCCACCATCCTACCCGCTGAATTGCTAAGGCCGTGTTGCATAGCAATTAGAATACAGGAATGGAGTTTGCAAAATCTGTATTCTGTACCCTACTAACCCATGAAACTCATTGGAAAATTTTGGACCTTTTAAGGAGAATCTGCCACTCTCCTGAATTTGTGTACCTCCTCAATGGGACAATGAGAACAGCAGAGATGAAAGTCTTTGCTTATTTTAATCCTGCATGCAAGAATGGATAATTTCAAATGTTTTTGCCTCACTGGCCAATATTATGAGAGTTTTTGTGCCTTTTTGACAATTTTTCATACTTTGATTTTTTTCCCCTGAAAAAACCATTTTGTGTCTTTTGTGCACTTATATGCACTTTTTAAAAATAGGAAAACAAGCCCCAAACTATGATAAATCTCATTTTTTTGGCTATTTCCTTGATAGGATGTTGCCATGAACTGGACCAGTCTTATAATAATCAAGATTGAAAAACTTTGCAAGTATTCTTTATTTCCCTGGGTTACAGTACCATGCATGTATCAACCCAAGCCAACCCAAGAAGAGAATGTGTCTGTTCAGAGTATCTTTGTAGTTTCTTCAGTGTGCAGAGTGTGTGTGTGTGTGTATATATATATTATTGTTGTTGAAACAGGTTTGGGTTAATTGCTTGGAATGGGAGGCGGGGCTGGTAGAGGGAAAGAGAGAGAGAAGAGATGTTACCAAAACCCCAAGGTCAGTCTCTTGGGAAAGGAATGAGAAGGAGGGTGAATGAGAAGCAAGAGAGGTTAGGTGTGAAGGGGGTTATATGCTTCTGATTAGGTTTTTGACACCAATTCTGGCAAACGCATGTCTACTGTGCTCAACGAATCATTTCTGGTTTTCCCATGAAGCCTAATTATTGAGTAAGTTAGAGATGGGGTCATCATCATCATCTGCTTTAGAGATTGTATCATTCTTTTATAACATCCTGACTTTTATTATTATTACAATGTATGAATTGGGTAGAGCGGATTAAAAGGTTTTAAACGTACAAGATAAGTAGTGCCTTATTTGTCTAGAATAGAGGTGGGAAACATAAACTCCTACAATTATTGTTGGACTGAAATTCCCAGCAGCCCTTGCCAGCACAGACAATGGTGAGGAATACAAACAGCTAGATAGTCAGTTCATTAAAATTTTAAATCCCACTCAATATCATATGATCTCAATGAGGTATATAAATAAAATCAACCAATCAGTCTTTATTGTACAGTCACAGACCATTAAAATGCAATAAATCAATTATACAAACAATTTAAAATGTAAAACAGTATATAATAAAACTTTAAAAATCATAATGAAACCTCAAACAAGATGCTTTTTATAATCATAGAATACAGACATGATAAAAATATACATTTAAGAAAACATTGCAATGAGCAACCTAATAAAATCTAATAAAATGTGCATGACCTACATCTTATACCTTGTGACCACAGCTGACAAGTTTTATCTCAAACATTCATAATCAGTAGTTTGTAATTTAAGATAATGGTTTTTGTTAAGCAACTTGGAATTTGCACTCTCACATATTTCAGTAAAGTGGATCTGAGTGGTTCCTATCACTACTGTGCATATTTAAACATATCTGTGATATGCCTTTATTAATTTCAAAGCCAGATATCTTGCCAAAATGTGATAATTTGGATAGAATAAAGGGTAGTTTGTTTATTGGATTAGTTGTGTTTGTTGTTATTTACTATCATGTCAACTTAGACTTATGGTGACTTTATGAAGCTTATTGCACTCTTAAATGAAGTGACTTACCTGATCTGGTTTAAAATTTAAAGCAGGCGGCATCCTGATCTTATCAGAAGGATTTAGCTACCAAAATCACCACCCGGGTCCATCCCTGCTCCCAGGGCCACTCCGGCGGCCATTTTCTTAAGCCAGAAAACTCCCAGCTTTGAAAAGAGGCTTGCTGACATGCTGAGCACCCCTGGGAGCAGAGATGGACTCGGGTTTGATCTGGGAGGTGATTTCGGCAGCTAAATCCTTCTAATAAGATCAGGATGCTTCCCATTTTAAATTTTAAGCCGGATCAGGTAAGTCACTTTATTTAAGAGTGCAATAAGCTTCTATGAATGAGAGTGAGATCTCCAAGAGTCCCCCTGATCATCAACTGTCTTCGTCAGGTCTTGTAAATTCTGGGCTGTGACTTCCTTGATAAATCAATCCACTTGTACAGTCTTTCTCTTTTACTACTTCATTCCATATATTTTCTAGGCAATTACATGTTCTCATGATATGGCCAAAGTATGACAGCTTCAATTTAATCATTTTGGCTTCTAGGGAGAGTTTTACTCTAGGACACATTCATTTATCTTTTTAACAGACCACAATATCCATAGAACTCTTCTTTAGCAGCAGATTTCAAAATGAGTTGATTCGCTTCCTGCTAACTTTTCTTCACTGACAATTTCAAATCCATACATAGAAACTGAAATTACTATGGCTGATTCTGACATAGGCATTTAATTTAAGCTTGAGTGCTTTGAAACAGTGATGTCACTAGTGTTAGTGATCATCTGATGGATACTATCAGCCCTCCTGCTGCAACGTGCAGTCATACTGCATCAAAAGGGTGAGAAAGAGCCACGGCGCCGGCTCTTAGGGTGGCATTTTGCCACCCCTAAAAGGAGAGTCATTTTGCCACTCTTTTAGGGGTGGGAAAAGGAAGGATTGGAGCCGTGGCATGGGGTTGCTGTGGCCCTGATCTGCCACTCCCCAGGGTGGCTCTCTGCTGCCCCAAATGGCCCTATCATGCTAATGTGAACCCTTTCCTTGAGGTAGCACAACATTCCCATAGTTCCACCTACCCAGTAGGACAGGATTACCTGCTCTGTGAGCCTCATCTTCTCTTCCTCATCCTTTGTTGACAAGACTTCCCTTCCCAAATGGTTAGCAACTTGTATGATAGGGAGATGTCAATAAAAAAGTAGTCTTCCCCTATATAAAACAGCAGGATTTGTATCTTTCAGCCCTGGTAGCTGACACTAACCAGCTGGAGGAGCCTGCTGACTTGGGCCTCACTTGTGCAAAGAAGTACCATTCATGTGTATCTAGAGTTGAAAGTAGCCCACGGCAGAGAAAAAGGTAATAGATGGAAAAACAAGCAGAAGCTAATTTGTTTCCCTGCCTTCGTCCCCAGATGGTCTTGAAAGTCTTTCATCTCTCTGTAGGGGTGCCGTAAAAGCCAAGGCATATAGGATTCTCACTTATGTGAATTAATTTTAACAATGTAGTTATATATTGTCCCCTTTTATTTCATGAACCTTTGTATCAGCTGACATTGAAAATTTTCCTTGAGCACAGAATTGAGAACCCAGTCATTGCTGTTTGATTTACAGCTTTATTTCATGAAATCAGAAACAATTGTTTGATAGATTGGTTTTCCTTGCAGTCCTGTAATGGTGTTTGGTAGAGGGAATCTTGATGTATGTTTTTGTACGGTATGTTGGCTTGAAATTACTCTTTACCAACAACAGCTGTATTGGTCAGTATATTACCTCTGAGGATGGCTACCTTAAGTATAGTTAGGTTAAAGGCTACCTTATGCATCTTGTTAGGATTTGGAGTATTCACATCTGCAGGTCTTTTGTGTGCGAGAGCTCCAGAGTCATCCTTCTTCCCTGATATCTTCACTTTAAAGATACAAATGCTCTTTTTAAAGTTTGTGAAGCTATATTTGCTGAGCCATAGAATCAAGAAACTACTGATTATTAATAAAGAAACATGAACTTTTTTTCTTTTCCCAGTTTTCAATGCTTGTCTTCAATTCTTCTCCCAGCTTTAACAACTGCTTTTGAATCTTTGATCTTTCTCTTTCATCTCTGAGCAAGTTACCTCTGCTAGAAGATTGCTTGGGTCTCTTTCTTTTTCTTTCTTTCTCCAGTTCAATGAACCAGTTCCAGATAGCTCTTCATTTGTAAGGATTAGTATACGGATGCAAGTTTTTTTCTTATAAATAGCATTCATTTTCAAAATGTTTTCATCACACTGATTTAACATCTCTTCTGAAAACTGTGTCATAAAGGGGCTAAAATGTAGTTATTTGCTCATCATTAAACAGGATTTTTTGCCAGTGACTATCAAGCCCTTGACTGATTGAGTAATTTCATTAAGATTTTGTTTCTTCTTCTTGTTGTTTTCCAGGATCAGTTACTCAGAGACAGAAAATTTGCTTGTCATTCTTGTGAATTACTCACTTCTGGCTATTGAAGTATGTCCCAGATAGGGCTATGCAAAATACCAGGTGAACATCCCATGGGTTTTATGACTGGAATTTATGTTTTTTGACAGATCAACTTAAATTCCGTGATATTCATTTCAGATGGGATGAAGTTGAAGAGCTATCATTGTCTTGGAAACAATAAAGACATAAGATAGACTCACTGGATAAAGCAAAAGAATTCTGGAAGAAAAATAAGAAAGAAATCAAAAAGTACAGAAATGATAACTATTCAGGACCAAGGTTTGGAGTGAGAACCAGACAGATGACTGCAAAATAACAAGAAAAAGAACAAAAAGGGAAAGACAATCTAGATAAATTGGCAGAAAGTGACAAATCAGATGGGGAGGTGGAAGGAGAGGGAGAGGGAAGAGAGTGGGGTCTGGGAAAGTAATTTGTAAGTTGGGGGGGTTGCAGACTGCCAGAAATAGTGTGAATTCAGTCCACTTTTAGGGTTAGGGTTAGAGTTAGGGAACCATGGGAACTGTATTTTATTGTGGCATCAGAGTTGTCTGACAGAGAAGGCTCAATGTCTCAGAAAAATAACAGTTCCCATGATTCCCTAGCACTAACCCTAACCCTAAAAGTGGACTGAATTCACACTATTTCTGGCAGTCTGCAACCCCCCTTGGTTTCCTATTAAAGATTGTCTTTTTCTATATTGGGATAGGATATACAGTATTTTCTGGTGTATAAGACTACTTTTTAACCCAGGAAAATCTTCTCCAAAGTCGGGGGTTGTCTTATACGCCGGGTGGCAGAGGTGGAGGAAGAAGGTGTGGCGCGGTGGAAGGAGGATGAAGAGAGGAAGTCCAGGTCAGAGGAGGAGGAGGAGGAGGGAGGAAGGGGTGGCATAGTGTGGCATGAGGCAGGAGGAGGAAGCAGCAGTGGATAAGAGGTGAACCCCTATCCTGGGATTTTCTTGGCAAGATTTTCTCAGAGGAGGTTTGCCATTGCCTTCCCCTGATGCTGAGAGTGTGTTTCATGGCAAAGTGGGGAATCAAACCCAGGTCTCCAGAGTGATAGTCCAACACTCAAACCACTACACCATGCTGGCTCCTATTCTCATGTACTACCTATGAAACAATTGCAGACTTTTTTGTTGTTCTTGTGTGTCTTCAAGTCCTTTCCAACTTATGGCAACCCTAAGGCAATCTTATCATGGGGTTTTCTTGGCATGTTTCTTCAAATGGGGGTTGCCATTACCATCCTCTGAGGCTGAGAGTGTGTGACATGCCCAGGGTCACTTACTTGGCCACAAATTGGACATACCTCAGAATGCATCACCTAGTATATTGGCAGTCCTTTCCCCCCAACCCTTTCTCATTTTCTCCCGTTGGAAGAGGGGTCGTCTTATACGGCGAGTATATCCCAAACTCTAGATTTTAACTGGAAAAGTTGGGGGTTGCCTTATACGCCCAGTCGTCTTATACTCCGGAAAATACAGGTAGGTAATAATTTTAAATGATTGAGTGTTACTTGTACCTTTGTATTGTCAAATATTAAATTGATTTATTAAGAATATTATATTATATTAGGCATTTCTTTAGATAGAGTAAGGGCCTTTTCAGACTGCCAGAAATAATGCAGCTTGAGGCCACGTTAACTATCCTGGCTCAGTGCTAAGGAATCATGGGAACTGTAGTTTATTGTGGCACCAGAGCTCTCTGACAGAGAAGGCTCAGTGTCCCAGAAAAAAATACAATTCCCATGATTTCCTAGCACTGACCCAGGACAGTTAAAGTGGCCTCAAGCTGCATTATTTCTGGAAGTCTGTAAAGGCCCTAAGAGAAGTAAAGAAAGGAAAAATGAAAATAATAAGTTGGAATGTAAATGGTTTGAATTCAGTACATAAATGAAGGATGGTTTTTCATTTTTTGGTAAAACAAAAATGTGATATTGTTTTTTGTACAAGAGTCACTTATAAAAAAAGGGGACGAAAAATATATAGCCAATAAAAGACTGGGTAGAGTTTATGTATCTTCAAATAGTAAAAGAAAGAAAGGAGTGATAATTTATGTGAAAGAACAAATAGAATCCAAAGAAATCTGTAATGACAAGAAAGGTCATATTTTGGGGAGTTCAAATCAAAGTTAACAAGAAAAAGATACTATTGGTGGAAATTTATGCACCACAGGGTAAGAAATTTAACTTTTATGAGGAACTGCAAAAACTGTTAATAGAGGAAACATTTGATAATATAATTATGCTAGGAGATTTCAATAGAGTTATTAAACCGGAATGGGATAGAAACTCAAGTAAGATCATAAAAGATAAACAAGGAAAAATACCTAAATCTTTCTTCAATTTAATGGAAAATTTCTCTTTATTGGATAATTGGAGATTTTTATATTGAAATGCTAGAGAATACACCCACTTTTCAGATAGACCTAGATCTATGGCTAGAATTGATTTAATATTAGTTACCCCAACAATAACAAAACTTTTAAAGGAAATGGAAATTATGCCCAGATGGTTACCAGATCATAATCCACAAATTCTGAAATTAAAAGAATTTAATAAAACAAGGATGTGGCCTAAATGGAGATTGAACACTAACCTTTTGCTTAATCTAGAAATAATTAGGGACACAAAAATAGTGATATCAAACTTTTTAAAAGAAAATTTGAACAAAGGTACAGAATTGAATAATGTCTGGGATGCGGCATAAGCTGCATTTAGAGGCTCTCTAATGCAACAAAATGCATTTATTAAGAAAAAGTGGAATTTAAAACTGGACCAACTAAACAAACTCAAAGAGAAAGAAATTTTATTTAATAATAAATTGAGAAATGAGAAAATAGCTATGGAAATCAATGGCTGAAAGATCAAATAGCCCTGGAGTTGGCAGAAAATCTGGGTAACAAAATGAAAAAAGGCTAAACAACAAAACTTTGAGAATTCAAACAAACCGGGGAAATGGCTCTCGTATATGCTGAAAAAAAAAGGGAAAGAATCAAGATTAATAACAGAGATAAAGAAAAATGACAAAATAATTGCTGTTCAGGAGCATATCTTAGAACATTTCAAAGAATTTTACAACAAATTATATGCAAAAACAAAAAAGCAAAATATCTAATTTAAAGAGTTTATGGGGAAAGATAAAATCTTTAAATTAAATGATATACAGAACATGAAATTGCAATGAATGAGTGGGTTCCAAGCTGACTGTATGGTCCCAAACCAGAGAACATGGCTGCATGCGATGCATTGATGTGGGAAGGATTTGGACATTGAAAACAAGAAATCAAAAGGAATGTTGAATTGGTTGGAGTAGATGGAGTTTACAAATTAAGGAGGAAACAAGAAGGAATTTGTACAAACAAGGTGTGCTGGACACTCCGAGCTACATCAACTGATAAGAACTTGTCATCAAAAGAAAGATGAACAAGGTATAAAAGAAGTGGTCTACCAGCTTCACTTTGTTGGCACCTACCCGGGCAAGGTGTCATCTGAACCTTCATGGATGCCTGATCAACATTCAGTGGAGGACCTTTCTGAGTATGTCTGAGTGAATGTGTGTGTAAAAGAGCTCTTGATACTTAAAATGATTGTCTTATTTGTTATTTCTTATTTTTTATTGTCTTATTTCTTATTGTTTCATCCATATCTCTTAATAAATGTTACATGCATAGTGTCTAAACCCAGATCTGGTTTCCCATGTGTCTATATTGAAAATCCTATAGTCTAGGCTGGCTAGATTTCTCTCTGGATCAAAAGAACAACAGAGAAACTCAGTTCATGACAAAATTAGAAGCCGAAATCTCAATAGAGGAGATTGAAGAAGTGATAGCTAAGAATAAAAGTGGCAAATCTCCAGGACCAGATGGTTTTCCAATATAATTTTATAAAACATTTAAAGAAAAATTAAAAGAGCCTTTGTTTCTAGTAATGAATAATATTTTAAAAGAGACCTGGAGAGAAGCTGAAATAGTATTGTTACCAAAAGAAAATGAAGACAAATTGGAACCAGCAAATTATAGACCCATATTCTTACTTAATTTGGACTATAAATTATTTGAAACAATTATGGCTCAAAGATTAAAAAAAAATGTTTACAGTGTTTAACTGATTTGGATCAATGTGGATTTCTACCCCAAAGACATATGAAAGATAATATGAGATATATATTAAATATATTAGAATATTATGAAAAACCTAATGAAAATAAATTGGGAATAATATTTGTAGACATGGAAAAAGCATTTGATTCAGTCAATCGGACAGCCCTAATGGAAATTATGGAAAATATTAATATTGGACCAAATTATAGAAATTGGATATCGCAAATCTGTAAGAAACAAACTGCAAGAATTAATATTAATGGAGATCTGTAAAAACCAGTTGTTATAGAGAGAGACACAAGGCAAGGATGCCCATTGTCCCCGTTACTTTTCTTATTAATAATGGAAATCTTACTAATTAGAGTGAAAAAATGTGAATCAATAAAAGGAGTAAAGATCAAACAATTTGAATATAGAATTCATACTTTTGCAGATGATGTGGTAATAAATCTACAAAAACCAAAGAATGATATAAAGATTAAAATGGAAATATTGGATGAATTTGGTGAATATACAGGATGTCAAATTAATAGAAACAAATCGGCAATATTAACAAAAAATATGAAAATTGAAGAGGAAAATTTGTTGCAAGAGAAAACGGCGATTAAAATTTAAAAAAAGTAAAGTATTTGGGTATATGGATAATGAAAAAAACCAATGAATCATTTGAGAATAATTATCAAAGATTGTGGAAAGAAATTAAGAAGGATTTGTCAAATTGGAAAACCATCCACTTATTATTTTGGGGCAGAATAGCAGCTATTAAGATGTCTATCCTACTGAAGATGCTTTTTTTTATTTCAAATGATACCAATTATAACACCAAACAAACCTTATAAAATTTGGGGAAAAGAGTTATCACATTTCATCTGGCAAAATGAAAGACCAAGAATTAGATTAAAACTACTTCAAGATGCTTGAGAAAGAGGCGGACTGGCACTCCCAAACCTACAATTGTTTTCGGAAGCATGTAGTCTTATGTGGATCTGTGATTGGATACAATTAGAAAGAATAAAACTTCGAGAAATAGAAGGGGAGGGTTAAGTTTTGGTTTTCATGCATATCTGGCATATGGGAAAGATAAAATCAACCACATGATTAATAATCATTGTGTGATGAGAAATTTAATGTGAGTGTGGAATATATATATATATATATATATATATGTAATTTCCAGATGGTGTTGCCTCAAAAGGCATGGTATAGGAAAGAAATGATTAGAAGGGATATGTGGTTTAAATATAGTGAACTGACTAGGAAAATTGAGGGTAAGATTATGCTAAAATCTCAAGAAGAATTGGAACAGATAGGATTTGATTAGGGATGGTTTTCCTACAGACAACTACATGAAAGAATAATGAAGGATTTAAAAGAATTTGGTTCTGAGGAAAGCAAATTGGATTTAGAAAAAAATATTGTGTAGTGTGAATGACAAACTCATTGGGAAACTATATAAGAAATTATTAGAATTGGAAATGGAAGATGAAATTGTGAAAGATACAAGGGTAAAATGGGCCAAATATCTGGGTGATAATATTCAATTAGAACAGTGGGAGCCTCCCAAAATATAAAAGAAAATTGGTATAAGATGTTTTATCGATGGTATTTAACTCCTGAGAAAGTAGCTATAATTTATAAAAACAAAAGCAATAAATGTTGGGAATGTGGAAATATAACAGGGACATATTGTTAGGACTGCAAACTGGTAAAAAAAATTGGAAACAAATTAAGGAAACAATTTGTAAAATATTTCATATTGATCTGGATTTAAAATAGGAAAGCTTTTTATTAAGAATTTTTGATAGCGAAATTGGAAAAAAAATGTGGAAAGCTCCTGTTTTATATGACAGCCATGGCAAGAATACTATTGGTGTGAAAATGGAAAACGATGGATGTTCTGAGTAAAAATAATTGTATAATGAAATTAGTAAAGATAATAGAGATGGATAAATTACCACAAATCTTAAAAAATAAACCACCAGTTAAAATAAAAGAAGAGTGGCATTTGGTATTTGAGTATATAAAGGAGCAAGGGTGGGGGGAGATACTAATTTACTTTATTTTAGATAAGTACAAATACTTGTGAAATTAGGCAATTGCAAAGGGGGATAATATTGTATGTATAAGTTCAAGCTAGAGGATTTAATTGTAATGTATAGTTTGTAATAAGTTGACAATATAATACAGGAAATTTAAAGGACTTAAATAAGGGACACAGGAAATGGCTAAATAACTTTAAGAGGAAGGAAGTCTAAAGTGTATATGTGGTTTTAAGTGTTGTGCATGTTAAAAATGTTAGGATTGTGATGATGTTAGGAGTAAAATTGGGGGGATAATGTTGGTTATTATGTATTCATGTAGGGTGGTAGGGTAGAAGGGTTTTTGCTGTATCGAATCTTACAGAATAAGATGTGAATGTATGTATGTATGTATGTATGTAAGACTGTGGTAATAAAAATAAATTAAAAAAAATACCAGGTGAACATCCCATGGATCTTATGCCTGGAATGTATGTGCAAAGCAAAGCAAAGCAGCTTTATTTATATACTGCTTCATACCGTGCTATAGGGTGTCTAAGCGGTTTACAACTGTAAGCTCATTGCCTTGCTGAAAAATGTAATGCTTACTGTTTGACAGTTATCTATTATAGAGAGATCCGGGAAAGGCTTTAAAAGTCTCCCCTGTAGAGATCTTAAAACTGCCTCCATTAGGCTCATTGGAATCCTACCTTGTTGCAAGAAGGTATTAACTACTCCTTTTGCCCACTTGGCTATTCCCTCTTTAGTCCTTTTGATGAGCCAAGTAGGGCAAGGGTCTAGCAGATAAGTGGTGGCTCTCATGTTCTCCAGGAATCATGTCCCCATCTTCACGATGGAGCCATTATTACTGAACCAGCAAAAGCTGAAATTATACCTATCCGGACTATACCAACAATGGCATCCATGCTGGAATGGATCTGAGTGATCTTATCTGCAAAATGCCATGCATATTCTTCACAGGAGCTGTCAAGTCATCTGTGTTATATTATTACAGGGTGGATAGGGTGGAGAGCAATATGCAATGCACCCATAACCACTCAAAACAACTCCACTAGATAACTCCTCAAAGGTGCAATGGCAGCAGAAAAGGGTAATTTTTTTAATGGCTGCATTGCCATGAAGTAGGCCTTCAAGTAGGTTTTGGCCTGTTTTTACTCAAACTTGCTCTGAATCTTCTGCCAACATCACTATAGTTTTTGTCTTAACACCATTATTTCCAGCTACCTGGAAAGCAAGAAGGCTAGTTTGGCTCCACTCCATGAGTTCAGTCAGATCTGCATCATATTTTCTGCCATTGATGCTCTAGTTTTGATCTCATTTGTTTCATTACTAAGAAATCCCTAGTACAGAGTTCCACTCCATGGGAGGGATACTCAGGGGCCATCATGACCAATGGCCCTAGCCATTTTACAATCTATTCTATGATTTCCTCATTCTAGAAGTCAACCAGGGCTTTGACATAACCACCTGTCATACTGACAGGGAAATCCTCAAAAGTCATCAGGAATCCATACAGATCCATCAGATTCCCGTGGCAGACCATTCTAACCAGTGTTCTACACCTGCAGAGATTCTCTGTCCCTGTGAGTCTAAAACTGTGGGCCTTTGCAGACTGCCAGAAATAGTGCAAATTGAGTCCACTTTAACTGCCATGATTCAGTGATAGGGAATCATGGGAACTGTAGTTTATTGTGGCACCAGAGCTCTCTGACAGAGAAGGCTCAATGTCTCAAATAAATAAATAAATAAATAAATAAATACAATTCCTATGATTCCCTAGCACTGAGCCAGGGCAGTTAAAGTGGGCTCAATTTGCACTATTTCTAGCAGTACTCTACAGGCGACTAAAGAGGAGCACATGAGGCAGATCTATATAAAGACCACCTCTAGTTTCATGAGAGGAGGGCTTCTCATGAAAATTTTCCCATGAGATTTCCAGGCTCACATGGGATTTGCAGTGTCTAATGTGTACCAGCTAGTCTTGAACTGGCTAGCAACAGATAGTGTTCTCCCATATTGGGGTCAGAAAAACATAGCAACCTTAATCACCCTAAAATCCCTCAGCCTAGGTAGCTTACCCAGTACAGCTGGGGAACCTGCAGGAGATAGCTGGCTGGGCTTCATTCCTCCAAAGATGAACTCTCTCAGGTATGGTGAAAGAGTCCCAGAGTGAAAGAAGAAATGGCAGTTGGTTCAAGCAGCAAGTTTGCAAAATCACTCTCCTTCACACACGTATGATCTTCAAGTCGTATTAAAACACACAGCCTCAATATTCAATGGACCCTTGGTATCCACTAGGGTTTGGTTCCAGGACCCTTCAAATCAAGTCCCGTTAAATACAATTGATAGTAAAATGGTGTTCCTTATATAAAATGGCAAAATCAAGGTTTCTTTGTAATTTTAAAAAAGATGTTTGAATCCATGGATAAAGAATCTGTGGATTCAGAGATCTGACTGTATCAGTTAAGAATGCCAAAAATGTTTTCTCACACAGTTAACAAGAAAGACTTGAATACCTTTGAAAATCTAGCATTATCTCCCTGCCCATTCAATAAAACAATTTAAATCATAAGTAAATTTGTGCTTTCCTTTCCTTTAGCCATTTGGAATTTAGAGGTTAATTTCAATCAAAGCTAATTGCCACACTTTGCCAATTATTATTCCAGGCCTTTATAGATATTCCCATTAAATCTTTCCACAACTGGGGAATAACCCACCTGGTAACTAATGACCAATTAAGGGTTTATGAGACAGCTTTGCATTACCTCCTCAAAGAATTCTCAGGAGGGCCATTCAGGAGTCTTGAATGGTGTTGGTTGCTAATATTATTTATTTCAAGGAAATCTGCATCCCAGAGTTTAGACATTGTGCTATGGAACAACCATAAATATTGGAAAAAACCTTTAGTTTTTCAGCTTCACCATCAAAAAGCAAAAATATGACATTTGCACCAGAGTCAAATACTATTTATATAAAATTGCTAATATATTTCCCCTTATTGAAGTAGATACACTTTAAAAATGCAATTTTAACACATTATTTTCCTTTTCTAGACCAATAGCTCAGTCAGCTTCCCACACCTTTCTGAGACTGTCTGGGAGATCCATACCAAAATTAATCAGACTATTGTATGTATAAAAGGACAAATCACTTAACATAAAAGTCCATTGTATCTAATATTTCATATGGGATAACCTCCATAAAGCTTCAGTTTTAATATGCATTAGTGGATAAAATTACCAACCTGACACTGTGCAAGCAACTTATGTTTGAATCCTTAAGTGGTTTCCCCCATAAATCCCATGTTAGAAGTTGGGCATCAGTATAAAAATCGCAGATGTTACTTAATCCTACTTTATGAAAGTGTTTTACATTGATTTCTTTTTCTTCTGAATGAAACTTTAGATAAAAGTATAGTGGTTTAAATGTTGAAATGCCAGGCGTCAAAGTCTTTTCTCTATATTTACATGATTGGAGTGCTGCTTTGAATGTTGAATATGTACAATTTACAGATTTAAATAACTTCTTTCTCACAAATGGAATTTGGTCAACTATTTGAGAATTAAGTAAGGATTTTTCACTTTGTTCTGTGTTGATGTTGCTTTTTATTGACCTAAGTAAATGGTAAAACTAATATGCTTAATAATAATTTTTTAAAAGCGGAATCCCTCATCCAGCTCCTTAAAGCTGGTCTGTATCTGAGAACAATACCATTCTCGGTTTACGGTTACTGAACATAAAGGCTTCTTTATTATCTTTTCTCTATTTCTTTATTACCTATTACCCAAATGTTAAGTGTTTTAAGTGGAGTTCTGGTGCCTCAACAAACTACAGTTTCCAGAATTCCATAGCATTGAGCAATGGCACTTAAAGTGGGGTCAAACCAGATTATTTCTGCAGTGCAGACACAAACTAAAATTAATCCTTAGTCCAGATAATTTTGTAAAATCCTCAAGTATAACTGGAAGATAACAAATGACCTCCATAGATTTATTAGATAGCAAAATCATATTATCAGTATAAAGATTAATGACATGGTTTGATTTCTGGACTTCAATCCCTTTAATATCTGCAACAGATGTCATGCAATTAGCTAGAAGTTTGATTATGAAAGTGAATAGAAGAGGGGGATAACAGGCACCCATGTTTAGCAGCATTTGTTATTACAATGGATCTAGAATCTATATTATTGATCTGTACTTTAGGAACTGATGGAGAATAAATTGTAGAAAGAGCTGATTTAAATTTGGGACTGAGTTGGTAAATTAACAAATAACCTAATAGAAATCTCCAGTTAACACAAGCAAAAGCGTTAGGAAGATCTAGAGCTATAAGAGCCAACGAGCTCCCCTCATGTTTACAGTAATTAATTATACCAAATACCCTGCAAATTGATCAGCAATATATCTATGAGGTAAAAGTCCCAACTGATAAGGGGTAATTCATGAATAAATTGTAGTACAAATGAAGAATTTTAAGCAAAGGATTGTAAGACGGGTACTGTTTAACATTAACATTTTTTTTATCTTTTGAAAGTGTATGTTTTAAATTGTTTTAATATGATTAACAGTGCAATTTGGTTTTAATATTTACTTTTTTGTATGTTTAAAATTATATTGTAATCATTTTCCTTTGTAAGCTGCCTTGATTTCCAGTCTTGGAGAAATGGTGGGATATAAATAATTATAATGGCTAGAATCCTGTTGGGGATTTATGTGTGGATAAACACTGTTGTTATGATACTACAGAATAAATCTTGTCTTGATCCCCCAATTCACACTTACCAGGAAACAGCTGCTGTGATCGACAGGGGTTTCTGAGTCCCTGTAGTGGAAGGCGGGATATAAATAATCATAATCATTTATTCCTCTGTTGCTTGGGAAGCAGCTGATATGGTCACAGCACCTCTTGTAAGTGATCTCCTGTGCAACAGGCAGAATCAGGACTCACCAGAATTCCACCTTGCATCAAAGATTGTTGATGCAGTGAAGGGGACTGTCAGCCAACTGCTTCCTGATGGAGAGGGGAACAGAATCCTGTCCATTGCAGTGGCTGCTTTCTAGTGTGAAGATGGGGCTAACTAGGGGCTACATAAGGACTGTGATTGTAAAACAGTCATGAGTGCAGAACCCAAGGTTATGCATTTGTAGCTGCCCAACAAGATTCTCCCCATTTTTTTTATTAGACACATATATATGTTAAGCTAGGCAATTAGAACAGATACAAGTATCTTATAATCATTAATAAAGAAACTGGAAAATAAGAGTTCATTTTCAATGGATCTTTATACAGTTTGTCATGGTCAGCCCTGAGGAGGACTCGGAGGATGAGGAGGAGGATGGGTCTCCTCCAGAGAAGGAAGAGATGCAGGCTCCACCTGGTTCTCATTCTGCTCTCCCAGCCCCAGAGCAGGAAGAGATACAGGCTCCACCTGGCTCTCATTCTGCTCTGTCTGAGCCAAGCCCGGTTCTCCCAGCCCTAGAGCAGCCAGGTCCTAGTGCTCCTTCCTTGGAGGCTCAGCTGCCTAGTGGGGAGAAGCAGGAGGATACAGCAGAGCCAGTGCCTTCCTTCAGGCAGAGGAGAGCTGAGAGTGCTGGCAGTCGCAGGTCCAGGAGACTAGCTGAAAAGCAGCTGCTGAACAAGCCTCAGCTGGCACTGAGGTAGGATTTGACTATTTAAACAGTTGCAAGAGGCTTCCTCAGTGCCAAGACTTATTGTAGTTTCCTTGGGAGACTACGGTCAGTGTGGCTCCTTGTTTCCTGCTTTGTGCCTCTCGCTCTTGCCTTGTGGAACTCTGTTGCCTTGACCTTGGACCGGACTGGACCTTTGCTGATTGCTGCCTGCCCTGACCTTAGACTGACTGATGCTGATTTCTGGACTCTGCTTTGCTGGTGCTTCGACTACAGGAAGGTTTGTGGCTGGCCTTGCTGTTTGCAGCTCACCCTTTCCATCCCTAGCAGCTGTAGGAACTGAGGCTGGCTGTAGTTGAGGACACAGTTTTAATAAGTGAATGAGTCTGGAGTGGGTTTTTCGGGCTGTGTGGCCATGTTCTAGAAGAGTTTCTTTCTGACGTTTCACCAGCATCTGTGGCTGGCATCTTCAGAGAATACTGGAATGGAAGAGAGTGGGTCTATATATACTGTGAGACCCTGAGTAGGGAGGAGTGATTCCCATGTAAACTGTGTATTGTTCTGTGTTGAATAGGTGTTGTTCTGTTGTTAATGGCATGGCTTCAGGGTGGGAAGATGTGCAATCAAGGATATTGTCTGCTATTGTCTGCTGGGAAAGCCCCTGACCCTGGTTAGTTTCCCATTTGCATTTGCTGAGTGCTGATTTTCTTATTTTGTAGGACTGATAGCCAAACCTTGTTTACTTTAAGGGTTTCTTCTTTCCTGTTGAAGTTATCCAAGTGTTTGTGGATTTCGATGGCTTCCCTGTGCATTCTGACCTGATAGTTGTTGGCATGGTCCAGAATTTCAGTCTTTTCAAAAAACATTTTATGCCCAGGATGGTTTATAATGTGTCTCCTACTGCTGATTTTTCTGGCTGGCCCAGTCTGCAGTGTCTCTCATGTTCCTTGACTCGTGTTTGGACACTGCGTTTGGTGGTCCCTATGTAGACTTGTCCGCAGCTGCATGGTATGCGGTAAACTCCTGTGGCTGTGAGAGGGTCTCTCCTGTCCTTCACTGAGCGCAGCATTTGTTGGATTTTCTTGGTTAGTTTGTAAACCATTTGGAGGTTGTGTTTCCGCACCACTTTCCCTATTCTGTCTGTGACTCCTTGGATATATGGTAAAAATACCTTCCCTTTGGGTGGTTGCTTGTCTTCACTCCTCTGGGTTTTCCTGGGTCTGGCAGCCCTTCTGATGTCCGAGCTGGAGTAACCATTTGCCTGTAGAGCCCGGTCTAGGTGCTTCAATTCCTCTTCCAAGAAGTGGGGTTCACAGATGCGTTTTGCCTGGTCTACCAGTGTTTTTATTGTGCTTCTTTTTTGTCCTGGGTGATGGTTGGAGTTCTTGTGCAGGTATCTGTCTGTATGTGTAGGTTTTCTGTATACTGTGTGACCCAGACGTTGGTTTGGTTTGCGGATGACTAGGACATCCAGGAATGGCAGTGTTCCTTCCTTTTCTTTTTCCATAGTGAATTGGATGTTAGAGTGGATGTTGTTCAGGTGGTTCAGGAACACAGCCAGATCTTCTTCTCCATGGCTCCAAATGGTGAAAGTGTCATCCATGTATCAGAACCAAGTTGTGGGCTTTTTCAGTGCTGTTTCCAGGGCTTGTTTTTCAAAGTGTTCCATGTAAAAGTTTGCTATCACCGGGCTTAGGGGGCTTCCCATTGCTACCTCATCTCTCTGTTCATAGAATCCATTGTCCCACTGGAAATAACTTGTGGTGAGGCAATGTTCAAACAAGACTGTAAGGTTCTCTGGAAAAATTTGTCGGATGAGTGTCATGGTGTCCATTATGGGGACTTTGGTGAACAGGGAGATCACATCGAAAACCTAATTTAATTTAATTTGGGGGGTGTGTGGACTGCATCGGGTGACACCCTGGGGGGGACACCAAGTTGGCCCCCATGCCCCCACTCATCCTTGCCGCTGCTGCCTCCTTCTCTTCAGGAGAACGGGCTGGTGGCAAGGAGCCAGGCTAAGCATGCACGCATACCCCCAGCCATCCTTGCCACCGCCCATCTCCCCTAAGAATGAGGAGGAGGAGGCAGGGGCAAGGATACCCAGGGAGTGCACACACTTCTTCCAATTCTTTGACGCTGCCTTCTCCTCCTCTGAGGAGAAGGGGGTGGCAGTAAGGACTGCCAGGAGGCATATGCAAGCTTTTCCCAGTTCCTTGTCTGCCTCCTTCTCCCCTGAGGAGAAAATGACAGTGGTAAGGAGCCAGGCTGAGCGCGCATGCTCCTCCTTGCCACCCGCTTCTCCTCTGAGGAGAAGGGGTGGCAGAAAGAACTTCTGGGGGGCACACTCACTTCTTCCAGCTCTTTGCCACCTCCTCCTTCTCTCTTGAGGAGAAAGAGATGGTGGCAAGGATGGGGGCATGGCAGGGAGGGGCAGGTGCATGGACACACAAACATCCTGAGTGCTCCTTGGTGAGCAGCAGCAGCAGCAGCATGGCAGCCCCAAGGACCAGGGCGATGGTTGTTCGGCTCACCCCTTCCCCCTCCAGCAGCAGCAGCACAGATGCCCCAAGGACCAAGGTGGAGGCTATTTAGCCCACCCAACCCCTTCCAACAGCAGCAGCAGCGGCACGGCAGCCCTGAGGATCAGGGCGGTGGTTGTTTTGCCTGCCCCTTTCCTCTCCAACAGCAGCAGCAGCAGCGGCATGGTGACCCCAAGGAACAGGTTGGTGGTTGTTTGGCACACCCCTTCCTCCTCCAACAGCAGCAGCAGCAGCAGCAGCATGGAATCCCCAAGGGCCAGGGCAGAGGTTGTTTGGCCCACCTCCTTCCTTCCAACAGTAGCAATAGCAGTGCCAGTGGCCCAGAGGACCAGGGTGGAAGCTATTTAGCCAACCCCAACTTCTCCCAGCAGCAGTAACTGCAGGGGAGGTGCAGTAGAGGCTTAGAGGATCACAGTGGAGACTACTCAGCCCACCCAACCCCCTCCATTAGGAACAACAGTGGCACAGCAGCAAATAGGAAACTTTGGATGGGGACTGAGCTACTTAGCTTTTCTATCTCTGACTTAGGCAGAGTACGAGGCAGGACAGTTTAGATAATTCATCCATAAGTTACAAGATAAGTATCTAACTTGAGTCCATGACCTCTGTGGAAATCTTGTGAATTAAGCTATGGGAAAGAGGAAACAAAGAAAACAGTTGGGAGAGGGAGTCTAAACTCACTCCCTCATTTGAAACACTCTAAACAACCCAGAATTGAGGAATGTTTTATAGGGACTGAGAATGTAAGTAAATCAAATCCTAACCATATTGTTAATGGTCCTGAAATCTTGGAAGAAGGCTCACAATCAGAGTCTGGAGCTGAGCAGATCCTGGATCTGTCCCTGTTGAGTGGAAACCAAATACAAGAACTGGGTCAGCAGGAATTTTGTAACAAAGATCAAAACTAATAGGACAACTAATAAACATAATGTGAATCAGAACATAGAGCAACAAACAGAAGAACTAACAGCACTTATGACAAAATATTATCTGATTACTACACAAACTGTTATCTTGATATTTGAACAGATATCAGAATTAAATCATAAACTGAACATCCTAAGTGGAGAAAGGAAGATTCTGGAACAAAATCTAACTGCAAGACCACGTATTAGTCCCTTTTGCACTAGAGCTTTCGAACCTGCTAGGGTTAAGCCTTACATCCATAGTCAATCTGCAATAGAGAACATTGGGCTGATGGAAATGTTAAAAACTCTGATATGAGACTGCAGTCCCAAGAAATTAAGCAGTCAAATCCTGACAAGGTAATGCAAGGAGATCTTGGATATATTAAGGATGTTACAAAAACTAACAAATTATCTCCTCTGAAATATAATTGTTTACTTCATCCGGAACAGATTGCTTTGAGTATTCATAAGAACAGACTTAATGATGGGTGTTGGACCTCTAAGAAAGCAATTAAAATCTCATTGGGAAAGCTTCTTCACTGCCACAAAGGGCAGATAGATGTAGATTCTGTGGATTGGCTTCCAGGGCATTCAAACCAATTACGGGTACTTCAGTCCTTTAAACACTCTACAATTCCACTGATGTTATTCAGGATGAAGGCATATTTAGCCCAATATCAAATCTTCCCCATTAGAGTGTTTTGTGAAGAAAGAGTCAAACCTCTAATTACTGTGTCATCAAGAGTCTCTAAAGTTGTATCATCCTCTGTTTTGTCCCAGATGGAACTGGAGTGAGAGAGACAACCTAGCTTGTGCCAGATTGAGGATAGTTTTGCCAATGCTTTTAGTTTACTCCCAAGAGAAGAGCAAGTCATTATTCTGCATAAGTTGGACAAATTAAAGTGGTCCTTAAGAAATACAGCTGTATCAACAGAACCACTTCTATCTCCAGTCATGGACTGTACTGGCTTGCTCACTCTGGGGAAGGGAGTGTCTGACAAGGAGCACCCAAAGACTAGTGGATATGACCTGTTTGGTCCACTAGAGGCTCCTGAAACTGAGATGGAGCTTCCAACTGGCCACACAAATGAGGAAAGAACGCCAAAGTTGTTGTGTGAGAGGGAGGTCAGCTTAAACATAATGTCTCTGAAGTAAAACCAGAAAAAATTAGTAGTTACATAATTAACCAGACCTTCGTTACCAACTTCAATAGAGCTAATTCAACTGGAAATTGGTACCTCTGAGAAAAGGCTCTAAGAACAGAGACAGTCCCCTGTCAAGCTCCCTTTAGTCATAAAAGAGATGGCTGTAATATATCAGGCCTCTTCTTTGGATGGGACATCAGGGAATCCTGCCTCATTTGTAAGAGAAGAGCGCCGACTGTATCGATCATTCCCCCTGTCGCTTAAAGGCGACCATCCACATAACAATTGTGTTTATTTAGGATGTGTCGATAATATAGTTGTAGATACAGATACCAATTGACTCTATGTGCCATTAGGTTCTACAGGTTCATCTTCATCTGACTCAGAACAGCTTGTTAGTGGGGAAAGTAGGGGGGATGCAGACCAGGGCATCCAGGATGCCCTGGTCCTGAGTGCTGCGGGGCCATGGCAGCCACACCGCGGCGCTCCTCTGGCAACTCTAAAAGGAGCACCAAATTGGTGCTCCTTTTAGATGTCAGGGAAAGTGCACCCTAAAAGCGGCGGGTGCACTTTCCCTGACTCAAACGCCGCGCCGCGTCCGGTCGCTGCGGCGTGAGGTCATCCCCGGAGCGCCGGCAGTGCGGAGGGCCGGTGACTCCGAGGGTGACCTCAGGAAGAGGAAGGGGCGCTGCTCGTGCGGCTGCCCCTCCTCTTCTGGGCCCGGAAGATGGCTCAATTAGCCGTCTGCCGAGGCCCATAGTTACATGGAATGTTGCTGGTTGGAAAGAGGCAGTGAATGCTGATTTAGTGGGCTTCCTTTACAAATTCGATGTATTGGCCATCTAGGAAACTTGGCTAACTGCTGATGATGAGCCATTAAAACTTCTAGGTTTTCATTGTTGGGATATCCCCGCCCAAAAACTCAAAAAAAAAAAAAAAAAAAGGGAGAACTTCTGGTGACCTCTGCTTTCTATTATACAAGAATTGCACTGGCAAGGGGAGAAACTAAATTACAGGGATAATTACTCCCAATTTTTAGTTATGAAATTTACACATAAGGATTTTGAAGTTATATTAGTAAATGTATATATTCCCCCATTTCATCTCCCTTTTATAATACAGACTTATGGACAGGTTTAGAAGTTTAAACGGATGGATTAATAATTTTATACCCTCAAGCCATAATAATCTTGTTGGGTGGCTTTAATGCTAAATTAGGTCCATCCTTTTATGATTTTGCCAAAAAGAATAACTTACCTAACAATTTTTTTGATAACCACTCTCAGTGGCGTTCTAGAGATAACAAAAACAACAGCACTGGACTGTCTTTGATATCTTTAATTTTCAAATGTAATCTTCAAATTTTGGGAGGCAGAGTTGAGGATGATAGTTACAGATACCTGTACACATATCACACATCCAACTCTAGTAGTGTACTAGATCTTATCTGTGTTTCTAGAAACAAAATTGCTCTTTTTCTGAGATTGCGGTTCACCCAAGAGGTTGTGAGTGTGAAAGTGCGGGGTAGTTCAGATTTAAGACCAAGCAATGGGGATGATAGATGGATTATAAATAATCAAGAGGCATGCCAAAATGGCAGACTTAGATAGCTAAAGTTGACACTACTGCAATATCTAAAAGCAGAAAATATCAAAAACTGGGCTAATACGATTCTGTCATCTTCAGCTGATTGGCGATTAGTTATTAACGCATTCTCAAACCTGTGCCAAATGCTGAAGAATTATTTAACATCTAAGCCTGCAGGGAAAACTCATTTGAAAGATAGTTCACCCTGATTTGACACAGAATGCAGGCTAATGAAGAAGAAACTAAAATTGGCACTGAGATCTGCACAGAGGTCTTCCTCTATTCATGTACAATTTAAGATACTGTCCCTTAGAAAGGAATATAAAAAACTAATAAAACTTAAGAAACAAAATCATGCTATCTCAGTTTGGGCTGGTTTAGAGTTAGCAGCAAAAAGCCATAATTTAGCAATATTTTGGCATTCTGTCACTGGAATTCTAAAGGAAAGGAGATTTCTATATGATATCCCTATATCCGCTAAGGAATGGGAAAATTATTTTCATGGGCTATTTGCATTAAACAGTTCTGTGGAGATCCAGCATTTAAGTTCTGACTCCATGGATACTGAAACTCTGACCCCATGGCCACCAGTCTCTGAAGAAGCGATTTTGTCTATTATTAATGCTCTGAAAAATAATAAAGCACCTGGGGAGAACCTCTTACCAGCTGAATTATAGAAACACTTCAGAGATTGGTGGGCACCTATTCTGTCAGGTTTGTTTACACATATAAATAATACCTGTCAGATCCCAGCTGGTTGGAAGTTGACCATAGTGGTACCTATTTATAAAAAAAGGGAACAATAAGGTTTCCAGTAACTATAGGCCTATTAGCTTAATAGATATTGTAGCAAAAATTTACTTGAGGTTTCTCTTGAACAAACTGGAAAACTGGGTTAATGGAAAAGGAATTTTAACAGAAGAACAAGCAGGCTTTACACAAAATCGATCTACCATTGACAATTGTTTTATTTTAAAGCATATGATTGCCAAATATACCAGCAAAGGAAAACATCTATATGCTGCCTTTATAGTTCTCTCTGCAGCGTTTAATACAGTGAATAGAGAAATGTTATAGAACAAACTGATTAATCTTAAAATTGAAGTATGACTGTTATTATTAATCAAAGCCCTCTATATAGGTACCTGTCTGAGAGTAAGATTTGGATTAAATGGAGCCATGACAAACAAAATTGATACATATAAAGGGGTAAGACAAGGGTGCTTACTCGCTCCCTTGCTATTTAACTCATGAGGGTGAGTTACGGCCAGGTGGAGGCTTTAAGACCTTACCCCACCGCTTCTCCACCAACACCATGGGAGCGAGTCACAGCCGGGTGGAGGTGTCAAAGCCTGCTAATATAGTAGTAGCAGAAGCAGCAATGGTAGTAAGGGGGAAAAGGAGGTGAGCGAGCCCAGGAACGGGACTAAGGAGGTGGTGGGGCTATAAAAACTGCCTGCCCATCATACCCTCCCTGTAACATCAGTAGTGGGGCCGGGAAGAGGCCCAGGAGGAGGCCTCAGAGCCACCCTTCCATTCCCCGGCAGCACAGCAGTTACACCAGCAGCCAGGCCGGGAAGAGGCCCATCCCTCCTCCCTTGGAACACCTGGGATAGTAGCACAACAGAGGCTATCTAGCCCGCTCGCTCCGTCTGTCCATCGGCACTGGTGGCAGCATGTGGCTCTAGGAGCCGGGCAGTGTGTGTCTTTACCCACTCCTCCTCCCTAGGACCAACTAGGACAGTAGCACGCTGCGGTGGCTGTGGTGGTGTGACTTGAGTGGCCCTGATGGAGGCTATTTAGCTCTTCCCCATCAGGTTTTGACATCAGTGGGTGTGACTTTCCTCTGAAGGGATGTTTGGCTGCCCCCAACTCCACTACTATTTGTGGTGGAATTGTTGGAGGAGGGGAGTTAGTGAGGGGGATAATTAGCCTGCCTATCTCTGGCACTATTGATAACAGCACTGTTGGGAGAACATCAGGCAGAAAGCCATCCAGCTGCCTCAATATCCTCTTCTCTTACAGGGGTCAGGAATGATCTGGGAGCGGGAATTGAGATTGTGCAGGGGAAAGGAAGGTATGGCAGGAACAAAGTGAAGGGATGTTACAAAAGAAGGCGGAATTGATGTTTGAAAGCTATACTGCATTTGATTCACTCTGTTTCCTGGAATGGATTGGAAGGTGTACCAATCATTCCTCAGACCCTTACTCTGCTCCTCTGCAATGCCAGGTCGGTCAAAAATAAGACTCATATTATTTATGACCTCCTTTTAGATGAGGCTGCCAACCTGGCTTGCTTTACTGAGACCTGGTTGGGAGAAGCCAGTGCTGTGACTTGAGCGCAGGCCCTCCCAGCTGGGTACTCAGTTAGTGAGCAGGTAAGGAGAAGTGGGTGGGGGGGTGGAGTGGCTTTAGTTCATAAGAACAACCTGACCGTGACCAGGATGCCTGTCCAGAACACAGTCCACTTTGAGTGCATGTACCTGAGCCTGAGGACTATGGATAATTTGGGGATTCTGTTAGTATATCGGCCACCCCATTGCCTAACAGACTCTTTAACTGAGCTGACACAGCTGGTCTCAAAGTTGGAATCGCTCAGACTTTTAGTTTTGGGCAACTTCAACATCCCACTCGAGACCAGTCTGCCAAATCTAACTGGTGCAGCTCAGGAGTTCATGGAATCCACGACAAACATGGGCCTATCCCAGTTGGTTGTTGGGCCCACTCACTGTGCGGGTCATACCCTTGATACAGTCTTTAGTACGGAACAGGAATATCTGTGGGTGGAGGTTATCATGCTCAGTCAATGATCAAACAAAAAAGGGTGCAAGACAGGGAATCTTGGATATTGAAGCCAAAAAGATATAACCACCTTGAAAGGTAGGCAATTTAAAATGGCTGAGTCGATACAAATGCACCTTTCAAAGAGCAAATTATCTAAACATACAAATGCATAAACATTTGAGGGAGGTATTAACCCCAGCTAGATTTGATCAGCTTGACACTATGGCAAGATATGGAAGATTCATCGGTATCCCATATAATGAGCGAACTTGTATTTGTGGAGAATGTGAAATTGAGGATTTAGCTCACATTCTATTCAAATGTAATTTGTATCAACAGGAAAGAGATCAATATCTTGGTCCCTACATTAAAGGAAAAATGTTCTGGGATAACCATGTTAGAATGTCATACTTTATGGATGGTCAGGGTTCAAAAATAACTAACATCACAGCTCTGTTTCTATATAAAGCAATACAGTTGAGATCTAGATATGTGGGGATGATTTGTGTAAACTGTAGGGGTGATGAAGTACTCTGATGTTTGATGTAATTTTTTTATTTGGGATAATATATTTATACTGTATTGTATCTATACAGTATTTTATTTACATTCATATATACTTTACTATATTTTAAATTCCTTGTAATTTTTATAGAATTTTGTAGTGTGCTCTACTCTCTTGAGTTATAGTGAAATGGCCTAAGGGCTAATCAGTAAAAGAGTTCTCCTTGGTGAAGTCCCACCCCTTCCACCTCTGAAGCCCCTGCCCCCCCCCCCCCTGAAGAATATGGAGCCCCGCTGCAAAGGTGAGGGGCCAGTGACGCCGCTGATGTGATTTATTAAAATCACAGGCCACATATTATTTTAATTTCATTTTCTGCCTAGGATTATTTTATACTGCTGTTGTTGCTACTGTAATTTTCTGCAAGGTGAGAACTATGGGTTTAAGGTCTTTAACTATCATCTGTGACTGAGCCCTTTTAAATGGATAGCAGGCTCCCCTGACATTCAGGATAACTACAGAGGATAACTACAGTTGGCCCCCCACATTTGCAGCTTTGACTTTTGCGGATTTGATTATTTATGGTTTTGATTAACATATTCTCTCTAGGAATCTCTAGGTCCTCTAGGTCCAACTTTGCCAGAAGTTGACCATAGAGTTATGCTGGAGAACCCAGAACATCCTAGAGAAAACACTTCTCTAGACATTTGTAGGTCCTGCATCATGATTCTATGATCAACTTCTGGCAGATATTGATCATAGAATTGCACTGGAGGACCTGGAGATTCTTAGAGAGATATTTTCTGAGGTAAAAAGAATAGTGGTTTTTTATTTGTGGTTCTTCCACGTTCATGGGGATCCTTCACCCTGAACCCCAGTGAATATGGAGGAAGCACTGTACTTTTCAATTTGATGATATCTAAATAACACACAAGACATAAGCTTCATATGACATGTTTCAAACAGCAAAAGAAAAATGACCACTGTCATTCTCAACCCCCTTATGTCCCCTCCTCTATCCTAGCACCAGGGACTACGGTCTTGGACCTGCCAATTCCTTCCATAGGCTAACAACAATAAGTCTTCCTACTGAAGAGTTCTCCCTAAGCTCCAAAGCCTAAGAACGTAGTTAACTTCAGTTCTGCATGTTCACTCCAACTTTGAGGAAAATATGCTCACAAAACATGACCAAGAAGCTTTGCATCTTGTAGATAAACATTCCTACTCTCAGCCTGTATTAGTAAAGTAAATAATAATGGGGAAAATCTTCCTAGCCAGACTACAACTTGTTCAACTTGTTAAGAGGCCGAGAGATCTGTTCAGCTGAGAAATCCTTTCTGCTTCAGACTGCAGAAGTTGGTTTAGTTACAGTTGTCAATCTTTAGTGGTTATCCTGGCTTTCCAGCCTCTGTGGTGCTATGTTCGGGTCAGCATAGTTTTTGGCAAGTGCAACTCCACATTAATCAGGATTTCTACCATTTCTGCCCCTGCAAATAAACAAAAGGGGGAGAACCACATATATTGTCTCCTGAAGCTTTAGAGTAAAAGAGTGAATAAATAGTGTTTCCTAAACGTACCATGTGTTGAATAGTAGCAGTAGTGGTAGTAGTAGTAGTAATTGGAGTGTTTTAAATTTCATAATAGTATGCAACCATCTAAGTACTTTGCTTTCAAAAAGAGGCAAAGGAATTACAACATCTCAGGGACTAGATTTGTGATGGTGAACCTATGGCATGTTTGCCAGAGATGGCATATGAAGCTATTTTCCCCAGCATGTGGAGAGCAGGGAGGAGGAAGAGGAAGAGGCACCCCCCCCCCCCGTTCCTCCTCCTTCCTGGCCATCCCAGGACTTCAGCTGGCTCTCTGGAGGCAGCTGAAGGCTGGGAACAGTGCAGTGGAAGGAGGAGGAAGAGGTGCATGCATGTTCTTCCTCCTTTCAGATCCTCCCTAGCCTTCAGCTGCCACTCCAGAGGCAGCTGAAGGCCAGGCACAGTGCAGGGGGGAGGAGGAGGAAGAGACGTGCAGCTGTTCCTCCTCCTTCCAGACCCTTCTTGGCCTTCAGCTGCCACTCCAGCATGGGGGGAAGAGGAGGAAGAGGCCTATATCTGTTCCTCTTCTTCCCCCCTCATCCCCGGACTTTCAGCTTTCTCTGGAGGCAGCTGAAGGCCTGGGAAGGTGGGGGAAGAAGTCCCACCCCGGAAGTCCTGCCCCCAGAGGGTGGCAGTCCCATTCCTAGAGGATGGAAGTCTCAGCCCCAGCACCAGGTAACACCCGGTGCTGGAAAGCCTTTTGGTTTGGGAACACAGTCCCTAAAAGGTTCACCATCACTGAACTAGATGAATCCTAGGGTCATTGCCCTTCTGTCCTGTGAAAATATTCAAAATTATCCACCCTAATTGGGAATTCAGGCATTAAACCTATAAACTACTTTGATATAAACTATTTCATGTTGCCCTGTCCTGCATCCTCTGAAATTTCTCGATTTCAAATATTCTGAGATTATATTTTTAATCTTCTCCAGTTTTAATTTGATAACTGAAATAGTCATTCTTACATTTTTAAAAAAGTCTCTCATGACTGCTGGTTAAATTTAAAACAGCAGACATTGGATTCTTTATACCATCAAATTGAATACCAAGCTCTGAAATTTTTTGAATCCAATAAATCTGCTCAGCCTACCATCAATTCTCCTTTGAGGGTATAAAAATACTGTGCTAATTCCTTTTTATTAATGGGAATTTCTTCATCTTGAACTCTATTAGACATTGTTTAATGTTCAGCAGATGCTGTTTGTAATCCATATGCTATTTTATGGCTTTCTTTTCAGTAAAGATAAGGTAGGGAGTTCTTTCTCAGTGAAAAATACTCAGTAATAAATCACTTTGAATTGTTACTAACCTCCTTCACATGCAAGAGCTTCTTCTTTGTAGATATATAGGTGTATTCTTATTTAACCTTCTGAAAGCTCTTATTAAGGCTGGAGTTTTACAGTTGGTGAATAACTTCTGCAAAACCCATCTTATGATACAGTGGTGCCCCCCATGTCAATTTTTTCCAATTATGGATTTTCAGAATGTTTCATTTATTTTTAGTATGCGTGTATAATTGCAAAGAACATACTAAAGTGCATAACATTCAGTATGTTCAACACAGTAATTGCTAGGCCTCAGAATCACTTTCAAGTATTCCTTAGAGGCTCCTGCAACCTTAACAATAGGTGAATACAGAACAGAGCATCAGGAGATATTCATTTGCATTTTAAAATTTGAATCATTATGACCAGGGGTTAGTTGCAACCCCTTTGTCTCCCCTGCTGCACCCTGCCTTGGAAATATTCTAAAAAACTATGCTTATTGTGCTCATTTATCACCATTGCTCTTTGGAGCTTATTGCATGGCTAAAAAATGCGACTTACCTTGCCCAGTTTGAATCCTCTTCAGGGATGCAGCTGAGTATTATCACTCACATTTTGCCCCTGATACCGCCTCCCGGTGGCATCCCACTTAAAACCCAGCTAAAAGCCGTGCTCAGCTGGCCGATTTGCAAAATGTGAGCGATAATACACGGCTGCATTTTTAGCCATGAATGACCTTGTGTTCTTTTAGCTACTATTGGCTACTTTTAACTTACCCAAATGAAGGAGCTAAAAATAGCACAAACACTACTAATGAACAACTAAAAACTGTGTCCAAACAATAAATGATTTCAAGCACTGTTTCAAGGAATTATCCAGATGTACTTTAAAGTTAGGATATCCATATGTCTTGGGACATGGAATAGGGCAGAGAGTGATTTCATGATTCCTTAAATGGTACTTTGGTTCATACTTTGACATCTGTCAGAAGCTGCAATATTGCTAGTCTTAATGGATTACTGAATTCTGAGCAGGAATGTGGCAAAAGCAATTCATATCATTGGCCAATGCCCTGCAGTTAGATTCAGCTGCATGTAGTATGTCCACCTATACAGCAGAATTGAGAATATTCTGTTTTATGACGAAGTATTAATGGAATCTGGAAAAAGGCCTATTTGTTGTGGGCCATTTCAAACTAAAATGAGATATCCAGCAGAGGGCAACAGCAGATCAATTTTCTATGAGACTCCTGGCAGATTAACTCCTCTGTTCCCCTGTTCTGTGACTTGAACACCCTTTCTAGACCAATTTTTCAATCTGTTTAGATATCAAGTTAGTGCCTCCTAGGAAAACCATAGAGCTGAAAGAAGCCATCACTTCAGAGGATAGTCAGAATGATTGCCACAATCCAGAATTTGAGTTCTGTTTCATTTTAAAGGCTTTTAAATACTCATCAAAAGCTGTTTTAACAGGAGATCAAAACAGAATGCCATTAGTCTCTTTCCATTTTGGTACATACATCAAGTTATCAGCAGCTACATTCATTTCACCCTCTTATATAAGAAGGCTCAAAAGCTGAATTGTATTTTGTAGGACCTGGAGGACCTGAACATTGCTTCCAAACTCTTAGATGGATATGAAATTCCAATATTCCCAGAACTCCGTCCCACTCCAAAAATAGCATCTTGCCCATTGCATTCCTTTAAAAAACAAAAAAACAAAATAGGTTGAAATATGGGATGTGTGTGTACTAGTCAATTATAGCAGCTTGATACCATTTTAAGTGCAGTGAAGCCCTTCTATGGAATACTGGGATTTGTAGTTTCATGAATTACTTAGAACTCTCTGCTAGACAGCTCTAGTTGTGATCCAGTAGGGGGACATGCACCAGTGAATTCTCAATACCCCACCAAACTTCAAATCCCTGGAGGGGTTTATCCAAGGAAAGTTTCATTCCCATCTCAGAGGTTGAAAACAGTGCATAGATTCTCCACAGTACAATTCAGCTGTTGGGCCTTCTTATTTGAAAGGACACATTGAGGCACTCCAGGAAATCCATCACTCATTGTGATCCTAGTAATAACGAGATATATCTTACTAGTAGTTTTATTGGTTCTGCTACCTGGTCTGGTCTGGTTTAGTTTACTTCTGTCCTCGCATCAGCTTGATACAGGACCAAAGACCCAATTTGACTGTGGACTGTCTTCACACGGGATGGGCAGTGTAATGGTGAATTTAAATCATTCCTTCCTTAATCTGTTTTACAAAACCTCACCATTTTCTCTGGATCTTCCCAGAAAATCTGGAGCACTCTGGAGCAACACTGGGTGTCTGTTTCCAATATATCCTGCTGTGCTACCTGCCACTGCCATTGTGGCAAAGATCACTTCCTCTGCAGTCACAGTGAGGTGCCCAGCTATGTGATCAATGCTAGATGTCTCTTTTTTACCCCAGATGGAACAATTCATGCTGGTG
Organism: Phrynosoma blainvillii; assembly: GCA_026167975.1. NCBI lineage: Eukaryota > Metazoa > Chordata > Lepidosauria > Squamata > Phrynosomatidae > Phrynosoma > Phrynosoma blainvillii. The sequence goes on along the minus strand of JANUYF010000001.1, from coordinate 199,742,652 downwards.
GCAGTCACAACGGGCAGCACAGTGGGATGCGCATGTGAACAGTCACCCGGTGTCACTCCAAATAACAGGAAATTCAGGGCAACTTTGGGGCCAGAATACTTTGGGCTTCCCCAAGAATATTCTGGTCACTGTAGACTCACTCATTGTTTTGAGTACAAAGTTTGACCAATGAACTTTCTATAATATTAGTGTTGGCAAATCTAATGTGAATGTTGCTGTTTGGTTTGGATTACCTTTCAATAAGATCTTCCCCAATTTGCATTTCCTGAATCAATATGTGAACCAGAATGCGGTTATGCTTTGGTATTTTATTTGCATTCTCCAGACTATTGGGAAGGAAATCATTGACCAAAAAATGTATACAAAATATGTATGATAAGGGAAAATGTGCACTATATGCATATATCAAGGGCAGAAATATACCATGGGCTTCCCCAGCGTGCTGCCATCTTCCCAGAAAGCTTTGTAGCATTTTTACAGGCTTCTAAGATCCATCCAGTCAGGATCTGGATGGGGTAAAGCCTTCCTGGGTGCCAACATTTTAGCTGCTGGCTTCACTCTGGCCCATCTGGGAAGCATTATGGAGCACTGAGTCTCACATGTCTTTGCCAGATGGAGCTCCAAAGCAGAAGTGGCAGTGAGAACCATGTGGAGAAGTGGTGGCAAAGGAGGAGAAAGTCAGTGATGAAGGAGAAGAGGAAGAAGAGGCAGCGGCAGCATGACATCTACAGAAGGCTGCCAAGGGAGAGCCTGTGCAGCAGCTTTCCTAAAATTTGAGCACAACAGCCCCCTTTAGGGCACAGAGTTGACATCCAATAGCCGTTGTAAGGGCTGCATGTTGAACAACAGTCCTTTCAAGGGCCATAGAATCTGGGCAGCTTAAAACAGCAGAGAAGAGCCAGGAGTAGGCATCTACTTGGATGTCTCTCCCAACACACACACCCCACCCCAGTAACACAATTATTTTTCAGGGCTCAGGGCTGTGGCTGGGCAAGCTGTTAAGAGCATCTAGGCCTTAGAAGGGGTCTACCCAGCAGACATTAAGAAGCATGTTTCTTGCACACAAAACACAATTGTCTGCATATAATATAACATGCAATTTTCTGTACAAACTCTCTATGGACTAAATCATAAAGTGTGACTAGTTCTTGAAAACTGCAGTTTTCGAGGACTTGCAAGAGAGTGAAAAATTGTAGAATTATTCATTCTTGTCAATGAGAATGGAATTTATACAAATTTAGATCCCTACCAAGGAGTGGCAACCAATTTTTTTTTACCACTCCAGCTTATCCACTGTACCCCTCCAATCTCCCTGCCAGTTGCTCCTGAGATGTAGAGAACTCTTTGGAACATGATGGAATATGGCACAGAAGACACAGTAGGTAGGAGATCCTAGTGAAAATTTGGTGCCCCACTTTGTGTGAGAGGATTTTTTAAAATACCTATACAAAGCAACATTGGAGACAACACAAAATTCATAGTAATGTAATTTTAGTACATGAGGCTAAAAATCTCACAAGCCCCTCTCCCCATTTCTGGAAGCAAAACTACAATAACAAAAGTGGAGCAATAGTAAGTGTGTGTGTTTTAAGGAAGAAATGCTGGGAAAACATTGGAAGACTTTGAATGGAAGATAACATCTGGATCTTTTCAAAAATTCTGTGAATGAAGCAGGGCAGTCACACAATAGAAGATGCATTTGGACGCTTCTTGAAGTATATTTATAAGGCACGGCGTGGGCAAGTAGAATTCCAGAATGCCATGGTCAGCAGTCATGTTGGCTGTAGGATTCATCCAGTTATAGTAAAAAGCTCTGTAGTGATGTATATGTGTGTGTATGTCATCACATGCTTAGGAAATGATATAATAGAATTTTTTAACATGCTAAAATCTCAATTGTCATTTGTGTGTGTGTATAGTAGTAATTTGACATGTAATATGTAATTGCAGTGCTGTATGAAGCCATATTCTTTGATGCCAGACTGTTAATTAAAAATACACAAATAAACAACAAAAATCTTTAGCATTCATGTCAGAAACTGCCAAACCAAAAATGTGTTTTGTATTTTTGAACACTTTGCAAGGTGCTAACATTTTGCCAAGCCACAACACTAGGTAGCTATTCTTTTAATTAACTAGTTGGGAATTTGTTTTGTAACCTATCTAATTACAAATGATGCCTTTGAACTACTTTGAAATATTTTGGTATACAAGCATTTTTTGCTTCCACTTCTAGTGAGAGCTTGCCTTGACATATCCCTACTTCCTCTTGAGCTTAGACCATGGTTTGATCTCCTCCATCCCTGAAGCACATCAGCATAACATAATGGGCAAGCAACCAGGAGTGATTAGATTAAACTAAGCATAAAATGCTTTGGTAGAAAAAAAGAGAGTTTGCAAGGATATTACAGTTTCCAAGACAGACCCCCCTTTTTAAAATGGGCCCGGGGAACTTATCAAAGTATTCACTGAGTTACTTTGAATATTCCCCAATATCATCTCATATTATGGTGTCTGAAAATCATTTTCTAATGGATGAAAGCAGAAAAGCAGCAGGCATGTCAGCCTCATAGAACACAATTTGCCATTTGTGTGTCATCACATGCTTAGGAAATGTCCCTTTGAACATTTGTCCCAGTATTACCAGGCATGTTGAAAATAAATTGTGGCAATCTTACAGGATAATCCTCTTAACGCATCAAGAATGAATGCTTGGGATAAATTTAGAATGTTTTGAAGTCCTATGATTTCACTGTTGACTTCCTTCATGTATATAATCAAAATGTTGTTCTCATATCAACAGGCATTGTTGAGGTTAAGTTAGGCTGCCACATGGAATAATGTTCAACTGGCTATGAATCTCCATGCTGAGTCCCAGATACTGTTCCTCTCCTTTTTTTTTTTTTGCCAGATAATAGCCCTGTAGATGCAGAGGCACCCTGAAACACTTAGTTCTTGATCAATCTCATTGGGTTGAAAATGTGGAGAGTGCATTATCAGCTATGACTGTAGGATGAGGGCTATGTTCTTACAGACCTCCTAGCCTTCCAAGGAAGAGGACTCATTTGTAATGACAGTGCCTTCTTTTTCTGAAAGAGGTTTTTGTGGTATAGTCCCATCCATGAAGCAGTCACATCTACGGAAGAATCTTGCACAGTGGAGATTTCCCCTTCTTCCAGGTTTCAGCTTCTTTCTCACTCCAGATTGTTTACTGTTATCTTTTGGGGCTGACTTTTGTTTAAACATTAGCTGTGTATTTTAAAGGAGACACATTTCACAGAATGATGGCCTATCTAGAGCAGTGTACAAATGGTTTCTTCAAACTCTTTGTTTAATCACAGGAAAGAGAAATTGAAAGAATGTGAATAGGCAAGAGGAGAGAATTGCATTCTAATCAGAACCAGACAATGGACGTTATCACACGAGGAGTCGCGGGGAGAAAGTGTAAATAAACCGGACAAGCGGAAGACTTTAATTTACGGGATTTGTCCTGTTCCACCTCGTCTGATAACTAAATTCGAATTTAAAAGGGGGTTAATTCGAACGAAAACCTGATCTTTTCATTTCCTCAAAAATCCTGAAAATGAAAAGATCAGGTTTTCGTTCGAAGTAACCCCCTTTTAAATTTGAATTTAGTTATCAGACAAGGTGGAACTGGACAAATCCTGTAAATTAAAGTCTTCCGCTCGTCCGGTTTATTTCCACTTTCTCCCCATGACTCCCCGTGTGATAACGTCCAATGTCTTGAATCTAAGTGTTGTTTCATGGCATGGTGGGTGAGAAAGATGTTTGCTACAGAAAAATTGTATTTTTCTTATTCTAGGTGGCAGGAGAAGAAAACATAAAATCTCAGAAGTTTTCTAAATAAAATTAATGACTTAAGAGAAATTTTGGCTCAGCACTGTGAGAAACAGAGCAATACATTAGTATATTTGATAACTTTAATTTTCAAAGAGGTAGCAATGTTTGTCTGTTTCAATATAAAATGGAAGGGGGAAAAGAACTGCTCCGTTACCTTTAAATCTAAATTATTGCAATGAAGTTAGAGCACCATCTTATTCCTCTTTCTGAAACTGCATACTGCTGGTAATAGCTTGGTTGAGCTGTACCATTCAGCTCAGTTTCTTACTCAAGCAACTTCCCTGTCAAACAATCAAACACAGTCCAAAAGCAACACAAAAGTAATACAAATTATAAGAATTTATCATTCTCAAGGCTGCATCGGTGGAAAAAAGGGAAAAGAATTAATATGCCAGGTCAGTCTCCCATTGGTGCTATTTCTGTTAAAAATGTTGGGCTGGGGCTGAGAAAATTCAGATTGTTGTCTAAAACATGGAACTCACTGGATGAGTTTGGGCCAGTCGCTCACTCTCAGCTTGATATACATCATAGTGGGAGGTAGAGATCCATGCACAAGTACATTGAATGAAATGAGGGATATGAATGTAACAAATTAACCAACCAGTGCAAATACACGTTTAATTTCATGTCTAATTTGGGTCTTTATCAGGTCAGAAAACACAGTATCTTTGCTTACAGGATTCAGCCATTTCATTTAGTCCAGAATTCTAGAATGCCATTAATAAAAAGCAGGACTCTTTTCTTGTGTTACAGGTTCCAGAGCAAAATATACTTTTGATCAGCCTTGGTTAGCTCATATATTTGAAGAAAAGGCAAGTCTTTGGGCTCTTCAGCTGTATGAGAGTATTAGGAAGTTGGGCATACATGTGGTCTCAATCTTTCTGTGAGTGTGTATAACCCTCACACTACTCTTTTCAAAAAGGTCATCAGATAATCACTAGCATTGGGCTTTTCTCACAAACCCAACACCAGCACTTGCCTAAGGGTACTATAACATAGCATGGGAAATTAAATTAGAAGCATATATTTAGTAATAGCACCTTGAAGTGGCAAACTTCAAAAAGACCATGCCCTCACCAAGGGATTAGGAGGCAAACTTACTGAGCAACAAAGTCTCTGTGGAAAAACAAGAGTAAAATCAGCACACATCTAAAAGGAAGAGAGAGAGAAAAAGAAGCTGTTTGTGCCTCCAAATTCTGATCAATGTGTTTTAACATAGTTGTTCTGCTAAAGGAAGCAATTTCAGCTGCAGAACTGGCATCTGTGCATGCGTGATTCACCTTTCTCCTTCAGCCCAGAGCATTCCCTCAAAATATGCTTCTGAATGCTGTGAAATCCTCCAGAGCAGATATTCAAGTAAGCATGGAGGAAGAAGAGAAGAAAGTCCTATTGAGCTAATGGAAATGCTAGTACTAATGTGGAGGCACCTTCCACATACAGAGTGCATTGATTCCACTCTGGGCTTTATTCCAGGGTTGAAGGAACTATCAAAGACACTGAACTCATTACCCAGAATAGGATCAGAACTTTGGATAGTTCCTTTAAAGTCCACATATGGATTCTCAAGGCCATTTTAAGGTTCAAAGCATTCACCAGCATCTCCCCAATACAGTGGGTCTTTGGTATCTGCTGGGGTTTGGTTCCAGGATCCTCTGTGGATATCAAAATCCACGGATGCTCAAGTCCCATTATATATAATGATGTAGTGAAAAGGTGTATCATATATAAAAGGTTTGCTTTTAAGAGGTTATATCTTTTTGGAATATTTTCAAGCTATGCATGGTTGAATCCATGGATAAAGAATCTGTGGATATGAAGAGCTGACTGTATTATCACTTTTGTGGGGGAAAACATGATTCACTCCCTTTTCTAAAAAGGCTTCTTCTAGATGCAAACCATGAATGAGTGGGGCACAGAAATATGTAAAAATTGTCCCACTTGCTTCCAGTAATCCTCCTTTTTTGCATATATTTTCTGGGGTGCTTGATGGGATGACCAAGCACTCCAATTGTTACTTTTTTTTGGCTGAAGAAGTTACAGGAAAATTATGTTTTTCTGCCTACAGTTCCTCAAATCACCCAGCTGGTAACTTTTCCAGGCTCTGTCATGGATGTGCTGGCTCAATGTCAATGGTGTTCAGGGCAGTCAGAGGTTTCCGTGTCAGCAACATGGTGACTCTAATCTTTTTTATTCCAGAATTTAAATGAACTACCTAAAGTGCTAAACCTGTTTTGGGGGGATAGGATTCACAACATTGGATAGATCCTGTGAATTCTGGAACAATTTCAAGAGTGAGTTCACCACACTCCTGAGAGGGAAGCCACTTATAGTTCCATTATAGTTCCAGTTTAACTGCCGTGGTTCTATCCTATGGAATCCTGGGTTTTGTAGTTTTGGTCAGAGGAAAATTCTCTGGTTGCAGATTCTAAATGGCTCCTCCCTCCACTGCCAATCTTAGGATTCCACAGGATGGAACCACAGTAGTTAATAGTGCTATAATTCTGTAGTATAAATTGGCTTCCAGAAGTTCTGTTTAAAGCAAAGCAAAGCAAAGCAGCTTCATTTATATACCGCTTCATACCATGCTATGGAGTCAGGGGTAGGCAACCTTTCCCCTTTAAGGGCTGAGGGACTTCAGCTCCCAGAATCCCAGGAGCTATTGGCCAACATGGGACTATTGGCCAACATGGCTGAGGCTTCTGGGAGCTGAAGTCCCTCGGCCCTTAAAGGGGAAAGGTTGCATACCCCTGGTCTAAGTGGTTTACAACTGTAAGCTCATTGCCCCCCCAACAGCTGGGTACTCATTTTAGCAATTTCAGAAGGATGCAGGCCTGAGTCTAGCCTGAGCCTTGGCTAGGACTGAACTCGCAATCTTGTGGTCTATGAGTGAGTGGCTGCAGTACAGGCATTTAACCACGGCACCACACTTCTGTCAGTACAGTTTAACTCTATCAATTTAATACACAGGGTGGCCATACTAAACCATCCAACAAATGGGTACAATAAAGAAGCAAGAGATAAAGGTATTTCTAATCTGATAGCATTTGGTTTACCAATCTCCTTTCAGAGAATTAAAATTCTTACCTAGGAGAAGTCCAAATTTATTCAACAAACTGTTACAATAAAGAAGCAAGATATGATTGGTATTCTTAATCTGATAGCATCTGGTGTACCAATCTCCCTTCTGAGAATTAAAACTCTGTCCTAGGAGAAGTCCAAATTTATTCAACAAACTGTTACAATAAAGAAGCATTCTTAATCTGATAGTATTTGGTATACCAATCTCCCTTCTGAGAATTAAAAAACTCTGTCCTAGACAAAACTGCCTAGTGGACATGAAGCAATATCATGATGATTAAAAAATTGGTCCAAGTGACAAATGCAGAGGTAGCTGTGAAGGAAACCAAACAGTACAGTAAATAAGTCCCACTGCACATTGTTGTCTTTTCAGCTCTCTTCTCTGTTGTGTTTGGGGAGTTACACTGTCTGTCAATGATCATTAGAATCAAAACCAGGATGTATTATTTCAGCAATAAAGCTGAAGGCAAAGGGCATTTCCTAAGAATTAATGACTGGCTGGGAAACTGAAAGGCTGAAGATAAAAAAGTAATTGTTGCATCAAGGGTCTTTTTTGTGACCATTTTATTAGGGGTTAGAATAGATGCACGCTTCCCAGGGCCTTCCAGAGGCACCTTTCACCCATGGTTTATTAGGTAAACACTCACCCATTTGATTCACTCACAGTATTCTTTTATCATCATATGGCTTCCTGAATCCTCATCAGTCCACATTTCAAATGTGTGCTGGATTTTTCCTGTGACCCAGTTCTACATGTGAAAGGTCACTGGGCATAACAGTCAAGAGACAGAACCCAGTAAATTCAAGTATAGTGGGCCCTCGGTATCTGTGGGTTTGATATACGCTGATTTGAGCAACCACAGATTGAAATGAAGAAACATTTAATTTTTTAAAACATGCAATGGCCAAGCTGAGAAGTGGTCCCAGGGCAATAGCGGAGCCAGAGGCAAGACCCAGGCAAGCTGATGTCTCCCTCTTCAATAGAAGTCAATCCCACCACAAAGCCATAGTCAGAACTCAAACCTCTTACTCACTCATTTTCCCGCCTTCATATCACAAAGCTACTGCCAAAATTTAAAGCCCTGCCTCACTCCATTTCCCGTTTTTTCACAAGGAAGCCTTTTCCAGAATTTAAACCCCTTTTCCTCTGATATACATCCTTGCCCCACTCCTTCTGCTACCCCTCCTTGAGGTGGATCGGTGGCAAAGGGGTTTAAAATCTGGCAAAGGCATTGTGATGGTAAGGTAGAGAAAGTGTGAAACAGTCAGGAACCTTCATGATGAGAAGGTGGGAAGCAGTACAGGAAAAATGCCTTCCTGACCTTGTCACTTAGGTAATTTAAAATGTTAAATACTGACTTGAGCATCTGCAGATTTTGGTATCCATAGGGAGTTCTGCAACCAAACCCACATGGATGCCAAGGGCCCACTGTATTTGTACACAACCTTATTGCTAGTCCCAATTAGAGTAGATCAATAGGATCACTGGGCTATGCAAGTATTGACTCACCATTAAACTACTGAGTCAGGGGATCTTCTTTTTGTGGAAAGAGACCTATACAAATCAGTCTCTAGTTTCCTGTTGTTTTATATGAATTCAATTGAAATTATCCCCCCTCCCAGTTCAGAGAATGGGAATGGCCAAAAGCAACGATGGTGGTGGGTATAAATGCATATGTAAGAGGCCAGATGTTGATAGCATCCAGCTATCTGTCACTAAATGCCATGGGCAAGACAGGCAACTTCATATATCCCTAAAAGTTATACTTTTTTGGTTAGTATCTGGAAATTACAAATCAGTATGGGAACCAATCTTCATTGAAAAGAAAGATAAAAATATCTATACCATAATTTGAAATCCTTGTTATTCTGTGCAAATTCACATACTTAACAACAGAGTCAGCAAAGTTGGAGTGTTATCCAATGGGATCAAAATAAAAGAGTGTAGTAAGGACTAGGAACCAACCTGTCAAAAATATTTTGATTATCTCCCAAACAAGTATTTCAAATGTGTGTGTTTTTCACTGTAGAATGAACATTTATGAACTGACTTTCAATAATTTGATATTTATATTTGGGGTGACATTCCAATCATTTTCATGCAAGCTCAAGACCACTCAGCAACTCCCGCTGCTCAAAAATTGTTAGTTTGAGCCCAGTTTGCATGGAAATTGATGGGCACCAATTTTATGGATTGTAGGTACTACCAGTGAGATTTCTGTTCCAGATCATAAGTGAACATATCACTTATTTGGGGTAAATTTCTTGGTAATACAAAAATAAAAGTTCCTGTTAGTAAAGTTTTGGGGCTAACAAAGGCCCAAGAAGTAGTCCTCTTCTCTGATTTAAAAAAGTAAGTTTTGGAGAAATAGATGTGAGAATAGGCATTTCAGAATAAGTCCCAGCTTTTGTACAAGCTGAGCTGAAATTCTAATGGATTTCTCCTCAAATAGCAGCAAAAAATAACATCCAGTCCCAGCTGATCCTTGAAATTCATGGGGAAGAAACTGGGACAGGAGATATATCCTTTGGATTTTTTTTAAATTTAAAATGATCTCTATAGGTACAACTCCCAAGGCTTTTCACCAGTTCAGATGAACCCTTGGTGATACAGTACAAGCCACAGATAAGACATTGGGTTCTATTTTATTTTTCAGCTGTTCATTTGTTTAATGATACACATAGAATTTGTGGAGATTTCTTGTCATTTTATACTTATTTGCAGACAGAGTTGTGCCCATTATATGTTAGGAATGGAATTATTTTGGTGAAATTTATGTAGACTGACCAATAACAATGTTCTCTGATAACTCACAATCAGTAAATACAATATGGAAATAAAATAACCATAAAGCAAGAAATTGCTACCCTGTTTTGTAAGCATAAGCATACACACTCATGCACACAATATCCTTGGAATAAAATGACATACTATAGTCATCTAGGAAGTTTTCAGGCTTTATAATCAGTCTTGTTAGTAGACACCAATCTTGCTCAAAGCAGCATTCCCAATTAAAATATGTTTTACTAAAATACCACACAGTTCAGGTCCAAGCTTGATCAGATGGTGATACAAAGTGATGCATCACTAGTTTACACTAGTTCCAGGCGGTTTCCAGTTCCAAACTTTCTATGAGCCATTTTATATAAGTCATAGCCATGTTACTACAGTTATATCTTTTATAATCACTCAAAAAGACTGGTTGCAATATTGCTGGGAACCCCCCCCCCCCCCCATTCATATAGGGATGAATATGATGATTAGCCTGATGAATCTTGCTACTGTATTCTTTAACTTTCTGTTTGTCAATATTTTTATCTGTTCACTCACTGAACTAGCTGCTAATACATTCTAAGATCACTTTTAACCCAAAAAGCCTTAAATGGGAGAGACTGCCTCTCTTATCATGAATCTACTTTTACTTGATGGTCACAGCTTGGGCATTTTTCTAAGTATTTGTTTTGAGAGATTCTTAGGAGTGATAACAAGGGAAAGAGCTTTTTCTGTTGTGGTCCCTTGTCTATGAAATGCAATCCTCAAGGAAGCCCACCTGACCCCAGCATGATCATCTTTGCAGCATCAGGCTAAGACATGCCTCTGTTTGCAGACATTTGAGGGATGTGATTAGTTGGTCTTTAAATATTGGCTTTAGGCTAATGGATTGTCTCTGTAATTTCTTTTGAGGGGAAGCTGTTGTTTTATATTATGTATTGATTTATAGTAAAGTTTATCTTGACTTTTCTATATTTTTTCTCAAGATTCTCTGAGGTTTTTTCAATAAAAATTAATTAAAATTATTGCTGTTGTCATTTCTCTAGCAACAACTTTATTCTTAAGAAGCTTTCTGTAGTCAGTCACATGCATGAGTTCTTACATATATCGAATGGCAGCTTAGTTATCAAAATGGAACCTTTCAGGAGATAAGGAATGAGCCAGTCAGGAGGTGCCTTTTGACACCCAAGGGAGTATCTATGAGAACAGCCACCCTTCACTTTCTATAAGATGACAATGGCAATAGGAAGTGACTGTAGGGCACAAGTGGGGAAAATATAGCCCTCAGCCTGTCTCTGCATCTCTTAAACCCTACAGCCTTTCTGGGACATCTCTTTTTTTTCCCCAGCCAAAAAGAAAGAGCTTAGTTAGCCCCTCCAGTAGTAACTCATACTACACATTTGTAGCATTATGGTTCCACTTTAGCTACTGTGGTTCTGACCTATGGAACCCCAGGGTTTTGCTGGGCATTTAGAATCCTCAGCCAGAGAGATCCCTGGATTCTTCTGATCAAACTACAAACACCAGGATTCTGTAGGATCAGGGTGATCAGACATCCTCTTTTTCCAAGACATGTCCTACATTTCAGCATTCTGTCCAGGAGGAAATGTCTTCGATTTTGAGTATGACTGCTGGATTGGGGCTGTGGCAACCACATGCCGCATGCCCAATCTGGCACTTTGCCAGCTCTAAAAGCAAGTGGCAAAATGCCACTCCTTTTTAGAATGGCAAAAAGATACCCTTGCCACAGTAGCGGCTTTTCAGCATTTCTTCAGCGCAGCACATCTAAACACAGCACCAAAGAAACACCCTTTCACTGCCCACTATCTGGTCAGGTGGACAGCAAGATACTGGCATCAGGGTAGAGTCAGGGCATGTGGCATGTGGTTGTCATGCCCACACTCCACCCCAATTCCAGAGCTTTTTGCCAGTCTGTAGAGGTCCTAAGAAGCATGCATTGACATTTACATGAATGTTCTTAGCTTTTATTTTGTAATGTTTTACATTTTTCTTGAATGTTCTACATTTTGTGGCACTTTTTCCTCCTTTGTGCTTAGGACATCTGGTCACCCTGCATAGAATGGAGCCATGGAAGTTAAAGTGGAATCATAGTGCTATAACTGTGTAGTGTGAAAGGCCCCTGAAAGCCTCCAGAAGTAGCAATTCACCTTCCAAATATGTTTCAAGCCCCTACCCCCACTACTTAACAACAAAACCAGAAGTGGATGTTTGGATTCCCCCCTTTCTTCTTTAGTACCCTGTACAGCCCCCAAAGATTACCAAGAGCAGAAAATTGGGACACAATTCCCTCACATTTACTATTTTACTATCTGAACTTCTGAAGTGGTAGTCACCTGCTAACGATCCTATCAAACAGTATTGTTCCACCCTCTGCATGTGTTAAAAAATGGGAAGGACATCAACAAGCCTCCAGTGACTCACTGCTAAATTTCTTCCATAGAATGAAGTTTATATTTCAAAATAATTTTTGCCACATCACTTGGCTAAACAGGCCACCTGGCCTTTTGGAATTTACTCATTCAGCCTTGTGTCCTTCCAATAACTTCCAATAACAAGCTTGATTTTCTCTCTTTACAATGTTGGAATGTAGGCAGTGCACCTGACAACTATTTTCTGAAAGGAAGACCATTATGTAGATTTTATATTCATTCACTTCAATTTTTTATCCATCTAACAGTTGTTCCTATTGTAAGTTACAAGGCTTTGTGAGGGAGAGGGAGTAATTGCAAACTCCATACATTCCCAACAGAGCTGTAGATCATGCTGTGTTTGTTCTGACTCCAACAGCCTTCCCAGTAATGTGTATTGTGCAGTAAAAAGTTATCTAGCAATTCAGTCAAAATTGTAGAGGTGTAATAAAAACCATCTCTGCCTTCATGCTGTTAATAACACATTGTTCCTGATAGAGAACTTTGGGACTTCTTTTTTCCTACAGTCATGTTGTTTGTTGAGGAGTTTTAATCCCAACAGGAATAAATGGAGCTAGTTCCAGCAGACAACTTTTATAGGTCTCCAGACTTCAAATGACTAGCCCTTACATGCTGACAAATGTTTGTGTTTTACTTCCCATCCTGCTGAATTGCTCCCTAGTTTTAGATAATGAGTTCATTTCAGAGGAAAAGAATCTCTACTCTGTAGACCTATGTTGGCAGTTATTACAGGTGTTAGTGAATCTGTTCACCTCATAAACTCGGGGGGGAAAATAGCTGCCCATGCAAATAGCTATTGCGGTTCTTTCAGTGTTTAATAAACCCTTCCTTTATTGAACCTTCTAAAAGACCTTTGAGTAAGTTTGCTGTGGTTCCATCTTGCAGAAAGGGAAGGGAAACTGTGAATTGCTTTGCCAAAGCTCCCCCGGTCAGTTCTTAATTAGTCCAGCTAAAGAGCTTTCAGATGTAAGTTTAATATTTATATTTTGTATCTGATGAAGGATATTTTTCCTCCTCCATATGAATCAAGAATGGGAAACTTCAATTATAATTTATACTGCACACAAACTAATTACTTGAATTTCATGACTAAAATCTATATGCTACAGTCAGTGAGCCAAATTCAGCTCCAAACTACTTGTGGAGGGTCTTCTGAACCTCCAGAGTGGGATTCAGGGAACACAATGAGGTGTATCATGGTGACAGGGGTCTTTCCTTATTGGTTCTGCTGGGTTCTGTAATCCCACCAGCAGAAGTCACTTCAGTAAACTTGATGAAATCTTTAAGAAAAATAAAGGGCTCATGGTCTCACTTTTGTACAGAAGGGTAGATATCTCAAAGTGGTTGTTCATTTTTCAGCAGAATGTCTCACCAAATCAGGACACCTCATCTCACTGATATAACTAGTAATTTTGTGGATGACTTGTCTGCACTGGGGGGATAATGGCAAACTCACCCTGAAGCCATTACTGAGAGTCCTCATGATGCACAGTTACTTCCAGGGAGATTCCATAGGTTTTGGCCCTTAATCTGACTGTTCTGAACTAAGCAAAGTTGAGGACAAGCCCATTGTTTCTCAGAAATACTGGTGTGACTTTGAGTTCTTCTGGAATGGGAACACCTGGATTGGGTCCAATTTGGCCTGATCAGTTGTCCACACATCAAGAGCTACACTATCACATCTGCTGATGTAAGAACAGGGTGCTCGTGTGAGGAAAAAGGAAAGGGTAGAGTGACCCTCTCTCTTTGTTCATCACATCACATGGCATCTGACTTCACCAGAAGCACTGACATGCCAGGTAAGCTTTTGCAAAGAACTGCTTGCAAAGCAATATGGGCCTGATTGGCCCATGTGCACAACAATGATGCATCACACTGGTTTCAGCCCAGAGTATGTGGTCACTATCATAGTTGGTCTGGCAGCAAAACATCCCAGACTGGCCCAAGATTAAGCAGCCAGTGTAGGTGTGCCCAGGGTAGATGTGTATATATATATATGTATGTGTAGATCTCTTTCTCTCTTTCAAACAAGTTTCTGCTTGAGGGAATTGGAACACCAGGCAAGGAAAGGAGGAGGATCATCATTTGGGTCTTCCAGCTATTGCTGTGCTTCTCCTAAAAGCAAGAATCTCTGAGAAGAGCATCACAAATACAGAAATGGATGCAAACACTGGAATACTCAGCTTACTACATATATAACAGAGTTGTGCGAGAATTACCACCACCCCTGGGGTGTGTGTGAGGAGTGTGGGCCACACTGGGTGACACCCCAGAAGGGGGGGGTGACATGCGGTTGGCCCCCTGCCTCTGCAGGCACTCCTTGGGCCCACGTGGGTGCCGCTCCATGCCTTGGGGGGGAATCCCTGTTCCTTGGGAGGGTCTCTGGCCCAGGTGGGCAGCAGGCAGCCATTTCCTCAGCCCATGCAGCACTTTCCCCACCCACATGGTAATTTCTCCTGCCAGTGAGACTGTTTCTCTGGCGCCGTGGGTGTTTCCCCAGCCCATGTGACACTTCTCCCAGCCCCAGAAATCCCATCTGGAAGTTCCACCCCCCAGTAGTCCCACTCCCTGCACTGGGTGACACCCAGTGTGGGATCTCCACTGGGAATTACTGTATTTAACAGCATTGGATGCAGAACTTGGTGGCTTAAAAAAAGCTCATCTATTGCATAATAGTTTGTTAGCTGTCCACACGCAAAAGCTTCACTTTCTCAGCTCATGGAGAAAGTGGGGGCAAATGTATTGGGAGTTTGCTGGAGGTTGTGGTATTTGTTATTTTTTTTTTTTTTTAAAAAATGTCCGAATGATATTTTTATCATCCCAGATTATTTTCTCAGCAACAGCTGCAACTGCTTGTTACTACCCACAGGTATATCAAAACAAAAATGCTCCCAGGATGCACACACACCAATAGTATACTATTGGGAGGAGGGCAGTCTCTCTAATGATAAAAGGATTCTTCTTTAATGTCTTCTCCTTTCTCTCTCTCTTTATTATTTTTTTTTGGTCCTTTTTATAAAAACAACAAGCAGAGTTTTAGTATCATAGCACCTTAGTACATTCATGAAATGGCACTTTTATGCTATAACACTAGAAATCTAAGTATTAAAAAAAATCAAGAGAGGAGAAAATTTGTTCCATAAAACACAGAAGCACAGCCAAACCTCAGCAAATCATGCCCATGTTTTTTTTTTTTAATTCCAACATTTCAGAAGAGACCTAATGTTGATCCAAAAGAATCATTACATCCAATGAAAAACAGCTCCCCCAAAAGAGGGTAAAAGGTTCAGTGACACGGAATAAGTGGACACAGAAAAACTGGAAAAATCTGGCAAAACCCAAGGAAATGTATTTCAAGATCTCACACGTCTAAAGGCTAATCTGGAAGAGCTCTCAAAAACTTCTCTTGATGCTGTCCCTACCCTTTTAACATCTCTCTTTCTCTCTCTTTTTTGAAGAGCATACGAGTTTTCCACAGTGACATAAATACTCCTTCACTAATGGTGGGGGGAACTTTCAGTTTTAGCAGGGTAGAATCTTATCTCAGGTTCATCATGGGGTGAGGTGGCCCACACTAACTTCTGCATTGTCAGCTGTCTTTCAGTTCCATAAAAGGGATAATAAATTCCTACATGAGGTGGCAGAGTAGAACAGTAATTCTGCCACCTCACAATTCTGACACGCATCTTATTCCACTGCATTTCTGGAACAGCTTCTGTTCTCTTTAATTCCCCCAGCATCTTGATAGGACAAGACTGGCTGCAAGCTTCAATTATGCTGTGTTCAAGCAGAGAGAGAAGCATAAAAAGACAATCTAGTCCATCTTTAAACTAGGGATGGCTGAATCTGACAATTTCAATTTCTTCCTTAGGCACATTTTGTAAACCTCAAGTCTTTTCTATTCTGAATTTGAGGAAATCTGCAGATTTTGATAAATTCTTCAAAAATGAACTGAAGAACTACTCCCCCCCCCCTATTTTTACCAGTTAAATTCAATAGGTACAGTCATTCAGAACATTGATAGAAACACATTGGCTGACATATGGATGTTGAAGATAAGAAACTTGCCAAGGGTAAAAAGGTGGCACACCTAATTCAGCACTGATTGAATGCACAGGCCAGTTCAAATCCAAAATTTGGGTCAAACTATATATATTTAGTAACATATTCAAAAGAGGTGATCACTCAAGTGATATAAGACATCTTTTCAGCATGGCATGTGATTGTCTTCAACTGCATACTTATCATTCTTTGCATTGTGATTAATTATTGAAAGAAGGGATTAATTTGCAAATCTGCAGAAGCAGACATTTTTGAAAATGGAGGAACATGTATTGCTTAGGCCCAAAACACATGGGCCAAAAGAAGCAGCTTCCAGCCCCTTAGGGGCATGGTGTTTAGATGACGCACCCACCCCAAGTGGCTGGAAGCCATTCTGAGACCATGCTCTGGTCCAAAGGACTGGATCAAAAAGGAGTTTAAACCAACTCCTGGCTGGCATGGTTTGGGATCTGCGGCAGTGGCCTGCTTTGGGAGTAGACCGTGTGGTTATGGCCTGATTGTGGCTGGAATGGATAGAAGCCACTCCTTCATGACTGGCTGCTTAACCCTTTAGTTATAGAGGATATGATTTCCCCTTGATGTCAGGTTTGATCCTTCAAATTAAGCACTCAAAGGTCTGAATGTGGGAGGAACAAATTATTAGTTTTGTCTTTCTCACATTCAGGTTTCTTTAATGTCAAAATCTTCCTATCCTAGATCTGAAGGAATTTGCCAGTTTGGGTACATTCATATCTAACTTGTACTGAAACAATATTTCCACCTATTCCTTACTGAAAACTACAGCCACACATTTCCGCAGCAAGAAAAGTAATAGCTGCTATAGCAGCAAGGAAAATGTGGCATAAAAACTATGTGTCATATTGATGTCCTTAATCAAAACTGACAGTAGATATCTACAGTCTCTTTTGTGTTCTCTCATTGATCACTTTCAGTTTTATAGCTTCTTTTGCTTCCCCTTGGAATCGCCAACTGGGGACCATTAACCCCACCCTAATAATTTAATATTTCTAGTTTTTGCTAAGCCATTGTTTTTAAATTTATTTATTAATCTCAAACTTAATCCTTGACTTGAACTGATGACATTTGAAATACATTAGCAATGTTTTCATCACAGCAGATGTTGAATGGAACCGACAACCCAGTCCTAGTTATCGGTGTCACCACTGGTTAATGTCCTCTCATTGCTTGTCTTTGTTCCCTACTTAATAAGTATAGCATGCAATGAGTTGACTGTGCATGTTTAGGTCTTTTGACAGGGGTTACCCTTCACCTCATGATTTTGTTAACATCTTAGTTGGGAGGGGGTTGTGGAGGAGAAACAGCTGATCCATTCAGAAAAACACAGAAACCTTCCTCCCCACTTTACCTAAATGTACATTCTCTTCCATGAATCCATGTAAAGAGAGAGAAATCACTTCCAGATGCCTTCATGGGATAAAGTGGCTTAACAGTGCTTCAGGTGTCCCTTAAAATGTTTTTAATCACTTGCCAGAAGGTATGCTACAGAATTCCTAAAGGCAATTATAGCAATAAGATACATAATAAATGTCTCTTGAGTATATAAACTGGGTAAGGAGCAAGCATTAAAAAAAGTAATCAAAGAGATCTGATCAGCATACCTAACCCCCTTCAGAAACACCCCTCCACACAAAACCACACACACACCCCTTGTTGAGATGCTGTTACCTCCTCAATAGATAAGGAAACATGCTAGCTGCTAATACAATGAAACTAAGCAAAATGTGTATAACTGAAAAGTTGTGAATGTGATTTCTCTCTTAATTTAGAATTTTACTCATCTGCAGTTCTTTTGCTTGCTTGCTTGCTTTTTTTTAAAAGAAAAGACACATGTAAAATTTCCAATATAAGCACACTTTACAACAACATAAATACAATCTTTCCATGAGCCCTGATAATTAACTCTAGGTTTCTAAAAGGCACACATTTGCTATTGTGGGTCTCCACAGAGAAGTAAATGGCAGAGCTGGAGAAGTTACTGTGACTGGGTCTTCCCAGTTTTAATGTTACTTGATTTATACTTATTAGATGCCTTATAATATTTTCTCAGCATTGTACAAAATGAATAACAATAGTACAATAATATCCTAACAATGAAAAAATCCAGGCTAACATAAAACACAAATCCAACTCAATTAAAATATAATAAAAAAAGATCACAGGAGCCAAACTAACCAGCCAAAACAGGGCCTCAAAACAGTGTCAGTGGCATGGAATGAAATAACAAGAACTTTAAAAGGCATGGGATGACAGAGCAGTGATTAATAATAATAATAATAATAATAATAATAACCTGGATTCAAAGGAAAAACATGAGAGTCCCTGGTGGGAACTCAGGGAAAATTTTATTGGGGCAAAATGCTCATTTAGGGACCAACCATGGGGGTTGCTACCAGGAGGGAGGCAAAATGAGGGCATTGTGCCCAAAATAAGAAATATGCCTCCCAATGATATTTTCCTTCAGTCCTCAAATTTCTAGTATCATGTTACTGTATGCCTTCAAGTCATTTTTGACTCATAGTGACTGTAAGGTGAATCTACCATGTTTTTTGTTGTTTTTTTGGCCAAAGTTTGTTCAGAGGAGGTTTGCCTTTGCCTCCCTCTGAGGCTGAGAGAGTGTAACTTGCATAAGGTCACCCTGTGGGTTTCCATGGACAAGCAGGGATTCAAGCCCTGGTCTCTAGTCTCATAGTCCAATGCTCAAGCCATTACACCATTCTAATATTGTGTGTGTGCATGTGCCTTCAAGTCACCTGTTGACTTTTGGCAACACCATGGATTTCATAGGATTTTCTTAGACAAGGAATATTCAGAGGTGTTTTTACCAGAGGTGTTTTTACCAGTTTCTTCCTCTGACTTCTATATTAAAGTAATGTAAAATTTCACCTGAGCATATAAAACCATAGTTTATGCATCCAAAGTAATAGAGCAGGCAGAGTGACTAACGGAATGCAAGCATTGCAAATGTAAGGCCTCATTCAAACTATGATTTAAACCAATTTGCAAATCAGATCAAACCAGCTTATAAATGTCGCATTCATACTCAAGTCGATTGTGTTTGGACTGAATCGGGGTGAATCGGCACAAGTCCTCCTGAACTGGTTCTTTTGAAGATGGATCTGTTTGAAAAGAATTGGTTTGCAACCATGCTGAACTAATGTGAATGTGTTTCTGATCACATTCAGGTCACCCAGAGAGGGAGGGGCAATGGGTAAAGGGTGGGCAGTGTGGGGGTACCCATCCCATGTCAGTTCTTGGCACCATTTTCCCTCCATCTCATCGCTGTCATGGGGCTGTTGTAAGGCTTCGATGGAGCTGCGGATTTCCAGAGCAGCCACAAATGGTTCCTTTAAATCACACTGTGGTTCTGATCAAACTGTGCAGCTGTTTTTTAGTCCTGCCAGAAATTTTTCAAGAGGTAGGGCAGGTAAGGGGGGTTGTTCCTGGGGGGGGGGCACATGGTGCAGCGTGGTTGTTTTTTTTTTTAACGACAGTTTCTGCAAACTGTCACATTTTCATGGGTTCACAAGATTTCTTCCCTGCCATGGCATTCCTGGCCCAGATGTTGGGGGGATGCTATGGGACTATGAAGCAGCATGGGACATTTTCACACGCGGGTCTCTAGCAACTAGCATCATTCCGGAATGAACGAAAGCATCATCATTCTGGTATGCTTCTGGTCGCGCAAATGTAATTCCCAATGAAACCGGCATGCAAAAGAACGGGGGTGATGCTGCAATGGGAGGGAGATGGGAGGGGGATGGGAGGGGGTTCTCTGTGACGTCATGTGAACACAGGGGCAAAGGATCCGCAATGGGACGGGGATGCGACGGGGATGGGCGGGGTTCTGTGCAACATCATGTGAACACAGGGGCAAAGGAACCGCAATGGGACGGGGATGCGATGGGGTTCTGTCTGCTTTAGACCCCGTGTGATAACGTCCATGGTTTATTTAAATAATTTGTCAGTATCTGTGCACTGGGGTTTGCATGGCTGACATTGGAGGTTGAAGGAGATTGAAGAGTCAGTTGGGGGAAAGCCGAACGTAAAAGGAGATAAGACAGGGAGGGAGGAAAAATGTGTGTGTGTATGCATGCTGGACTAGGGAAAGTAGAGAGGAAAGTACATGTGGTTTTTTGACTGGATCAGCTCCCATAGAAATAAAAATTGCCCAGCACTCATAAAAGGAGCTAAGGCAGGGAAGTAGATAAAGTGTGTGTGTGTGTGTGTGTGTGTGTGTGTGTGTGCGTGTGTGTGTGCATGTATGATGGACATGGGAAAGTGGGGAGGAAGGTTCCTGTTTTTTTCTGACTGGATCAGCTGTTGCTCCCATAGAAATAAAAATCCCCCTGGCATAGGGCAGAAAGTGGAGGAGGAGGAGGAGGGTGTGCATTTTAAACACACACACACATACATAAACATATACACACACAGAGGCCCATGGAAATAGTGACAGTTGATGCACGCAGCCACACCTCCAAGTGCTTATATAACCGGAAACATGCACATGTGCATCATATGATTGACATTTAAAAAAAGAAACAGGATGGATCGAACACATCTAATATCGAGGATCCATTTTGTTCCGGTGCAAAAGTAAGTGTGAACATGAACTATTAAATGGACATGAAGGCATTTGATAATGGAAAATGTAGTGTGAATTTCATTTCAGTTCAAATAGATTCTGTGATCCCAGATCTATTTGATTAAAAAACATTGTTAAATCAAGTCTGAATTACCCCTTAGAGTTCTAGGTGTGAAAGATTTTCAGTGTCTCACTCTGCAATGCTATAAATTTAGGGACTGAAGGAAAATATTATGGGGGGAAGAATTCTTATTAGAAAGACACTCCCCGATGAGTCAGGAGGGGTTTCTTGTCGTGCTGGCCAAATAAGGCTATGAGAAGCCTGGTTGGTCAAAGCACGCAAGGGAATGAGAACACCTGCGTGCTTTGTCCAATCGGGTTGTCTGGTGGCTACTCTAAGTCTCATGGTGCTATTGATCTCACAAGACTTGGGATGAGAGTTTGTTCTTTATAGCTCTGTGCTGCCATGTGGAGGCAGCCATTTTCGAGCTTGAACTGAGTGACCCATCCCACCCACCCTTTATTAAGAAGCTATAAATCGTTACTCTCAGGCTTAGGCTGGTCGCCTTTGGGGGGCCGGGAGGGAATTTTTCCCCAGGGTGCTTCCCTGGGTTTTTCACCCTCCCTGAGATTATTAATCAAAATTGATTTTGGAAATGGGTCATGGTGTAATAATTCATGTTGTTCTTGTTATTGCTTTGTCACAATTGAAAATTGCTTGTATTGTACTTGGGGTAATGTACTTGGGTAATGAACCCCACCCCGCAGGAAAATTAATCTTGCTATTTAAATTAATTGGGGTAAAATTGGCATAAAACAAATTTAAAGGAAACGATGTATGCAGTTAAATGCATTGCGTCATTAATTTGTATGACGCCATATGACGTAATATGATGTCACTTCCGGAGGGGAGGGGTTTGTAAATTTGTTGATATTATTGTTTACTTTTTTGTCACGTGCGGTGAAGGACCACCCATTTGGGGGAGTTACACCTTCACTTACACATGTGACAAATTTGTTAATGTTATTGTCTTGCAAATAGACCCTGTACAGCTAAATAAAAGTTGTGGCCTGTTTAAACCCAAAAAGAGGCATCTCGTGTCCTTTGTGCCAGTGAAATAGGGACATGCCTTCATTTTACCTTCTTGTAGCTACACCCCTGGGGGGGCAATACTCTCATTCTCACCTCCACAAATCTACACCCTGGAGACAGCTAAAGAGATGGTTTCATCCATCTCAACTTAGCTCTTAAAAATCTGGCTTTGGATCTCTACCCTCCTTTTTTTTTTTATGGTCTTAATCTTCAACAGACAGATGCCAGACAGGTCCAACACTATCCTCTCCATGCTAGGAATGAAATATTGAACTTTACCCGCACACTGAATATGCACTAAATCTGACCAGTACAACGTTTTACTTTTAATTTATCAACACTTGTTAATTCACCTTTCTTTAGACAGAAAGAACTTTAAACTTCTAAACTTTTAAATGTCAAAATGTGGGAGGAGGTGAAACTGTCAGGTTCTCTCCCCCGCCCCACCCCACCCCAAACTAAAGACATGCTTACAAGCTGTTGGGTAAACATATTTATCTGGTGCCACATGAAGCAGAGGATCCCTGAACAGATCTCCATCCTGTTTTGTCTCCTTCATTGAATGATTCTATAGAGGGAGCTCAACTTAAGAATGGATATAGCCAGTAGTGGGAACTTTTCGAAGGGGAGAAGAGACAAAAATTGTGGGATAGAAGGGCTGGGACTATAAAAGAAGTTTCTACAGGAGGAGATGTCTCATAGGCACAAAAATAACCTCTAATTAATTCATTTAAATTAGAAGTATGTTCTGAAGCTTTCAAAGAGCATATTAACTTAAAATAAACATCTTCTACTTGGGAAAAAAAGTGTGAAACCCAAAATAACAGTGACCAGGGAGTAAATAGATATTGCTCAAGCCATCATCTTATAATGATATGCACTGTTAATAAAGTCCAATGGACTGTGATTTTCCTGCAGAGAAACCATCCACCTGAAATTCCATCATATATGTTACTTTCAGAAGCTGGTATTACTACATTTTATTTTCTCCAGTGAAACACTGAATGCCTTTATGATATCAACACAAGTGTCAAAGTTATGAATGAATTTTCATACACAGCTGTAGATGCACCAGAAGGGAACAGAAATACATGGAAAGGCTTCCTTGTGCTTGTAGTTCCTTAATAGTGTTGGGGCTTCAGAGGATTCTACCATTTCCTTTTCTTTGGTTACCAAAGCTACAGTTCCAAATAGACAAATGAAGTTTTAAGGCACAAAGTTTTAAAGTACCAAAGGGAAATTTCATCTGGGGGCAGAATTCTTTATCAGGGGGCAATGTTATATACTAGCTGACCATATCTCAGAAATTCTAGCTTCAGTGAAAAAACAGAAAGCTTTATTCAGAAACTAAAAATGTTTGCAATGTGATGATGTTGTTAAGACTGAAGCAGTTTTGCTAACTGCATCCACAGTTTTGCTTACACTATATTAAAGCACAGAGCAATTTAAACTCCATTTTGCGTGCTCAACCCCCATTCGTTTCTATTCCAAAACATCCCTTTCCCAGCACTGTTCTGTTGTTTCTCTCTGCACCAGGCATTTCTATGGACTGACCTTGACAGCTCCCAATACCTCTTATCTTCCCTTTGCATCTGCTTGTTACTCTACTCCAAGAAAGATAAATATCTCTTCCACTCAGCAACACCAAAGGTATGACATAACTCATTATCCCATAATACAAAGCAAAGCAGGCACAATATAATTGACTAGCAAGCATAGAAGGGACTCAGATCCTGACAGGCAATGCCCACAATTGCTTCCCCATCACTAAACCTTTGAATGATTGGGAATACACCATTGAGTATAGCATGTGGAGAGTGGGAAGATGAACCCTTTTCTCCCTGTGTCACACTCCAAATCCAAACTGCTCTCCCCTGCTCCAAAGCTACTTTTAGATGTAAAGGAGTCAAACTGGGGGAGACAGGTAGTAGTTTTATGGATACCTGTCTTATTTTATCTCCAAATCTAAAAGTTTTAGGAGCCAGTTCAAACTGGGGAAATGGTGTATGAAAGATAAACTGTGTACGCTTGCCTTGTGATACAGAACGTCTGTGATAAGAAATAATTTGGCCTTCAACATACTACATTGTGAGTGTGACCAAATGGGGAAATCAAAATTGAAGGCTTTAAATGTTTGAGAGATGTTCAGTTGCTGTTAGATGTTCATTAGATGTTGAATTGCTGGTCCTTCTCAAACATTACTTGTATTCGCAGAAATATACACAGTGTTCTGCAGGAACATGGAATATACACAGTATACACACAGTGTTCTGAAGGAAAAGGTACTGAAGTTGTTCATAAGAAGACTGAAGTGCATTAAGAGCTCCTTTAAAGGGTACCTTGGGAACCTGTACTTTCTGAAGCAAAAGCAACAATTGATGGTGTGTATGTGTGGGAGGGGAGACATCCTTATCTCTGGAGTTTGAAAGGAGATTATACAAGTTCATTTATCAGCCCTGCTTGCTTCGTTTTATGAGTGGGTATGATGAATGCTGAGTGTTTGTAAGAGCTGTTTACAGAGGGATCCGAAAGATAAATGGGTTGATGGGAAAGCTCTTAAATTCCTGGATCCATCATTGCACTACATAAAGCATGGACTCTATTATATGAAAAGGATGAACAGAGCAAAGGTCTTAAGATGTTTCTCTCCTCGAAAGAGGCCTTAATGATATTGGACGTATTTTCCATTATGAGCTTAGAATATTTAGCTGTTGCTGAAAACCAGAGTTCAGCATTGCTTCATAAAACAGTTAAATGAATCAAGATGGCTCAGTTTTAATAACTAAAATATTGCAACTGGCTCCCCAAAGTAATCCCAGCCCATGGGAGAGATGAGAGTGTTATTTCTACCCACTGGGGAAATTTATGTATAAACAAATCAGTCTCACAAAACTCACAATATATAAGTAGGTTTTTTTAATGCAATATGAAGATTTAAAAATAAATTGAAATAATTGAAATACACTTCAAATTTCAGTACATCTTTACTGGATCTCTGTTACAAATGGGAAAATATTCAGAAAGATGGTTGAACAATATGTGCCTTGAGTGTTGGGAAATCCTGGGGTGATGGGAATCTTTGCAGTTTGGGACTTATTCTGCACAAAAAGCTGCATATGGTTTGTGTATGTGTGTATACAGAAAACAACATCTGCTGCATAGGAAACAACATTTTCTGTGCAGAAATATAATGCTGGTTTTGGAACAGAAAATCCTATTCTCTGTGCAAAAATATCTGCATGCAAATTTTACACAGAATAGGTCTTGAATGCAGATTGTTGTTGTTGTTGTGTGTCTTCAAGTCATTTCTGACATACGGCAACCCTGTCATGGTTTTCTTGGCAGAATTTGTTTAGAGGAGGTTTGCTATTGCCCTCCCCTGCAATTGAAAGCATGTAACTTGCCCAAGGTCACCCAGTGGGTTTCATGGCCAAGCAAGGAATTGAACACAGAGTCATAATCCAACATTCAAACCATGTTGCCATGCTAGTCTTTGAAAATAGCATGGTTTTTGAAGACTTTCTCACAGTGGAAAAAATGGTTAAAATTACTCACTGCTTCCTTTGAGAATGAAAATTGCAAAGAATTGCATCCCAAGTCTCTGCTTTATTAATTAGTTATTTTCGTTATTTCATCTTTCCTATTATTTTTCTTATTGCAATGTTTGTGTTAGGAAATCTGTTGTCTACTCAAGAAATGAATGGCCACTGTCCTTGTAACAACTGAAACAGATTCAATGTATCATATTGAACCAATTGTTTGCATTTTTCCCTTGGGCTAAAGTAGTGCTTTTTTGAGCAGAGGTTGACAACACATGGCCTGTGGCATATAGTCTTCCATAGGTGTTTGTGTCTCCCCCATACCACAAGTTCTGTCTCTCCCAACCAAACTGCCACCAAAATTCTGGCTGCTGCTGGGAGTAATGTTCAAGAGAAGAGCTTTATCTCTTTTCCTAATATGCTGTGTAATCTATATTGTTGCAAGACCAAGAATTTGTATGGCAAAGTGTCAGTTGTGCCTGAAGTATTATTGGAAGCTTTCCCTGTAATCCTGGCAAAGGTGCCAAGTACATTAGTTTTCCCTTAGGGAGATTGGCTGATCTTAACAGCTGGAGCTTCCCCATGGCTTTGAAATGGCTAGGAAACACTTCAAATGGGACATTTGCCTCACAAATCTAGCTAAGGATGGTATAATCTAAGTTTCTGTATGAAGACAAAATTCAGAAATTGAACTTTCAGTAGGTGAGTGTGACCCAAAAAAGGTGTGCGTGGGGAGACAAAATGAGAAAACAGACTTTGTGCTGTGTAAGATATCAGCATTTTGGGATGCTGGTGGCCTCTGTTTAAAGATCTAATGTGGAAATAGTGGCTTTCTTTTGAGACATTTAAGCCAGAGAAGGGCAACTGTAGTAGGGACCAGTTTTTACTTTCCTTGCCCTGTAGAGGATGGTGGCTGTTGCATATTTTCAGCCAAAGCAAAGCTGTCGCAGAAATGATGAAATGTCTACTTTCTGTTCACTTTTCTAGGTCTTTCAACTAATTTATTCCCTAGTTTTGGTGCATTTCTATAGGTTTTGGAGGTTGAGATAGAAGCTGTTTTGATACCTAAAGCCATTCCAGGTGGCATTGGGGGCATTTAATGGACTGTGTCATTTTTTATGGGGGGCAGGGTTAGGTGGCTGCTGAAAAGGGATGGGGGCACTTGTGGCACACAGGACACCATTTATTATTTCAAAGTTAAGGGGTGTTTCCACAGCCTGAATACTTATAAATAAATTGAAATAAAAAAATTAAAAGTAAGGAGAAAAATCTTCCTCCCTTGTAGTTCATGGTTTTTCAAAGAGTAATGTGGGCTGTTGTTTTGCGCTATATGTTATATATTGGCGTGGGTCTGTGTGTGGTGGTGGTGAGGCAACTGGAGAGTATTTTCTTTGTAATTCTTTGGGGTTTGGTGTTATTGGCAGTGGTGTTTGCAGTGTTGCTTGTTTCAGCTGTGTGATGCTGGCAGGAGCAGTACAGTAGTGTGGTGGAGGATGGCAAAGCATGGGTTCATGTGGCCAGTGGTTTATAACAAGAGTGGACAGCTTTGATGGATATGGAGGCCACTATATTGGTCCTAGGAACTGCAGGGAATGCTCCCTGCTCCAACAACAGAAGGAAACAAAAAATGTCCAGAAGTCCACTACTAGTTTTGAAAGATTGATATTCTGCCCATTTTACCAGAAAAAAAGATTGGCAGTCTGATGGAGTAGTGAAGGTCAGGGACCACAAAGCACCTTTCTTGCCATATGTGTCCCCAGGACCACAATTACCCTGAGACTGGTGTAGGCTTTTACTTTGCTAGGTGTACTTTGCTGCCCCATAGAAGTGGTGGCCCTAATCTCTTGAAGACTATGCCATTGAAGCAGGAAGTTCTGATAATTGTTCAGATATGGCTTTGAGAGTACACTATGCATCTGACTACCATCTCATTGCAAATGTTCAACAATATAACTTCAACACTCACTAACCTGGCTAAGTACAGAAGGGCTCCTCACCAGGAGGCTGGCCACCAGTTGACAAACTGGCCATTCCAGTTATAAACACCGTGAACTATTGTGAACTGCATCAATGGAGGGACAACCCATACTGATGAATCAAAGTTTTCAAGGTAAGCTCTGTGGAACTGTGGGTTTGATGAATTCCAGAAGAGACCAAAAGGAGTATTACAGCCATGCACACCAATCAGTGAAATAATGTTTTGATCCACCAAACCTATGTGCCATAGCTTTTGAGTGAAGAAGTTATATGCGCTTTTGCAATGAGGAAGGATATTATGACTGTCATTGTAATAAATATACAGCATCTGGGATCAAATAGCCGCTTATGAGAAGTCCTTGAGGAATGAGGTTAGTGTTCTTAGGAGGTGCAGCTGGACTGGCGAGGAAAGAGGAAATGCTTCTGTAAGCCTTGGGGCATGTTTGGCAGGGACTCCCTTACTTGCACACACGGGTGGAACCTTTGGCTCCAAGTAGCCCAATTAATTTTGTAAGAGCGCTTGAGATAAATAAGTTTTAAACAGTAGACACCAGATTCATTCAAATAGGGAGGGAGGGATGGTGGATGGATTTTTAAAAATAATTTCAAGCTATGCCTTGATTTTTTTTCTATTTTGTTTTTATTCAGGTTAGAGAAAGTAGGG
This sequence comes from Phrynosoma blainvillii, assembly GCA_026167975.1. Classification (NCBI taxonomy): domain Eukaryota; kingdom Metazoa; phylum Chordata; class Lepidosauria; order Squamata; family Phrynosomatidae; genus Phrynosoma; species Phrynosoma blainvillii. The sequence continues at coordinate 199,714,552 of JANUYF010000001.1, read as the reverse complement.
AAACACTATGTCTCTTTGGGCTTCCCTTAAAGGACTAGCCAACAATTGTGTAATTTTTTTGCTCACACTTTCATGCAAATTTGAAAGTAGGCTGCTCTTGACACACTAATTTTTCAAGGTATGTTATCTTGAATAAATATGTTGATGTGTCCCAATTCCAGTTAATGGTTGTTGTTTTGAAAATTCAAAATATTATTTGAAAAACAAGTGTATTTGGGGAAAATTGGATCAACAAGGAAGGAGAAAGAGAATATTCTTGTTCAAAAAGTTTTAGCTGGTTTTTTTCTTCACATTCCTGGATACTTGGCAAGCATAGACAAAACACTCTTAAGTAGTGGTATGGGGAAAAAATACACCCTCTGAGTTACTATTTTTAGTATCGCAGGAGTGCTGCAGAAGGGCAATTTGACCTTCATTAGAAAGTGCATAAATTGGAAAAATGCTTGAAGTCACTCAGATTTTTTTTAAAAAAATAAGTCCATATAATTTGCTTTGCTTTTGTTTGATTGTCTATGATTTGGTCTCTTTGTCTGCAAAAGATTCCACAAAGAGATGGCATAGTCTTACTACAGAGTGACAGACTAGCTCAAGACAAGCGCAAGATGGCACCCTCTCAATTACAGAAGTTGACCAGATGAAAGATGTATGTGACACTACCAATAGCAATGGGATAAACAGGCTTGCTTGTGGGATGGAGGATAGGCTTTGCCCCAAACATAGCTCTACCTTCCAACATTTTGCTGCCACTCCTCACCACTTAACATCTACTACCTAAGATACCAGCAATGATATGGTTTGCCCTACAGAGAGAGGGACTAGCTATTGCTTTTATTAGATTGTTATTCTGCTGCTCATGTTGGAGATATTTTGTTGTTATTGTTAACTGCCCTCGAGTCTAACTCGACCCATGGCAATTCTATGGATGAGACATCTACAAGACCCCCTGCCCTCCACTGCTCTGCGTAAATCCTGCAAACCTATACCCATGACCTCCTTAATAGAGTCCACCCATCTGGCATGTGGCCTTCCTCTCTCCCTCTCTCCCTCCAGCTTTCCCAGCATTATTGTCTTTTCTAATGAATCTTCTCATGATGTGTCTGAAGTATGACAGCCTCAGTTTGGTCATCTTGGCTTCCAGGGAAATTTCCGGCTTGATCTGCTCTAGGACCCATTTCTTTGTCTTTTTGGCTGTCCACAGGATCCTCAGCACTCTTCTCCAGCACCACATCTCAAAGGAATTGATTTCCTTCCTATCATCTTTCTTAACTGTCCAGCTCTCACATCCATACATAGTAATAGGGAATACAATGGCTTGTATGATTCTAACTTTTGTTCTGAGTTGTATATCATTGCATTTTAGAATCTTTTCTAGTTCTTTCATAGCCACCCTCCCTATTCATAGTCTTCTTCTGATTTCCTGACTGCAGTCCCCATTTCTATCAATGTTTGATACCAGGCATGGGAACTCTTTTACTATTTCTATTTGTTCATTGTCTAGGTTGAACCTGTGAAGGTCCTCAGTGGTTATTATTTTTGTTTTCTTTATGTTAAACATTAAGCCTGCCTTTGTACTTTCTTCTTCAATCTTCCTTAGTAGGTGTTCCAGGTCTGTGAGGTTTTCTGCTAGTATTATGGTGTCATTTGCATACCTTAGATTGTTGCTATTCCTTCCTCCTATTTTCACTCCTTCTTCTTCTGTGTCTAAGCCTGCTTTTCTTATAATATGTTCTGCATACAAGTTGAACAGTTAGGGTGAAAGTATGCAAGTTTGTCGGACTCCTTTGCCATTTGGGAACCATTCTGTTTCTCTGTGTTCTGTTCTGACAATAGCCTCTTGTCCTGAGTACAGATTCCTCATCATAATTATCAGATGTGTTGGCATTCTCATGTCTTTAAAGACATTCCATAGCCTTTCATGATCTATGCAGTCAAAGGCTTTGCTATAGTCTATAAATCACATGCTGATTTGCTTTTGGAATTCCCTGGTGCACTCCATTAGCCATCATATGTTTGCAATGTGGTCCCTCGTGCCTCTTCCTTTCCTGATCCCTGCTTGGACCTCTGGGATTTCTCTCTCAATATATGATTGGAGTCTATGTTACAGAATTTTGATCATAAATTTGCTTGCATGGGAGATCAGTGCTATGTTTCTATAGTTGCTGCAGTCTCTTATGTCTCCCTTTTTGTGGATGGAGATGTATATTTACCACTTCCAATCTGTTGGACATCATTTTGTTTTTCATATATGTTGACATATGTTGTTCAGCACTAAAGTTGGCTCTGTCAATGTGGATTGCAGCAGTTAATTTGGAATATTATCTGTTCCTGGTGATTTGTTTTTCACTATTTCTCTTATTGCAGTTTCCACCTTGTTTTTAGAATTTGGGGTTCATCTTCATATGACTCTTCATTCCATGTGTCCTTCATTTTGTCATTTCTTTTGTATAATTCTTCTGTCTATTGCATCCACCATCTTTTTACTTCTTCCTGGTCTTGAATTATATTATTTTATTGTCATAGATCATCCCAGTCCTTGCTTTGAATTTTCCTTTGATTTCTCGGCTCTTGTGAAATAGATCGCTTGTTCTTCCTTTTTTGTTGTTTTCTTCTATTTCTCTGCATTGGTCGTTGTAGTAATTTTCTTTATCTTCCACACAAACCATTGTACTATTGCATTCATAATTCTTAGTTTGTTCCTATCTCCCTTTTGTTTCTCTTCTCTTCTTTTCTTTATTGCTTGTAGCATTTTTTCTGTATTCCATGTTTCTCTCTCTCTCTCTCTCTCTCTCTCTCCTCTCTCTCTCTCTCTTTGTTTATTGAAAGTGTCTGTCTGCATTCTTCTTTTATTATGTCCCCGGCTTCAGATCATAGTTTTTCTGGTTCTTGGTCTATTATGTTTCGTAGTGCAAATCTGTTTCTTATGATGTATCATGGCATAATCCCAGCATAAGTACTTTGTTGGGGAACATGCAGGGAAATTTCTTGCACAATGCTGGTTCTTGGTGTTAAGATCAGCCAGATAGCTCCCAGTTCTGGGCCACAACTATAGATTTGTTACCCTTGCACAGATAGAAAGAGCAGTCATATTTCCCTAGACCAGAGGTGTAGCTAAGGCGTAACAGATATGTATCTCTCTATGGTCCAATAGGGTCTTAACCACAGAGTTTAATTTAACTGGAGCAATAATCAACACTTTTTCTCAATATGTACCATATTGGCTCAAACTAAGGGATCCAGAAGAATTTTTGTCATTCTTTGCAGCTTTCACTAAATCTAAAGCCTCCTAGGAAAACTGGAACAGACGAAAGGCTTGGGGAAAGAAGCTCCTTAAACTTCTTGCCTCTGGTCCTTTTAAAAGTTCAACAAGTTCCTTCTACACTCACACCATCCTTATAGCTTCTCTGTCTCTTTCTCTCCATCTGAAGGAAGGAAACTTAGAGGCAGGTGATTTTCAGCCAGTAAAGGATGAGAGGGTATAATGGGGAAAGATTCTTCTGTCCTTCTTTCTTCTGCTATGTAGATACAACCTGCCTGGAACTGCCTGGAGTTTGAGTTAATCACAAGCTCACAGAGAAAAGAATCATAGAAGTCTGCAATATATATATATTTAAAAAGCCAAGAAACAGGAGCTAAAATCTACAGGTACAATGACATGAGTGTAATTTTTCTAAAAGGAATACATAAATCCCTGGAGTTAGCAATGAATAAGTCCTAAAATCAAACCATTCTGCAAATCGTAATGCATTGGTTGACATTAATTTTATCAGTTTGCACATACTCAGTGCAATCCAGCTAAAGACTTGTGAACCTTTTCTTTATTTCAAGGGAGTTAAACATGTCATTGGCTGAATGTACACTATAGTTCCTTCCCATCCCACTTCGAATTATTTATTCTTTAATATTTGGTATTTTAGTGTTTGTTTGTATTTTTCAGAAGAAAATCCTTTGTCTTGAACCACTTTGGAGTCATTCATTTTCTCTGGAGGTCTTTCATGTACTTGACCACTGCTGGCTAGGTTCCTTTCATGGTTCCTTGTTTGGTGGAAGCAGCTGGTTTGCATTGCCAGTGTTTCTCTAGGAAACAATTTCACATCATAGCTGGAATGCTTAGATGGAGGAATCATATGGATGGGACATAAAAAGAGGATTGCTTCCTCATAATGCTGCTGCCCACACCAGTAGTGACATTAGGAGGAAAAGAAAGCACATCATTCATCCCATTACATTCATCATACATCTGTCTGGATGTGGGATTTGCATGACAAGGAATTGGTCAACAACAACAACAACAACAATAAACAACTTTATTTTTGTACCCCGTCTTTTGCCAAGGCAATCAAGGCAGCTTACATCATTAGCATAGATAAAACAAACCCCACATTAAACAATAAAACATGGTAAAAACAAGTAACCTCCCTTAAAAAGAATTAAATTAAATGCACTACTAAAATAGTTAAAAATAACTGGTGTTCTAGCACCAGTAAAGATATAAAAGAGGAAGAGACAGAGATTGGGTAGCGTCTATTCTGTTCTATTCGGGGAAGGCCTGATGGAAGAGATCCGTCTTGATGGCTTTTTTAAAATTGTCCAAGCTGGTGATTTGATGGATCTCTTCTGGAAAGGCATTCCATATTCTGGGAGCAACAGAGAAAGACCTCTGGGAGGTTCCCACTAATCTAGTTTTTGTCAGTTGCAGTATGTTCCTCCCAGAGAATCTGAGGGTGTGGGGTGGATTATATGGAAGGAGGTGATCCCTTAGATAGGTTGGACCTAAGCCATGTAGAGCTTTAAAGGTCAGCACCAACACCTTATACCAGGGGTAGGCAACCTAAGGCCCAGGGGCTGGATGCAGCCCCCCGAGGCCTTTGGACCAGCCCCAGGCCGGTCCTTCTGCCACCGCTGCCACCCCCTGCTGCCCACCATGATGATATTGATTATTGTTGTTATTACTTGTTCTTGGGGTTTTCTTGGCAAAATCTCCACAGGGGTTTTGCCATGGCTTTTCTGGGGCTGAGAGAGTGTGCATGCATATTTTTAAAATTTCTAATTTAAAAAATTTTATTTATTTATTTATTTATTTTTGGTGCTCCGGTCCCCCAATTGTCTAAGGGACAGCAACCCAGCCCCCGACTCAAAAAGGTTGCCTACCCCTGCCTTATACTGTGCTCGGAAACCAATAGGCAGCCAGTGAAGGGATTTCAGAATCAGTGTAATATGATCCTTTCTAGATTTTTCAGTAATCAACCTGGCTGCCATATTTTGTACCAGTTGTAGTTTCCAAACTAAGTATAAGGGTAGCCCCATGTAGAGTGCATTACAGAAATTGAATCGTGAGGTTACCAGTGCATGTACTACAGTTTCTAGGTCCCTTGTTTCCAGGTAAGGGCACAGTTGGCGTATCTACCAAAGCTGATAACAGGCGCTCCTGACTGTTGCATTCACCTAATCAATCATGTGAAGTGACAGGTCTTGGAGCACCCCCAAACTGCAAACACAGTCCTTCGAGAAGAGCATGACCCCATCTAGGACTGGAGATTGTATCCCAATACCTGATTTAGGGGGCCCTACTGTAAGCACCTCCAATTTTTCTGGATTCAGTTTGAGTCGGTTTTTCCTCATCCAGTCCATTACCACTTCCAGGCATCAATTGAGGGGAGAAATGCCATCTGTTGTCATGGCTGCTGACCAAGACATGGAGAAATATATTTGGGTGTCATTAGCATATTAATAACACCCCGCCCCATGTCTATGGATGATTTCCCCCAGCGGCTTCATATAGATATTAAAAAGCATTGGGACAGGATGGTGCCCCGGGGGATTGCCACAATTAAGCTCTGTTTTTGAAGAGCAACTGTCCCCGAGCATCACCCTCTGGAATCTGCCTGAGAGAAAGGAATGGAACCACTGAAGAACAGTGCCTCCAATTCCTAACTCTCCCAGGTGTTCCAAGAGGATGCCATGGTCAATCATATCAAAAGTTGCTGAGAGATCCAAAAGCACCAACTGAGTCATGCTACCCCTGTCGATGCTTAGGCAAAGGTCATCTACCAGAGCAACCATGGCAGTCTCCACCCCGAATCCTGGTCTGAAGCCGGTTTGAAATGGATCTAGAAAATCAATTTAATCCAAGATCGCTTGGAGTTGGAAGGCAACGGCCCTCTCAATCACCTTGCTCAAAAGTGGGAGATGTGAGACAGGTCTATAATTTTTCAAGTCCAGGGGGTTCAGGGAAGGTTTCTTCAAGAGCGGTCTTACCATCACTTCCATTAAACAAGCTGGAACAACTCCTTACCTAAGGGATGTGTTGATGGTCTCTTTAAGAAAGGCCAACAAGGCATCACCCCCCTGTATGACCAGCCATGATGGGCAAGGATCGAGGGGGCATGTCAATGAATTCCTATGGCTGTTTGCTTATTTCACTGATATCCTTTCTTCTGTGGGATTCAAGAAGATGTACATGGGATTCCCAGGCAGCATCCCATTATTGAACAGACCCATATATGATTAGCTTTAGCAAGATTGTTGTATCAAGTGCCTTTACATCACGACCTTGGAATTTAGGCTAACTGCTATCACTCCACCTTATGACTGTGAAATCTGTATATTAATTATCTGTTATTGATTAAACACTCCTTGCATTCTTTCTGAAGTTGCTCATCAACCTCATTAGCTAACAGAGATCTCTAGTGATAGGTAAGCTAGCTAGAGATAGATACAAAGAGAGAGAGAGAAAAAGAAGAGAGAGAAAGAGAAGGAAATTTCTCTCAACACTGTGGCCGAAGCAGAGGAGTTTTCACATCTTCTCATTGAAACAGATAACATGTTTGAAATAAAAACTCCAAACCTAATTAACAAAAAGTAAAGATACACTTTATAAACTCTCCTCATATATCAACATTTTCTAGAATTTCCATATCTGAAGGGCTCATTTATAGGAGTAATATAAAGGAAATGTGAATTCTTCAAGTAGAGTTTAGCATCAGTTTACAGTCATGAAAATGATGTTACAATTTATATTCAGCACCACAGAAGCTTTTCACTGTGTATGTATATCCAGTATCTCAGTTCTGAACAAGTTGCCCAGTGCTGCATTTGAAGGTCTGGCATCATATAAAACAGTTCTTCATAAAACAAAGACCTGTACAATTGCAAACTGTTTCTTTAATGGCCTTTGAAACAAACTTGTGACCTGTTGACCCACAGTGGAAATACTATCTATAAATTTGCCCAGAAACAAGCAGGCATTTGTCTTGGCAGTAAGAACTTCCTATGGAATATTTTTTTAAAAAATCCTGAGTTAGGTTAGGTCAGCATTGTTTTAGTGCCACTGCTTTCTTTTTCTCCCCCAAACCTTGTTAATTTTGCTCAGCTAGAAAGCTGAAAACTGAAGCTATAAAACCAGGAATGCCATTGCTTACAAAAATTAGCATGAGCCAAGAGTTCCAATCCATGTCTGGAGGACATGGAGGGATTATATGAACCTTGGAGCAATTAGTTAAATTGTCTCCCTTCTGGTAAATTCCAAAAGACATTATTAATTCAACTGCTGGTCCCTATTAGAGAGACCAGCGATTCAAGAACTCTCTCACTGTGCCTGAAAACATTCCTGAAATATATCTCTAGCTTTATGAAACACAGCATAGTAAAACACAACCAAAAGCTTGCCAAGTTCATATTTATTGAATGTAGCTGAATGCAAAGGCAGTTCTGACTTTACATTGTTTGGCAAACAGCAATCACTGTTAATGATTTTTGGCCAAAACAATTAAATGACTGAGAAAACTAATCTCAACGTTCAGGAAAATCACATGATACAGCCCACCTGGGACTGTACTACTTCAAAAAAGAGGTGATAGGATTATATGACTGAATGCTTTCCAAAGTTAAAAACTGCTCACCTGTGGAATGCTAGCTTGTCAGAGGTCAGACCTAGTCTTCGTCCTCCTATGTAGCTTTCCATAAGCAGGGAAGTTTTTCTTCTCACATTTATTCATTTCAATTACTTATTAGCCATTTTTCAGGGCCAAGTCCTTACAAAGTGAAGGCAAAATATCTAAGCATAAGGTAGACACAACTAAGTAGCCGTCTAGGAATAACTATAACTGGATAATACAATTGGTGCAGTAAAAAGAAAAGCTGTTTAATACTGATTCTCAAGGGGCCAAGTAACTATTAAGTGGAAGAGAGTTCCATAAATTTGAGACTGCCAGTGGAAAGGCTCTATCTCAACAACCTAATTGGTTTTACCAACAGGCACATGAGCAGGACCTCTGGTACAGTTCTTAGATTATGATAAGGATGATATACAATTGAAGGTGTTATTTTACAGTTCAAAATTCATAAGCTCAGTTGAAATACCTTATGAAAAGGTACAGTCCTGAATAACTGTGCCAATTACTTTTTATGACTTTTACTTTAGTTCCCATTGATATAAAATTTCTTATGCAAGAGAAACTCTGCTAGATCAGACCAAAGGTCCAGGGAGTCCAGCATTCTGTTTGCATCAACGTTTGAAATAATGACAGGGTATATGCCATGGGGTTAGTTAAAGTCACAACTTTACTTTAGAGTACACATTCTGTAGAGCATCCTGCAACTAGGTGGGTTTGCTCTTAATAATATAGGACCTGGCTTATGACTAGCCTGACCTTTCTTGACTGCCCAATTACCTCCAATTCATGGCTGGATCAGAAGCATCTGTACATGGGGTTGGGGCGGGATTTGTGGTCTTCCAGGTGTTAGACTGCAACTCCCAACATCCCTAGCCAGCATAACCATTGGTGAGGAATTCTGGGATTTGTTATTCAACATCTGGAGGGCAGTATGATTTCCACCTCTACACTAACATTGTAAGATTGTAGGAGAACAACTTCCTCTCCATCTGACCACATATTTTGAGGTGCTGAAGTGAGGGTTTTCTGGGTCTTTCCCTCTCTTCCTAGACCAAGAACTCTGAGTGGCAGGGCTAAGATAGATCTACAGAAGTTTGTTTTCCTACCCTCAGATCCTGGGAATGGCAGTTCCTGGGGAGTGGCAAGAACTCCCCCATCTCTCAACTACTTAGGATATAATCCTACAGGCACTATTGCAGATTTGTTAAAAACACATTGTTCTCATTACCAAAAAGGTGCATCTCATTAACATTGAATAAGTAACCCAATGAATGAGCCAGGCAGGTCATCTGTCTGACCCCAGGTCATAGCCAGAGCTTTGAAACCGGCTGTAAAACGCAGTTAGTCTGATATATTCGAAGTCTCTAAAGTAGTTTGTTACCACTATTTCAATTTTAAGAAGTTACACTTTACTTTTTCTTGTTTCTAAAGGTAAGAGTCTAGAATTACTTAAATATTTTTAAAGTTTTGTTAAAAAATCTGAATGCTATAAGCTACTGATCCATGGTACAAAATACCCTCTGTTCCTGTCCATCTAATTCTTGCTCACAATGAGGCAGCAGCATGTGTCACAGTGTGAACCCCACCTCATCCTTATGATATTCTTCTTCCTCCATTGAATTAGACCACAGCTCTATAACAATTTTAAAAAGGAACAAATAAGGAGTGACATTATCTCCCGTAAGGTTATAACTGTTGTGCAACTTAGGTATGCTTTAGTTATTAATTACATATAACTTGTTAACCACAGCTAGTTGCTTCCAAGCTGTGTTGACAACACATTTCTCTGTTCCCTTTCTTCTGAGTCCTTTTTAGGCATCTCGGATTTTCCTGTCCTTTCCATACTTTCCAGGGTTTAGTTTGGGGATGAATAAGCATGAAGTCTTTGAATGCCTGTAAAACCAGCATCTTGTCTTTTAGCAACCCCAAATTATTCTCTCCCTTAGTACTGTATATCGGCAACACTTACAAAGTCTGACTATCACAGACTTTGGAATATACTATGGAACTTATTTCTCCATTAAAATAAAGCATCTTATTTCTCCTGAATTAATTTCTAATTCAGGCTGCATCTCAGGGAGTTTGCCACCAAATTTGCTGCCCAAATACAGCCCTGGTTGAGCCCAGGTCTCTGGCGCACTGAGCATGCCTCTTTTCCAAACCAGAAGTTTTCCACATAAGAAAATGGCCACCGGAGCACTTCTGGGACCAGGGCTGGACCCAGGCTGTATTTGGGTGGCAGATTTGGTGGCGAAATCCCTGCAATAATATCTGGATGTCACCCAAATTAGAATTGAATTTGGGAGAGGTAAGACACTATATTTAGTGGAGCAATACGCTCCTATGTCTGTCCAGGCACTGCGTCTTGGCAACAATGAGTTCAAGATTTACTGAGTGCTTTCATCCTCAATTAAGATGAGGAAGGAGACAGATGAGCCAAAATTCAAAGTCATATGGCACAGTTACAAGGGTGGAGTCTTCTAAAAACACAGAGAAAGAATAGCTATGTTTACTTATTTATAATCTTAGAATCATAGAGTTGGAAGAGACCACAAAGGCCATTTAGTCCAATCTCCTGCCATTCAGAAATACACAATCAAAGCACTCCTGGCAGATGGCCACTCAGCCTCTGTTTAAAAACCTCCAAAGAAGGAGACTCCACTACAATCCAAGGCAGTGGAGTGTCTAAAAGCTCTTACCATCAGGGAGTTCTTCCTAATGTTGAGGTGGATTTCATTACCTGTAGCTTGAATCCATTGCTCCATGTCAAAGTCTTTGGAATTTCAGAAAACAAGCTCGCTCCAGCCTCAATGTGACATCCCCTCAAATATTTAAACAGCACTGTTGTGTCACCTCTTACCTTTCTCTTCTCCAGGCTAAATATACCCAGGTCCCTAAATCTCTCCTCATAGGGCATGGTTTCCAGACCCTTCACCATTTTTTTTGCCCTCCTCTGGACACACTCCAGCTTGTCAACATCCTTTTTGAATCGTGGTGTCCAGAACTGGATGCAATATTTCAGGTGAGGCCTGACCAAAGAATAAAAATTATTACTATCCTTGATCTAGACACTATACTTCTATTGATGCAGCCTAGAATCACATTGGCTGTTTTAGCTGCTGCATCACTGTTGGTTCATATTCAACTTATGGTCTACTAGGACTTCTAGATCACTTTCACATGTATTAATATCAAACCAGATTTTCCTCATCCTATACCTGTACCTGTACATACCTGTACCTGGGTCTAGAACAGAACCCTGTGGCATCCCACTAGTCACTTCTTTCCAAGATGAAGAGAAGCCATTGGTGAACATCCTTTTGTTTGGTCAGCAGACCACCAAATAGTAGCACTGTCTAGCCCACAGTTTCTTAGCTTGTTTCCAAGAATATCATGGTTGACCTTGTCAAGATATGCTACATCCACAGCATTCCCCCCATCTACCAAGCTTGGAATTTCAGCAAAATAAGAGATAAGATTAGGATGGCATGACTTGATTTTGAAAAACCTATGTTCACTTATTTAGAAAGTATTAAATGTTTTGTTGTGGGAAGGGTAAGTGTATCTTTTTATTTAGCTAATTTTCAAGTTTACCAAAACCACACATAGACAGACACCCAAAGAAACAAAACTGAGGGCTCAATGCCATAACACCTGACTAGTCAGATTCCACTGTGTCTAGGCATGTCAGCCAGTGGACTATTTGAATCATCATCTGGCCCAGATTTGAAGCTTTCATTTTAAAAAAATCTCTAGTTCTTGTACTAACAGAGTTATAGAACAAAATGTGAGACATTCCTGTTCATCTGTTTTGCAAGCCTACCCTGCCTTTGAATATGTTTAGCCAAAGAATGAAGTTTTACATCTATGGCTGACATTTGTGACTTGCCCTCTCTCAGTTCCAATATCCAGTTTTCTAGACCAAAGTTACCAATATGGAAGAAAGTGTAACTTTTGGAGAAAAATCTAGCTGAACTCTGCTTTGCAGAGTGCCTTGAAAAAGATTGCACAGAAAGCAATGCAACCATTTGAGTGAAGAAAGAGAGATGTAGCAAAGTATGGTAAAAACAATTAATAGTATTTAAGGTTCCCTGGAGTCAGCTATTTATTATGACTTGCTTGATGTGCAATATTATGCATTTTTATTAGATGTCCGGGGGAGGGGGGGATCATGTTCCATTTTATGTAGGGCAGTTAGGGTTCACTCACTGACTGAAGTAGGAGGACTAATGTCATCCTTCTTGTTGCTACATTGTGTCCTGACCACTGCTGACCTTCCTACCCCTTCGTGACCTCCTACAGGTTGCTTTATCTCCCTCTTGTCTGGCTTCTTTTCTTGCAGCAGTAACAGCACTACCTTCTTCACCTCCCTGCTCACCTGCCCCCAGGTTAAATCAGCACTATCAGCTTTGTGTTAGGCCACTGTTTCTCTGGAGGCAGGCAGAAACATGGTGAGGCAAAGGGGTGAGTGAGGAGGAGCAGACTAGAGGAGCAACTGTGGAAGAAAGGGAGGAAAGGGAGGAATATTAAGGAGTGCCTTTTGAAATCACCTGTCTTCATATTATCTAAAAAGTTGTCCTGTAGCAAGAATAACATCATGTTTAATCCACACAATATGAACAATTTTCTCAGAAGGGGCTGGTTTAGCCTCTTCCTCTGATCCAAGAAAGATCCCTGTTTCAGATTGTTTAAGGATCTGCCTCTTTAAACCCACTTGTTCAGACCCAGAGATTGCCTGCCAATCAAGCATTTTCATTTAAGTTCCCATTCTAGCATATTAAAACCCCAAAGCATAAAAGTACTTTTTAAAATAATATGTCAAGTGTTTTTGTTTCATTGTTATTGGCTCTGCTTGAAGGGGGTCTGGTTTGCCAACATTTTGCAGAGCTTGAGCTGGTACATCGGTTGGGCTTTTGCAAGGAGCTTCTACTGGCATCCTAGCATCTCCCCCCCTATGTAAAATTTCTCTTAATATTTCTGGAAGACAGATTTTGGGGAAGTAATTCCAGTGAAACTGGCCAGAGAAAGAAGATCATCAAGCTATAGATGGACAAAGTGTGTCTCTCAGATGTGTTGGCATGTAGCTCCCATGGGTCCTAGTTGGGTCCTAGTTGGGAAAGCATGGCACAAGGGCAATGTGAGGCAAGCTGGGTGCTTGAGAGAAGTGGGAAGATGCAGCAAGTGGGTGCAAGCAGCAAGAGAATGGAAGTGCAGCAGCTCAAGCTGAGGAGAAAGGGAGGAGAAGGAGGAAAGGGAAGCTGAGAAGTACAAGTAATGAAATGCAAGAAGCAAGGAGAAGAGATGAAGGAAGGTGAAAGGAAAGAAGGGGACAGGTGCAGTGGAGGGCTGCAAGAGAGATAGGCATAAGGTTATTGAAGGTGCATTGGAGGAAGGAGTGGATAATACAGGGTGAGAGAAGAGAGAAGGGAGGGAGGGAGATGCAAGCAGCAGAGTGCAAAAAACTCTTCCTGACCAACCAGAGATTTGAACTTGGTTCTCCTTATTCCAAGTCCAGAAGCTAAATATTATTGTATACTAGTTCTTTCAGAAGTATAGTTGGTATAAACCTTGGTACCAAAGTTAAAACATAGTGGTAGAAAAATAATGGAACAGATAAAATATTCAATTTACACAATTCAGATGGACATTGTCAATATATGTGAGTATAATAACTTGCTTATTATATTAGAATATGGATGGGTTATACAGTCAAAAGTGAAATGTAGAGATGTGTGTGTGGAATTTTCCTCATGAGAACAACATCTAGAGAAACAAAGTAAATCTAACACCAGATGGCCAAGAAGTCATAAACATGTACTTTCCCAAAGATACAACTCATAGACACAGATTTTGTTATGGGAAACAAGAGATATCAAAAAGGTAAACAATACATCGACATCATTAGGTCTTGGAAAAGGAGTCACATAGGGGATGATGGACAGCAAGAGGCTGGGTTAATATACATCATACAGGCATTATTCAACCCAAATAAGGTTAACACCCAGAAGGTGGAGTATGGGAAGGGCCTAGAAAATCCTTTGTTTAAGAATGTTTATGATTCAAGATGTGAGTGCGTGAGCGTGTCTGGCAGCAGTGGTATTAACCATGGAGCTAGGTGTTAGCTTGCAGTTTTTTAGTATGGTTATACTGCTTCTATAATGCAACTCCTAGATCTGGAAACATGGATCTGTAACTTCTTTTTAATTTTCAACTGCAACAAGTTGAGATCCTAAGCTTTTGGGATTGTTAAAGATGTAATCTTTCATGGCTGAACTGGATAAGTTCATCACAATGGATTTTACTTAGTTATCTTATTTTTCTTTTATATGCATTAATAAACTATACTTTTGGACTTTACAATGTGTCTTCTTGACTGAGGAAGACAGGATCCTGAAGAAGGGAAGATGAGCTAATTGATGGTAAGAAATACAAAGTGGCTGTGGATCACAGCAGCCAGCTTGTCCTGGAGATTCTGCTGGGTGTCAAAGAGCATCACTGTAACACCCATCATTCACACACTGACAGAAAGCATGGCACAAGGGCAATGTGAGGCAAGCTGGGTGTTTGAGAGAAGTGGGAAGATGCAGCAAGTGGGTGCAAGCAGCAAGAGAATGGAAGTGCAGCAGCTCAAACTGAGGAGAAAGGGAGGAGAAGGAGGAAAGGGAAGCTGAGAAGTACAAGTAATGAAATGCAAGAAGCAAGGAGAAGAGAAGAAGGAAGGTGAAAGGAAAGAAGGGGACAGCTGCAGTGGAGGGCTGCAAGAGAGTTAGGCATAAGGTTATTGAAGGTGCATGAGAGGAAGGAGTAGATAACACAGGCTGAGAGAAGAGAGAAGGAAGGGTGGGAGATGCAAGCAGCAGAGTGCAAGAAACTCTTCCTGACCAACCAGAGATTTGAACTTGGTTCTCCTTATTCCAAGTCCAGAAGCTAAATACTATTGTATACTAGTTCTTTCAGAAGTATAGTTGGTATAAACCTTGGTACCAAAGTTAAAATATAGTGGTAGAAAAATAATGCAACAGATAAAATACTCAATTTACACAAGTCAAATGGAAATTGTCAATATATGTGACTATAATAACTTGCTTATTATGCAAATTAGATGTCTGGATTGAGAGGCTGGGAGTATGGCAATCCTAGGATAAAGATGATATACTGTTCTTCTGGAATCTATTGATGCCATCTTGATTTCAGGGCTAGGGGAGCTCTGAGGCTTTGAATACCAATTTTCCACCACCAAAAACTACCATGGACCACAAAAGGCTCCTAAATGCAAAAATCAAAAACAAAAACAAAAAACCACCCCAAAGAAGTTCCATTTCTTGAGGGGGATATTTGGGTTTTTTAATTACAAAATTTTCCAAATTACCTTATTTTGTGAAAATAAAATGTTTAGTGTGAGGAGACATGGAGGGGGTCCTGAGAGTGCATAAAAGGCAGTGGAGGCTAGAGGCCCACTTCTTTTTTTCTGTGAATTTATTTCCTCTTGATTGAGCTCTTTGCCTTGCATGGGTAATTAACAGGGAAAGCTATGTCATCTCTTTTGGAATGCTGGCAGCAAGCAAAAGCCAGAGAGTTTTAATATTTGATTCTTTGTAAAATCATCTAAGCCAGGCTGTCAAGTGAATTGGCACTTGCATTCTGCACAGGCAAGAATAGCAATTACCTTTGCATGTGCCCACTTGGGTTTCGGAGACGCCTTTCCAAAGACGTGAACCTCTACTTACCTTGTAGGCTCCTTTGGAGTGAAAAGCTGTGCTCTTCAGCAATGGACACAAGTGCAAGTGCTCTGGCAAGCTAGAGGTCATTTTTTTCTGCTCAGTATGGTTCCCTCTTCTGAAGAGAAGCCATGTTTGAGCAACAAGAATCTGTTGCTGGGGTGGAAAGGGGAACCGCTGTGCATACATCTGCTCAAATTTGGAATCACTGTTATGCCAGATGTGCAATGCAAATACTTCAGGAGCCAATCTTTTCCCTGAGGCACAGTAGCAGGTCCTACAAATATTTGGCTAGCCACTTCAACATGTTAGATCAGTAAATTTCTTCATCATTCCTAAAAATAATAGTAATTTCTATAGTGTCTTTTGGAGTTTTCAAAGTACTTTGTGTGAGTACCATTATATCTGCAAGCAATGCTTAACTGATTCACTGAGAAGGTTAATTGACTAAATGCCTTTCAACCAGCTAATAAGAGTCCTACATTGGTGATATATTTTTCTTTAAAAGAAAAAAAAACTTGTAAGTGTAAAATCTACAGATGGCAAGTGTCACCTGTGCACTGACAGTTTTCTGTCTCTCTTCCAAGCATCTGCTAGGAAATGTGTGCACTTTATCTTCTTTTTAAGATGTTATTTTTAATGTGGACCAGGACCATTTTGCCCAAGTGGGGAAAGTTCAGACCTTACCCCCAGAGCCACTCCTTCTTCCAAATTTACCATCCACATACATGTACAATAAAGGCCCCAACTAGTGTTGCCAAATTTTCAAAACAGCAAGAAGAAACAGTGAAAATTCATGATATAATGGCTGATAATCAAGAAGGAGGTATTAACAAGTTCATATTCTAACTAATACCAAATAAAAGTGTGTATTTTAGTTAATTTAGTCATGTGCTCCTCTATGAAAATTAACAAATTGTCCATCTTCATAAATTACATGATTGTACACATTTTTGTCTTTATGAAAGGTCCACAGTCCAAGTGGGATTTTTCTTAGTATTTTCTTTAGTCTATGTATAAGGAAAAGTTTTCCAGCTCTCCAATAGGGAACATCCCTTACAGTAAGAGATGCCTGTCATGGTTTCTAACATTCTAATAAGGGACAACCCTTATAATAAGGGACACCTGACAACTCTACCTCTGCCAGATGGGTGGAGGTGAATTTAGGGAGGGAATTGCCTAGGGATAAGGAGGAGGGGAAGGCAGAATTCTGCTGTTCATCCTCAGCTTACACGCTTGCTTTTCACATCAAAATGTTCCCACATTTCATCTAGATGCATTGTCGAATGGAGAGGCATTCCACCAGTTTCCTGTCCTTAGAAGGTAAAAAAAGCAGTGTTTCGTTTTCTCACTGTTTGTCTAGGACATTCACTTCTTGGTATGTAGCTATTTAGGCCTAAACCCTATTGGCATTGAACTGCAATGCCCAGCAGCCTCAGCTTGCATAGCCACTGGTGAAGAATGAGGAGAGTTAGAGTTCGATAACATCTGGAAGGCCACACAGTTCCTACCCCTGATTTAAGTCATCATTTAGCATTGTTCAGTATTTGTGGCACTTAAAGAACCAGATTTCTAAAGTGGAAGACTGTGTTAACTTCAAAGCATCTCTTCTTCGATTATACATCTCATCCTTACCCTCTGAATTGTTTAGGCTCAGAAAGTATGCAGCTAAGTAATAAGGCAAAGTGCCCTTGTTTGCTGTTTAGAATAATGGAAATGAAATATTGGCAACAGAGCTCTCAAATCAGCACTGGTCCTTCCTTTGATCTGTATGCCAGGAAGCAAAATAAAACTACTCTTAAAAGAAAAGAAAAAAGAAAAGAAAAAAAATCATTTTTCTTACAGAGTGCCATAGGCACTTGGAAAGTGAATCTTTTTCTACATCAGAGGCTCTGCCAAAAGTGTCAATCATGCTTAGCACAAGGGTGCAAGCTCAGTATCTTTCTTTCTTTTTTTTTTTTTTTTAAAAAAAGACTTTTCAAGCTCTAAATGAGAAAAATCCTGGAAACAACAGGGCTGATCCTCTTTGTGATAAAACCCATCTGACATGCCATTAAAGCAGTTGTTGGTGAGAGGAAAGATGATGCTTAACATATTCCATCATACCTACGACAACGAGCTAATATATGTCTGCACAATTAAGTGCCAGCCTAGGCAGGTCTACTCAGATGTAAGTCCCCTTTTATTTAGTATGGCATATTCCAGTGTAAATGTGAAAAGGTTATAGCCTAGCATTCCCACTCAGTAAGCCCCCCTGAATTTAGTGAGGCTCCCATTAAAGTAAGTGTGTATAGAATTGCAAGCTTGGTCTCAGAGGCTTTGCCTGAGAATGTAGGATAGTCTTTCTGGGCCTAAGCAGACTGCCAGAAATAGTGCACATTAAATTGGGGCACTGCCCTGGCTCAGTGCTAAGGAATCATGGGAACTGTAATTTATTGTGGCACCAGAGCTCTCTGACAGAGAAGGCTCAATGTACCAGAAAAAAATACAATTCCCATGACTCCCTAGCACTGAGCCAGGGCAGTGCCTCAATTTAATGTGCACTATTTCTGGCAGTCTGCAAAGGCCCTCTGTCTGTTTATCCATCTATCATATCTACCTATCCTTATAACATAAAGAACTGAGGCATGGTGACAATAGGAAAAGATGCAGCTAGAGCAGCATCATTAGTTCTGAAGGTTTGAGAGCAAGAGGTATTAAAGGGGCAATAGACAGGGCCAGATTACTTGGTTTCATTTGGTGAAATTGCTCCAGGCCTCTTGCAGGCTAGGGGACCAGTGCTGAAGAAAAAAAGTATAGCTTTCTTCCTGTCCTTACCCTGTCACTTCCCAAACCTCATGATGTTTTTTGTATCACCAGTATTTGATGTACCACTTGAATAACTGTTGGAACAGGCCTGTTGGAAAGATGAAAATGTGGTGAGGGGGAAACCATGTATGCTGTCTTGAGCTCCTTGAAGAAGTGGGACAGAAGTATAATAAAGAAAAACGACTATGTCCACAAGCTTTTTCCAAGAATCTACTGTCACCTTCACCTCCTCTTTAGAAAAATTTCTCACTTAAAAATGTGTGGATGCTCTGGGCATTGAATAGTTGTGGAGAAGACATCATTTTTCTTCTTGTATGCTTGCATTTTCTTCACTGTGTTCCCCTCCCCCTTCCTTGTTCTATTGCTCACAGCAATGGGTAGTTCGGTCTGTTGAGTTCAATAGCAGCTGACATCCCTGCAAATTGGATTCTATAATGAAAGAGGCTCCAAAACCCATCTTAGAAGCATTTTGTCAGTTTTCAGTTACAGAACCTGCAGAATGACCTCACTGATATATTATTTGTCTAGCACTACCTTGACAAATCTAATCCTGTGCAATTAAGGCACTACCTAAAACCTCCTCACTTTTTGAAATAAAACACAAGGAGTTGAATACTGTTTTAACAATGCATTTTCATTTGAGAGAAATCTTAAAGAGTTATACAGAATAGAGAAAGGTGCATCTTTTACCATCATTGTGTTATTCTGAACAATGAGTCAATTTGCCTTCTCTGACCCAGCTTATGGAACATACAGATGTTATTTCCTTAAGAATTGCTTTGGTAAAAGGTCTTCTGAAAACAACAACAACATGTGTAAGGTTGAGCTCTCCACTCTTTAATGGAGTATATATGAAACCATGGTATGTACCATGAATTCTGCAGTGAGGGTCAGGTCTTTAGCTTAGTATTCCAGGCCCTGACATTTTAGGGCCAAAATCTGACAGTCCCTGATGATGTTACAGATGGTTTCCCTTGTCACATCACATGAAAAGTATTCAGATGATTTCACAGTGGGCAGGCTCTGGTGATATGATTCAGCATGATACATTAAACATCAACTATAGCTGAGTTATAATTAAACCAAAGAAAATTTTCCCTGCTCTGTTTTGAACAGAAGAAAACAAACTTTTATCAGTTCTGTTTTTAACACCTTTCCAAACATTGCTTTTAACAACATATACAAGTTGTAGCTCAAGCAAAGGATATTTTACAGCTCGTTTTTTACCTCTTCTTTGAGCACTTCTTCAAGCACTGATTTTAACACTGAGAAACTGTGTTAAACCTCTTCCAAGCAAAAAGAACATTTTATATTTTTGTTCTAAAATTAGTTTTCCCCATTACTCAGTTACCAACACCAGCCCTCCCTCCCTCCCTCCCTGCCTCCTGTTTCTTTCTAGAATGGGGTTGCAGGATCTTCTCTTACCCCCAAACTATTGCTGTTATTATTATGATAAATACAAGTGCTATTAAGTAAATTCTGTAGGACTTGCTTCTGAATAGATATGCATAGATAAGATTAAGAGGGGGATTATGTTTAAGATTATAATATGTTACTAGACCAGCATGACAATCTTATCTACGCATATCTATTCAGTAGCAAGTCCTACTGAATTTAAGTAAATTTGAATTTGCATTTTGTCATTTTGTATTGGGAGCAAAAAATGATTATTTTTGTGGGGAGTGGAATGGCTGGTCTTATTGGGGTCTCCATTAGGGACTGATGCAGTCCCATACCCTCCCACAGTTTCCTACCCTCCCACAGTTTCCCACCCCATAATATATCACAAATATGGTTACAAGGTGTTGAAAGCCTTTGAAGCTCCTCCAGAAGGCACAGGTTCACAGTCTGGGTATACTCTTGGATCCAGCCCTGAAACTGGATGTTCAGGTTTCTCTGGATGTCAGGAGTGCCTTTGCACAGTTAAAGCTAGTATGGAAGCTATGTTTGTTCCTTGTACATCTGACTTGGCTACAGTGAGACATACATTACTTATATCCTAATTGGATTATGGTACCACATTGTACATGGAGCTGCCTTTGAAGAGTGTTCAGAAACTTCGATTGTTTCAGAGAACTCCAGAGAACAACCAATTAATAGGTGCTGGTTACAGGGAGCACACAACCTCCTTGTTGCAACAGCTGCACTAGTTGTTGGTCTGTTTCCAGTTATGACCTATGGCTCAGGTTCAGGCTATCTGAAGGACTATATATTTTCATATGAACCAATCTAAACACCAAGATCATCAGGGAAGGTGCTTCTTTCTAGCCCAACACTTTCATAGAAAGATCTGGTGGGAATGTGGGGCACTGCTTTATCTGTGGTGGCTCCCACACTTTGGAACTTCCTACTTAGGAAAGTTAGATTGCTTCTTATTTGCTGTCTTTCACTGACAGCTTAAGAAAACCTTTCTGTTCCAGCCAGCCTTTGAGAATTGATTGTTAACAAAGGAAAAGCTTTTTGTGCTGCTGAACTATTTTCAACAACACCAACAAAAGTTTAAATAGTTTTAATTTTGTTGCTAGTTTAATATTGGTTTAATCTCAACTTTTGTTTATCGCTATATGGGCTTCATTGCAACTTTCTGTCTTTTGTGAGCCACCTTGAGACTCAGTCTGGGAAATGGATGGGATATAAATAAACAGATGAATTGATTGATGGCACATCAGGTGGGATGTGCCTTGAGTCTCTGTACTGGGAGGAAGGCGGGATATAAATAAATAAATAAATAAATAAATAAATAAAGGGATGGGTGGAAAGAAAAGAATTTGGAAACACAGACAGTAAGGGAAAGAGGAGGAATTTGATGAATTTAATTAGGAAAGGTAGAGTAGAGAAAGTGGATGAGAAGGAAAAAAGAGATGGGAGATTAGGAAGAGCAAGATGACAAATATAATCAGGACAATTGGAGAGGGAGTAGAAAGAGAGAAAGGATAAGAGAGAAGGGAACTAGGTAAAGAAGTAGAAGGTAAGTGCAACTAGAAGATGGGTAGAAGGAGAAGCATAAGGAAGGGAAGGTGGTATTTAGCTAGGAATTATGGGTGTGAGCAGGGAGAAAGAGAAAGGGAATTTGAGAGAGAGATTGTAAGAGGGGAAAAGGAAGGAGAAAATATTTAGCCAAGAGATGTGGGAGGGGGAGAAAGAGGACACGAAGGATAGAAGTTAAATTAGAGAAAGGAATCAAGTATCTAAGCAGAGCTGGAGACATTTGTACCACACTTCTTCACAACAATGGTGCAACTAATGTATACCTTAGACCGGGGGTAGGCAACCTTTCCCCTTTAAGGGCCAAGGGACTTCAGCTCCCAGAAGCCTCAGCCATGTTGGCCAATAATCCCATGTTGGCCAAAAGCTCCTGGGATTCTGGGAGCTGAAGTCCCTCGGCCCTTAAAGGGGAAAGGTTGCCTACCCCTGCCTTAGACCAAGGTGAGGATTAGGCAAAGTGGAAATGCAAGTGACCCCTTGAAAGATACCTGAATGTGAGAAAACTCCATGCATATTTATGGTGAGAGAAATATGTTGTGCTATGGGTTGCCCTTCAGTGCTAATTATGAAAACAGTAAATATCATGCCAATAACAGGTATAGAAAGCTTGACTTTATCATTCTGAGCCCCTCACTCAGTTTTTAGTTACTGTTATAGTGAAACCATTTTTATAAGTGATTTTCATCTTATACACAAGTTGTTATACAGCACTGGCATCACTAGAGGCTGCGGTGGTGTAACTCACACTGGGTGACACCCCAGAAGAGGTGTGACACCCTGTCAGGGCCTCCCCCACATGCTCCCCCCTGTGCACACCCCTTGTGCACTGTCCCATCATTTTCCCCATCAGGAAAAAGATGGGGAAGCACATGGGGAGGGAGTGCATGCTGCCCCTGGAAGCTTCACCCTCCAGAAGCCCTGCCCCTGCATGGGGTGACACCCGGTGTGGGGACATCACTGTTTCACAGATACTGTGTTACTTTTTAAAATACATTAGGATGCTACAAGTCACTGGCCTGTACTACAAAAAACCCCACACCTAAGTAGTGAGATTCATGTAGCTATACAGCAACTTTTAAAAACTCAGTTACATAACAAGGGAACTGAATTGAGGCCACACATAGTGTGTGACTGTAAAAATAACTAGTATAAATCATATTGTAAAAGGAATGAAGTTATCTCTCATTACATTACCAATTCCAAGTTATCTGAAACTAAGACCAGTGTGTGGACATTAATAGCAGGACCAGCCTTAGACATTTTGCTGCTACAGGTGAAGGATAAGATGGTGAGCCCACCAACAGAACCTGACAAGCAACTGAATCATATACACTATTGTACCTGAGAGAAGCTGACTATCCTGGATATGAGGGATCTTGAAACTGTGGTACATGCCTTGGTAACCTCACAGCTGGATTACTGTAATGCACTCTACATGGGGCTACCCTTATGCCTAACCCAGAAATTTCAATTGGTACAAACTATGGCAGCCAGGCTAGTCACAGTTACATCTAGGAGACAGCACATAACACCTGTGCTTAAATCTCTCCACTGGCTGCCGATTAGTTTCCGGGCACAGTACAAGGTGTTGGTTTTAGCCTTTAAAGCCCTACATGGCTTGGGTCCATCTTATCTCCGGGACCCCCTCTTCCCATATGACCCCCCCCTCCCCGCGGACTTCAGTCCTCTGGGAGGAACCTGCTACAGCCCATGAGAACTAGAATGTCACAGACCTCCCAGAGGGCCTTCTCTGCTATTGCTCCCGGACTATGGAATGGCCTGCCGGATGAGATCCATCTTGCTACAACTCTTGATTGCTTTAAAAAAGCACTAAAGATGGATCTTTTCCAGCAGGCCTTTCCAGAATAACTTCCCGGCCCAATGAATGTCTGGACTGTTACTCATCCCCCTCCTCTGCCGCTATTGGTCTATTTTTCTTATGTTGTTTTTACTGTATGTGGTTTCAACTGCTATTTTAACATTGTATTTGTTTAATTCATTTTTAAGGGGTGGGTGGGTTAGGAATTGGGCTGAAGTATTGTTTTAATTCACTGTCTTTTTAAAATTCTATTGTACACCGCCCTGGTTGCTGAGCAGAGGGGCGGGTTAAAAATAAAACTTTATTGTTGTTGTTGTTGTTGTTATCATCTTAAGGTGGACAGCAAAGGCCAACAAAAAAGAGGGAGGTGGTGGAAGGGGGCTGCTACCACTACCCAAATCTTTGCATAATTCTGCCTGATGGTAAAACCTACCTTAAGAATGCTCTGTAGATTAGTCAGCAGTAGAGGTGAGGGTACATGATGACCAATCGTATAATTTCATTCTATAGGCCTGAGATTTCTGTGTATTGTACCACAATCTAGTGAAGTTTGTTGGATTGCTATGTGAAGAAGGGTCTTCTCTGTTGTGTTTCACACCATGTGAAACAGTCACTACATAGAAATCAGGGGGTTCCTAGTGCCAAGTGCTTTCTCTGTCAATGGAATATCTATTTTTGTTTTTTGTTTTTTTCTAACTTGGGCATCTTCCTCATTCTTAACTATATCAGTTACTCCTGGTTTTTTAATATATTACTTTGTGGATTGTACAAATATTTGTTTGCTTGTTTTACCATTTCACATTCTGTTTTATTGTACCTATTGATACTGTGAGCCACTCTGGGATTTTTAAAATGAAACACTATATAAATGTTGGGGACAAATGAATTACCCCTAATCTTTTAACTTATTATTCAAAATATTGGTTTTCAGCTGAAGTGAAATTCAGAGTTAGTCATCTTATAAAATAGGAAAACAAATATTCTAGTCCTGAGACTTTGCAGGCATAGCTTATCTAAAACATTATATTAATAATAGTATTAGCAGCATTTTTTTTTAAAAAATAATCCTACTGATTGACATGGAGACCCAGTGTGGTGTAGTACTTTGAATGTTGGACTAAGGAGTAGTTTCCACTGGCCAAATAAAGTGACTTCTAACCACTTTGAAGGTAGATTGTTTAGATGAAGTATGAGGGGAAAGCAGAAGGAAAGCAAAATAAAGCCGTGATTCAGCTGCAATGACTTCAATTGATATGATAAGTAACTGTCTTTTGACATTACAGAGGGATGCTCCTGCTGGCAGCCAACAGAAAATAAAAGGCTGCCATCTCATTTCATAAAGGCTTTGGTGGGGGGTGGGTGGGGTGGCCATACTACCTCATTGGCTGTATTTTACCTAGATTCACAGACATACCACCTATTGCCAATTTGGATCATTATCAGGCTTGGAGTCAAAACTCTTTTATTTTCTTTTAAAAATCAGGTTTTGTAGCCCTTATAGAAGCAAGGGTGTGGAGTGAAATGTATAAACACTCTTTTGCAAGAAACAACCCCTAGTCCTGCCTTTGAGTGTGTTTAGCCAATGAGTCAAGCCTCAAACCTATGGCTGATATTTGTGACCTGCCCTCCCTCAGTTCCCAACCTAATTCCCTGGGTCAGTGTTATAACTCTGAAGGAAACTCTACCTTTTCGAAGGATATCCACCTGAAATCTATTTTGTAGAGATTCTTTCAAGCAAATCACAAAATGGCAGCATCAACATGATGTTGTATTGGCCCATCCTTCTTCAGATAGATCATACCAGTACAGTTCATAAGGTCCAGTCTCTGACCTTCAAACAGGCAGTGTCAGCATTAGGTCACAATGATACAGGGTCTCTATGCAGTGTCTCTCTTTCAGGCTGTCAGCATAATCATGGAGTCATAATGGTCACCATAGACAGATTCTTTCTTTTACTGAAGCAGGTAACAGCATCAGCAATGCGCAAGCCTCTTTCTCTCAGAGGTAAGTACCATCATCTGGGGCAGACAAGTAACTTGCAAAGAAGAGATGTGGCAGACAAGCATTTTAGCTAGTAAGGGGTTTGCATATACAGTAAGTATCCCAGGGTTGGGCTGTACCGTATGAAGTAGTGGCGGAGGAGAGCAGGAATGTAGGACTGCAGTTAAATTCACCCTTAGACTGAACCCACTCCTTTCCTCTATGTAGCTCAGATGTTTTCTAACATAGCAAAATGTATTTAAAGAGAGAACAAAATATATTCAGCCATAAAATATTTTGAAAATATACCTAGAAATGAATATTTTGAGAGTTTTTTTTAACAAGTTGCTACACACAAATTTTAATGTGAATGCTTTAAAAGTGTGTAGATAAATGTAGTAATAGGGCAGAACAGAATTATTGTTGAATACACACAAATATCACAGCCAGAGTGGTGTAATGGTTTGAGTGTTGGATTAGGACTCTGAAGACCAGGGTTTTTGCATTCATGCTCAGCTATGGAATGGAAAATATGCATGTGAGGAAGTAGACTCAAGTCTATGAAAACTCATGCTATCAGTTTCTTTCTTTCAGTTAGTCTCAAAAGTGCTGCAAGATCCCTTTGCATACTGATTTTTCAGACTAACCTGGCTATATCTTTGAACTGTACCTAGAAATAAGGATGGATTAGAAACTCACTGACTTTCAAGAGCAATTCAGAGTTCTAAGACTAGGTTGCAAGAGACAAACACATAGAAATATATTTATACCAGATGTGAGTTTTTCTGGGAGTGGGGGTAGAAAAAAAAAGGCATATTTTTAAATTACCAATTTTAATTTTGACATCAAATTTGTTCCCAAATCCATTATTTGAGGGTTGGAACTGAAACATGGCATCAGCATTTTAATATCTCCTGTTCTTTTTTGCCATCTGTTTAAGAATAAGTGAATAGATGAAATGAGCAACCGTTTTTGGATATTGCCAGAGCTGATTACAAATGCAAAAGAGTCAAGTGCTCATAGGGCTGCAACAGATAGGTTGTCTTGAATCATGAAAATGTGTTAAATTTGAAAGAAGAATCATTGTATTAATGTTTATTTTCATTATTTCTGGTTATTTGAGATTTGTCTGGTATCATCCATGAGGCCTCTGTATTAAGTCCTATTTCCATTTTAAATGGGCTTCATTTCATTTTCATAAGATCATCAAACAGCCAGAACTGATGGCTGTGTACATAATCCTTGTTTAACTGGGATGATCAAACAGAGAAGAAAACAGCAGCAAAATCCTTGTAAACAGTAATGAACATCCAGAAAAATAATGCCACAGGGCTTAGTTAAATTTCATACCCCTTTCAGTGTTCAGTTAATTCCCAGCTTCCCTTCTGGATGTTAAATCAATGGAGATGTAAACACTCAATGGTCTCAATGTAATTAGCATTTCAACATCATTCAAAACTTGTTGCAAGAAAATACACATGTTCTCTGAAGCATTTTGCATATCTGGAATGCATTCAAAGCAAACCCAGGGAATAAAATACACAAAACAGTGCACATATTTTAAAATATAAACAGATAATGTGTGCATACATGAAAAAAAACACAGAGGTACATTTCATTCAGTGGGTGAATGCTGTATAAATTAAGTAAATGGCGCAAAGAGATGTACAAATTAAGGGGAAACGTGTTTTTAAATTGTGTGAATTTCCATATGGGAAGAAACCCAAAGTCTTGCAACCTGATAGGATGAAAAGACAAGAAAAAATGCTAGTAAAATTCAGAGCAAAGAATAAGGCATTTCCATGGGCATATATGTGAATAACAAACTTGGGACACATCCATCAACTAGATCCTGAGCATGAGGAATCCTTCAGAGATTATTTCCTCTTTTAAGATCTTCTGTCTATCACCTCTGGTTGGTCATGCTGGTGTTAAGGTTGGGTCCCCAAGATAGGTTCTCAAGAGGTCCTGGGGAATGACAGCCTTGCATCAGGTGGAGGGACCTCTCCCACTAAATGGGGAGATGAGTGGGCTCATGGAAGCTTGATCTAGAGATCCAGAGAGGAGAGAAGTCTCCAAAAAACAGCTGAACTCATCCATGAGGGAGCTGAGGGAGCCAGGAGCAGCTGCAACCACAGCCCATGGAGCAACCAACAGGTGAGTCAAGCCGACAATCGGCACAAGCACCATCACCAACTTTTAATTAAGAAGACAAATTTAAAAAAATAGCTACAGTAATCAAATATTTGGAGAAGGCTGGTACAATTAAGATTCCCACTAATAAGAACTTTGAGAACATATAGAAAAGTGAGTAATTATTTACTGGTGATCACAAACAAGGAGAAAGGAGAAAAAGCTGGAAAGTGAAAGCAGAAAGGAAAGTAGAAAGGAAAGAAGAAAGTATGTATTAGAGATAAAAAGAGAGGAAACGAACTGTAAGGAGAACTTTAACCATATAGACAATTTAAGTAGATATGCCAGAGGAGCAACAATCATAATAGTGTGAAATCCTAAGAATTGACTAACTGATTAATTGATTAATTCTATAGAGGTACAATTAATTGATGATTGAACTTGAATGAATTGAATTTGAATGAACTGATGAATTTGAGACAACTAAGGAGCAGTCAAATTTGATCACAGATTTTGAATATTGATTTTGAAGTAAGAAGTAATTGATTTTGGAATATTGGCTAACCTACTGAACTTGAATTAATTTAGCTGCTGATTAATCTTAAATGAACTGTGATTATTGAGAACCTATTGGAGGAATTTGAGTTAATTTAAGGGTGTCTTTAACAAGATTTAATTGATTTAACTGGACTGATTGAATTAATAAATTGGACTGAAAAATAACATCATATTATTATTATATATAGAACAACTATGGTGAAAAGTCAGTTAAGACAACACTGTGCAAAATAAAAAAGATAATTTACTTAGAGAACAGTGCAAAAGAGTGGAAGGAAAAGAAAAGAAATGTGAAAAAAATTAATACACGCTGCACAAAGACAAAACAAAAGACGAAGACAAAGAGTGCCAAGGTCAGCGAGAGAGGTGAAAAGAAAACAATCAAGTAGAGCTGTGTGTGAGAGAAAGGAAATTAAAATAAAGGAGAACAGTGACATCTAGTGGATGTAAGATAACATAACAGGAGAAAACATCAAATAAAATCTACACTGAATACATTGAGTACATAGTAATTCTTTTTTATTATAAGACTAACAGTATAAAAGCAGTCATGTTATCAAAGAAAGCAGTTGCAGCTCAAGCAGCAGCTAACAATATACAATGAAGACCATCTTTGGAAAATCAAAACCAAAATAAACAATCAGAGCAAAATATAGTTCTGGAGGAAATAAAAAGGCTAAGGCAGGAAATGGTGAATCTGAAAAAGGAAATAAAGCAAGATTTTTGAACTGAGCTAAAAGGAGTTCAACAATCATTAGAAAAGTGAAGACCAGAAAAAACAACAACCCTGAAATTAAAGTTGAAATTTTGGAGCTAAAAATGAAAGCATTGGAGGATAAGACTATAAAAATAGAGATAACTCAAGAATGAGAATTGAATAATAAAGCAATCCAGGATCTAAAATTAAGAGAATGGTGTTTAACGACAAGAGGAGTTCAAGAGTTAGCCAACGAAGATTTGTATGAATATCTGGTCCTGATTCTGGCAGACTTTGTAGGTGATACAAAAGAAAATTTATTATATGAAATTGATAAACTGTTCAGAATCAACTTAAAGACAGCAAAAGAAAGGAATTTGCCTTGAGATGTGTAAATTTATTTTGTTCAGACAAGAATGAGAGATCTGTGTTTTTGTTAAAAAAAGCTTTGAGAAAAGATTGATGGTTGATGGCAAGGAAATTCTAATATTTAAGGACATTCCATCAAGAATATTGTGAAAAAAGAGGAGATTATAAATTGCTCACAAATCAAATTAAAAAACTGAATATCCAGTATAGATGGGAACTACCAGAAAGAATTTCCTTTAACTACAAACAAAGAAGAATTTACATCACATCAATCAACAAAGCCAAAGAATTCTGGAAAACATTAAGAAAGGACAACAAGAAAAAACAAAAAACAAAAGAACTTCAAAAGGAGAAGTAGGAACTGGAGTCAAATCAAAAGATAAAAGAAGAAGAGAGAGGGAGAAGGAGAATTAGAACCAGATCTTCCACCAGAGAGCGAGGAAGAAGAACTTAAATAATCCTTGTTTTAAACTTATTGACTTTTTCTATGTTTTCTATTTTTTTTAATTGAATATCCTATAGCAGGGGTCGGCAACTTACAGCCTGTGGGCCGGGTCCGACCTGCCGAGGCCTTGAGACAGGCCTGTGGGTGGTTGTGCTGCTGCTGCCGCCGCCACTGGTGCCGCATTTGGACACCAAAATGGCACCCACGCCCACGTGTGCATGCGCACAGTGGCGGGTGCCATTTCAGAAGGCCCAACGGTGCTGGTGCCATGCGAATTCGCACAGCACCGGTGCCGTTGGGCCTTCCAAAATGGCATTCTGTGCCATTGGAATGGGGTTATTAACCCAACAATTGATAGGAGATTGGGGAAAGGTATAAAAAAAATCAAGGGAAACTATCTGGGTCATTTGATATCTTATTAGAAAATTTAGCATGGGTGGATATCTGGTGAGCAAAATATGGTAATGCTCAAGAATTTACATATTATTCAGAAAGTCATCAGTCTATGTCTAAAATAGATATGGTCCTAATTTCAAAAATCTGGATAAAAAATATTGATAAAATGGATATCCTCCCAAGAGTTCTTTCAGATCATAACCCAGTTCAGATAACTATGAAATATAGTACTCCTAACCCCTCATGGTGGCTCAATGACAAATTGTTAATGAAAAAAGATATAATAGAAAAAGCTAAAATAACTATCAAAAATTATTTCCAAGATAACATGGATGAAAACACAAATTCAATTTCAGTTGGGGAAGCAAGCAAAGCCATCATGAGAGGCTTTTTTATACAACAGAACTCATGGCTGAACAAAAAAAAAGAAAAAAGAAAGGTTAAATAAAATTAATTCAATGATAAGAGAAAAAGAGCAAGAATTAGGGAAAAAACCAAGTAAAGTAGAGATCGTAAAAGATATTAAAATATTACAAAAACAAATCTCAATGAAAATTGTAGAGGAGGTTGAGGAAAAATTAAAATACACAAAACAGTATTATTTTGAAAATTCTAATAAACTGGGGAAATGGTTGGCATGCAGATTAAAGAAAGAAAGGGAAAAGAATGAAATTTGTACAATACAGGAAGGTAATAGGGCAATAACAGAACAAAAGAAAATAAAAATAATTTTTCAGAGATATTACTCTGATTTATATAAAGGGAAAGAAATAAGAGAAGCTAAGATAAAAAAAAATCTGGATAAGATAGAAATAAAACCCATAACGGAAGATCAGAAAACAATGTTAAATCAACAAATAACAATCAAAGAAGTTAAACAAACTATTTTTTAAAAATGGAAAGGTCCCAGGGCCAGATGGATTTATGGGAATGTATTATAAATCATTAGAGGAAGAAGTGGTGCCACATCTCCAAAAACTAATGAATGAGATTAGGACGGGTTATATTCCACCAACTTGGAATGATGCAAATATAACTTTAATACCAAAAGCAGATAAAGACCCCTCATGAGTAATGAACTATAGGCTGATATCTTTATTGAATATAGACTATTAAATGTTTACTTTCACTATAGTGGAAAGATTAAAAAAAGGATTACAAAACTGGATACAAGATGATCAGTGTGGCTTTTTACCTAAAGGACAACTTAGGTATAATATTAAATACGTCCTAAATTTGATTGATCATTTTGAGAATAAATACAATAAGAAATTAGCCTTAATATTTATTGATTTTAAATAAATATGGAAAAAGCATTTGATAGAGTAAATTGGCAAACAATTTTTGAAATCTTATCTAAATCAGAATTAGGAGATAGATTCATAACATGGATTAAAGTGACATATTCAGATCAGAAAGCACAAATTTTAATAAATAGAGAAAAAACAAAATCAGTTAAAATTCAGAGAGGAACGAGACATGGTTGCCCCTTGTCCCCATTGATATTTCTTATAGTGTTTGAAATGTTAAATATAAGAATATGGACAGAAGACAATATCCAAGGATAAAACATAAAGGGATAATGTATAAACTACAGGCTTTTGCAGATGACTTAGTGATTTTCTTAGAGAAACCTACACAAAGTTTAAAAAAATTAAATGAAATATTAACTGAATTTGAAGAAATCTCTGGACTAAAGATTAATAAGGAAAAGACAAAATGATAAAAAAATATGTCAGAAAAAGAGGAGATAGAGTTGTCAAAAATGATGGGCTATAGTGTAAGTTAAAAAATCAAAATAATTAGGAATTGAGATAACGAAAAGAAATGCAGATTTGTATAAAAATAATTATAAAAAGACATGGGCCTGCATTAAAAGAAATCTGGAAAACGAATAGTTTAAAGCTATCACTATTGGGCAGGATAGCAACAATTAAAATGAGTATACTCCCTAAGATGATTTTTTTTCGGGTGGGGGAGTTCTCCAATATCCCTGTGATATATAATGAAAAACCCTTTAATAATTGCCACAAAGATATATTGCAATTTATATGCAAAGCAAAGCAGTTTCATTTATATACCGCTTCATATCACGCTATGGGGTGTCTAAGCGGTTTACAACTGTAAGCTCATTGCCCCCCAACAGCTGGGTACTCATTTTAGCAACCTCAGAAGGATGCAGGCCTGAGTCTAGCCTGAGCCCTGGCTAGTAATGAACTCGCAACCTTGTGATCTATGAGTGAGTGGCTGCAGTACAGGCATTTAACCACTGCACCACCATATATATATATATATATATATATATATATATATGATCTTCTGCCTATGGCACCTGCCCCCCTCATAACCTGGAATGGGAAGTAAGGCAGGGGCTATACACTTTCAATGCTGCCCTAATACGAAGATTATTTTGCTGCAGACATCTTGGTATTTTAGCATCATTTCAGTAAAAAAAGAAGAACAAACATAAGAAGAGGGATTCAGTCATAAAAGAAAGATATACTAATTAATCTGAGACTAGAAATAATGGATATCTTATTAGTAAATCTAGACAAACATCTTAAAAACTACATATAACTATACATTTATCTATCACCCTAACTTGTAACATACACAAATCCATAAACATATTTAAAATGACTAAAATATTCAATCAGATATCTATAACCTTTTTCTGAGGCAATGAGGATAGATTCATTGATCTAAATCCCTTCACATCCTTCCTTATTCAATCCTTTCTTTCTTCTTTCTTCTTCTTATACACCTCCTTCCTTCAGTCTTTTTTTTGTTTCATCTAATTTCTTTATCCTCCTTTCCAGTCCAGTACCTTCTTTCTCATCTTTCTTCCTTCTTCACCTCTCCTCTCCTATGTTCTCTTACCTTCTATTCACTTGCTCTTACTTTCTGATTACTTACTATACATTCATTTTATATCATTCCTTCTCTACCTTTTTAATCACCCTCTGAATATATACAATTAATCATCCTTGGCACATATACAATTATCTTCATTTCTTGAATTAACTTTTACACTACTATAAATTATACTAAGAATAACCTACAGAAAAAGAGAAAACTTTCATTTCGTGTACTACACTTCTTTATCTAGAGTTCTCGTTCTCTCTATACCAATATCATTATTCCTCTCATTTTATACAATCATATTTCCGTGCACTGTGAACTAACTCAATTAATGCTAAGTGATTATTTCTACACATTCTCATATTCTCTTATTAAATATGACTTTAAACCAGAATGTTTTATTATGTATCTATATCCTAAAGCAAACTATTATCCTCAATTTATCTCTAAATCCTTCTGTTGCCATTGAGCCCCATTTATCTGATAAATATGAAATCATACCCTTTCATTCTTTTATAAAATTCTCTAAATTCATATTATTCTGAATGTATTATAGTAACTAAATCTGAGAGTCTGGTCCATCACTGACCAACAAATTGTAAATCTGCTTAACATGCACCTTCTTGTGGGGGAGGAGGGAGGAGTGCAAATGTTCACATGTCAAAATATTCCTTTATCTCAGGCATAGCTTCAGTCGCATGGGCTATTACTAAATGAAGTTGGTGATTAATGCAATCATGAAGCCAAATGTTTCAGTCAAGTTCTTTTGAGATCAATGCTTGAAAACCACCAGATGTGCCTTTCATTACAGAAGCTCCATCTGATGACAGAGCAATTTAATTTGTCAAAATTTAATTCTAAACCAGTCATTGTTGACAAAATTTCCAGGGATATACTTAGAGCATTTTATGACCAAAGCTCCAAATCAGCAACAAGCCTTTCTATTGGTTTTATGCTTGCAAGATATTGGAAAACTGTTGCTGCATATTCAGTCCCTTCTTCATCCCTGGCCAACAACATAGTACAAATACTTTCATTAATCTGGCCCATAATAATTTTTCCACTTTTTATGCAAGATGTGGATTTTTTTTTTTCATTTTGGATTTCAAGCCCTCATTTATTTAGCCTTTTCAGGAATTATTTTCATGATTTTTTGTAATCCCCACTCCCTTTCTCACAGAAAATGAAGATAACTGTAAAAAGAGTGTGCTTGTATCTACTTACCTTGGCTTGAATCATCCTGAAAGACAATTGATGGATAAGAAAAAAATTACAGTTCTTCAGCAAAACATATCACTTAGCTTCTGTAATTTTCCTTTTAAAAAAATTAAAAATATAAATAATTTTAAATATTCCATTTGAATTTTATATAACAACCATATATAAAAATTAACACAGTACCTACTCACTTCAGCTTCAGTTGTAAAATTCTATAATTAACTCCCTTCCTATCAGAATTGGATTTTTTCTCTACACCCTACAATCACCATATTTGGAATATACAAAAATACTTGCTATTTATAATATAAATGCTCCTTTTTAATATATTTGTATGATCTCCCTGCCCTGACCTACTCTTCATCTCCTGTTATATATTCTCCATTTCAATCCCATAAATTATTTTATCTTTTTTCTTCATTTTTGAGTATAAAGTTCCTTCATCTTAATTTCAGTCTGTATCACACCTACCTTACTTAATTCTTTATATTTCATATGGCCTTCAATCTCCTTACTCTTCTAACTACAGTCAACCTATTTCCCATTTCTTTTTCCAATGTTTAACAAGTAAGCTCCAATTTTCTTCTAGATCTGTCAATGTGTTTCCGTTGATTTTTCATGAGTCTATCTAGCTTTAAGTATTAAGGTCTCAGACCCTTCAGGGCTTTTAATGTCATTCCCAATGTCGTATATTCAGACCAGGCATGAATTGGCAGTTAGTAATAGCCCATGGATAACCAGTTCTCAACAAGGACTATTAATCCAGTTGTTGTTGTTGTGTGCCTTCAAGTTGTTTCAGACTTATAGAGACTCTAAGGTGAACCAACCTTGGCAAGTTTATTGAGTGCATTTGCCTTCACCTTCCTCTGAGGCTGAGAGTGTGACTTGCCTAATGTCACTCAGTGAGCCTCCATGGCCAAGCGAAATTCAAGCGCTGATCTCCAGATAGTTCAATACTCAAATCACTATAGCATGCTAGCTCTCATTAAACCAGTAACCACCCAAATAGAATAACACAATAGCTGCAACTTGCAAATGGATTCAGTTAGGATGATAAATGCAAAGAATTCAAACTATGTACAGAGGGTGCTCTCAAAAAGCAGATTACACAGTTTGGCTTCAGCTGTGTTCTGCAACAGAATTAGCATGACAAGGCAAAGGGTGGTATCAGTTGCTTGAGAGGCTCTGTGAGCTCAGTTTTGCTCACACAAAGAGCTACATCATAAGTCGCAATGTATCAAGGCAAGCACATTCTAGAGCTTCTTGCAATTGTTGTTGTTAACTGCTGTCAAGTTGACTTTCAATTATGTCAACCCTATAAATGAAAGACTTCCAAGTCACCCTCTCTTCAACTGCCCTGCTCAGGTCTTGCAGACTCAGCCCCTTGGCTTCCTTTGAGTCTATCCATCTGGTCTTCCTTTTTTTCTCACCGCCTTCTATCTTAACAGGCATTATTGTCTTTTCTAATGAGTATTATCTTTTCATTATATTGCCAGAATACAGCAGCTTCACTTTAGTCATCTAGGCTTCTAGGGGAGAATTCCCATTTGATTTTCTGTAGAACCCATTTAGCAGTCTTTTCAGCAGTCCATGGTATCCGAAGAACTCTTCTCTAGTACCACATCTCAAATTAGTTCATTTTCTTCCTATCTACTTTCTTCACTATTCATCTTCCAAAACCATACATAGAAATTGGAAATATGATGGCATGGACAATCCTAACTTTAGTATTTGGTGATAAAGCTTTACACTTCAGGATCTTGACTAGTCCCTTCATAGCTGCCCTTCTAAGGGGGGAGGCACACGAGTGCTTCCAGAACGTCGCGGGACGGTGCGCCGCGGGACCGCGGCATCGGCACCGCGGTGCACCATCGGCGCCTCTGAAAGGAGTGCTAAATCAGCGCTCCTTTCAGATGTCAGTGAAAGTGCGCCCCAAAAGTGTAGGGCGCACTTTCACTGGCTTTTCTGCCGCAGCGTGTGCAGACGCTGCGGCGGGAGGTTGCCCTTGGCACGCCGGCTGTGCGGAGGGCCGGCAGCTCCGAGGGCAACCTCGGGAGGAGGAAGGGGCGCCGAGCGTGCAGCTGCCCCTCCTCTTCCCTGCCTCGGAGACGACTCTATTAGTCGTCTGCTGAGACCCTAAGTCTTCTGATTTCTTGACAGTACTCTTCATTCTAATTAATGACTGAACCATGGTATGGAAAATGTTGAACTATTTCAATGCCTTCGTTGTCTACTTGAAAGTTGTGTAGATCATTTGTTGTCATTGTTTTTATTTTTTTATGTTCAACTGTAAACCTCCTTTGCATTTTCTTCCTTTACTTTTTCAGTAATAATTCCAAGTCTTTGCTGTTTTTTATGCTAGCAGTATGGTGTCATCTGCATATCTACAATTGCTGATATTCCTTCCTCCAATTTTCATGCCTTGTTCCTCCAAATTGAATCCTACTTTAAGTATGGCATTCAAATTAATCAGATAGGGTGATCAGATGAAGCCTTGCCTGACCCCTTGCCATTTGGAAACCATTCAGTTTCTCTTTATTCTGTCCTCACAGTAGCCTCTTGTCCTCATGCAAAGAGATCTTGTAGCATCTTTGAGATAACTGAATGAAATAAGTTGTAGCACAACAGTTTGGCCTACTTCCTCAGATCATGGAGTGAACATCTGAGGAAGTAGACCAAGGGCTGATACAGATGGCCTGAAAGAGGCAGCACAGAGCTGCCCCTGGGAGTAGTAGATCAGGGCCGCAGCAACTGCACGCCGTGGCCCCGATCCTCCTTTTTGCCACCCCCAAAACTCTTTTCAGCTGTGGTGGCAACTTTTTTGCACCCTCTTGGTGCAGCTTCTGTGCACGCTGAGCCAAGAGGGTGTCCTGATGCTGTGCGCCATGTTAATGGGTGTGCAGCATCAGGACAGGGTTGGGGTGGAGTTGAGGCAGCCGCTGTGTGGCTTCCTCGCCCCAACTCCACCTTTGTGCCAGTCTGCAAAGCCCCCAAGTTTACAAAAATTTATGCTTCAACATCTTTCACTCAGCTCACAGATGCTACAAGATCCTTTTGCATACTGATATTCCAGACTAACATGGCTATATCTCTGAAATCTTGTCCTGCGTACAGGTTACACATCAGGGAAATCAACTGTTGTTATTAGAAACTTTCTATTAAAAGTACTTTATGAGCCAGTTTCAGCTCTACTTAGCATCCCACATTTTTCTCATTGGGCTACTGAGACTTTCAAGAAGTTCAAGAAATGCCAGAGCAGACATCTGCATTCCTTTGACATATTTTGAAATTATATTAAAACATGGGAAGAGGGGAGAGAAGGGTCAGTTTGATTCAAAAGCAAAGTGAATTATCCTGCAATTTCCAAATTAGCATTACTCTCTCCATTGGGAAAATAAATTAATTTGTTTCCCAATGGGTTATTTATGTAACCCCTTAATTACAACATAGTCCTATCACTTGTGTGTTGCCGTGGGAATATGTGATATTGTTAAGTAACATAAATAGCACTCCACCCTTTGTAGACTGACAAACAGTATCTACAGCAAGTAGAAGAATGCATGTTAAGACATTTCAACATCTTTTATTCTCACTTTGAAATTGTGACTCATTGTATCTATCAGGAAAAGTACAGGCACTTCTCTAGATGAAATTGTTGCTATTGTTGGAGTTTATTGGCATTTCTCTTAAGGCTGAGCATATGTTCCTCATTTCTCTTTTGTTATTGTACCATGGGCTATTGTTCCATGCCTTCTGATTTAATTTGGAGGATTTTTTTAAAAAAATTCTCCAATTAATTAATTTCTAAAATTAAATTCAGAACCAGCATATCTATGTATGTATTTTGTAATACATATATATATAACATATTTCTTAACCATCCTTCATTGAAAGGATTCCATTGCAATGTACACAAGTGTAAAAATGCTGTGTAATAATAAAAATGGAATGAAATCATTCTGGCAGAGTAAAAAGAAGTAATAGTATAAAACTGAATAGAGCAAAATTTCATCTAAAGTGCTTAGGTAAATATGTAAATTTTAACCCAGCATTGAAATGAATATTTTCAAATATTCTTGCTACTTCAGTATTGACTTTTCTCCATTTCTGCTTGTTCATTAAGTTTTAATAAACATGGTGTTCTAGAATTCTTCCAATTCTGAGTATACAAGAATTTTGATGCCATAATCGTATATTGATGACAGTTTCCATGACTCCTCTCTAGGTGTTGTCCCATAAGTCCCAAAAAGAGCCTCCCCGACACATCGGGAGGGGCTCCAGATTGCACCAGCCAATTAAAAAGAGGCCGACGCCTGATTGGCTGGGCGGGCAGGAAGTCCCACCCTTCTTGCACTGCCCAGCCAATTGGGATGGGGATTCTCTAGGATCCCCAGCACACTGGTAGTCTCGTGTCTCGCAAGACTACCAGTGGGATTTGGGGCTATATAACCCCTGGCTGCCACGAGGCGGCAGCCATTTTAGGGTTGCAGACAAGCAAAGTGCTTGTCTGCCAGTAAAGGATCAGGTCTAGCATGCGTGGGCCTGTTTTGGAGGTGGAAGGGAGCATGACTTGGTGCCTCAGCTCCTTTTGCCTGCTGGGAGAGGGTTGCGGCCTGGAAATTCAGCTCGACCCGAAGAGGATTCATTTGGCGGCTCGAGCCCTTGGCCTCCACCACCTTGGAGGTTGCAGCCTAAATGGAGGCGGCTTGGACAGGATTCGTCGAGAAGCGGCCTCGGTTGGCCTTTCCAGGGGCCTGCGGCCAGTGGTCAGGTACCCTCTTGGGAGGCCCGCCAAGTGGGGGGTGGCACCCACTGGGGGCCTAAGGCAGCCAGAGCCTGCGTTGTGTGTTGTGGGCCTGGCGGTGTTTCAGTGAGGGAGGTGGTGCCCATTTAATAGGCCTGAGTGGCTGGTCTTCTGAACAACCCTTGGAACCGCCTCTGGTTGTTGGGGCTTGTGGCTTCACTTGGCTTGTCTCCCTGGAGGGGAGGCCATAGGCCAACAGCTAGACTGCAGGGCCTAGTTTTCAACTAGTGCGCTCAGTGCAGCCTGGCTCCATATGCAAGGGAAGGCCTGGTGGTGGGCCTAAGGAATTTTGGCCCTTGTGGAGTTACACTAGCCGGTGTATGCTGGCTCGGTTTCTTTGTCCCGAAGGGACTGGGCAGGCCATTGGGGTCCCTGCTTGGGACAGGTTCTGGTTTTGGGGACCCGTGCTTGGGGGTGTAATTTACTACACTTTCCCCTTTTTGGGGGAGGATTTTTTTTCCTGTTGCTGTATACATTAATTAAATAAGGACTATCTTTCAATTATTGGCTATTGGGGTATTCTCCTTAATAGGAGTACTTCAACTCAGAGCCTTTCTGGACCCCACATTCTTCATACTATTGTGTTCCATTGGTGTTTCTGAGGCTGCTATTTAATTTCATTTCATTAAGGGTTGTAGCAATTAGAGGAACACTATAACCCTAGGCAGCCTTTAGTTAGCTGGTCATCATGCCGCGCAGCAAGCCACAGTCTAAGCGGCGTGTGATTTCTGTGGGGCCCAGTACTGGGCAGCCAGCACCGAAGAGACCTGATTCACAGGTCAGGGAAGATGAAATATCAGCTCAATTGGCACAATTAGGCCGTACAATGCAGGCTTGTGTCGCAGTTTGTGAGCAGTTAGCTCGGAAGGAGATACCGGGTGCTAGATCTGGATCTCAGGCTAACCCTTCTTTAAGTGAGAATCAGGTTCAGGGATCTCAGGCTACACAGGTGCAAGCAGCTGCTTCACCTGGCATGTCATTAGATAGCACGGCACATGGTCCCCCAGCTACCCCAGCTATGGAGGTTGGGCAACCAACCGTAGCTGATGTTATGGAACTGCTGAAAAGAGTTCCTGGTGTGGAACAACAGGGAGCGGCTGCCCCTGTGCTTGAGCAACCGACTCTGGCGGATTTGTATAATTTCGTCCAGAGGGCTGTGGTTTCAGGTCATGGAAGTAGGATGGCACCTGAAACATCTGAGGTTTCTAACAGGGATGGGGGGAGTTTCTCTGCTACTCTACAGCATGGCATCCGAGCTGCGGTCACGTCACACTCGAGGGAGCTTCACAAGCATCGAGGGATGCTTCCCAGTGGTTGTCTAACACAGGTTTGTCCCAATCTTTTAATTCTTCACCATCTTGGCCCACCTCGGTATGGACTCCGGGTGGGCAAGTTGGGCAAATTTCTGGTTTGGATGCCTCTACTCCTGTTCCTCTTGGGGCACCCTCGACATCATCGGGGGCAGCTCAGGTGTATGACTCGAGGATGCTGGTCATGCAGCCCTCGGTCCCTAAGGGAAGTGACTCAAGGGCGGTTGTGACCGTGGGAGCGTTAGGCCTGACTGGAGCGGACAGAGCAGTGGAGTGCAACCCTTATACTGGGATGTCTACTCCTTTGGGATCACATCTCCTGCTCGCTACTAAAGAGAGAATTTGGAAAGGGGAGTACATTGACTTGTTTTCCCTTACATTTTGCAACCCTGAGTCGAGCATTATGGTAAAGGACAGGGTCGAATTTAGCCTTCCAAAGGAATTCCAGGCTCACAAGTGCCTTAGGATCGAGAGGAACTTTGTGAACTGGATGATGAGATTTACCATCTATAGGGGTGTGATTGAACAAAAAGACCCTTCTAGGTCTCCTGATTTCTTTAAGTATCAGGAGATTATGATTAAAGCGTAAATGAATTATCATTTTAATTCGAGGGGGTCCGCATGGCTCCAGTATGATGAGCAGTTTAGAATGAGAGCTGCTTTGGACCCTTCTTTATCTTGCAGCATGTCCAATCTGAGTTGTGGGCGGATGTCATGCTGGGGCCCTCCGCTTCGAG
The DNA here is from genome assembly GCA_026167975.1 of Phrynosoma blainvillii. Classification (NCBI taxonomy): domain Eukaryota; kingdom Metazoa; phylum Chordata; class Lepidosauria; order Squamata; family Phrynosomatidae; genus Phrynosoma; species Phrynosoma blainvillii. Next base: position 199,673,821 of record JANUYF010000001.1, on the reverse strand, counting down.
CAGGTGTGACAATGGCTTTGTGCCTATGGTCACGCAGCTGAAAGGGCAGTATGCGAGGCCTAGCATGGGGGAGAAAAAGGCAACAGGTCTCTGTTGGGACTTCAACACAGGTAACTGCAGGAGGCAGCCCTGCAGGTTTGATCATAAATATAACACCTGTGGAGGTAATCACCCTAGCACATCCTGTTATAGAGGTAAGACGTCTGGAACTGAGGTCACCTCCCAACCAAACACAGTGAGAGGAAAAAGCACCAATGCCAATTAAGTTGGACGTTTTTGCTGCATGGTTGCGGATTTACCTTAACCGGGATTCTGCACAGTATTTGTTGGAGGGTTTTTCTTATGGTTTTCGTATACCTTATTCTGGTTCGAGAGTTCACTGATTTGCACCTAATGCACATTCGGTGAGGGAGTTACCAGGAATAGTTAGGGAGAAGCTAGCCAAACAGCTGGCTGCTGGTAGGATATCTGGCCCCCATCAACATCTGCCTATTCCAATGCTAAGGTTGTCACCTCTGGGTGTTGTGCCAAAAAAGGCACCAGGTGAATGCCGATTAATTCATAATTTGTCATATCCTAAAGGGGAATCTGTGAATGATGCCATTGATCCAGCTTTGGCATCGGTGAAATATGCATCATTTGACTCAGCAGTGCAAATGGTGCAGGCATTGGGTAAGGGTTCCCTATTGGCTAAGTGTGATATAAAATCTGCCTTCAGGCTTCTGCTAGTACATCCTGAGAATTTTGATTTATTAGGTTTTCAGTTCGAAGGGATGTACTACTTTGATAAAGCAATGCCAATAGGGTGTTCTATTTTTTGCTCTGCTTTTGAGAAATTTAGCACCTTTTTACACTGGTGTGCTGTCAAGAGGTCAGGTAATCATGCTATTACCCACTATTTAGATGACATTATTTGCTGGGGCTCCCGGGTCATCAGGGTGTGAGGATACCTTGTCGGCATTTCAGGTGTTGGTGACTGAGATGGATGTCCCTTTGGTAGAAGAGAAAATGGAGGGTCCTGGCACCCGTCTTACTTTTCTGAGTATCGAATTAGATATGGTGGAGGGAATATCCCGCCTTCCAGTGGAAAAACTGGAGGCAATGAGACATCAAATGAGGTTAATGAGGGGGAAGAGCAAGGCCATGCTTCATGATTTTGAATCCCTGACAGGTTTATTAAATTTCGCTTGTAAGGTTATAGTTCCTGGACGGGCATTTTGTGCTCATTTATATAATGCCATGAAAGGGGTTTCTGCCCCACATCACCACATTAGGATTACAAGTGGGATACGAGTGGATTTGAAGGTTTGGGAGTCATTTTTAGATCAATTTAACAGAGTTTCTTTTTGGAGGTCTGAAATGCTCTTAAAGGCGGATCTCCAGGTACACTCCAATGCTTCTGGTGCACATGGCTTTGGTGTCTATTGGAAAGGCCAGTGGGTGGCTGAAAGTTGGCCTCTGTCTTGGGTAGATAATGGTTGGACCTAGGATCTCACTTTTCTTGAACTCTTCCCTATTGTGGTAGCAGTTCATTTGTGGCCAACACAATTTGCAAATAAAACTGTTTGGTTCTGGTGTGATAGCCAAGCAGTAGTCCATGTGGTGAACTCCCAAAGCTCCAAATCCTTGAAGGTGATGGCATTGGTTAGGTCAATGGTTGCACAATGTTTGAAATACAATGTGTCAGTCTCACCATGTCCCTAGTTTACTAAACCCTTTGGCGGATGCCCTTTCCTGTTTTTAGTTTTTCAGGTTCCGTCAACTCACCCCGGAGGTGGCAGTGCAACCACTGGAGGTATTGGCACATCCATGAAGCCTTGGAGAATAGAGATCAACAGGGTGATTCTCCAGTCTGTCGCTCCTTCGACACGCAAGTCATACCAGCTCACAATTTGAGCTTTCAGACAGTTTCTGTCTGTGTTGGGAGAGGTTGAGGTTTGGCCCCTGAGTATGGAAATTGTTTTGCATTTCGCAGTCCACCTTAAGCATTCTGGTTTGTCCCCAGTTACCATTAGGGGGAGGTCGATGACTCTGCCCTTTTATTCCAGAGCAGGGGGGGTACTGACCCTCCTGTTGATTTTAGAGTTTGCAGGACTTTGGAGGGATGGACTAGGGAGCTTCCTATGGCACGAGCCAACTGATTGCCAGTTACAGGAGCGATTCTCATTCAGATTTGGCAATCCCTCCAAGCTGTGTGCTCTTCACCACAGGAAGTTCTTTTTTTTTAGGGCAGCTTTTTCTTTGGCTTTCTTTGCTGCCACTAGAATAAGTGAACTTGTCCCTGGCTCCCGCTCTGATAAATCAGGCAGGGCACTTTGTTTATCCGACGTCCAAATATCATAGCAGGGCATTCAAGTCTGTTTCAGGCATTCAAAGACTGATCAATTGGCTAGGGGACAAACTGTAGTTTTGTCCAGGGTGTCTGAGGGTCAGATCTGTCCTGTTTTGGCATTGTCTGACTACCTCAGAATCCGCCCGACTACCCCTGAGTATTTGTTCCATGTCTCAGGCTTTCTGTTGACCCAGTTCCAATTTCGAGCTGTGCTGCAGGAGATGTTGAGACATGCTGGTTTGCCGGCGGATCAGTTTTCTTCACATTCTTTTCAAATCAGGGCTGTGACTTCTGCTGCTGCTCAGGGCTTAAGTGATGCTGCGATCTGACAGATCGGGCATTGACATTCTAGGGCTTTTAAATCCTACATCCGTACTTAGTGGTTGGTTGTAATGTTGATATCGGTTAGTTAGAGTTATCTATTTATTATAACTTCTGTCCCTATCAAGCAGGTTCGGAGCAGGGTGATGTATGGATCATTGGTCACAGCCTTGTTTTTTGGGCTGAGCATCACATCCTTCAGTATCAACGAGACCCGAACTTAGGGATAGAGGAGATCCATTGGATACGCTGGTTTGGACGCAGGGGCATGCTGTGGGGAGATCTTCTCCCACGTATCATTGAACTTTTGGTGACTGTGTCACCACCCAAGATTCTTGTGGTTCATTTGGGTGAAAATGACTTAGTGAAACTTCCTTGTTTCCAGTTGGCCAAGCGAATCTTGAGGGACATGCAAGACATCCAACGAAGATTGCCTCAAACTGTAATAATGTGAACCAAGTTTTTGCCATGCCATACTTGGACAGGGGCAAGGAAAGACTCTTCTATCAATGCGGCTCGTTGGTGGTTGAATAGATTTGTGGCCAAGAAATGTGGGGGTTTAGGATTTTTGGTTGTAGAGCATGTAGGAATTCAGGTTTGTATGCCACATCTGTACAGGGGCGATGGGGTTCATCTCTCCCCTGAGGGATGTGATGTCTATTTAGATTCGACTGCTCATCACATTGAACAAGCTCTACTGGGGGGGGAGAAGGGATGCTAAGCTAGGCTGGCCCCCTCCTGTGGCGGGCAGGGACATAATTCAGTTGATTGAAATCACCAAATTGGATTACTTGTTTGGATGAAGAGTAGACATCATAGGGTTAACTAAATTCTCTATGACGTCAGCACTTAAATTGATGACGTCACAACTGGATTATATCATGTGTTTAGTTATGACGTATATCTGGTGTCGGGGGGGGGGGGAGGGGGAAGATGATTTATTGGTTTGTTCTTCCCATGTGTTGAGAAGGGCTTGGTTTACCCTGATAACCCATTTAGTTATCTGCATTGACACATGTGTCAAGAACAAAATAATTATGATGGATGTTATTTTGTTAATGAAAATGGTTTTGACCCTGTACAGATAAAATAAAGTTGTGGCCAATTTTTACCCATAAAGAATTGCGTGCAGAATCTTTTTGTGCTGGTGCAAGAAACAATTCTGGATTAACTGCATGCTAGCCTTTGATATCTTCTGAATCAAAGTATATATTTGGACCCCAAACTATTTTGCCTTCTCACAAGTTCACCACATGTGATAAAATGTCCTTTCTTGCTGTTGACATTTCCAACACACTTTTGAAGCTCTTTCATACATTCTAGACATTTCTGGTGTCATGTACTAATTATAAATCATTTTATAAAAGTTATCTTTAAGATTTCAACACAATACAAACTTTAGACCCTTTGACCACATCTTTTCCCATTTGTTTCATTTGAATACTATAGCCAAAATTTCTAGCCCATTTTATTACACAAACTTTCATTTGATCTCCTTCCATTTCAAATCTTAACTGCAGTTTATACATTTTACCAATCACATTTTCATCACCTGTACATAGATGTAGTTCAAACTCTGATTTATCTTGTTCAATACCAAATTTCTATTTATCCATCTTAAATCTTTCATATGGTTGCAAATATGAAAACCATTAAAAGCCATACCCTCTCCCAGTAGGGTCTCCTTCATCTTCATTATACATTGTCCTTGGTAATTTCCCAACATATCTTGGTACCTTAGCCATTTTTTCTTGTCTGGTGTTTGTCTTTGATATAAAGCCTCTTGTCCTGAGATCTCTTGAGGTATTTTGGGGCACAATCTTGGTTTTTATCTATTCCATATTCTCAGTAAGGCATATCTCACAGTTAGAGTGGGTCCTTGGCATCTGTTGGTATTTGGTTCCAGGACCCACCATGAATGCTAACATCTGTGGATGCTCAAGGCCCATTAAATACAATGGCATAGTAAAATTGTCCCGTATATAAAATGGCAAAATCAAGAATTGCTTTTTGGAATTTGTATATATATTTAATATTTTCAAGCCATGGATGCTTGAATCTACAGATAAAGAATCTGTGGATATGGATGGTCAATTGTATTAAGAATATCTACATTCACTAATGACTTTATTGTACCATAAATATCCTAGCTACCCAAACCTCATGCCCTTCTAAATCTAGTTTTGTTTCCCCCCCCCCCAACATCATCCATTCATTCCACCATACCAAACAGCGGGCAGCAAAATACAATTTCAAATTCGGTAACCCCAGTCTTTGCTCTGCATATTGCAACACGTTAAGTTTAATTCTTGTTTTTTTCCCCTTGCCATATAAATGTAGGGCCCCTACAAATTGCTTTGTGCTGTCTTGGAGGCAGGGAAGGGGAGGGGCAGCCACACACCAGGCGCCCCAATCCCTCCCCAAGGACGTCATGATGGCGCACGCTGTTACACACGGCGCACGCCGTCAAGATGTCCTTCTGGTGCAGCATCCTGATGGCTCTTCGGGCACCCTTTTTGCTAGCTGTGGAAGGACCGGCATTTTGGCGCTCCTTTCAGGACTGGCAAAAGGATGGATTGGGGCTGATACATGGGGCAGCCTCAGCCCCAATCCTCTGCTTCCCAGGCGGCCCAGGGCCACCCGTCTGCATCCCCCCTTAGATGTGTCCCTCTGCCATTTTAGTACATCTTTTGTCAAAATTGGAATAAGAACAACATTCTGGGTTGAACATTAATTTTTGTGACAGAAACTATCCCCAACAGTGACAAGTTTAATTTCTCCTATCTACTCATATCTTTCTTAATCTCATTCCATTAGAATCATAGAATCATAGAGATGGAAGGGACCACAATGGCTATTCAGTCCAACTCTTCTGCCATGCAGGAACTCACAATCAAAACACCCCCAACAGATGGTCACCCAGCCTTTGTTTAAAGACCTCCAAAGATATCTCAACATGATTGTTTTGAGATAACATCATGTTCATATTTGTCAAATTAACACTTTAGGCTCTGCACCTTCTTTTCTATTTTAAAACCTGTTTTATCCATCAATTCAATTTTGCCTTCCTTTCCCATATTTTTATCAGCATCACAGTCTTTTGCTTATTTATCACAGTCTTTTGCTTATTTATCTTAGATCCTGCCAGGTCACAAAATTGTCTTAATTTCATTATCAATCATTTTATACACTCTAAAGAGCGTTCCAAAGTTAACACTAAATCATCAACAAACATGCTTAATTTATAAACTTTTTAAAATGGCAACTCAAACCCTGTTATCCAGAGATGTAGTCCAATGCTCAATTAACTACACCAGTGCACAGTTGTGTAATACATTTCTGGTAAATGGGTATTCAGAGAAAGACCTCTGCATAACATCTTAAAACATGGGCAGGTTGGTATGGAAAGAAATGATCATTCAGGTATTTGTTTCCCAAATAATATGTACCTGCATATTATGCAACAGTTTTAAGTATGCAACCTCCCCACAGGAGTGGGAAACTGTGGCAGATATAGGTGTCAATTTTTCTGCTCCCAAATTATGAGAATGGCACAAATAAACTGCTAATAAAAGAGGCAAATGAAGAAAACACACACCCAGAAGTAGATAATTCCAATTCTTGTTTTGAAAAGAGGTAATTACTATATCCCATCACTATTCTCACTTCTGCCAACCTAGCAATTTGAAAGCATGAAAATGCAAGTAGATAAATAGATTTGACTTTGGTGGGAAGATAAACAGTGTTCTGTGAAATCATGCTGACCACATGATCACTGAGTAGTCTCTGTCAACACAAGCTCTTTGGCTTAGTAATGGAGAGGAGCACTGCCCCCTACAATTGGACACAACTTGACAACCTTGTCAATGGGGAATACCTTGTTGGTGTGTGGATGATGAGTGTTGTAGTGATGCCCTTTGGCACCCAGCAGAGTCTGCAGGACAAACTGGCTGCTGTGATCCACAGCCACTGTGTAGATATGCCATCAACTGGCTCAGCTTCCCTTCTCCAGCATCCTGTCTTCCTCAGTCAAGAAGACACATTGTAAAGTCCAAAAGCATAGCTTTATTAATGCATATAAAAAGTAAAAATAAGATAACTAAGTAAAATCCATTGTGATGAACTTGTCCAGTTCAGCCATATAAGATTACATCTTTAACAATCCCAAAAGCATTAGGATCCAACTTGTTGCAGCATCCAGCCACACACGCTCACATCTTGAACAATAAACAATTCTAAACAAAGGATTTTCTAAGCCCATCCCATACTCCACCTTCTAGGTGTTAACCTTATGTTAATTGGATAATATCTGTATGATACATGCTAACCCAGCCTCTTGCTGTCCATCATCCACCACGTGAATAACTTTCCCAAGCTAACAATTATTTACGTATTTGATATCTCTTTGTTAACCATAACAAAGTCTGGTTCCATTAGTTCTATCACTGGGAAAGTACATTGTTGATGTCTCTGTTACCACCTGGCGTTGATTCACCCTGTTTCTCTAAATATTGTTTGTGCCTTGTCCAGAAACTGTTTTCAAGTGGAAAATTACAGACACACACACATCTCTACATTTCACCTTTGACTATATATCCCATTCATTACCTTTAATTATTTGATATTAAACAGAGCACCTTCTCTTTACAGCACATTTAACTGATGGGCTGGTTTCAGTGGTGCACTTCTGCTGCTGAAGTTACAGAATCCAACAGAAAATGATGGGGTGATCACCCTCACCACCACTGTACTTCTCCAATGCAACCCCAATATTAACTCTGTTGGACAAGAAAATCTTCTAGAACCAGTTTCTGGACATTTTATTGGGCTGCAGGGGGAAGGGGAAGAAAATTTCAAAATCTTCTCTAGAAGAATGTTGGATTTAATTCAAAGCTGTTGTAGTTGTCATAATATTGGAGTAGTGGTAGCAGTTTTAATAGTTTTCTTCATGCAAACTCTACTGAAGGATGTGAAAATCTATCCATCTGGATTTTGTTCCATTTCTCTAGCTTCCACATGCATCCTCATATCATACTTTTTTCATTGGCAGGAGAGGCGGGCCTCACAAGTGAATGAATGCACGTTTGTTTGCGTGCTTTTGAAATGCATATGCATTTTTGTAAAAAGGGGCTGAACAGTCCTTTGTTAGAGTTTGTTATGGTGGGACTCACTCACCCAACTTTTTTACTTGGTTGGCAGCCCAATAGATCTTTTTGTAACCAGGACAGGAGTTCTGCCTCAGAGATAGCTCACTATAGGGGAATTGAATATAAGCTTAGTTAATGACTGGATTACACAGCCTTGGGATCATCTCTATATATACCCAGGTTGGAGGCACAAAGAATCACAGAGGCAAATCCTTAGTGAAGTATATTTTATTTTACAGGGGAAAAACCAACATGCACAGTTAACAATCACTCACACAGGCACACAAGAAGTGAGATATAAGGTGTTAGATGTTCTGGAAGGCTGACAGCAGGGCTGATAGCCAAGGCAAGGGAAAGTCCCAAACCAAGTCCTAGTTACCAATATGAAGGGTCAAACATGGTCCGAAGGTTGAGGGTTCCAGAGAAGCCAAGAGTCAAGGCAGTCCAAGGTCCAGGTTTTCAGAAATCCAAGAGTAGTCAGCGGTCTGAGGGTCAAGGGGTCTGGGTAGTCCACAATAAGTCAGGAGTCAAGGGTTCAGGCCAAGGAGCAAGGAGAGCCAGAGGATTTCACCAGGAACCTCAGATAGTTTCTGGCACCGAGGCAGTGCTTTCGCACCTGCTTAAATCCCCAAGCTGCCAGAGCTCAGTTGGGGCTGATAACCTTGATTACTTCGGCGTGTTACATAAAGCCTTCTCGAGTGCTGAAGGCCCTGGTGAAAGCTGACGCTGAGTGAAGGTAGGCACAGTCTCTTGATCCTCCTCCATGTCCAATGGTTCTGTTGTTGGGAGGCTTGGCTGTGGAGCGACCTCCTGAGATGCCCCCGGTTCTGTTGGAGACTCTGTGGAAATTGGGAAAGCAGGGCCACTAGGGCCAGGCTGGGGCTCCTCTGCTGTAGGCTCAGGGCCCAGAGGAAATTCTGGCTCATCGTCCAAGTTCCGGCCAGGCAGGGCATGACATTAGACTGGAACAGAGTAAGGCCTTCTAATGGAGATACGACACCTCTTCGAAAGCTGCTCTTTTTGATGACTGTCCAGGATGGGGAAATGAGAACTTGATCACTCCGAGGCCATCAGAGTTTGGTAAGCAAAAGAGGGGTCTAGAAAAGTGTAAACCAGCAGCACCTCTGCCTGCAAACCTAGCTACTACAACTAACAAAGGAAAGGTCTATTAATTTATAGGAATTTTGTGCTCTGGGGCAAAGTCCAGAGAATTGATGTGGCCAAATGATTCAAATTTTTCATGTGCCTAGGTGACACTTTGAAGTGGGGTCTTCCAAAAGTGTGACACTAGGGTATTCTTGTATCAGGATGGCTTAAGTGTCAGGTAGATGGAGTTGTTTACACCAACTGGAGCCACCCCATTGTTTCATAGCCAGGTTCTTTCTCACCTCCTCTTACATATCTGGAACATAAATCCTCTTGGCGACTCCTAAGCTAGCCGACGTGACCAACTCACTTGCAAATAATGGCGTCCACATTAGGATCATAGAAGCTGAATCTATTTCATCTCTGATATCAAAAGAGGAGGGGTAGCAATAGTAATAGCAGCTTCCGTTATATACCCCTTTATGCAGTCTAAGCAGTTTACAACTGTAAGTTAATTGCCCCCAACAAACTGGGTATTCATTTTAGCGACCTCAAAAGGATGCAATCCTGAGTGAAGCCTGAGCCCTGGCTGGTGTGGAACTTACAATCTTGTAGTTTGTGAGTGAGCTGCTGCAGTACAGTCATTTAACCACTATGCCACCAGGGCTCCTTGCACCACCAGCCTGAGCCCTGGCTGGTATTGAACTCGCAACCTTGTGGTTTGTGAGTGAGAGGCTGCAGTACAGTCATTTAACCACTGCACCACCAGGGTAGATTTAGGTATGTCCAGGGCTAACACTTTTTTATTCTACCACTTATGTGAAGGTGATGAAGGTGATGGCCATTATTCCACTAATTCTTCATTGCGAGACTTAAACTCAGAACTCTCTTAAGTGTCTCCTGCACTATAACTCTCTTTAGATGTCAGCCCTCTGGGTTTCAAATCTTTTACCCAGCTTGGCACCAGCTATTCTTTGACAGCCACATAGCCACTATCTAATGGGACTTTCTTCAATGTTGGTAATGTTTTTAATGTGTTTCAGAAATCACTTCAGACATTTGCTTGTTGAAACAAAGTAAGAAATGTATTTACAAGTCAGATTGAATACAGTATCTATTTTAATGGATGGTGTTCACAATACTTTATTAGTTACACAGTTTAACAGTTTCTTTAGCTTGTCTTGGTAACTGTTTCTTTATAGCTTTATATATGTCCCCTTACAAAATAAGTTCTAACAGAAATGTTATTAAATTTTTGTATCTTATGACCTTTCTGGCTATCTGTGACTCCACTAGCCAGCAAACACTATGTCTCCCACAGGAAACTACAACAATTTAATGAAGGACACTCTTTGTCCCTTTCTTGGGTACCTAAAACCCTTTCTAACTGTCCCACACAGCAACCTAACCAAGCCTCAACCGCTCTTCATCCCCCAGGGCACATTACACATCAACCACCTTTTAAACCTGCTCCTCCCTCTTATATACTCACTCTTGGAAGCAACCCCCACCTTTTCCTAGCTTCACTCCCATTGGCTAATGTCAAGGATCTAATGCAGGGGTAGGCAACCTTTCCCCTTTAAGGGCCGAGGGACTTCAGCTCCCAGAAGCCTCAGCCATGTTGGCCAATAGTCCCATGTTGGCCAATAGCTCCTGGGATTTTGGGAGCTGAAGTCCCTCGGGCCTTAAAGGGGAAAGGTTGCCTACCCCTGATCTAATGGGTGGTTACCTCTCAGGGATGTTTAGCTGTGGATTTCAGTAGTGACAAGAAGGCCCTTGACATCCCTTCCATTTCTACAATTCAATGTAATGTATTTTATTTATTGTAGATATGGAGCACATTAGTACTATGCAGTCTTTTTTCTCTCTGGTGTTTCTCTTCAAAACAGTTTAAGCAAGAGAATGAGAAGCACATTTAAATGCAAGAATAAAATTGTAAATAGTGTTGCACCACCAATGGGCACTGCCATGAAAGTTTACTAGCTTATCTGTTTCTTAGAGAGTGATCATGGACACCTACTCAGTTGCTATTATTGATACACTCAGAGAGACCCTCACTCCACACACCCCTTGCCATTTTTTAATTTGCTAAAAAGGAGTCTCAGTATTGTTTGAGTCTGATCTTTCAGTGTTAGTTCTCATACCACTCATGCAAGTAGATGGCAGAAAAATGCTGTTATGAGCAGGGATTAACCATCAGTAATACATTCTCCATGTGATCACAGCACAAAAGCACCTCTCAGGCCAGTACTGGCTAGTGGCTCTGATATCAGTGGTGTGGCAAATCTAGTCTGGGTCTCAGTCCAAACTTTGAAGGAGCTATACAAACTGCTGGATTCTATCTTGGCAAAAGGCTCAGCACCTTGGATAACTCCTTTAAAGTTCAGATCAAAATACAAAATGGATTCATGGACCACTGACCTGCAAACTGCCAGCTTCCTCTGTGTAAGGGCTGGTGATCCCAAGGTCACCCTCAGGACACTTCTGGTGTGCATTTTTTTTTTTTTGCTTCTTTTCAGCCCTCACCCCCAAAGAGACATAATTTCAGCCTGCTTCAGGGAGGAGGTAAATTTTTTGCCTCTACCTTGTCAAGTCGCTCACACTTGTTTTTAATAATGTGATTGTCATCAGCAGGTAGCATGGCAGGAAATACTTCCACACTGGCATGGAAGAATGCTGTCCTAGGTATGTGAGCATAAACCACCCTGCAACCTTCCACAGCTGTATTTGCTGGCTGGCTGACTGACTGACTGAAAGCAGAATGTCTTCCAGATACCCTGTCCCCAGAAGGATGAGGATGGGGAAGTAAAGACAAAAGGATAATAAGAACTACTGAAGTTCTTACTCATTGGAGTGACTTATAAATGAAATACTGAATTCAATTGTTCAAAATGGCAATGATGATTTTAACCCAGTGGCTTTGGCCAATGAAACATCAGAGATGAAATACACATGGAAAACACTGTTGAGAAAGATGTGTTCATTCATTACATACCTTGCAGTGTAAATAGATAAGGATCTCTGTTTAGAGATAATCACATCACAATTCCTGCTCTACAAGGGCCAAGCTAGTTGTGAATGATGTAGGAGAGCTTTGAACAGGATGTTTGCTTGATGCAATCTTCTCCAACCTGGTGGACTCCAGATGTGTTAGACTATGGGAATGTGAATACTTTGAATTCTCACTGCAACAGGAGCCATTTTTGATAGTATTGTTATGGTGTAACAGAGCCAATTTTAGTTCTCAACCAGAGCTAAAACATGGTGTAGAAGTGTGCTGGTAATTAAACTGCAATTGCATGAGTTTCAGAAAATGGGTAAGCTGTAGCTGTGCAGAGAGGAAGAGCAGACAGACAAAGGATGATGGAAATATTAGCTACATTCCATCTTGCATCTTAGAAACAATGTAGGGCAGCTAGTGGAAATTCTTGTTATACTACTCTGTGGAAGTAATGTGTGAGGTAAACTGGAGAGGTCCAGGAAATGAACATGGGGAAAAGGGTTATGGGGGAAATTTGTGTGGTAAGCAGTCTGACCTTCAACAGATGGGGAACAGCCAGACACCTGATAAGAACAGCTGGATAACTGCTGTTGTTGTTGCCTTCTCTTCAGTATCTGCCACATCAGGCAGTAATCTCACTCTGGCCCTGTGGATAATGTTAATTATAGCCCTGAATCAATTGCCAGAATTGGCCTTTTTGTGGCTTTGAATAAATAACAACTGACAGAAACAGGGGAGTGTTATGGTTGTATACCTTGTCCCCTTTGGTCTTTTCCAACTCATTAACCCTCTAGTGGAGTCTGTACTTGAACTTTGCTCCTCCCTTTGCTTTTCTTCTTTTCCTTCCAAACCTGCAATGGAGATTATTGCACTGAAGAGTAACACTAGAGGAGGTGCTACCTTCCTTTTAAAGAAGCCATTCAATTTGTTATGAATGGCCGAGTGTAGGTCTTTTTTTGTTTTTTGGTTTTTTTGTTCACATTTGGGACTTAAATTTCAGAGCTCAATAGAGTGAATGGAAGCAATGATGAAGCCAAAGCATGAAAAGAAAGAAGAATGGGGAGAAGGGAATAAAAGCCAACTGAGACAAGCAATTACAAGGTGTATTACCTACACCGGACTGGCCTACAAAGAGGGGGGGAAAGTCATTGTCCCTCAGTGCTCCCCCATCTCCCGCCCCTCCCAATTAAAGGGTAAAAGAAGAGGGAAATGAATATTTGTCCTTCACGGAATTGCAAAGCTATTGCCAGAAAGAATAAAAGGAGCTTTTAGGACATAGCAGCTGCTGTAGCCCCCCTTCTCGCCAGTCATGGTACTTGATACTACAATCTAACCTCTTAGTGGTTTGCTGACTATCTTTTGAGAACCACAGGAAAGGTATTCAAGGTGAAGACAATAAAAATGTCAAAGAGAAGGGAAATTTAGAGTTTTAAAAGACTGTTGACTGATGTGCAGGCCAGATCAAAGGGAGAAATTTACCAAGTATTTATAATTAGGATGCTAATAGGGGTTAATAATAGAAGCCAAAGCAGAAGGGTGGTGTCTTTGTTGTTTTCATTGGAGGGGGCGTACAGTGAAAAAAGCAAACCATTCATTCCATTAATCAGTCATTCATATTTTCTTCTTTGCACTCATCAATGAAAAGGAAGTTTCTTTGTAGACTATATGTGGATTCCTTTGCTTTTAAAACATTTTTACTGGATAGTTTGGAGGAAAAACACAAGATGGGGCTCAAGCACAATCATCTGATATTTTGGATTTTTTTTTTAATTCTCTTCCTGCTAGAATAGTTTTGTCTCTGCCCCAGCATGCAATTATTTTAGCCCTAATTACAGTAGTGGTTGCTGTTATTCTTTAGCTTTCAGACAGAATTGTCCTTTGGTGATTAATGGGGCCAAAATCCTGTACCATTTTAGTGTAGCATAAATATACAACAAAGTAGTTATGCTGAATCCCACAGTTGCACAATTGATTGTACAACAGGATCACACCCTTGAACTCACCTAACAGTTGATTAGTTCTCCATGTGTGGGGAAGTCAGCAATGTGGGAGGATTCTGGGTATGTGTGTGTGTTCTTGAAAAATGATTGACTGTCCTAGAGGCCACACTTATGAAACCTGTGAGAATGTGTAACTGTGTATGCACCATTTTTTTAATGCTAGTATACTGCCCCAAGAGAATACTGGCCCATGTGTCAAGCATGTTGACTACATTTTAGAATGATCTTTGGAAACAGCAGTGTTTTCTATATCTGGAGCAATTGACTAGTAAATCTATCTTGATCTGTTAGTTCAATGTTCAGTGTTTAAGCACTGTGGAGCTCTTACCTACTTTACAACAGAATGTCCTAGATCTGTGCCACTCAATGTAATGGTCCATAGACTATTGCTGGTTCATGAGGCATTGGCTACCTGTCTGCAGTAATTTCAAAGCAGTAGCTTGCAGGAAGTTTCCAGGAAGGAAGGAAAATGTAGTCAATGGGTTCCAATATGTTGCTGGTCCCTGGCACATTGGGGAGGGGACTGTCTACCAGTTTCCCCATATCATACAGATTAAGCCCTGCTCTAGTTGAGTCACAAATTCTCAGTCCTATCTTTCTGTCTGGGGTAGCTTTTACAGTGAGTCTTTGCAGCATTCAAAACCCTCAAACCTATACTGACTGAGAAGTAGGTACCCTCAAAGGGGCGGGGGCATAGCTTGGAGAGATGGACTCCATTTAGCTCTTCCACTCAGGTGTCAGAACTGCCCACTCCCCACAGTTCAGTAAATCAGCCTTCTGTATTCAAACAGCAGGACTTTTTTTTTTCAGCAACTGGAGAATAATATATTTTAATATATTTTATTTATATACCGCCCTAGTGGAAAACCAATCTAGGCGGTGAACAATAAAAATTGTCAATTACAACAAGTTAAAACAACAACAACCCCCCCCTAAAACATTATTAAATCAAGTACAATTAAAACAGCTGCAATTATGAATGATAGGAATATAGGATAACAGAGGAAGGAGGAATATTAAAGGGCAAAATGTATCCCAGGACAGTTATGGGATTAAGATGAAGTTCCCAGGAGGAAAGATTAGAACTAGAAGTCTGTAAATGGCTGGACAAAAAGCATGAATGTTTCTGAACAAAGGATTCTCACTCCCAGATGGAGGTAATCTTGGACTTCTCTTCATGTGTAAGCAACAGGTCTATCACCCACCACCATTCCTATCAGTGAATCGATTATGTAAACTGTGATTTTAATTGATCTAACCTGGCTAAGTGACCTAAGATGGCAGGATTTCCAAATATGGCCATGGCATGTTCCCAACATTTAGGGTGCCCTCTCAGCTCATTATTAAGACATCCCTTTAATATCAAACTGATACCAAAAAGAGGGGGTGCAGAGAGAGGCTAGACCTTGGGTTACTATTACCCTCACTGATTTGCTTCCTACAGTAAAGTAAGATAGCAACCCTGGGATCCTCTCCCACTTCCTAACAGTCCCGGATAATGTCCTTCCTTTTGGGTCCTAGGTCAGACTGCCTGAGGTCCATGGAGTACCCAAGTGAAAAGAACAATAAGGATAAATGGACCCAGAGAATACATTGAACTATCCAAAACACAAACTCATTAAAAATATAAAGCAAAAATAAGATTAAAGAGGCAGTGTGCTGTACTGATTTTACTGCTAGACAAGAAATCCAGGTGGTCAGAGTTTAAATCCCTACCTGCCTGTGGAAACCAATTGGTGAGCTCACACTCTCCCTTCCTTTAGAGCAGCGGTTCTCAAGGGGGGCACGAGGCTCCGTAAAGGGGGGCCCATTATGGCTGGAGAGGGAGATTGTCCCAGCGCAGAAGGGAAGTTAACAGTAAGATGTCTGCAGACAGAACTACCATAATCCACAAGCACAAGCATAGAATAAGCAATGCCCTGCCTTATATTTTTGTGGGCTTTTACTTGATTTGCTTAAAAAATTAAAACATCCCTATACCCATCCTTATTTGTCCACCCCCCCCCCCTTTGTGCACTCTCACCCTTATCTCTTACTTTCTTTTCCCATGAGACTGGGAAATCCTCCTCCACACATCTCTGCATTCTTCAACCAGGCAGTTATCTTCTCATTGGACCAATTGTATACCACTATAATCCCCATCACTCCCAATATATAACTGTAATATAATATTTAAAACATAAGAACCCCTATAATACTAATTTAACAAATGAATATAACAGTCTCTGCCAGATTCTGACAACAAGATTTGATGATACAAGTCACTTCACCTTCTCACCAATGATCAAATAATGGGTTACTGGATACCAGTGTGTGGTGCAGGGGTTAAAGTGTTGGACTGGGATTTGGGACATCCTGGTTGAAGTTGTCACTCAGCCATGAAAACTCTCTGGATGATTTTTGGACCAGTCTTTCTACTTGACCTATCACACAGGGTCATTGAGAAGACAAAATGAAAAAGAGTATGAGAGCTACATGTTCTACAATGACTTCACTGGAAGGAAGGCAGGACATAGATGTAACTAACAATCTGTCCTACAGTTGTGCTGTCTGCTTTTGTCTCATTCTTGGATGATCCAAAGGGACCTAATGTTTAGACAATTGGTGGGAAACTTCCTCAAAATATACAAAGCAGTGAGGAACAGTTGGGAGTGTAGAGCAGGAGTTCTAAATGTAAAGAGCACTTCATGAGAGAAGCTGTGCAAAGGTCTCACTGTTCTAGTATTCTTCCCAACAGAGTTTCCTGACTGTTGGGAAAATAGTTTTTCAACCTGGAAACAAACATTTATAAATATTTTTTCCATCCCTATGTAACAAATCATATACGTTATTTCAAAGAGCCAGTGATTCGTAACATGGGCTTTACTCCTGCTTGGGATCCTGGAGTTCTTTTTATTGTAGGCTCCTCCCTGCAGTACTCCTACCCTTTACTTTAGGGAGTTAATGCTGGATAATTTGTAGGTATTTTCAATTTCTCTTTTTCTAGACTCTCATTGGTTTATGAGTTGGTAAGATGCAGGAAGCTTACTTAAATCAGTTCATAATGTTTGTCCATCTAGCTCAGGGTAGGCCCTCCGGATATCACACCCAACAACATCTGGAGAACTTCACTTTCCCCAACCTTGATTGAACTAATGTCATCTACTTTGACAGTGGCTCTCCAGAGTCTCAGATGGAGGGTGTTTCTTTCATCTGCTACTTGACACATTAGAAGCAGATGTGTCAAGTATTGAAACAGGGAACTTCTGTTAGAAAATCTCTTAGCTCTATTGCTGAGTTGGCGGGATGCAGACGGGTGGCCCTGGGCTGCCCTGGGAAGTGGAGGATTGGAGGCAAGGCTGCCCCACGCCTTGGCCCCAATCCACCCTTTTGCTGGCCCTGAAAGGAGCACCAAAATGCTGGTCCTTCCAGAGCTGGCTTAAAGGGCACCCAAAGAGCTGCCACACAGCTCTTCTGTGCCCCTTCTGGCACAGTGCATTGGGACACTGCGCTGGAAGGATGTCTTGACGGCATGCTCAAGGAGGGGTTGGGGCGCCTGCTGTGTGGCTGCCTCTCCCCTTCCCTGCCTCCAAGACAGTGCAAAGCGCTGTCTGTAGAGGCCCTTAGACTCCCTCCTCCAAAGAATGAGATATAAAAACATATTCTATCCTCATTTCATGATGAGTTTAATGTGGAGAGTCCCTATAAGTAATTCCAGAGTTGAAACATGCATGCTCTCTGTTTTAGTCATATTCTTGTATGATAGGAATTTAGAGACATAACTGTGTTAGTATGAAATATCAGTACACAAAAGGATCTTGTAGCACTTTTGAGACTGTGTAAAAAAAAAAAAGTGGTAGCAAAAGCTTTTGTAGACTTTTTATATTACCTCAGATGTATGGACACCAGTTCACACTCTCTGAGGATACAGACCGAGGGGCTGAACAGATGGCCCCTAAGTGGGGTGGCATCCCGCTGCTCCTCTCTTTGCCAGATTGGGGCTGCGGCAACACATGCTATGGCTCCAATCTGGTATTTTGCTGCTCTTTGGCACTCCTTTGGCACAGTGTGTGTGAACACTGCACCAAAAGAGTGCCCTGACACTTCCCGGCATCTGTTTGGGTGGGTGGCATCAGGGTGGCATCAGGGCAAAGTCAGGGCTGCTGGTGTGTGGTCACCACACCCCCACTCTACCCCCAGGCCAGCCCTTTTGGCCAGTCTGTACAGCCCCCAAGTCTACAAAAGCTTATGCTACAACTTCTTTTGCATAGTTAGTTTGAAAGGTGCTACAAGTTCCTTTTCTATGACCTGGTGAGAGCTAATGTTTAAATAATTAACTGGAATTAGCAGACGTCTTATTTACACCTTAGTTTTCCTTACTGGTTACTGTGGTGTGATTAAAAATACTGTGCAAAATACAGTCTTGATGGAATGACCTGCAGTTTAATTGATGCACATATCTGCTAACAGAGAAAATAATGAGGGCAAGTTGTGCATGTCCAGTAGAATGTATATAAAGAAAATGGAAGGATAGCAGATCTCTAGTGAATTGGCCAGGACCATACTGAGTACATCTGCTGCAGTTGAGAGTGGATCCTGGAGGACTATTGCTGTTGTTGTTAACTGTCCTTGCATTGATCTCAGCTCATGGAAACCCTGTGAATGAGACATCTCCAAGACCTCCTATTTTCTACTGTTCTTCTGATCTCCCTGATTGTGTCTGATTGTGTCTATACCTCTTGATCTCCCTGATTGTGTCTGTACCTCTTGCATGTGACTTTCCTCTCTTTCTACTATTTTATAAATTTCCTAGTATTATTGTCTTTTCTAATGAGTCATGCCTTCTCAACTTAGGGGCCAAACAGACGGCCCAGAAAAATTGGCTTTCAGGCAGCTTGGAGGTGTGGCATTTTGATGCCACATGCCCTCAAGCTGCCCTAAAGCCTCCCAGCTGTTCAGATGAGGGCAGCATTGAGATTCTCCAAGGCATGGCATGTTGACACTGTACACCCCTGGAGTGTCTTGAAGCCACCCTGGAGTTACACTGACATCACCTAAGGCAGCTCTTTACCAGCCCAAATAGGAGTGGAAAAAATCTTTTCCACTCCTATTTGGGCCAGTGGAAGAGGCTAAACCTACCCAGCTGCCTCAGCTGCTCCTCACAGGGTTATTTGGGCCAGTGGATTGGGGCCACAGTGTATGTATGTTTGCCATGGCTCTGGGGTGAGCAACTATGGTGCAGCCCCAATCTGCCCTTTTGGGGAGGTCTGTTTCACCCCTTAGTCATCTTGGCTTCCAGGGAGAGTTTGGGCTTGATTTGTTCTAGGACCCATTTCTTTGTCTTCTTGGCCACCCATGGTATCCTCAGTGTTCTTCTCCATCACAAATGAGCTGATTTCCTTTCTATCTGCTTTCTTCACTGTCCACCCCAAAATATCTGCTGGAGCAGTTGGAGAAACCTCTCCAGAATAGAATTCCAGGTGGCATGGAGGATGGGTGGAGCAAGAAAGTAGAATGTGTTCTTGTGATGTGCAGAGGTCATGAGTGAAGAAGAAATCACCTCCTCATGGATCCATTGAGAAAGTGTCTTTTTATCAGAGTATATGTCTCCAGTTGGATCTTGCTCACTGAAGCCACTATGAAAATAAAATAAAAAAAAACTAAAAAACTGAATACCTAAAATCTGAGAAGAAATTCTAATGTGGAGAATTCCACAGGCATCTCTAGTAATTTGGCCTTGTAGAATGGAAACCATGGCCATTTGATACTAACTCATGATCTTGTTTGCTTTAGAGAGAGAAGTGGTTTCAATGCATTTAAACTTCAACTTTAGTGCAACAAATTGTGAAGTATATAAGAAAGCAAAGTAAGGAGCATTGGATGTGTTGTGATATCAGAGCAAAGCCAGTATAGATTTAAGGTCATTACCTTCCTTTTCAGTGTGGCAACTCCAGATGAAGACACCTGAATACTCATAAAAGCATTGTCCAAAGAGAGCAATGTTAATTATCATATCTTTTTTTTGCTACTTGCTTCATGGGAGTAAGAGAAAATGCTTGGTTCTTTACACTACACACTGTGTGATGATAGTGCCCCTCCCCAAGTACTTTGCTGTGTTTATATATGTTAATTTCTTTTTCTTTTCTATCACTTTCTTCAACTATTTTCTTTGTTTCATGCATGCTTTCAGCCAAAGGCGACACACATGTATCCCTTCCTTCCTTTACTATCCTCACAACAATCATGCAATGTAAGTGAGGTAAAGAGGGAGTGACTGGTTCAAGATCACTAAGGAGTTTATCACATGGGGGAAATCCCATGCAGAAAGGGGATTTAAAAGGTGGGGGAAACCTGCAAAAGTGGGCAGATTTTCACACACATTGCTGTTAAAATGGGGTTAACCCGAATGCAAAGTAGTCAGAAACTGCTTCTTTTTACTTTTGGGATTTTCTGAAAGTAAAAAGAAGCAGTTTCTGACTACTTTCCATTTGGGTTAACCCCATTTTAACAGCAATGTGTATGAAAATCTGCCCGCTTTTGCATTTTTTTCCAATTTAAAACCCCGTTTCTGCAGAGGATTTTCCCCGTGTCATAAACTCCCTAATAAATTTCAAAGTTCAGAAGAGACTTGAACCTGAATCTTTCAGGTCTTAGCTCAATACTGCAATCACTACACCACACAAGACTGTTTATCCTGAGGCCAGTAGTCAGGTGATCCATTTCTTACCAAACACATCCATCTACAGGAAAACTCAGAGGGGGATGGGTGTGGTTGATAAGCTTTGTTTATTTTTGTCAGCTGATGCTAGAGATCAAGCCTTACCTTCCCCAAAGGCCAGCAAACTGAGCAAACTTGATTGTCAAAAGCAGATGTTACAGAGAAATGAAAGGGTAATTTACAATTACCTTGGCACAGAGGTAGGATTCCCTTCACTCTCCTAGGCTTTTCTCAGCATTTATCAAATGAAACAAAATGTTGCAAGAAACAATGCACTCAAATAGCTTAGGTGTCCTCTTAATTCCTTTGTTTCTTTGTTTGTCCATTGTACACAATCTGTGTTGTGCCATGGTTGGTACTCTCACAGTAGTCAGTTCTCAGAAGTTTATTACTTTCCAAGTAGAGACAGTGAGGCATAGTGGTTTGAGTGTCAGACTCTGGAGATCAGGGTTCAAATCCTTTCTTGGCCATGAAAACTCACTGGGTGACCTTGGGTGAGTCAGATTTTCTCAGCCTCAGAAGAAGACACTGGCAAATCCCCTGTGAATAAATTGCGCAAAGAAAACCCTGTTTTAGGGTTGCCTTAGGGTTGCCATAAGCTGGGAATGAGTTGAGGGCACACACACAAGTAAAGACATGCCTGTTGTTGCTGTTATGTGCTTTAAAGTTAACAACAACTTATGGCTGCTTGTCTCTGTAGTTTTTTTTAGCAAGATTTATTCAGAGAAATTTTACCATTGCTTTCCTGAGAACACGATTTGCCCAAAGTCACCCAGCTGGATTCTTTCTGTCCACTTTCTGTCCAGTTTCTGTGCAACGTCATGTGAAAACGTGAGTCTCAAGTCCAGTTTCTGTTTTGGATTTGTGCGGAATAACCAACGCAAATCTCCCGTGTGATAATGTCCTAAGATTCCTAGTCCCACACTCAAACTACTACACTATGCTTCCTCTCTGAAAATATGACTGCATGTCAACAAACTGTAGAAGGCATAAATCACACATATTTGTACTTTTCCCGCAGGTGAATATATGACACACATAGATATCTAACTATTGGAATGCTGAACTTCCCAGCAATTACAGACATGAGCACTCCCCTCTTGGCAGTTGCAGGAACAGCTACCACTTCCTAAACTATGGATTAGTGATTAGCCAAGCTTAAGGATGTGAGAAGGACGCTGTCCCTCCTGTGTGATAATCTCCTCAGAAGATTGCCTCCACATTTTTTAGTTTTTTTTTATTTTATTTTCATAGTGGCTTCAGTGAGCAAGATCCAACTGGAGACATATACTCTGATAAAAAGACACTTTCTCAATGGATCCATGAGGAGGTGATTTCTTCTTCACTCATGACCTTTGCACATCACAAGAACACATTCTACTTTCTTGCTCCACCCATCCTCCATGCCACCTGGAATTCTATTCTGGGGAGGTTTCTCCACCTGCTCCAGCAGATATTTTGGGGTGTACTTTGAAACTTATTGGGTGATCTTGAGCCAGTCACTCCCTCTTTACCTCACTTACCTTGCATGATTGTTGTGAGGACAGTGTAAGAAGGGAGAGAGACATGTGTGTCACCTTTGGCTGAAAGATAGAATCATACAAGCCATTGTATTCCCTATTACCATGTATAGATGTGAGAACTGGACAGTAAAGAAAGATGATAGGAAGAAAATCAATTCATTTGAGATGTGGTGCTGGAGAAGAATGCTGAGGATCCCATGGAAATCCAAAAGGAGAAACAAGTGGGTCCTACAGCAGATCAAGCCAGAAACCTCCCTGAAAGCCAATATGACCAAACTCAGATTGTCATATTTTGGACACATCATGAGAAGGGACTCCTTGGAAAAAACAATAATGATGGGAAAGGTGGAGGGAATCAGGAAGGCCACATGCCAGATGGATGAACTCTATTAAGGAGGTCATGGGTACGGGTTTTCAGGAATTAAGCAGAGCAGTGGAGGACAGAGGTTCCTGGTGATGTCTCATCCATAGGGTCACCATGAGTTGGGATCAACTCGAGGGCAGTTAACAACAACAACAACAACAAACCTCCCAGTGTCACTGGACAGCTTTGCCATCTGCTAAGGACTCTAGAATGTAGGCAGGGACCACCCCTACAGCAAACATGTAGCCCTCCCCAAATAATCCAATACTGGTGGATTTCAAAATGTGAAAAAAATATGTGACTGCATTAATCCTAAAAGCAATCTGCAAGGTAGGCTGGTTTATCCCTGTCCAACAGTAGGGCTCTGATGCCGCAAGCCATTTATTGATTTGTGTACATTGCAATACCACATTTTCTCAATGAACTCAAGGCACATCTCATTTTCTTCTCACCTCTGAAATATCTCTGCAACAATTATGTGAGGTGGGTTAGGCTGAGTGGTAGCTCTCATAAGTGTTACCCAGAAAGCTGATGACCAAGGGGAAGCTTGAATCAGCAGTTTTACAACTCATCCTTGTAACTGCTAAATCCACCTACACCCCCCCCCCCCAGTTTTTGTATCTACTTCAAGCAGAACAAGCATATACTTGTTCATACAGGAACCTGATTCTGCCCTGTTTTATCCAATGGAGAAAGAGCTCAGGGTGAGGAGCATTAAATAAAGTAGGACTTAATGTTCACTTGATCCTTCTTACACTATCCAGTTTAAAACAGGGAGAGTGACCTGTAACCAGAATGCAAAAAATCTACCTTTTTTGGATTACAGATTCCAGAAACCTGGGAAGAACTGATGTCTTAAAGATTCTGGGAGTCATGGTAGAAAAAAGTAACTTTTCTAGGGTCAATCTGTGGTCTTCCAGATGTTGCTGGGTTACAGCTCTTATTGTCTCTCACTATTGGCCATGTTAGACAAAGAAGGTATAATGGGAGCTTGTTTGTTTATTTTATATTTGGCCTTTCTCTCATGAGTGGAATGCAAAGCTGCTCACAGTAGGGTTTTTTTTTTTTTTAAAAAGATAAAATTTGGAGCTGTAGGTGAAGAACATCTGGAGGGCTACAAGCCTCCCATCCATGGTTTAAATCAGGGATGGGCAACAGCATGAAGGGCCTGGGGCCATTTCCTCTAAGGAGAATCCTAAGGGCAACAACTTCCCCACAGCAAGACCAAATACTTTTATTTACCTCTGGTGGCCTTCTCAAAATGGCAACAAGACCTAGAATCATTGAATTATAGAATTGGAAGAGACTACAAGGGCCATCCAGTCCAAACCCCCACCATGCAGGAATACACAATCAAAGTACCCCCAACAGATGGCCATCCAGCCTCTGCTTAAAGACCTCCAAAGAAGGAGACTCCACCACTTTCCAATCCAGCGTATTTCACCATTGAGCAGCTCTCACTATCAGGAAGTTCTTAGGTGGAATCTCTTTTCTAGTAATTTAAATCCATTGTTTCATTGCCATTTTGAGAGGACTGCAATGGCAAACAGGTTTTTGAAGTAGTATGGCATTCTGGGGTGTTTGTGGAGAGTAGGGATATTTATGCATGTTTTCATGCATTTGTGTTATACTTTCTGTCATATTTTAAAGAAAAAATTATCAGAAAATTGCACTGATTTTTTAAAAATGGGTGTGAGGGAGCTTTGGGGTGCCTCAAGAAAAACATATTTGCAGACCTCTCTCCCTAGAAGGATAACAAGCAGCTTCACTGATCTCCTTTTGATTTCCCTTAGACTTCAGTGGGATCCATCAACATGCAGAGAAGATAAAACTGTCTGGCTTGCAAGTCTGGAAAGAACTGAATGCGGATCTTTGAAACTCAAAAGCACACTGAGCTTTGCTGATGATATTTTAGTTTCTAATATCAAGTTTGAGTTTGAGACAAGGCTTGGGTTTGGGGGGGGGTTGGCTTTCTTTCTTTCTTTCTTTCTTTCTTTTAAAAAGGATAGGGCAGAAGATTTTGTTTGGAGATATTTTGTAAAGCCAGCAAACCAGACAAAAGCCAGGCAAATATAATCTGTGTAATTAATCAAAAGGTCCACTAAGTGGTAACCATGCACTACCTCACTTCTAGCTAGCTTTTAGGCACACAGGCACACAGTCTAACAAAGCATTGCAACCCAGCTTGCCTTCCAAATCCTTGCTTTGGGATCAAAGTTTCAGGGCAAAGAGAAAACCAAGATTTCTCCATGTAAGCCAAACTAGGTAGGAAAAACAGAGAGGGTGTAGCTTTTGCAAGTGAGGTAATCATTGGAAGAAGTGCAAATGAAATGAACAGCCAGTTTTGTGCTATATTATTTAACTTATTCTGGTTCATATCCTTGGAAGAAACAGATTCTGAAACAGATGGTGTCAGTTCATCACACTCACAGAGAGAGAGAGAGAGAGATCACTGCTGAAGGTATCGATATCTTTCTCCTCTCATCCCCCACTCCTTGCATATATGAACTTGTTATGGGTGTTTATGAGTGTGTGTCTGGCATACATGAGTGGATGGCTGATTTGGGTGTGGTGTACCCTTGGGATTTGGCTCTGCAACAAAGGGACAAAGAGTGGACTTTACAAAATGTGACTAGATCACACTCCCAACGTTCAAATTTAGGGAGTCTGAAGGAGTCCAGGCTGGGATATTTTTTAAATTTCTTTTGGTAATAGGAGAACTTAGGTGGGGCTTGCTGAATTATCTTCAAGATTCCAAGAGATGACTCTGGCATGGGATAATCAGAAGGAATTTTAGTTTCCACTGTAAGCCAGAAATCCATGATTTTATTTATGTACACCCCAGTCTTTAAATGAAAAGGCTTCTGGAGTGGTATAGATATGATCAATAAAAATAAGACTGCCCCTTTCCTGGGAGGTTTACAATCTAATAGTTATGACTTAAGAGGAAAAGAGGTGAAAAGGAAAACAAACTCAGAGCCCAGTTCTTGAAACTGTATAGAAATTCTTATAATGACCAGCTGGAACTGTTATGAGAGGAGCAGACCAGTGGAATGGGTCTCTAAGCAGAACCGATGGAGTGATCATGACTTCTGATGCAGTTCTGTGCTGCTGTTCCTTGAAATCTATGTATAAATTAGGCACAAAAGTTCAAATGCTTTTATAAGAAAAGTATCCTGCAGTTTTGATTTTAATTCAGCTGCTCAGTTTATCCTAGGACGTTATCACACGTGGGCCAGTTTCGTTGTTAAAAAGATAATAAAGTGGGAATGAAGCATCCCGAAAAGAAAGTGAAAATAGAGCTTAATTACGCAAAAGCTTTTCACACATAATTACAGTAATAACAGAATTAAGTTAAAAGTGAAAGAAGACGTTTTTAACTTTCATACACAAGTGAAAAGAACCCATACATGTTCTGGAAATGGGTGTGCTTTGTGACAAGACCCCTCCTTTTTCCAGGGCAGGTCCTGCATTTCCCAGCAGGAAA
The DNA here is from genome assembly GCA_026167975.1 of Phrynosoma blainvillii. Taxonomy (NCBI): domain Eukaryota; kingdom Metazoa; phylum Chordata; class Lepidosauria; order Squamata; family Phrynosomatidae; genus Phrynosoma; species Phrynosoma blainvillii. Next base: position 199,647,863 of record JANUYF010000001.1, on the reverse strand, counting down.
TGTCAGACTGTCCTCCATTTGGGGTCATGTCCTCCTGCACAGGTCCTAACCCCCTTCCATTGGGGTTAGGACCTCTCAAGAAAGCAGAGGAGGAGGAGGAGGAGGAGGCTGGCAAGGTAAGGCAAGGCAGGGATTGAGAGGGGGAAAATGGAGGTAGCTCCCATGCCCCCTCATAAGCCTGGTTTGTGAAGCTAAGTATCTACACACATACAGTAAGCACAACAGGACAGACTGAAAACAAACACTTAGACAACACATCTAATACTCTTTCTTTTACTAATTCATGGTTGAAGGCAAGAGATATCACATTTTCCAATACTATACATTTTACAGAAATATCCAAAGAATCACTCTTGAAAATGCACAAATTTTCTTTGGGATCAGTCCACTGCTTCATAGCAGCTCATGGTAAGGAGATTTTTTTCTTTCAAAAAGAAAAACTACATAAATTTACCAGGTGACAATAACTGAAATCAGGATTTATATTGATACTGAAAAGGAACAGTAGCACCTGGCAAATTTTCATGTATAGGTTATTCCATAAGAAGAGTGCCTAAATAGATTTTTGAGGTCTTTTAGTAGATTTTTGGGACTGATGTGTCAGATACTCCAAAACATGTCCACATTACACTCAAATATCCTCAGAAAATGCAGCTAACCTTAAGCATGCTGTCATATCAGTCAGACATTTCCTTCACCATCTCCCATTCTTCCACCAGTGGTCTTTTCCTGCCATTCCTACTTCACCTCCATTTACTGTCCACAAATTCATTTTATTTTCTTATGGGAAATCTCTTCTTGCCTAGGTCTGTCTCCATGACTTGCTCACTGACCTGTTCCTACAAATAGTTCCTAATTCAGCATGGTATATTCCTTAGACAAAAAGTATATTTTGTAGAAGCCAGAGCTTTGGAGCATTGTTTTTGGAATACACTTCCCAGAATTCTTCTGCTAGCATGGGCCATGCTGACTAGAGAATTTTGGCAGATGTAGTCTAAAGGCTTGTTGAACTGAGACTCTAGAAGATTAGGGTTTGAATCCCCACTCAGCTTTGGAAAATGCTGGGTGACCTTGGGCAACTTACACTCTCTCAGCCTCAGCGAAAAGCAATAGCAAACCTCCTGTTATAAAACTTCAGGAAGACAGGGTTATCATAAGCTAGACTCAGTTTGAAGGTACATAAGATCAACAACAAAGTCTAAAAGGTAACTTTCCCAAGATCTGGGAGGAGCAGAGCTTATATACCAAATAATGTTGTATCACATTTTTTGTTGTAATAATCAGGCTCCTAAGTCCCTACTGGCTATGGCATGCTCTACATTTGTTTTCTTAATAAAATACATTAGAAACCCAGATTTTTCAGATATCATAATGCCCTTTAGACATTTTGAGAAATCATCTGACACACACACAAACAAATGTTTGGGAATTAAAGTGAGCTCGCATTTGGAGTTGTGGGCCTTGACTAAGCTTTTTAAAAGATCCCATTGAATATGAGTGCTGAAAGGACAATTGCACAAGATCCTTATGCCATTTGATGTGGTTTGGCCATGGCAGCTGTCCGCCACTTTCAGCCTGCAAAAGCAATATGCTATTGTATACTATGCACATACTGGGAGAACAGAGTTCAGCAGGAGACACACCTCTGTGGCTTACATAAAGGATGCACAATCCCCTTTTTATTTGTGTTTTTGAAAGTTGGCTTTGGTTCCTTAATTTGACATAATAGTAGTGCAATCAACAGACAAAACACTGGGCGGCCTTTCAAGTAGACAGGTATGTTTTGGCGCATGCTGTGACATCGGTGCTTGCAACTACTGCCAGCTGGCCCTAGTTGTAAAGCAGTGTTTGAGCAGGATTGCTTCCTCAGCCTCATAGCACTTGGCACCACAGCCCTCTGCTGATAGATGAATGAACAAGGGCTTTGGTTGAGCATGAGTCTTCAGCTTCAGGCTGTTCTGCCAATGGCTAAGAGGCATACAATGAAGATATGGAACAGGGTTTTGGGTGCTCAGGCTGAGTTCAGAATGCACCAACAGAAAAAGGATTCATTTTCAAGCCCCTGAATGTGTGCATATTCTTGGGTTGCATTCTCTCTCCTTTTGAGTGATGTATGCAGATCTTCTTTCCAGCCACCAACCAGAATGGGACTTCATTGATGATATTGCTCTGCTGAGTTAGTTGCTTCAGGGTTCATATAAGACATTTTGATGGCACCTTTCTTCTTCCATTTACTAAAGCTGATTGGGTGTGTGGGGGTGAGGTTGAAAAATATTGAAGCACAGAGAGCACATGGTTAAACTGTGGAATGAATTCATAGATGTAGTATTGGCCAAATTGCAAGGCATTAAAGGGCAGATTAGATAAATGCATTTAATCAACATGTACACTGGTTACAAGCTGGGTTAACTATATATGACTTCCAATATCAGAGGAAGCATGCCTCTGTGTAAAAAATGTTGGGGAACATGATCAGGAGATATTAGTACACACATGATGGGCTGGTGAGCTTCCTATAGGTCTCCACTGTGAACAGGTGGCCTAACAGCTCCAGTAGCGTTCTTCTTGTGTCTTTATGGCCTGTCAATTGCTTCAGCATTGGCAATGGAACACCAGCTAGAATTGTACTGGGTGGTAGCAGTCCATCTTAGGTGTCCCAGACCAGGCTGCACAGCCCATAGCCTCTCTTCCTAGCACCACACTGACACCTCTCAGCACCTGCTACCTGAGATGGCCTTCTCATTCCACCTAATGGTGAGGCCAGCCCTGTGTGGGCTCAATACTCTTCCACTTAAATCATTTCACCCAAAGTGGAGATTAAGGTGAGGGAACAGCAGAGGATCTACTTTTCCCATGGTCTGAGATATAGTGTGGATTGTTACTATTTATTATTATTTTATTTACTTATATTCCACCTTTCTGCCAATATAGGGACTCAAGACTGCTAACAGCACATTGAACATCTCTCACAGAAAATAATCCAAAGAAGTTGTGGGGTATAATGGGAATTTGTAGATTCTTCTCACTGTTGTTCATATGTGTTTTTGTACAGTTGTTGCAGAGATGCATTTATTCTACTCTTTGAATAGAAATTAGCAATATTTAAGCAAATGCTGCTATTATAATTGGCCTTCTGTATCCACAGTTTCTGCACCCACAGATTCAACCAACCATTTTGAAAATATTCACACACACACACACACACACACACACACACACATGCACATGCACACAGATTCCAAAAAAACAAACCTTGATGTTACTGTTTTATAAAAGGGATGCTATTTTACTACACAGTTGTATATAATAGGACTTGGGTATCCATTGATTTTGCTATCCACAGGGAGTCCTGGAATCAAATTCCAGCAGATACCAAGGGCCCACTGTGTTTTGGATTACAACAGGGATAGTTCATTGACATACAGTATTCCTAGAAAAACTTGCTCTCCCTGCAGCAACTCTGAAAAATGTTGAGCATCATTCAAAACAGTGATACCCTTTTTGGGCCAACTAAAAGCACATTATACATGTTGCAAGTTTTCAAAGCCCCTATGGCTTCTTCATCATTCAAAGGTGTTAAAAATAATACACAAGAAAAGAAATTGGTGATGTATGTTAGCCTTAGCCCTGCATTTGGTCAAGATGTTGTAGTTTTAGACCTCAATATGGAAGGATTTTGATGCAGTGTAGGCCCCTTCTCTTAGCCATTTGGGTGCTGGGAGATTCAGCCCAGGAAATAAGCTTTAAATTCCATATGCAAAATAAAAGGCTACTGCCTTTGAGGTCCAGTTTGTCTGAGGCCACTAACTTCTTTATTAGGAAGACAACAATGAATATATCAGAAAGTCTCCATATTATGGCATCAGGAAAACTTTTGGTTATTGTCAAAGTAAAACATGCCAATGCAGTCCCAATTTTTTTAAAAAATTGTTTTACGTTTGTTTGAGATTTGCTATTGCTTTTCGCTGAGGCTGAGAGAGTGCAAGTTCTATCCATTGACTCTCTCTTTAGGATTCCCCTAACTCAAGGGTTATTCACACTGTGAAAATAATCCAGGATGAATTCTGGTTGAATCTCCATTGTTCACACGCATCTTGAAGGCACCCAATTAAGTTTTTTTGGGGGGGAGGCTCTGCCAAAAACCTACTTAATCCAGGATAATGGATATCAGGTTTTTACCTGAGTTTTTTTAAAAAAATATCTGCATTGTCGGTAGTGTGAATAACTGATGTGAATATACCTGATTAGACCCAAGATAAAATGCTGCATGCCTTGAATGTGTTCTGAATGCATTCAGATTGTCAACTCCATCTTTATTAGAATGCTTGCATGTGTAAACAACCAAACTTGCAGAGATGCACATCGATGCAGTTCCATAGTGTGAATAACAAACTTGGAATGCATGAGTGAGATGATTTGTATCATTGCACTAAAAAAAAGAAAAAGAAAGACATCTGAATGACCCCTTAAATGGAGCAAAGAACTCCAACAGATAATGAAGGCCCACTGAACTAAATTGATTTAAGAAAAAAATGTATTGTTTGTAAGACAGTTGCAACAACGTAGCAATATGAACTAACAAAAGATTTGATCACAAATCAAATTCCCAATCTCTACATTTACACTAACAATGGGAGATCGGGACATGTTTAGAAGGGAAATTCTGCTCTTTCTAGTGGCACCTTTGGAAATTCAAGTGAACTTTTTCACCCCTTTTCAAATTTTTCACCGTGGGCCACATCTTCCATACCACTGACTTAGATCAACCCTTGCAGCTCTGAATCTTTTCCTAAGAGAGGTATGGTTGCTGTATTGTGTTATTGTTCCTATCTGAATAAGGATTGCTACTAGTCCAGTGGAGATATTCTATATGTGCACATAGAAACAGACATGGAAGCTCTGGAACATGAGTCCTAGCACTGTCTCTTTATTTTTCCTGATCATTCAAGTCTGCACATGGACCTGTGTCTGTATGTAGCCACAATATGGATTGCATATTCAGAAAGTACAGTCAAGGTGTACATGTGGATGTTCCTGTCCAAGCAAGACCTTGAATGCACAGAGAGCATATCCATTGTGTTTCACTGCAGATAGGCACAATCCCATATATACTACCCTGAACTTTTGTTAATACACAGAATGGATGGGCATATTTGGCAGGCCAGAGCTGGGATCATCTGTTCGTAATATTTCACTCATTTCTATTTTTCCTTTAGATTTTCTGCAACATCATTGTTTGTGGGAGATGGTTAGAAGCAAAAGGTAAAAAATTACAGGGAAGAAGAATTGCACAAAAATGTGCCTTATGAGATTGTCAAGTGTAGATAGAGATGTTGGGCATGGGGGTGGACTGGAAAACTGAGAAATGAGAGGAAACTGACGCCTGGAAAGAAAGGATAAATACTGGCAAGCATGAACTTGTTACAAATTAGAGAAGAAATTAGATGCCACAAGGAGAATTGAATACAATTGCAAGAGATCAAAATGAAGGATGACATCTATTAAATATGTGCCTTTTAGTTCTGGAAAATGGGCATCAGTTCTGCAAGCTGTTGCTCCATTCAGTTTATTTGGGTATTTAATTAAAGAAAGACAAGATGGATATGATACAAAAGTAACTTGATTAATAAACAGCTGTTGAAGGGCTACTGTCTGAATTATTGTCTATGATTCTGAATCTTCTCTTGGATCACAGATGATAGTTTTAACCAGAATTTGGAACTGGTACTTTTAGGGGTGAGATTTTCCCCTTGTTAGCACAGCCACTTTTCCAAGCTTTGGTGCTAACTGCAAAGAAATTGTGACCAGAATATTGGCTCCACCAGATTTGTGATCAGAGTATTGTAAGGATCATGTTATCCAAGTTACCATTGATTAAAAGGTACACCAGAACCCCACTGTACTAAATGAACAAGAGACACTATTTGTATTCTTGGAAAAGAACTGGGGCAGGGGATGATGTTGTGGGAACCTGGCTAACGTGAAGTCGTAGGCTTTCATGGCTGGCATCCATAGTTTTTTGTGGGTTTTTTGGGGCTATGTGGCCATGTTCTAGAAGAGTTTCTTTCTGACGTTTTGTCAGCATCTGTGGCTGACATCTTCAGAGAATGCTGGAATGGAAGAGAGTGGGTATATATATATATATATATATATATATATACTGTGAGACCCTGGGTAGGGAGGAGTGATTCCCATGTAACTGTGTATTGTTCTGTTGTTGATTGTATATTGTTCTGTTGTTGATGGAAGGGCCTTAGGGTAGGAGGATATGCAAACGAGGACTCTTGTCTGCTAATTAGTGATCATTGTCTCCTGGGAAAGCCCTTGACCCTGGGTGGTTTCCCATTTGCATTTGCTGAGTGCTGATTTTCCTATTTTGCAGGACTGGTAGCCAAACTCCTACCTACCCAGGGTCTCACAGTATATATATACCCACTCTCTTCCATTCCAGCATTCTCTGAAGATGCCAGCCACAGATGCTGGTGAAATATCAGAAAGAAACTCTTCTAGAACATGGCCACACAGCCCAAAAAACCCACAAAAAACTATGACCTTTCTAACGTTATTCTCTGACTGGGATGGAGAGGAGAATTTGCAATCTCCTCCAGCTGTTTGTTTCCAGATATATGCTATGTGGTTATCAACACAAGAACTGCTGGCCTGGATCAGGACAAATGCCTATCCAGTGCCACCTAAAGTTTATAAAATGGTTAACCAGATGCAGATAGGACATGGGTAGAGAAAATGTGACCCATTTTTTTTTTTTTTTAATGGAAGGGGATGAGCTGGGATTTTCTGCAGGTGAAACATAGGTTCTACCACTGAGCTTAGGCAACTGAACTATCAAATCTACATGAAATATCACACCTTTGCTCTGTCAGTGATTTGTGGGATAGTTCTTGTAATATCATTTACTCCTTAATAAATCAGGGAGATACAAAAAGCCACATTCTATGTTCCCAAATTTCTCTGTAACATAAACATTGTAAACCATGTCTTAATTCAAGTGCTTAATATAAATTTTAGAACAGCAGTAGGACGAACCCTATTGATGATTCTGGTTGAAAACTGGAGAAATGGAAAAATGCTCTGCCCTGTGGGAAATCTTATATATGGCATGCCTTTTCTGTAGCTCTGCCTAATGACATCTAATATCACTTTAGCATCTGAGTTATTCAGAAGAGGAAAGCTGGCTTTTCCTGTGAAATCACACTTTCCATTTTGGTGCAGCTGCTCATTAAATCACTTTTCAAGGAAGAACAAAAAAAGGGGGGAAAAGAAACCTGTATCCTTTCAGGAAATGTTGCTAATTAATATAGTCTCCACTATACATACAACAAATGATTCTGCTTATGTCTCAGTTCTGACTATCAGCAGTATGGACTGTTTATTTATGTATTTTCTAGAGGAGTACACAATTAGTTTGTTAGATCAAAACCAACAGAGTCTAATCTTTTCTTCTTGTTGTTGTGTGCCTTCAAGTCATATCTGACTTAGTTGACCCTAAAGTGAACCTATTATGGGTTTGTCTATGCCTCTCATTGAGGCTGAGTGTGACTTGTTCAAGATCACCCAGTGGGCTTCCATGGCTAAGCAGAGATTCAAACCATGAACTCCAGAGTCCTGGTCCAGTGCTCAAACCACTATACTATGCTGGCTCATTATGTCTCCTCTTATGGCACCTTAAAGACTAACAAGACTCACTTTTTCACATAAATCTTTGGAGATTACAGCTCACAATTCATGATGCTAATATCAAACAAAGCTTGTTTGTTTTTAAATTAAGGTACCACGAGACTCTTTGATGTTTTTATTTATTTTATTTTTGATTATTTTTATTGAAGCCTTCTGAAATGAGCTGATCTGAAACAAATACAGTTTAAAACAATGAAAATGAATGTAACAAACCATGTCCAGAATCATGTTTAGCAGTTGATGCATTCGTGACTGCTATGTATCCATGATTCATTGTATTTATGATTCATGGAGGAGCATGAAAGTCCTCCAATCTCCACTTACTGGGAAGCAGCTGTTGTGACTGACAGGGGTCTGTTCCTTTGATAATCAGGAAGAAGTTAGTTGATTGTCCCCCCTCCCCCCTCACATGAGCAATCTTCAATGGAGATCACTCATGGGAATGTGTGGGATCATCAGTTAGAAGTTTCCCCATCAACAGGGGAACAGATCCCAATCAAACAGATCCCAAGTGGCTTCTATCCAGTAAAAGGAGATTGGGATGGAATACACTGTGCAGCACTGTAATTGTGGGGTGGCTATCATACACACACACACACACACACACACACACACATATCGCACCTGGTGGAAAACTCGACTCTTATCTGACAAGACTCGTCATAGGAAATTTCTTCATTCCTATCGAGGGGCAATATATGCAGCGAGGAAATCTTTCTCCTCTGCACATATTGCATCTGTGGAATCCCATCCAACAGAACTGTTTAGGGTGGTGAGGGAGCTGACACAGGTTCCCCCTGTGCAGAACCTTTGCTTAACCCAACAACAACCTGTTGTGATGTTTATAACAATTATTTCACAGATAAAGGGCCTTTGCAGACTGCTAGAAATAGTGCAAATTGAGTCCGCTTTAAGGGTTAGGGTTAGGGTTAGGGAATCATAGGAACTGTATTTTATTATGGCACCAGAGCTCTCTGACAGAGAAGATTCAATGTCTCAGGGGAAAAAAAAACAATTCCCATGATTCCCTAGCACTAACCCTAACCCTTAAAGTGGACTCAATTTGCACTATTTCTGGCAGTCTGCAAAGGCCCATAATCTCTCAGATAAGAGCTGACTTGGATGCTGGGATTACAGCAGAATTGACTGATGAGGTGTCCAGTAAACCCGTTTTTGAGATTAAACTGGATCAGTTCGAGACGGTGAGTACCGATGACATGGACAAGATCTTTGGAAAAGTGAAGAAGACAACGTGCTCCCTTGATCCCTGCCTATCTTGGCTGGTCATCCAGGAGGGCGATGCCTTGATAGCTTTTCTTAAAAAGGTCATCAATTATCCTTTAGGGAAGGAATTGTTCCAACATGTTTAAAGGAAGCGGTTGTTAGACCGCTCCTGAAGAAACCTTCCCTGGACCCCCTGGATCTGAAAAATTATAGACTGGTTTCTCATCTACCATTTTTGAGCAAGATGATTGAGCGAGCTGTCGCCTTTCAACTTCAAGTGATCTTGGATGGAACCAATTTTCTAGATCCATTTCAAACCAGCTTCAGACCAGGATATTGGGTGGAGACTGCCATGGTTGCTCTGGCAGATGACCTGCGCCTAAGCATTGACAGGGGAAGCATGACCCAGTTGGTGCTTTTGGACCTCTTAGCGTCTTTTGATATGATAGACCATGACATCCTCTTGGAATGCCTGAGAGAGTTAGGAATGGGAGGCACTGTATGTTCCTTCCTCTTGGGCAGATTCCAGAGGGTGTCGCTCGGGGACAGTTGCTGTTCAAAAACAGAGCTTAAATGTGGTGTCCCTCAGGGTGCCATCCTGTCCCTGATGCTGTTTAATATCTATATGAAGCCACTGGGGGAGATCATCTGTAGACATGGGGCAGGGTGTTACCAATATGCTGATTTTGCCTCAATATATTTCTCCATGTCTCAGCCAGCAGCCATGATAGCAGATGGAAGTTCTTCCCTCAATCAATGTCTCGAGGCAGTAATGGACTGGATGAGGAAAAACCGACTCAAGCTGAATCCAGATAAAATGGAGGTACTCAGAGTAGGGGACCCCAAACCAGATATTGAGTCACAACCTCCAGTCTTGAATGGGGTCACACTCTCCGCTAAGGACTGTGTTCACAGTTTGAGGGTGCTCCTAGACTCATTGCTTCACATGACAGATCAGGTGAATGTGACAGTCAGGAGCACCTGTTATCAGCTTCGACTGATACGCCAGCTGCGCCCCTTCCTGGAAGTAAGGGACCTAGAAACTGTGGTAAATGTGCTGGTAACCTCATGACTCGACTTCTGCAATGGACTCTACATAGGGCTACCTTTTTACCTAGTCCGGAAACTACAATTAGTACAAAACATGGTGGCCAGATTGATCACCGGGAAATCTAAGAGTCATCATATTACACTTGTTCTGAAATCTCTCCACTGGCTGCCTATTGGTTTCCGAGCACAGTATAAGATGTTGGTGATGATCTTTAAAGCCCTACATGGCTTGGGTCCAACCTATCTAAGGGATTGCCTTCTTCCATATAATCTGCCCCGCACCCTCAGGTCCTCTGGGAGGAATTTACTGCAACTGATAAAAACTAGATTAGCAGTAACCTCCCAGAGGATATTTTCTTCCGCCACTCCCAGACTGTGGAACACCTTGCCGGAAGAGATCTGTCAAATAACCAACTTGGATAGCTTTAAAAAGGCTATCAAGATGGATCTCTTATGGCAGGGCTTCCCGGAATAGACTACTCCATGTAAACTATGTTTCTCCCCAATATACATCTCTGTTATACACTCCTATTGGTGTCCCAGAATGTATGTTGTTTTAAGCTTTATGCTTTTATTATTGCATTTAGTTTTAAGGGGGATATTGTATTACGTTTTTACGGCATGTATGTTTTTAATCTGCATTTGTACTTGTAAGCCACCTTGATTGCCAAGATAAAAGGTGGGGTATAAGAAATCATCATCATCATCTTCATCTTCAATCACTAGGGCAGAGGAAGAGGGAATACATGTTGATTTTTTTTCCTTTGAAAGATATGACATATTAGTGACATGTCAATCTCTACCTCGACCAACAGGTGGGCAGCAAGAGTCAAGTATGCAGAAACATATACAACCAGCACTACGTATCCACAGATTCCTTATCCATTGATTCAAGAATGCATGGCTTGAAAATATTAAAAAAATATAAAACTCCAAAAACCAAACCTTGATTTTATTACAGATGTTGGTGTCCATGGGGACAGGGGGCCTGGAACCAAACCCCAGTGGATACCAAAGGCTCACTATAAATGTGTAGCTGAAAAGCATGAGGATGACAGACCTACCAGAGTTAATCATATAGGAATATGTATGCATGCTGCCCATGAAAATCATATGATGTATTTAAGAGTCTCCATGGATAAGACCAGCCTAGCTGGACCCCACCCAAATGGGAGCATAGGAAGGCAGAAATCTGCCTTTGGAAAATAATGACTCAGCCATGACATCAGTGTCTTTTCCACACCTCTAATAACCACCGCACCACTTTCCAAGCCAATGCAGAAAAAAAGAAAAAGAAAAAAATGGATTCAAAGTGCTCTCCTCTTAAAGGCTGGCTATCATTTGGGACTGAAATGGCAGCAACAAAATCTCAAGCCCTTCTTAAAGATCATTATCTTGCAAAACTGTTCAATCAAAAAAAAAAAGTCCTCAGCTGGATTGTATTTTTAAGCAGGATATACACATTTAATACCATGATGGCTGTTGCTCATGATTTAATTTCTGTGCACCTGGGGGTCATATAGTAGGGATGGCCAAAACTTTCAGTTTTGCTTTCTCTCACATACATTTGTGGTGGTTTTTTTAAAAAAAGAAAGCTGAATTCTTTACAGCAAAGATATGAAGAAATTGGTAAATTTGAAGAAATGAGCAGAACAAAATTCTCAACCATCTGAACCAGCCAAATTTAACAGAGGACATCTGTTACCACTGTGGCAAGGTTCATTTACTTGCTTGCCATGTTGCCGAGGAACTTACAAGAACAAAATGAGGCAATCTTAATTCAGAACCACACACATGTTTAAAATACACAAGACTTCAAAGCGGCACTTTGAAGAACAAAGAACTCAAAGCCCAGTGTCTAGATGGGAGAATCTGTTGGTTTCACTTTGTTTCATATTTTAAAACTCTCAGATTCTTTCCATTAAATTTATGAAGAAACTTGTAAAGTTTGGAAAGTTCTTATTACAAATCAGTCTTACTGACCCCAACCTTTCAGTATGGGATTTATTTTTCAATATGTAGAATCAGTATTCTTTTCCGTTAGGCTGCTGATTCCATGGGAAGATCCATGTGACCTTTAACCTCATGGTTTCATTATTTACATGCACAAGATGGTAGCATGGGACCTCATTATACTGAAGTAGCCTTAACATTGCAAGGCATGCAATGGGAAAGCATTGGGATAAGAACCTTAATTTCTCTCCACTTGATGATAGGCACTAATTTGACTGAACATTTGGAAAATATTTCCATCCCTTTGCTTGATATGATCATTTGGGCTTGACAGAAAATATCAGCCTAAAAATCCTGCAACAGCTGTAACACAGAAGAGTTGTTAATGTCAAGAGGAAGTCCTGTTCACCATTTCTGAGACTTTACTCTCTATTATTATTATTATTATTCTGCCTTCCTCCCAACACAGGGACTCAAGGCGGCTTCTAAATAGATTGTCCAGCTTCTAAACAGGACTCACATTAGCTTTGTTAGCCTGTATTCAGCAAAGGTCTGCCTCAATTATATTGTTTTTTTTAAAATATATATCACCGAAGAGCAATTTAGAATTTAGTACAGGTTTTGTGGTCCATAGCTCAGACTCTGAGGCTATTACCACACTGCAGAATTGATGCTGTTTGACTCCACTTTAACTGTCATGGATCCATCCTGTGGAATCCTGGCATGTGTAGTTTCTTGTGCCACCACAGATAAGACTAAATATCTTACAAATTTACTAATCCCAGAATTCCATAGCATTGAGCCATGGCAGTTAAAGTGGTGTCAAACGGCATTAATTCTACAGTATAGATGCAACCTTAGATCTTATGCTACAGCACCTCTCAATGAGCATAGAGGCTAAGAGAGTGAACTGTGGACAAAGAAGCCCTCACCAACCTTCACCTAGTCATGAAGTCATAATGTGGCTTAGGTAAAAACAATACTTTACAAGAATTTCACAGAATTTATAACTACAAACTACAATATAGGCATCGTAATACTAGTCTGTCTAATATCTTGAATTTTCACATACTTTTCCCCCTAGCTCATCTTTGCTGCTTGGAAGTCAAAGGGATTTCTGACAGAGCTAGGAAGTAACTACTACTAGTTGTTTGCAATTAATTAGTTCTCCAGTATAAAGCAATGGTTACATAACTAGGGAGAACACCATCCCTTTTCATGGTGTAACTGTAATTTCCTTCTGTATTTACAAAATGTTGGCCTCACTTCACATTGGGGAAGGAATTTCTCATGGTTTAAATGCTGATTCGTGTTTCACTGTATATATTGAGACAACAGCAATGTGTTCATCAAAATGCCTGTGCTTTGTACTACAGGCAGCAGTTATATCATATGTTACCATATTTATCATGAACCATATTTTTTAATGAAATGTAATTAAAAAGTTCCTTCTTAGTTTTCAGAAGTTTACTGTTTAAGCAAGGTCACCCAGAGCAGGTTCAGGCTGGGGCTGCCAGGTTTTCAGACAACTGCAAAGGATAGGCTTTTCTGTTGCCAGACCAGCTCAAGACTGGCCAGCACACTGGAAGCAGGCCTATATAAACCCCGCTTTATATAAAAGGTAAAGATAAAGATATTCCCCATCGACAAGGTTGTCAAGTCGTGTCCGACTGTAGAGGGCAGTGTTCATCTCTGTTACTAAGCCGAAGAGCCAGCATTGTCAGAGACTACTCTGTGATCATGTGGCCAGCATGATTTCACAGAATGCTGTTTACCTTCCCACTATTTATCTACTTGCATTTGCATGCTTTCAAACTGCTAGGTTGGCAGAAGCTGAAACTAGTAACGGGAGCTCACCTCATCAGGCAGCACCCGGGCCTCAAACTGCCAACCTATAGGAACTTCCCACCCACAACCCACATGGGCCACCTTATATTCTCATGCAAATCCCAGCATCCCTAACCAGCATAACCAATGATGAGGAGTACTGTGATTGGCTATTCAAAACATCTGATGGACTGTACAAGTCCTATTTGTGACCTTGATATTAAAAGTTCTTTGAGTGAAATCCACTGGTGTCCATCTGCCAAACATATCAGACACCACTGGTGGAACCAGTTTACATTAAAAAAAAAAAAAAGCAGGCAGATTCTTTTGTGGAATACATACATTTTAGAGCACATACATCTGAATCCTATTGGTAGTGGCAACTACAATACACTCACTGAAACTATTGCTGAATGCAGAGTTAACATTTATGTAAATCACACTGATTTAACAGTTTTACTATAGCTGAAACTATCCATAGGATTAATGCCATATTTTGGAAAGAACAAATTGTCAATGGTAATGACCATGATTCTATAGGTCAGGTGTGGGCAACTGTGTAGGCCCATGGGATGACTTCCCACACACATCCCACAAGGGCCACCACTCAGTGTGCCAAAATAACTCCTTTTCTCTTCAGAGTCTCTCCCAAAATGGCAAGTGAAAATGATGTCACATCACTTCTTGTCAACAATTTGAATTGGACTCCAATGAAAACAAATATTGGGGGGGATTTTTTTTTGAGTGTCATTAATGCATGTCTTTGTGCATTTGTGGGGGTTCTATGAAGCTTTCAAGCAAAAATTGACTGAAATCTGTTACAATATTTTAAAAATTGAGGTCTAGGGGCTGGTGTGGAGAAGTCTTAAGGAACCACAAAAACAGGGGTCTGGAGCTGCTTGTGATTCATGGTCTGTAGTTTCCCCATCCCTGCTGTAGGATAGTTTTGCTGACAAAACCTTTGTTGTCAGAACCAAGAAGGAAACATTCTGCCTCTCATTATGCAGAGCTAGAGAACCTTCCAGAAGCAGCTTCCAGGGTAATCAGACAATTACACTGAGAAAAGAAAAGAGTCCAGTTTCTTTAACATTCAACAAGAGATTTTGGCCAGTGCTTTCTCAGAGGAGAATGCTATGTAAATCTCTCCCTGGTGTGGCTTCTGCAACTTTTCTGTGGACAATTATTTCACAATCAGGACTGTAACCCTGCTCCCCCCAAAAATCTCATTTATTATGCACTTTTGAACACAGAACTCAAAAGTTTTACTATGTCACATATATCTCCTAGTGAAAACTAGTTCCTTGAAAACACAAGCTAAATTTGGAGAAGAGAAGCACCAAAGAGTTAAGCAATAAACCTTCAAGCAAATGGATAGGCTTTGCCAGGATTAAAATGAAGGAACCACATATTCATTCTTTTCCCTAAAGATGAAACAATAAATCATAATATTGCTACAGGGATGGCAGAGTGGGAAATTAAGAAGGAAAATAGCTTTGTTTGCAGGTCCCAATTTGCCTTCTTGTGGTAACCATATTTTTTTCTCTCTGGCTAATCACTAATTGAAATTTCAGTATAATGTGATTTTTGTGCTTTCAAGAAGGGACACGTGAAGGAGCAAAGAGGAACATCCCGAGAAATTCCAAGATGAGTTCAAGTTATTTTTTTCATTGAAAAAAACTAAAAAGGGGGTAAAGAGAAAGAAATAATAAGAAAGGGAGAAAAGGTGGGGGAGGAGTACATAGGATATCATCATGGGCTAGGTAGAGATATTAATATTAGCTGACTAAAGACTGGCATTCTGTTGGTCAGCCTCACTCATTGACTCAGCTGTTGAATGGTAAGCCACAAATAGGTAAATCCAATTGATTTATTGGTTCTATTCTAATTGAGACTAACAATAGGATATGTGCTGGTATATGTCCAGAAAGAGATCAGTCTGAATGCTGTTGGTTAGTCCCAATTAGAATAGATCCAGTGAATCAGTTATTGAATGATGAGTCAACATATAGGTAAATCTCATTGATGTAATGGGTCTACTGTAGTTGGGACTAACAATAGATTCAGGTCATCAAATAGAAGTTGGTATCTGTGAGATAAACAATCAAGAATAAAGTGCTAAGACAGTCAGATAATTTAACAATAGGTGGTGAAGGTTTGCCTTTCTAGCCTTGATGCACAAGAATGCACACTAACCTACAAAAGTTAGCAAAGATGAGGCAGTAGTCACTGTCTGAGAGATGATTGATATGAACAGACCAAATATTGTAATGGTGGTATGCTGCTGTAGATCCTTGTTACACAGAGAAAATAAGTAAATTGGTTGTGTGAATACTGCTTGCTGCTACTAGCAAGTTCAGCCTGGCCCAGCTTTTCATAGGTAGTTGTCCTCATAGCTTGACATGCCCTTGCAACAGTACATAAACATCTGAGACTGACACAACTTTCCTTTGAAAGAATCTTAATGTGAGCCTTGAACAGCAAAGAACAACTACATTTTCTGGGAACCATCATAGAATATAAATTGTGCATAAACTAATCTCAACAATGAAATGTGGTGAAGATTCATGGGAAAACTGTAGGTCCACTAGACAAAGGATCAGATCTGGATCTGTTAGATTTAAGAAAACTGAGAAGAATATCATGTTAATGTAGTAAGGAAAACTATGAATCATAAAAAAGTTCTGTGTATGAGGAAGTTCTTGGTGGAAGAGGACATGCTTTGCATGAAAGTTATCCACTGTTTGATTCTTGACATTTTCAGATAAGGCTAAAAAAACCCTATGCCTGGAAACTCTGAAGACCTTCCTCCAATCAGAGTAAACAACACTGAAATGGATTTGTTACCAGTCAGCTTCCCTATGCACAAAATCCAACATGAGTCCTGCTTACAGTTGTTAACTGCCCTTGAGTCAGCCTTGACTCATGGCAACCCTGTGAATGAGCCATCTCCAAGCCCCCGTCTTCAACTGCCTTGCTCAAATCCTGAAGACACATGGCTCTGACCTCCTTGATTGAGAGTCTATCCATCTGTATATGATCTTCCTCTCTTTCTACTGTCCTCTACCTTTACTAGCATTATTGCCTTTTCTAGTGAGTCATCTCTTCTCATGATATGGTCAAAGTATGACAGCCTCAGTTTAATCATCTTGGCTTCCAGGGAGAGTTCAGGCTTGATCTATTCTAGAACCAATTTGTTTATCTTTTTGGCCACCCATGGTATTTTTAACACTTTTCTCCAGCACCACATCTCAAATGAGTTGATTTTCTTTCTATCCACTTTCTTCACTGTCCAGCTCTCACATCCATACATGGTGATGGGAATTATGATGGCTTGGATGATCCTAACTTTGGTATTAAGCTTGATATCTTTGTACTTTAATATCTTATCTAGTTCTTTCATACCGGCCTTCCTAGTCCTAGTCTTCTGGTTTCTTGACTGCAATATCCATTCTAATCAATGATAGATCCAAGGTGTGGGAAATCTTTCACTGTTTCAATTTCCTCTTTATCTATACAAAATTCATGTATCTCCTCTGTGGTGCTTATTTTTGTTTTCTTAATGTTCAACTGCAAGCCTGCCTTGGCACTTTTCTCTCTGACTTTTTTTAGTAATTGTTTCAAGTCTTTGATGTTTTCTACTAGTTTTATGGTGTCGTCTGCATATCTTAGATTGTAGATATTTATTTCTTCAATCTTCACTTTTCCTTCCTCCCTGTCTAAACCTGTTCTGTGTATTATATTTTCCACATACAAGGAGAATAGATAGAGTGATACTGTGCAGGCTTGCCTGGCCCCCTTTCCAACCGGGAACCATTCTGTTTCTCCACATTCTGTTCTGATGGTAGCCTCCTGTCCTGAGTACAAGTTAGATATCAGGACAACCAAATGTAATGGTACACCCATTCCTTTAAAATGGGTGGTGAGGGGGGCAACTTTGAATGAACAAAGATAAAGAAGGAAAAGTCTGATCGACTGAAACAAACTTTTGTTACACATAAAGAAAAACAATCAAATTATATTTATTATGTACTTTGGCTACTCATTATCTTATGTCAGAGTGGAGAGTGTGTGGCCCTTTGGATATCATGGGCCACAGTAGCTGCTTTCATCCCTACCCAGCATAGTCAGCAGATAAACTCCAGCAAAGGATACTGAAGATAGCTAACAATACTAAAATAAAGATAGAAAATAAATTCTTTTAGTTAATGATAAGTTAAAAGTCCTAATAAATTAAAAACACAGTTATAAAAAGCATAGCCAGTACTGATTAGCAGACTGCCTCACATTCCACTTACCTGCCATGTTTTTAAGGCATACCTGTTGGTTGAAAGATAACAGAGAGGGAACCAACTTAGCCTCTTTGGCAGAGGATTCCAGCATCTGGGAGCAGCCACAGATAACTTTCTGCATATATTTCAGAATGAGTAATACAGAGAAAAATATAAATGCATTTGGATTAATGCATGACATATGGAGGCCTTTTGTGATCTCAGTTCTTCAGTTATTTATAATGGTATAATTAATGGTACAATTATTCTGAACTAAAGTAATCTTTGGCTGCATCTACATTGCTTTAACTGCCATGGCTTAGTGCTATGGAATTCTGAGCTCTGTAGTTTTGTAAGATGTTCATCCTTCTCTGTCAGAGCACTCTGGTGCTACAACAAACTACAAATCCCAGGATTCCATAGGATAGAGCCATATCAGTTAAAGCAGTGTCAAACTGCATTAATTCTGCTGTGTGGCAGCAGCCAAGGTTCATAAACAGCAAGTAAATCTGTAAAGTAAAGAAAAGAAAAGAAAAAGCTTCAAGTTTCTCCTGGTAGGAATGTAATCTCCTGTTGATTCATTTATATCTCCTAAATAATTAAGAAACAATTTCATTAAGTGATCCTATTATTGTAGTTAATAAAAAAGCATTTATGTGGAGCCAAAAATTTAGGCAGTATTTATGCTACATCCTCAGAGGAAGACACTTCTCACTTCAGTTATGCCTTGAGGGAAGAATGTTTAATAAAATATATGCACTTATTTAAAGTAAACTTTAAAAAAAAAGTATGAGTCAATCTTTGTTTCCTTTTAATGACCAAGTAGGTAATGTGCAGACTAAGTGATGCAGTTAGTGATAAAAGCATCTTCATTCTGATGGTTTGTCTAGGATTGTCTAGCTGATGGGAAGAGCCAACAACAACCTGATGAGAACTAGGCAAAGGTGGAGGGAGAGGAGATGAATCCTTCCCCATAACAAGATTAGATCTATGGGGAAGGTGGCATAGTTGGCATAGTTACTTTTTGTGCTATAATTCCTAGAAGTAAATGGGCATCATCACCACTAGCTATGGTAGTTGGAGGAGTTTGAGAGCAGTGGTCCAATAAAGTAATATTTCCAAGTGGCCTCAGTGTAATTTCATTTTATTTGTTTTTAAGGTAAGCCACTTTGAGGGTCCTTAGGAATCAAAGGATAGGACATGAATCAAATCAATTGATCCGATATGCAGTGCCAGACTTTCCCCCTGCAATTTGTGATCTTAAAAGTGTTTTCATACATAAATCTGAAGGACTGGATCCTGTTGTTAGTCCCAACTGAAGTAGACCCATTGAAACAATGAGTTTAACTTATATATTGACATGATTCAACAACACATTTGATGGACCTGCTTTAGTTGGGATTAATTTATAAGATTGAGGCCTAAATATCCTTTCAGCCTCTTTCATGCTGTTTTTTTTTAATATTAATTTATTAATAAGGAAAAAGAAATGCACAAGGAAAATTTGGAATGTCAGTTCAGAATTCTGACTAATGGGAACTTTACAATTATATTTCAAAGTCACTGAATTGAGAGAAAGACCATTGTAAGCCTTTTGTGTGGAAGCCCCCTGTTATTGACCCCTTTCTTTTGAAAACTAAGAAGGCAGTATTTTAGTTCTAAAATAAAGGAACAGATTTCATTTAAGAGGCCTTTGCTCTCTTGACTTAGGCTTTTTAATGAAATGTTTTTACCAATGACTTGTTTAAGGAATGACCTTTGAAAAGAATTGACAGCAGATGAAGGGTTATTTTTAATGAAGGGCTAGGGGCTCAAAATTCCCAGTGAAAACTAGTATTTCCTATGGTTCTTTAGAGAACACTGTACACAAATAAATATGTGATCCAGATTTACTGAAAGCTAAAATTGGGTAGAGAGGGTGCTCCTGTTTATAATGGTGTATTAAATAATGATTTGGTAGCATCTGCAAGAGAAAAACAGAAAATATCTAGTCATTGCTGCAAGCCAGATATGTTGGCTCAGAGTGGCAGTGGATGTTCTCAAATACATTACAGAGATCCACCCTCCTAGACCCATTTTGGGGTCCATCTACACTGTAGAAATAATGCAGTTTGCAGGATGAAAATTTTGTTATTGGTTTGGAATGCCACAAATTAAAAATAATAGCAGAATGATGGTCAAAATCCATATATATACAAACTCAAAATTGAAAATAGTAAAATCTGACATGTCAATATTTTAATGAAAATTAAGAAGAAATGAAGAGAAGAGGAAAGTTAATGGAGATTATCCCAGCGCTAATAAAACCGACTTACCTGAGCTAGCTTAAAATTTAAAATGGGCAGCATCCTATAAAGCATCCGATAAAGTTAATTGTAACTTCATGCTTAAAATATTGGAAAAAATGAATATGAGAGCAAATTTTATAAAATGGATTCAGAATATATATAATAATTAATGGAGAAATTACAAAGAAGTATAAGGTACAAAGAGGGGTTAGACAAGGATGTCCTTTGTCACCCCTATTATTTATAACCACCCTAGAGGTATTAAATAACACAATTAGGAGAAATGTTAAAATAGAAGGAGTTAAAATTAAGAATAAAGAATTTAAATTACACACTTTTGCCGATGACCTGTTGATTTCTTTAGCAAACCCGGTAGAAAATATAGAAGAATTGTTGGAAACCTTTCAAAACTACAGTGTCATTTCTGGATTATCAATAAATTAAGAAGAAAAAAAACATGCTAACTTTGAATGTATCTGAGGAAGAAAAACAAATATTGAAAACAAAGGTAAATTTTCAATGTGTAAAGAAAACAAAATGTCTCGGGATATATATTACAATGAAAAATTCAGATTTATTTAAAAATAACTATGAGTTAAAATGGAAAGAAATAAAGAAAGACCTTGAAAAATGGACAAGATTGGGTTTATCATGGATGGAGAAAATTTTGGCTATCAAAATGAATATACTACCGAAAATGATTTTCCTGTATCAGAATTTGCCTAACATAATGAATGATAGACCATTCTAAAACTGGAACAAAGACATATCCAAATTCCTTTGGTCTGGTAAAAGACCCAGAGTAAAATTTAAATTGCTACAAAATGACATAAATAGAGTGGGTTTAGCATTACCAAATTTTAAAATCTACTATTATGCCTGTGCAATGGATTTGATAATGGATTGGCTGAAATTGGAAAATAGGAGGTTATTACAATTGGAAGGGCTGGATCTTATATTTGGGTGGCATGGGTATCTTTTCTATAACAAACTGAAAGCTAATAATGACTTCAATGATCATTATATTAGAAAATCTCTATTACGTATTTGGTTAAAACTTAAACCAAGACTGAGCATAGGAGTTCCGAAATGGGCTTCTATAAATGAAGCCTTTTTCAGCATTACTCCATTAAAAGAATCAGAGTGGGTCACATATGAGGACTTGTTAAGAAAAAATGAATTGAAATTGAAAACATTAGATCAATTATGCGAAGAAGGATTACAGAGTACTTGGTTTACATATTTTCAAATCAGAGAAATATTTATGTTAGATTTAAAATTAAACAATATTAATGAAGCTGTAAAAATAATAGAATCAGAAAATGAACATAGGATCAAGAAATTATACAAACTTTTATTGACCTTGGAGATGGAAGAAGAGCAGATAAAACCCCAAATGATTAATTGGGCCCAGAATATTGGGCATCCAATAAGTTTAGCACAATGGGAGAAGACATGGTTAAAAAGGATAAAATATACAGTCAATTATATTCTGAAAGAAAATTATTATAAAATGTTATATAGATGGCACCTAATGCCATTTAAATTGTCCAAAATCTATAAAAAGGAGGAAAATAAATGTTGGAAGTGTGAAAAAGAGCTGGGCACTTTTTAGCACATTTGGTGGGAGTGTAAATACGCAAAATCCTTCTGGAATGAAATACATGAAGAAGTGGAAAGGATATTAGAACTGACTTTACCAAAAGATCATGAGAGATATTTATTGTGTATAAACCAAGAAGAAAATTTGGAAAAATAATATGGTAGACTCATATTTTATATGACAGTGGCAGCCAGGATAATTTATGCTTCCAAATGGAAACAAAAAATAACTCCAGGAATCGATGACTGGATCCAGAAATTACATTAATTAATGGAAAATGGTAGATTAACACAAATTGTACAGGAAAAAACACTCAAGAAATTTGCTAAGGTATGGGGCCCTTTTATTAAGTATATGAAACAGAAATGGGGTGAACTATGGGTAATAGGATTAAAAAATGAATAGTAAATATAAGAACTAAATATTGAAGAGAGTTTTTGTCCAAAATGCTTTGTTTTTAGTTTACATGTACTTCGATGAGGACAAATTGTCACTATTATTCCAATTTTTAACAAAATGAATACTATCATGTGATATTAGATAATATTAAAAGAATAAAACATTATATATAAGGTTAAAAAAGAATCAGTAGAATAAATCTAGGAAGTTAATTATTTTTGTTTGAATGTAATGGATGTTTGTATTGTGGATGTATTGTTGATGTTTTGTGGTATGTTTAAACTTTCTTGTTTATAGAAGTATCTTTTTTAAATTAATAAAATGTATATATTAAAAAAATATTAAAAAATAAATTAAAATGGACAGCATCCTGATCTTATCAGAAGGATTTAGCTGCCAAAATCACCACCTGGGTCCAGCCCAGGTCCATCACCCCTTGAGGGGGCACTGAGAAAACCTCTTTATGAAGCTGGGAGTTTTCTGGTTTAAGGAAATGGCCACTGGAGCAATCTTGAAAGTGGCGATGGACCCTGGCTGGACCTGGACAGTAATTTCAGTGGCTAAATCCTTCTGATAACATTAGGATGCCACCCATTTTAAATTCTGAGCCAGCTCAGGTAAGCTGGTTTTATTAGCACTGCAATAATCTCCAATGTTTTTTGGGGGGTTTGGTATGTTATGTGAATTATGTAATGGTTATGTTAGCTGATATAAGGTAAATGATTTGTTTTTGTGGTTTGTGTCTTTGGTCCACTTTTCTTTTATGTGTTGATTTGAATTTTGTTTGTTGATGTGATTTTAATCTAAATAAAAATACTTTTTTAAAAAATAATGTAGTTTATCACCACTAAGTGCAATAGCTCCATCCTATGAAATCCAGGGATTTGTAGTTTTACAAGGCCTTTAGCCTTTTCTGCCACAGAATGATGGTGCCTCACAAAACTGCAAATCCCAGGATTCTGTAGGATGTAGCCATGGCAGTTAAAGGGGTGTCAAACCACATTATTTCTACAGTGTAGATGCATCCTTGGTTTGTCTTTTGGTTTTTGTTTATTTGTTTGTTAGTTTTCCTTATTCTTAGCCTGAATTAACTCAAGCAACCAGGTTTTGTGTCACAAGGGATGTACAGTTCTGTCTGTTTCTGTTTTAAAATTTGTAAAATTTCAAGCTCTTTCCATTTTATGGCACTTTTGGGAAATTTCTTATCAAAAGTAAACAAAACAAAATGCATCTGCCCTGACCAATTTAGCTACTAAGGCTGTTCTCGATATAGAAAGAACCACATTCTTCTTGCCTAATATTTTGAGGGGAGGACGTTGAAACCATCAGGGGAGAGGATGTGGCAAATCAATCCTAATTCAACACCAGCAAGAAAGGTGAATACAGATTTAGATCCAGACTTTGAAGAGTTAAATCCTCAAAGCTCTTTGCCTGAATGGAGAAATCTGTCTTTCTCAGAATTCACTGACATTCATTTAAAACAGACAGACACCACACACACACACACACACACACACACACACGTTCTTTGCATCCCACATATGAAAAGAGTTGTGAATGTTGATAAATGCTTATAAAAAGACCTTAGAATTCAATCTTCACCTGTCCTTATGCTTTACCTCCTGCTATCCTTTGTTTATGCTTTACCTCCTGCTATCCTTTGTTTATCTTTGTCTGTACCACAAAGTAACATCAGTTTCATACCACTTTGTCATAGCTCTATCCTAAGACGTGTAGTTCAGGGAAATGGAGTAGGACTCTCTAGCAGAGAATTCTAAATATCTCAATGGAGAAAAATCAAGGGGTTCCTTAGGGTAGAGACATGGCAGTTAAAGTGGTATGAAAGTGATGTAACTGGGTGCTGCATAGTTTGTTGTATAAGACAAATAACAAGAACAGGGGTTTATCAGGTTCCTTGAGGCTGCCATGGACGGATTGCATGGGTGTGTGTGTCACAAATTGCATGGATACCTCAGATATGGTCCATCTTCTTCCAACTGCATCTTTGCATTTCATCTTATGTTCACTCCACTTCTTCTGAGGCCTTGGCAACCTGATAAGTGTACTTGAATAACACAGGTTAGCAAAAAGCAGACCCAAGTAATAGCAAATTCATCTGCATTCTCTACATCACTGCCAATTCTTTCTAACTCCATATCCCTAGTCTTCTTCAATGTATTTATTATTATTGACAATTCTTGGATGGTAGATATGACAAGTTTTCACTCTGTTCCTGTCTGCAGCGGTGTGCCTAACATTTGTTTCTGTATCTTATTGGTAACAAATCTTAATGCAATTTTATGTATCAAAATATTGATAAACATGGAGATGAAAAGATTAAGTGGTAGCGAGAAAAAAAAACTGATTTAATATAGATATGGCATTTCCAAACAATGGCTGTGGCAGAAGATGTATGCTTTTAAAATTAAAATTATTATTTAAGGCCAGACACAAAATGTGTTCTGGTTTTCAATTGCCTAAGCATGACACCATCAGAATTTTAATTTTTAATTTTTTTTAAAAAGGTAAATACAGAAAACCCAGCTGGCAAAGGATGCAGATGAAGTAGTTTGAAAGCCAATGGGAAATCTATACCATAATTTAAGATGTTTGTCCATTGTGCTATACAAATCCATAAACTTTATTATAGAACCACCAACCTTGCTGTGTATGTAACAGGATCAAAATGAAGACTGTAATAAATTTTTGGACTCAGTCTGTCACTGCCTTCAAGTACCTTCTGAAAAAACACTTTGGATTACTGTATTTTGTTTTCTGTACAACATACCTTGGAGGCAATTTTAACAAACTTGGCCTGGAATCATGTTGGGAAGTTTTGTAACTGTTTTGTATTCAGGATCTCTATGTGGCCCTTAGTTTAAGGGCTACATAGGGATTATGAAAATTGCTCAATCACCACTTACCATGAAACAACTGTTGTGATTGATGGGTGTCCATTCTTTCATCACCCAGGAAGCAGCTGCCTCATGTTTCCATCCCCTTATGTGAGCAATCTCCAGTGTGAGGGAGAATTGCACCAGGGACCCTACTTCTGCCTGTCACAATGGATATAACCCAATGGAGTGTGTGGAAATGGCAGCCAGCTGCTTCCTGAGTGACCCTTATTGAATTCTGTAGCTGCTGTAAGGTGGGACCAGGAGGACTGGGACAGGATTAACTGCATAGCACCAGAATTAGTGCTTACTCATATGTAAATCTCTAAAAGGATTTTAGCCATGCTATTTAAATTTAGGTTGATATGCCTAATATTTTCACAGAAGTTTAGGACCAATATGTAAACCTTGTGCCCTCTGCAAGAAAATTCATGTTCTGATTTGGGTTATCTTACATGGAACATGATGTGTTACCATTTCAATTTTTGCATCATTGAAGTTTAAAGCAAAATCATCATTAGTATCCTAGTTAATGATGAGCAAAATCCCTCATCATCCCTATTATTTAGGTGTAGTATAGTTATGTTGCCATGTTAGAAATAGTGTGAAGTTTGTGTTTCTCCATATGAAGCCTAAATTGGTTTGGGTTATCAACAACAGGACAGGGCAAATGTATGGGGTTCAAGGTTTCTCCAACACCTGCATAGGTGACACATATCCTTATGATGCCTCAAAACAACCTTTTCTTTTCTTTTCTTTTCTTTCTTTCTTTCTTTTTTTTTGGTCTGACCTTATTACGGCCAAATGGCGACTGGAACTGACATTCCATCATTTCTGGTGGGATACAGCTGGAAAAGGAGGTTTTGAGATAATGAGGTATTGAGGAAAGTACAGTTTCTGTAGGCTTGGATGCGATTCTCCAAATCCCATGTAGAACAGAGATATAATGAATAATGAAAATATTTTTATACTCTTTAAAAACCTGGTTTTGAGTGTCAAAAAAACCTGATGAGAAGGATCCTGGGCTGACAAGAATCATCACAATTCTGGACTGATCTGTGCAAAATTCACACGTGGCTGTTTTACATAGTAAATAGCATTTTCTGCACAAAAACTGATATTTCTACATGACTTTCAAAGACTTCTTGCAGCTGGAAGAAAATTGAATAACACAGGTTAGCAACAGTTCAAGGAGCAACTGTGAAGAAGTATATTCCTAATGTAGAAAGAGTTTAACACTAGTTTCATACCTGAGACATACCTCATTAGTGCAACTGAACTAAACTGATACTATATTTCCAGTTTAAGTATGCATAGCTTGTTTGTAGGTAACATATTAAGGGTAGTCATGTTAGGCATACAGCAAGATAAAACAACACCCACAAAAGAGTGAAATTTTCATTGGCTAACTAAAATGTTCAAAACATTTAATGCCAGCTCCATTGGCTTCTTCATCAGGCAGTTAAACAAATCATACAGGAGAAGAAAAGTGATGATGTTGGAGTCACAGGGCTACATTTTGTATCGGATGTTTCTGGTGTAGTTCAGTTGGTCTGGAGGGATCTCAGCGCAGACAGAGGCCTCTTCCTTTTCCTTTTTTCTTTTTTTCACCATGTGGGGACCAAGACAAAGGGCAGTAAAATTTAAATTAAATTTTGCCGCAACAGGGGAATCCTGAACAGGAGGGAACTAAAGACTGTGACTTAACTCTTTGAGGTTTCTACCTCCAGCAAAAATAAAATCTTTACTTTGGGACTATAACTGGCTGAGTTTTACCTATACAACACCTACATTTTTTTCCAGATGTAATAGCACACAGACTTCTTTGGAAAGTCAGTGTTCTCTGCTTAAGAAAGGGGCCTGTAGGTTTTCACAAAAGGACAGAGACACCCTGAATCCCAAGAGGAGTTACTTTACTGCTGCTAATGAAGTTTAAAGTGAAATTTTCATTTCACCCTTCCAGCTTTTTTCTTTCTCTGTGTGGTGGACAAGCCAAATCTTTCTGTGTGTGTGCTAGAAAAGAAAAGCTCTCTAAGGCTGATCCTCCTTAATCTGTTCCCAGTTGGCAACTAAAGAGACATTGGCAGGCTTGGCAGCTGTCTGGTCTTGTTCCCTTGTCTTGTGAAGTTTCTAGGCCTTGCATCTGAGAAAGAAAATAAACCTGTCACCTGGGTAACAGGGACACACCTCTAGATCCGTCTTGCTCCTTCTCCCATGTGGCTGAAGTTGCTTTGGCAACCTCATTGCTGAAAGGCTGTTCAACTGGCCATGATTGAGCAGCTGCAGGTAGAGTGATCCTGCTTGTTTCATCATATTTATGGGGAAACCTTTGCCCCTGAGCCCATAGCTGAAGTTAGTTTTAGGTAGCAAGAAAAATTATGGGTGGCCTGATGCACAAACTCTTTTGTAAGGTAACTAGTTCTTCAAAAGTGAGAGGTGGTGGAGAATGTACATCCCACTGAAAGCAAAGGGTGGTACCTGCATTATGATATGCATCGCACGCTAATGATTTCAAACAGCAAGGATATTAAAGATACCAAGAACAGTTTCTGAGGTGATGGGGTGGACTAAAAAACAACAACACCCCACTAAAGGCAGAGTAATGACACATATTTTGTATACTTTTTATATTTGAAAGAAGTTTCATGTCATCCTTCCCATAGTTTGGTAGGCCCATATGCCTATTGTTGGTGGAGATAATATTAAAAGTGAGCACTGAGAGGTGGTTCTGGAATTTATAAAGAACACGCAAATGTATTCATTCCATATAGATGTACAGAAGGTTTTTGTTCAATATATGGAAGATGCTTTACCTTAAAATGTCAGATATGCTGCAGACTGTAAGGAAAAATAACTGTATTCCTAGACTTGTCAGAATTTGAGTTTTGTTTGTTTGTTTTTGCTTTACAGATAGTTTACAACCTCATATATGTCAGTCTGGGGACTGAGATTGGCTGTAGGGGACCTCTTCTATGTCCCATATATGGGATCAATACACTGTCTTGAAGATGTTAGGCAGAACCTTATCTGTTATGGAACCCCAGTCATGAGATGCTCCTTCCTTGGAGGCCCAGTTGTCTCTGGCTGATGGAGGGGAGGGAGGATCTAGTGCTTTGCACAAATCTGTATAGGTACATGGTTTTAAACTTTTCTAACTGGTTTCAGTTGTCTGATATGCTTATGGACTATCTAAAATTATTCCTTGTTGTTTCAGTTTTTAAAAATTGTCCTAATTAACTTTATCAATATGCTTGCCTGAGTTATTGTTATTTGGGTGGGGTATAAACATTCAAATAAATAAATACCCCAGGAAAAAGACTGAGAATCAAAGCAGGCTTTGCCTTTGAGGGGGAGAGGTCTGTCTTGGTTCCAGAGATTCCAGCAAAGATAGATGGATGAGTACAGCCCTAAAGGAAAGTTTACTATAGCCTAGAAGTTTTGCAGAATCAGCAACTCCCACCACAAATCTGACAAAAACTCACTGATTGTGTCAGAGGCCCAGCATGCGAAAGGGTAAAAGAAACTCATATTTTATTTAACTAAAAAGCAATGAAAGACTGTGGATTGTGTCTATTCCACAATCCTCTGGATTTGATGAGATAGAACAGGGGTAGGCAACCTTTCCCCTTTAAGGGCCAAGGGACTTCAGCTCCCAGAAGCCTCAGCCATGTTGGCCAATAGTCCCATGTTGGCCAATAGCTCCTGGGATTCTGGGAGCTGAAGTCCCTCAGCCCTTAAAGGGGAAAGGTTGCCTACCCCTGAGATAGAAGGTCAAATCCTTACTCAGCCACAAAAATCTCTTGGGGGAATCTCTGGCAAATCATGCTCATTTGGCCTCTGTTCCTCTCTTTGGCAGTGAATATGATGCAAAGGTTAATGATGACAAAGAACCTTTCATTCAAAATGCTCTTGATTACCAAGTGTACCCTGAAAATACACATGTAGCATGTCCTAAACATCCTAAATGTTCATGTGATTTTCTTTTCCTGGTTGCTTTTGCTTTTATTATTTTGCAGGCCAATATCTGCACATTTTTGTTGTTGTTGAAATCCAGACCATAATGCTCTGTGGAAATCTCCCTGAGGCCCATTTGAGTTCTTCGTCACTAGATGTCACTGCATACACAAGCATGAAGCTGAAATTAGGAGTGACAGAAGCAAGAAGACTGCACACACACAAAAAAGGCAGAACGCTCATTTGATGATATTCCATAGGGGTAGCCAGCCAGATGAGTCTCCTGGAATTAAATAAACAAAGAGTGCCATGACATTTTCAAAATTAACAATTTCACAAAAGTACAAACATGAGATCAAACATATACAGAAAAGAAAGAGAGAAAGTTTGCATGCAAATCTCCACAACAGTTTTTCTTTTGCTGTTGCTACAGGGGGAACAGATCTCTTTTGCTAGAAGTCTGAAATAATAATGCTTGCAGACAGCTTTTGGAATTAGGCCAAGGGGTGCATAGAGCCTTAGGGTGGTAGGCTGACCATCCCTGCAGAGATTCTACTACTTCTGGAAGCCCACTGCTGTATGCTTAATGTGGGCAAAATTTTCATATAGTCAACCTGAGCAAATCATGTTTTTTTTCAGTTCGTCAGATCTTTGCTCATTGGTAATAGTGTCATTATTCATAGGGTTTTCTTGGTAAGTTTCTTCAGAGGGTTTGCCATTGCCGTTATCTGAGGCTGAGAGACTGTTACTTTCCCAAGGTCACCCAGGGGATTTCATGGTCAAGTGGGGAATCAAATCTAGGTAAATCTAGTAAATCTAGGTAACTGTTCTGTATTCACAATCACTACTTAGTTACAGTTGTGACACTATTACCATGATCGTACCTCCCCTCCAGTCTACTTTACCTAATAACATCAGCTGTATGGGGAGAAGGATGTCCATTCTGCCAGTGATCAGAATATAAATGAATGATGTTTCCATCAAGTTTGCTGGGGTCAGGCCAGGAAAGATTACTTAGGGCCTTTGCAGACTGCTAGAAATAGTGCAAATTGAGTCCACTTTAACTGCCCTGGCTCAGTGCTAGGGAATCATGGGAACTGTAGGTTTTTCTGAGACATTGAGCCTTCTCTGTCAGAGAGCTCTGGTGCCACAATAAACTAGAGTTCCCATGATTCCCTAGCACTGAGCCAGGGCAGTTAAAGTGTTCTCAAGCTGCATTATTTCTGGCAGTCTGTAAAGGCCCTTAGTTAAGTATACTTAACTAGTACACTAGTTAAATGTACTTAACTACTTAAATAGCCAGTGCAGAATACTGGCCCATATTTGTAAGAAATAATTAAGTGAATTGGCTCAAACAGAGCAAAAATGATGATGAAACCAAGGGCCTTTACAGACTGCCAGAAATAATGCAGCTTGAGTCCACTTTAACTGCCCTGGCTCAGTGCTAGGGAATCATGGGAACTGTAATTTTTTCTGAGACATTGAGCCTTCTCTGTCAGAGAGCTTTGGGGCCACAATAAACTACAGTCCCCATAATTCCCTAGCACTGAGCCAGGGAAGTTAAAGTGGACTCAAACTGCATTATTTCTGGCAGTCTGTAAAGGCCCTAAGTGGCTTAGCTGAATGGTCTGATCACATCATTCACACCCATCAGTTCCATCTTGAACAAAGGATTACCATTAGAGGATAGCTCTCTGTGTGTGCCTACAAAGCATTCTGGTTAGTCTGAATATGGACTGTTAATGTACAAAATTTCATTTTCTATTCTGAGCTGGAGATGGACAGCCAGTTCATATGGAGATGGATGGCGTGGGGAGATAACTTGACTCATAATGTGTAGGAGCATTATGAGTTTGACAGTTTCATATTCTGAACTAGGTAGTTATGAATTTTGGTGATATTTCTGATAAGAATATAGGGCATGTGGCAATTCCAAAGGAAAGTGACATATTTGAAATCTATGATAAGCCTTGAGAGGGCAACAGAAACAGGTGACAGCATCAACAGAGAGACCATATGCTATGTTGAAGGTGACCCACAAGTATATGTCTCAGTGTAGGCAATAGCATCTAGCCAGACCTGAGCTCAATGGAACTTACAAGTCAATGTGCATCGGATCACATTGGTCATCAAGGGGTGTAATATTGCATACACAATCAAAAAGAATCACCACTGAACTCAGCAGGAATTACTTCTGAGGAAGCATGTATAGTTTGCACTGGAACTGGAAGGGTCCTACTTGAAAGACCTTTTTGTCTGATCTTGTATGGAATACATGGATATATATTTATACGTCTGGAAGTCTAAAAGGGGATTTCCTGATGAATTCATTCCTTGGTCACAGCAGCATAAATCTTTGTGCAATGAACATACAAATATGTTGACTCTAAAACACACACACACACACACACACACACACACATACACTTCCAGAACTTAAGTATAACTCATTTCCCTCTACCAGATGGAACACACAGAGTTAGCTCAAGCTGGAAGTGACATGACATTATGCAAGCTAATGAAAAATAGTTCATTTGTTTTCAATTCATTTGTTTTTCTGTACATTTTCTCATTCTCAAATGATTATGATTTCAGTAGTGTCTTCATTACTTCTGTGTGGTCCTATATGGCTGATACATATACATCTTCTGAGAGCTTAGTGCTGTAGACCCAAGCAATGGAGGGAATGGAAGGTTGACTAGGGTGGCTCACTGATGTGCTAATCTTGTAAACCTCTGAGAAAGAGATCACCAGCTGTGTTGGTGTTGGGGCACATCTGTCATGACTGTGACCAAAGAAGCTCCTACTTCAAATAGGCATGAAGAACATTGGAGCTTTGCTTTAATCTAGTTAAGGTTTGGACTCCTCTAACTCAGTTAGGGTCTGTGCGTGATTCTCAGCTTTGACTCTCCAGAGGTTTTGGATTTCAATTCCCAAAAGCTCCAGCCAACAGGGCAAAGGTTAGGGATTCTAAGAGTTAATAATACGTGTGAAAAGGATACAGGAGTCTTAGGGGGGAAGCAGATGGCGCAAAGAGCTGTTTTCGGGGCAAGGAAGGGGAGGGCAGCCTCATGGTGGGTGCCCCAACCCCTTCCCCGAAATGTCCTTGGAGCAGTCAGCCCTGTGCATGGCTGGTGCTCTGAGGATGACCTCCTGCTGCAGCGTCCATACATGCTGCAGCAGAAGAGTCGCCGAAGGTGCGCCAGCAGCCTTTTGCAGTGCACCTTCAGCGATTTGTGGAAGGAGCACTATTTTAGTGCTCCTTCCCGGGGTGGCGAAGCTGCGCCGTGGGGCCGAGGTGTGCGGATACCTCGGCCCCGCGGTGCATGTTCCTGGAGCGGCCCCGTGCCGCCCGTCTGCTCTCCCTCTTAGTAGACCACAGTCTAAATATGAATTAAAAGCATGATGCCATGGCCCTAAAAGCCAAAGCAATTCTAGGCTGAATCAATAGGATTATAGTGTCCGGTTCAATGGAAGTAATAGCAACGTTCTATTCTGCTTTGGTCCCACCTCATTTGGAATATTGTATCCAGTTCTAGGCACCATAGTTCAAGAAAGTTATTGACAAACTGACATGTGTTTGTGGGAGGATGACCAGAATGCTAAAAGGTCTAGAACTCAAGCCCGAAGAACAACTGGAATTGGGTATGTTCAGCTTGGAGAAGAGAAGATTGAGAGGTGATACAACAGCTATATTTACACACCCAAAAGGATGTCATGTAAAAGATGGAAGGAGCTAATTTTCTGCTGCTTCAGATGCTATGACATGGACCACTAGATTCAAATCACAAGAAAACAGATTCCATCTAGGAAAAACATATTGACCATAAGTAAGAGCTGATTGAGAGTGCAACAGACATCCGTGGAAGGTCACAGACTCTCCTCCTTTGGAGGTTTTTAGACAGAGGTTGGTTGGACATCTCTCAGTTTAGTTGTGCAGTTCAGCAGGGCTTTAGTTGTGTATTCCTGCAGGGGTTGGACTAGAAAGGCCCTTGTACTCTATAGCCTGTATCTTCTCATAAAGCTCTGGTTGTCCATGTGGTACACTGTGCAACATACTACAGCACCTATTGAACTGCTGGATTTGTACCTTCACACCTACTTTTCTTTACAAGCTTGTTTACTTACAAAGTAAATGTAGGGATGCAGTAGCTTAGTGGTTAATATGCCAATTCTGATGATGATAATAATAATAAATAAATAATAAAATAAATAATCAGAAGGTTGGCAGTTTGGGGCCCAAGTGCTGCATGATATGGTGAGCTCCTATCACTAGTCCCAGCTTCTGCCAACGTATCAGTTCAAAAGCATGTAAATGCAAGTAGATAGATAGGTACCACTTAGTGGGAAGATAACAGCATTCTGTGGAGTCATACTGGCCACATGACCAGCAGAGTAGCCCTTGGACAATGCTGGCTCTTTGGCTTATTAACTGAGATGAGCACTGCCCCCTACAGTTGGTTACAACTAGACATTCATGTCAAGGGACTACCTTTACCTTTTTACCTATTATTGTGAAACTGAATTCTTCACTATGAAAAGTAGAGAAGTGTCAATCCACCTCCTTTCCTATTGCTCAACTCACATGGGTACTTGACTAATCTATCTGTTGGAGCTGTTAGTACTTGCTGTGGACTTTAACACTGAGGCTGAGTTTGGTACCTTGGGACTTTATCACTGAGGGATACTGTGCAGATATGTCCTAAATTTTCTACCTACACCAGGGATGTAAATCTTCATGAATGTCATTCTAATGGGCAAGAATAAATAATTTATCCATTTTCCTTCCCACTGCAAGAATGTTCCCCCCCAAATGGACTGATTTTCAAGAGAAATTTTCAGTTCACATTTTATTCTGTCAAAAATCAGTTTAGAAAATACCATTTCTGTGTAAAGAAAGCCACATCTATATGTGTTTCCACACAGAACATGTACCAAACTATGAAGATTCTCATCCATCCATGGTTCTCCTTCTTGGGATTTTTTGACATTCACACCCCTTTTTGTCTGGGATATGAATATTTAGGAGAATTCTTTCCACACCTAATGTACACATAAAGCATATGTATGTGACAGTTGCTTGGTCTCATGGTCAGCAGCTTATATCAATCATAATTATTTTTTAATTAGATGGATATTAATAAATAAATACAGCAATATCTGAGGAAGCAGATCAGGTCTCCTAAAGCTTATGCTACAATGTCTTTTGCTCAGTTAGGGGGGGTGCAGAAAGCGAAAAGCGCCGTCTTCAATCCCAGGAAGGGGAGGGGCAGCCTTACACCGGATGCCCCAACCCCTTCCCGAGGACATCATTGGAGTGCCTGCCATTCCACATGGCAGGTGCTCCGATGACGTCCTTCTGGCTCAGCGTCCAGACACACTGAGCTGGAAGAGACGCCAAAGAGGCACACGGCGCCTCTTGTGGCACCCTTTCTGTGCCTTGCGGAAGGAGCGCTATTTTAGTGCTCCTTCCAGGGCCAGAAAAGGAGTGAATTGGGGCTGAGGCGTGGGGCAGCCTTGGTCCCAATCCGCGGCTTCTCGGGGCAGCCCATGGCTGCCCATCTGCAGAGGCCCTTAGTCTCAAAGGTGCTATAGCTTCCCTTTGCATACAGCAATATATAGTTTCACTCTCCACAAAACTATGCTTGTCAAAGTTAGTGATATAATTACTTGTGTGTTTACAAAAAGAGCAAGCACTCTGGTTATATGTATCCAAATTATTTGAGGCCAATCTTTGTGTGTGTTTGAGGCAATGGTCCTCTGTTATTGTCCACACTTTCCACATTTGCAATAAAGGGATCACTTCAGCAGGACTGTTGGGGGGGGGGGAGGAGGTAAAATCCAGAGATTCCTTTGCTGCAATATAAGAAAGGTTGCACCAGATTTGCTATGCTTCCATGTGTCTTCAACATTTGGTTGGGGCTAAAGGGGACTGTGTTACATGGCCATCTCCCCCATGACTGTACCTTCTGTATTTTAGGTTGTGAAGGAAACTGCTGATGCTTCTGCAATGCAATTCAATGCAATGGAAAAGAGGGAGAGAAATTGAACACCTGCTGCATAATCTGGTGCTGTGAATTCTCTTGGTGTAAACTAGTAATTCTACAGTAGATAGAGGAGTTATGTAAAAGGAAAAACCACTGTGTCTGAAAGCTATTCCTGAGCCTGGAAAGACACTGGCAGGCCCTGTTGGGGACTCACAATGGGCCGCAAGGACTTCAAAGGGTTTCTGTATTCTTTCCTGAGAACAATCAGCACACAAAGCAACCTTGATTATCCAAAGGGCTCAGGTAACACCCCAAAACCTTCTGATAAATAGAGGCTGGGATGAAGGAGCAAACTGGCCACCTGGCTTTGAAAAGGCTGTCCTCTGAGGATTGCTAAGCCTTTTCACTTGTTGAAATCCCAAAGGACATCCCTTTTAAAGCCCCTATCGCCAGCTGTCACTCTGTCTCTCTTTTCACCTTTCCCCCTTTCTATTTCTTCTTCTTCTTCTTCTTCTTCTTCTTCTTCTTCACCTTTTTGAATAGATGCTTTCTGAGCCCTTTGGGTGCTTGAAGGAATGTACCATTACTATTTTCACGGTGGCCATATGCTAAAGCCAATGCAAAAAGCTGTATTTTGTCCTTGGTGACATTTCCTTAAGCTAAAGACCAGCAAATAAAGTAGACATTTGGGTATATTGTACAATACAGGTTGAGTCTCCCTTATCTGTAGTTTTGAATGCCAAAATACTCCAAAATTGTCCACATGGGTGGCTGAGATAGTGACACCTTTGCTTTCTGATGGTTCAATATATCCAAACTTTGTTTCATGCAAAAAAGTATTAAAAAATATTATGTATAAAATGACTATCAGGTTATGTGTGTAAGGTATGTACAAAACTATATGTGTACAGTACTTATTTGAAGGTTAATCTCTCCCTATATATTCCTGCCCAAGGACTGAGATTTGCTGAAGGGGCTCTCCTTTTTGTCTTGCCACCAGAAGCAATACATTGTGTAATAGCACAAGAGAGAGTTTTTTTTTCACTGTGGCACCCTTGTTGCACCAGCACAAAGAAGTCTGAATGCCATTTTTTGGGGTAACAAAATGGCCACAACTTTATTCATCTGTACAGGGTCTGTAATAACGACTTTACAGCCCAAAACCTTCACTTTCTTATATCTTCCTTCTTGACACATGTGTATGTGCGCATGCCATAATTCCTGATGTAATCCTCACCATAATCATGTCAAGCCATCAGGGATAAGTCATGCTCCAACCAAGCATATGTCAACAAGGGTCACACATAAGTTGCCAAACATATAATCAAATTATCCCCTCGTCCAATTTTGATGTCATCTCTATGATTGATGAGGTAAGAGATTTTAAGCTGACGATGTAAACCATTTATCCCTCTTAAATGACCAAATATTGAAAATCAGGTATCCAATATATCCCCCGGGGGGGGGGGGGGTTCCCTGCCCTGCCCAAGCCGATACAAGTTAATCATACAATAAGTGACTAGAAGACCTTGTTCCAAGTTGTGACAAAATCATGAATCAAAGAACTTGCAACAAATAATCATGCTTGAATTATTAACAGATGAATGAAAATACCAATCTTCCACATTCCATACCAGAACTACAGCATCCTCAGGGAGGGTGAAAAACCCATGCTAAAATAATTATGGGAAAATTCCCTCCCGGCACCCGAAGGTGACCAGCAAAAGCCTGAGGGTAGGAAAAACAACATACACAGCCGAGGGTGGGTGGGTTGGGTCTCTTTGCTGCCGGACGTGAAATGGCTGCCTCCACGAGGCTGAGGGCCATTATATAAGCCCCCCAAATCCCACCCGAAATCTCACGAGACTATGCAGTCTCACAACATTACGAGGGATGCTGGGGGATCTTGCGAGATCCCCCTGATTTGTTGGGAGCTGAAGGAAGGGCAGGATTCCCAGCCCTCCCAACCAATCATGGTGTTGGCCTTCTAAAATGGCTGGCGCAAGAGAAGGCCCCTGCCGATGCATCGGGCGGGTCTTTGCACTGGCACAAAGAAATCCGAACACTGTTTTTTGAGTAACAAAATGGCCACAACTTTATTCATCTGTACAGCGTCTGTAACAACGACTTTACAGCCAAAAATCTTCACTTTATTATAACTTCCTTCTTGACATATTTGTATGTGCACTTGCTATAATTCCTGATGTAATCCGCACCATAATCATGTCAAGCCATTAGGGATGTCATGCCCCCAACCAAGCATATGTCAACAAGGGTCACACATAAGTTGCCAAACATGTAATTAAATCATCCTCCCATCCAATTTTGACGTCATCTCTATGATTGATGAGGTAAGAGATTTTAAGCTGATGATGTAAACCATTTATCCCTCTTAAATGACCAAATATTGAAAATCAGATATCCAATTATCCCCTGGGGGGGTCCCTGCCCTGCCACAGGAGGGGGCCACCCTAGCTTGGCATCCCCTCCCCCCCATAGGACCCGTTTAATGTGAGAGACAATGGACTACAAGTATACATCACAGCCTACCGGGGAGAGATGAACCCCATCACCCCTGTACAGATGTGGTAAATCAACCCTAATCTGGTCATGGTCAACACATGAGGCTCCCAAAGCTTCCAACCTCCTCAAAACACCCCTATTCACCCAGTGACAAGCCACGTTAATAGCAGAATCTTTCCTTGCACCAGGCCAAGTTCGTTGTGGCAAGAGCTTGGTCCATAACAGAACAGTCCCAGGTAACCTGAATCATACTTCATGGAGGTCCACAATGATCCTTCTGACTAACTGCAATCTGGAGATCTTGACCAAGTCATTCTCACCCAGGTGAATGAGGAGTATCTGGGGAGATGGGAAAGTAACAGCCAACTCGATGATTCAGGGAAGGAGGACTCCCCATAGCATGCCTCTCCACCCAAAACAATGGTTGTGCCCAAATTGCTCTAGACCCAAGTTTGGATCTCGGCCCGACTGGAGAGCATGTCGTTCAGGCCAAAAGACCAAGCTGTGACTGACAATCCAGACATCGTCCTGTTCTCCATCTGCCTAACAGAAAAACACACATTAGAACATCAAGGCACAATTGCATCAGCCCCCCGGAACTAGAAATCAACATCTAACCAGCCTAAGGGCGAATGTAGGCTTTAAACGCTCCAGAGCGCCATTGCCAAATATGTCGGATCACAGCATCATTTAGGCCATGAGCTGCTGAGGCCGTGGCAGCTCCGATCCGAAATGAGTGAGAAGAAAATTGGGCCGCTGATAAGCCCGCATGCTTCAGAGCCTCCTGCAACACTGTTCAAAATTGAAACTGTGTCAATGGAAGGCCTGAGACATACAAAAACAAATAACCAGGGGATGCTGGGCGCAATCTGAGGTAATCTGTCAAAGCCGTTACTGGGCAAATCTGGCCCTTAGGGGCCTGAGATAAGACTATGGTTTGACCCCTAGCCAGCTAGTCCATCTTTGAGCTCCAAGACTTGAACATCAGATAACAATAGTGCTCAGCCTGATGTATCAGAATGAGAACTGGGGATGAGCTCACTAATTCTGGTTGCAGCAAAAAAGGCCAATGAAAAAGAAGCCCAAAACAAGGTAACTTCCTCAGGCTAGGAGCACACCACTTGGAAGGAATGCCAAATCTGTATTAGGACTGAATCCATCACCGGCATGCGGGTATCATGTGCCGCAGGGAGCTCCCTAGACCATCCCTCCAATGCCCTCTGTACCCTAAAATCCACAGTAGGATCCGGGAAACCCCCCCGCCCAGGAGTAAAAGGCCAGTGTCGCCAACCTTCCCCTAATGGTAACCGGAGACAATCTGGACTGTCTGAGGTGAACTGCAATGGTTATACTCCAGCCTCAGGGGCCAAACCTCGATTTCACCCACAGCCACAAGAAATTGTCTAAAAGCTCGCATTGCAAGCTGATAGGACTTGCGTGTAGAAGGGGCAATGAAGTGCAGAATAGCCCACTCAATCTCTATCCTCCCCGGTTCCACAGCTGGACTGGTATTGTCAAAGGCTGTGCTGCTGCTTCCAGAGCTAGCTCTCGAAACCTGTGAAACTGAAAACATGAAAGGACATCTGCCAAGTGATTCAATAGGCCAGGCACGTGGCGCGCCTGGAACAGCACATTAATTTTTAAATACTGCAACACCATAGATCTGACCAAAGCCATCACCCTTGGAGACTTAGAGCTCTGGGAATTGATAACATGAACTACTGCCTGGTTGTCACACCAAAACCAAACAGTTTTCTGAGCAAATTGCTCGGCCAAAGATGAACTGCACCCACAATAGGGAACAGAAAGGTAAGATCTTTTGTCAGAACATTACTCACCCAACCTTGAGGCCAACTCTCTGCCACCCACTGCCCCTTCCATTATACACCAAAAGCATGGGCTCCAGATGCATCAGAATGAACCTGAAAATCTGCCTTTAGGAGCATCTCACTCCTCCAGAATGATACACCATTGAATTGGTCAAGAAATGAGTCCCAAACCTTCAGGTCCTCATATATCCCACTGTTAATGCGAATGTGGTGATGCGGGGAAGACACCCCCCTCATGGCATGGTATAGGCGAGCCCAAAAGGCCCGTCCAGGAACCACCACTTTGCAAGCAAAATTCAACAAACCTGTTAGAGACTGAAATTCATGCAACATAGCCTTATTCTTACCTCTCATTGCCCTTACCTGTTGTCTCATTAGGTCTAATTTTTCATTCAGGAGTTGAGATAAACCCTAGATTGTATCAAGCGCTATGCCCAGAAAGGTTAACCAGGTGGCAGGGCCCTCTGTCTTCTCGTTAGCCAAAGGCACTCCCATCTCATCCATCAAAGCTTGAAAAGCCGACAAAGTGTCCCAGCACGTTGCCATGCTGGGGGGCCGTGGCAAACAGGAAGTCATCTAAATAATGCGTAATTGCAGGATTGCCAGACCTCTTCACAGCACACCAATGCAAGAAGGTACTAAACTTCTCAAAAGCCAAGCAAGAAATGGAACAGCCCATTGGCATCGCCTTGTCAAAATAGTACATTCCCTCAAATTGGAAGCCTAGCAAGTCAAAATCTTCTTGGTGTACCGGAAGTAGCCTGAAGGCAGATTTTATATCACATTTTGCCAAAAGAGCTCCCTTGCCCAAGGCTCTAACCATCTATACTGCTGAGTCAAATGATGCATATTTCACAGATGCCAACGCTGGGTCAATAGCATCATTCACTGACTCCCCTTTAGGATAAGAAAGATTGTGAATTAAGCGATACTCACACGGTGTCTTCTTGGGTACCACACCTAGCGGTGACAACCGTAATGTTGGCATTGGCAATTGTTTATGGGGCCCAGATATCCTCCCTGCTGCCAGCTCTTTCACCAGCTTGTCTCTTACGATCCCTGGTAACTCCCTCACCAAATGTGCATTTGGTGCAAAACGATAAACTCTTAAACCCGAATATGGAATTTGAAAACCATGTGTAAAACCCTCAAGCAAGTAGTGGGCAGAATCCTACTTAGGATAAACCCTCAACCAAGCAGTCAAAATGTCCAACCTAATGGGCGTTGGTGCTTTTTTCCTCCAGCTGGGGTAGCCTGAGGGGCAGTTCCAGCTCCAGTCCACTTACCTTTGAAGCAAGAGGTGCTGGGGTGATTCCCTCCACAGGTGCCACAGCGGTGTTCAAACTTGCAGGTCTGCTGCTTGCACTTACCTGCATTAAACTCCCAGCAGACTCCTGGTAATCTTTTTTCCCCGGTGCCAGGCTTCGCATACTGCCCTCTCAGCTGAGTCATAGGCACAAAGCCGTTGTCACATCTGCTTGAAGGGGAGGCACCAACCATCACGTCTGCCCATAGCTCAGCTTGTACGTGCCGCCATGAAATGGAACAATCCAAAGCGGCACACATCCGAAACTGCTTGTCATACTGAAGCCAAGCAGACCCTCTAGAGTTAAAGTGACAATTAGTGTAGGCCTTTATCATTATCTCCTGGTACTTGGATAATTCCGGAGACCTTAAAGGCTCCTTCTCCTCAATGATACCCCTATAAATTGTAAACCCTATTATCCAATTAATGAAATTCCTCTCCAGCTTCAGGCACTTGTGGGCCTCAAACTCTTTAGGTAGACTAAATGCAACTCCGTCTTTCACCATAATTCTTGGTTCTGGGTCTTGGAAAGTCAAGGAAAAAAGATCAATGAACTCACCCCTCCAGATCCACTCCTTCATTGCTAATGGAAAATGGGAGCCTAGCAGAGTGGACATGCCCATGTAAGGGTTAGAATCAACTAATCTTTCCACTCCCACCTGACCTAAGGCCCCTACTGTAGCAGCTCCTTTGGTCACACCTACCTTGCCAACCAGGGGCTGCTCCACCTGGACCCTTGCAACCTGAGTCCGAATTGCCCCAGCCGCTGCTAAAGATGTGCTCAGTGAAACTGGCCAGCTTGAACACCAGGCACCCATACTGTTGCTGGCCAAGACCCCAAGGAGATAGGTAAATTAGACATACCTGAGCCCGCTGGCTGCTGTGGGGTATCCGTTGATGCTTGAACACCTCCAACTGAGTGTGACACAACCGAGGCTCGGCTGTTATGCTGCAGGGTGGAGGAAGCACCTCCCACCACATTGCTCTGTACTTCTGGGGCTTCTGCAGCCGGCCCGCTGGCCTGGCCTGAAGCCACCGCCTGTTGTACCACCTTATACAAATCAGCCAATGTAAGCTACACAGACACAGAGGCTGCTGCTCCCTGCTGCACCAAACCTGGTGGAACGTTTTTCATAAGCTCCATCACTTCAGTTACAGTTGGCTGCCCACCCTCCATAGCTGTAGCATCTATTGGACCATGTGATGTGTCACCCACTGTCATGCCAGGTAGGGGACCTCCTGCACCTTGTAGCCTCTTGCACCTCATTTGAGGACCCCATGCTTGGGGCTGGAGGGGCCGAGGTTCCAGAGATACCATCTTGCGCCCCCCCCCCCTGAGCTAGTTGCTCACAAACAGCCACACATGCTGCCATTGTAGGTCCCAACTGAGCTAGGTGGGCAACAATCTCATCATCACGACCCTGGGCTTTGGCCGAATGCTTGGGCACCTACTGGCCGATGACAGATCCAGCTGGCGCCGCACGCCACTTGGATTGTGACTTGCTTCGTGGTATGAGGAAAAAATTCTCTCTTTAGAATTAACAAGCCCCGGTGGCTATAGCATCCCAAGCAGGGACTAGAACCCTTTACACAAGTCACAGACCAATGAGGAAAAATTCCTCCTTTAGAATTAACAAGCCCCAATTGTGTAGCATCCCAAGCAGGGACTATAACCCTTTACACAAGTCGCAGACCAAAGAGGAAAAAATCCTCCTTTAGAATTAACAAGCCCCTTTACACAAGTCGCAGACCAAAGCTCGAACCACCCCAAGCCCCGCTGGCTCTTCCCTCACATCCACCAAGCCTCCTCTCTTGGCTGCCGAACGTGAAATGGCTGCCTCCACAAGGCTGAGGGCCATTATATAAGCCCCCAAAATCCCACCCGAAATCTTGCATTTAGAGTTGCATTTAGAGACTATCCAGTCTTGCAATATTACGAGGGCTGCTGGGGGATCTTGCGAGATCCCCCTGATTGGTTGGGAGCTGAAGGAAGGGTGGGACTCCCAGCCCTCCCAACCAATAGTGGTGTCGGCCTTCTAAAATGGCCGGTGCAACAGAAGGCCCTCCCAATGCATCGGGGGGGGGGGGGTTCTTTGTAGAATGCCTCTTTCTCTTGGGAGACCCAATTGGCACTGACCTTGATTTCAGTCTGACATCAAATTAAAGCTTGGCTTTTTATAAACCTCTTTGAGGTCTAATGATTTCAAATAAATCATTTTATATACATGGTTTTGGATTGTTTTATCCCTAACTTTTAAAATTATTCAGTTGCTTGATACATGTTTAGAATGTTTAAATTACTTTTATTGGTTTAAAATGTTATTGTTCTAGTTTTAAAATATTTAAAATGATTTTA
The DNA here is from genome assembly GCA_026167975.1 of Phrynosoma blainvillii. Classification (NCBI taxonomy): domain Eukaryota; kingdom Metazoa; phylum Chordata; class Lepidosauria; order Squamata; family Phrynosomatidae; genus Phrynosoma; species Phrynosoma blainvillii. The sequence goes on along the minus strand of JANUYF010000001.1, from coordinate 199,604,707 downwards.
CTGTATGTTTCCCAGAGAACAGGACACAAATATTTAAAATAAATAAATACAATTAATAAATATTTATATGATGGAGTGCAGTGAGTCATACTGAACAGTGTAATTATTTTTTAACAATTTAGTTTTTATAACTGCTTGTAGTTAGCTGATCTTCAGTAGCTTGTAACTTTGAAAAACAATAATATCTCTCTAGTTCAGGAATCAAGATATTGTATGGTGCTTGGTGTCCACAACTTGTTTTATACAGTAAGAAAGTAATTAGCTCATCTTTGAGTGCATACCATTACTTTTGCTTAACTAAACATGTCACAAATACTCACAACTGTCCTGGCATTTTCCAAAAAACTCTTCCTCATGTATATGCCATGGCAACAATCTAAGTAGTGCAAACCCTGCCCCACATCTGAGAAAAATAATAATAATTGTAGCAACCATTGCATGGGTAGCCTTGTGATCAGTGGTATAGTGCAACTGGGCCTCTCAGGGTTAAAGCCCCAGGACATTTTCATTAGCAGGGACATGGGTGGCATTCGCTATCCCCTTGAAGTTCTTTGTTCCACCTGAATTTAACAGCAATCCTCAGAGCACTGTAGGGGAAGCAGGTTTTCCTAGGAACAGTATATTCCAATGAACTATTATTGTTGTAATTCAAAGTACAATGGACCCTTAGAATCCGCTGGAGTTTGCTTCCAGGATCCCCCATGGATACCAAAATCTGTGGATACTCAAGTCCCAGTAAATACAATGGCCTAGTAAAATGCTGTTCCTTATATAAAATGGCAAAATTAAGCTTTGTTTTTGGATTTTTTTTGGGGGGGGGGGATATTTTAAAGCTGTGGATGATTAAATCCATGAATACAGAGGGCCAACTGTATTCATGAGTTTATTTGGTCTTGAATGGGAAATAAAGACCTGCGAGTGGTAAAAAAGACTAATCTAGATAGAATTGGTTTGTTGATATGGATCAATACAGCTGCCTGCTTTTTGCAGCCCTTCTGCAGACAGGGGATTCTATGGGTATTATCATGACCAGATGCCTGCATTTCAGCATTTACCACTTCACTGCTTGCTGCTCACATATCACAGCATAATTCCTCCAATTGGGACTGGACTACAAAGCTACATGAGGTGCTTTGGCAACTCTGGTCACCTGAAGAGAGTCAAGGTGAAGGAGAGCTGATTTTTCTCTGTCTGACCTCTTTACCAAACCTGCACCTTGCATGTAGCAATGAGTGAACATATATCAGGAATGGGAATATCCAGCTGATACATCACATGCAGACTTCCTGTTTATTAGCATAGTCACTGGAGACTGCTTTCCCACTAGGGACATAATTTTTTGTTAATTTTCTTATTGAAGGAAGCAATAAGTAATTTTTATCAGTTTTGGTTTGGTGCAAAACCCCTGTTTTTTATGCAAAAGAACCACATATGGGGTTTGTGTACAATAAGTGATAAATTACAAAGATACTCAATTGTCCAGTGTCCTCCTCATCTTTCTTAAGAAATACATTTTTGACCATTTCTTCAAATATATTTCCTATTTCTTCTCCTCACTATTCTGGGAGAAGTTAGTAAAAAAGGGAGAATTGCCATTCTTTGAAGCCTTCAAGGATGGCAAATTATCTTTTTTTTAAAAAAGCATAGTTTTCTTTTACCTTGTTTCAGCCCAGAAAAGAATTGCAATGAAACCAAAATGGACTTCCAACCTCTTTGGAGTTTAGTTTATAGCACATGGCAGGAATGAACCTGAACCCTGGAGCTTGTTCACCCTGGTGGATAGCTGAATACCCCACATCTGTATGGCCCCAAATATGTATGTTTGTTTGGGTTGGTAGGGGAGATAAATGAAAATTAAAATCCTTGAAAAACAAGTACAAAAAACATGAAAAAAATCCTGATATGTTCACCAAAATATTTTCAACCATCACCAGAGAGTGGCTAGTTGTACTTATATAGCCAAAATGTCCCTACACATGTAAAAGAAGGAAGCATCAGTAGGGACTGGGGGGATTGATTTGCCTCACCTTTTACATCAAACAAGATTAATTTGTGTTTCCCAAACCAATAAATCAACCGGAATGCAATTATTTCTTGGTTTTCTTGAATTTTGCAATCAAGTTGGCTAATCAAAATATATGTACAAAAATACATACATTAGAGGAAATTGCATCTGAAAATTGCAACATTTGGAAACATTTGGGAAAATGAGAACATATGTAAAAAGGCATCTCTTAGGGGAAAGGTGTTTGCCAAAAATACATGTATTAGGGAGAATTGCTTATTGACATTTTTATGACTTTTCAAGCACATGAAAATGTGCACAATTTTTTTAGTGTGTACTTAAAAAGAGCATCTATATGCTGATTTAGCAAATAAGGCGGAAAGAACTGGTGTATGAAAAAAATAAAAAGAAAGTTATAGGAAGCCAGAGAGATACATTTGTTGATCCATGTGGAATCAGTAGACCCAGGGAGGCAGTTGCTACAGAAAAGTATGCAGGTGTGTATTTCATGGGAATAAGTGAGATAATAGAATCTGAATATGACAGACCTTATATTAGACATTCCAGAAACAGAATATGATAGATCTTACATCATGAATCCAGGAAAGTGACATCATTAAACATTTAAGTTAAATTATACTACAAGATACTTAGAGCAAACAAACTATACCATATTTTCATGCTACATATTTACTATTTCTTTATCTCAGCTTGGTACACTATAGGGATCTCTTAATATAGGATGATATCAATGCTTACATAAGAAAATACAAGAAAGGCAAAATCCAGGAAGTAGGGAGTCCTTCTGTGGCTTTGAGTTGGACTCATGGTGTTAATGTAACCTATTTTTTGTGGTTTAATAAATCATATACTTTAGCTTATGTAATGACTCAGAGTGAGTGATTGTGATCACATCCCAACACTGCCAAGCAATGGAACGCAATAGCTGCAGCTGGAACCCTTTCAGGCCAGCAGGGTATGTGGAGGTGGCAAAGGTCTGGTCAGGCTTGTAAAAGTTCAGTAGTTCCAGATGAAACATTTAACAAATATATATATATATATATATATATATATATATATATATATATATATAAAAGAAAAGAAAGGGGAGTAGCTTATGGCAACATTCCCTTTTGTTAGCTACATTCCCTACCCCCCTAACAGAGGTACCAGGACCCATCTGCGGTTTCCTTATGACTGGACCTAAGTAATAAAGCCATGTTTTCTCCTCCTTAATAAAGTTTTCCAAGGACAATTACCTGCTGGATTTCTAATATCCTCTAAAACTCAGCACTGGATTGTGAAGTCACTCACTGCTTGGTGCCAAACTTTACTCTCCTAAACATCTAGTAGTGAAATCTGAAGCTGCTCTCAACAGCATACACCCTCTTCATTAAACAGTTTAAAAATTGTCATAAAAATCCCTCTAGTAAGGTTCTTTTGGCACGCTGCTTAAGAGAATAATTATGAGGCAAGGTTTGTTGTAAATTCTATTATCTTCTTCTTTATTACCTCTTTTTGCCATAGCCTTGTTGTCCTTTTCCATTCTGCTCAGGATACAGGAGCTGAGGAAATCCCACATTCTCATTACAAAGATCAAGAAAAATCTGGAGACAGGCCTGGATTACCTCAACTTGTAATGCAGACAGGGCCTATGAGATTCAGACGTGGGCCAAAATACATTCTGGGATAGTTTCCAGAAGATGGACTGTAGGGAGCAAGATATGTTTTAATGGCCTCACACATGATACATATTCTTCAGTGCCACCAAGTGGCACTTTGTCTTCCTTCCTAACCTATTTCCAGATTGTCAGTTTCAGTGTAAGGAAAGGCACACTTAGAGTTGTAATAGTTTTTGCTTTCTAAACTTGTGGAGTAAGAAAAGTAAACAATCAACATGACCCTCAAATTGTCAGTGCCAAGACACAGATTTGTACCACCAGGACCTTAAATGCTTGTAATTCAACTTGCATCTTTTTCCTCTGCAAACGTTAGAGTTCATTCAGTGCTCATAAACTAGATTAATGAAAAAAGTCAACCAGTTACTGCATCAGTGGGACAATAAAATACCCTAAGGTGACAACAGAGACTTGATCCGTGTACCCACACAGTAAAGGGAATTGATAAAACCTATTCATGGTGCATCTGGACATTCTGTTTGTGGTTTGTGGGCATTTTTACAGGCATGGGAGGGGGGAGGAAGAGAGGGAGGGAGATTTGTTTTCCATACAGTCTTTCCACTATGATCCACATGAAGAAAATTGTATCCTTTGGGGGCAAAATCTCATATTATACAGAAAAGAATTGTGTTTCTGCTCATGGAATTCATTCAAATCATCCTCCACCCAATGTCACTGTTTACCAAACATTAAAAAGGTATTTTTGAATTGGGGGAAGTTGGTTTACTGAGTGTACTACAGACAAACACTGGGAGGATGCCACATAATAAGGTAACAACAGGACTATATGTTCCTCTTCTCACTAATTTTTAAATGAGAAAGCCTACGCATAACTTTCTTTCTGTGCATCATCAATGTATTGTTTGTTTGTTATTCAATCTAACAACTCCAGCTTTTGGATTCACAGAGTTTGGATGAGATTGCTATTTGTCATCTCATCACTGCACTCCCACAACAGGACTTGTAGCCTAAGATATAGGTTTTCTTATTTTAACATTTTATAAGGCTCCTTGAGTCCCAAGCAGGGTGAAAGGTGGAATGGATGGATGGGTGGATAAACACCCAATGTCCTTCTTTGGCTTCCCCATTTTTTTACCTTTCAATAGCAGATTCCAAACTTTATCCACCTTGTGTCTACCTTTCTTTGCTCCTGAATAGTTACAACTTCTCAGGAAGCTGTCCAAGAATCTCCATGTGCAACAAGTCACTTCCCACTGTATGTTTCTGGTTGTTTGTGTGAGTGATACATGGTCTACTATCTGTGGGTTTCTCAATTTCAACTCTGTTCCTAAGTTCTAAAATGAGAGAGGGGGGAAGAAAGGTGTTGATAATAAAACCTTCACCACCTCTCATTTTTTCTCACTCATTTGTTCTGTTAAGATCATCACTTTCCATCACGCTGTTTCCATTTGGGGTGAAAGAGTATGAAGATGGGGATGACTTTATGAGAGAAATGGTTGAGATCCTATATTGATTCAACATAAGATAAATATCTGCCATTGCAGTTATGTTACACCACCACTGTACTAAATACCAGTTTAACAGACCATATGCAAATTAATGATCAATGTGCATGGCTAACAATCCCTACACATCTGCAATGTGAAGTATACAAAAGCAATGTATAAAGCCAGTGCACATTCACACACTACTCTGTGCACTTTAATACACCTTTGCATGCACAACAGTCACACATGCACTGTTAAGGAAAAAGCAACATGGGATATACAGTAATAGAAATAAAAATATGTATGTGAATGTCAAAGTGACTAAGCAGGAGCAATCAGGAAGATACACAGGTGAAAAAGATAATATAATTAAGAAGCCTTGAGAGCCAAGGACAAAGTTATAGAAGGTATATTGAGAACACCTGTGATAGATTGCAAACACCTGAGACTCATTAAGTGGTCAAGGTAAAGTGATGAAACACTTGGGTTGGTCTTAGGTATGGGATGATCTATGTGGACCAATCAAGATGTATGTACACACCCACTGGGTGGAAACTGACTGGTGGGTGGTGTCTAACAATGGCTATAAATTGCAATGTTTGCTAGTGTACATTGTGGAGTAGTTTGGGAGATATTTTGGAAGTGTAGAGATTGTGATTTGTAGGGCATATAGCATTTATGTATATAGTAGAATAAAGTAGATCTTTTATATAAGACTATTGAGTTGTCTGGTGTCTTGAGGGAAGATACAAGAACCAGAAGAATCCTGGAGAAGTTTGGAGACATCTCAGGAAGAAGAGTGAGAAGGCTTGGAGAGTTTGTCAGGGTCTTCAGCCTATTCTCTGAAACTCTGCTGCTTGGGAAAGAAGCATCAACCACTGATCAAAGCTGGTCAGCTCTGCTGCATAACAAGGTGGTGAGTTAGAGCCAGAGGTGAAGAGCTACAACTCCCATCATCCCTGACATGCACAACTCCACTTATGCCTCCAGCAACTGGCTATGACTATTGTGCATTGACAAAATAAACTCCACATTTTTTTCTTTGTGAAGCTAAGGAAACAAACAAACAAGTAAACAAACAAACAGTGCAGCTTAGGTGCTCCCAAAGATGCAAACAACTCATCCTATGTTTCTGTTTATTAATGGTATGTACAACAAAGCAGCAGCTACAGGTATTTCAATTTTTGCACATTTACAGGAATACACATGCCCCCCCCCCCCACAAAGCTTTTGCCAATGTGCAATTTTTCTGTGAGACAAACTTTTTTTAAAAAACACACGAACAAAACAAGTTAAGATTTACACCCCTAGGGTGAAGTGATTCTTTGATGGTGGTTCGAATTTTGTTTGGTTCCAATCATTTCTGGAGTTGGAAAAGGCACTAGACCCACATAGGCTTACAGAAGTTCCATTTGCTGGCTCCATCCTTCTTTTCCTCCCTGCCTTCTTTATTTTTCTGACTTGGGGATACTGTTTCTGAATTTTCACATGCCACATTGTGTCACATGCTATAATTGGTTTAGGAGGTCAGTGGCAGCTGGTGGCTACCAGGTAAATGGGGCAATTAATTTGTTTGGATTTTAGCCTCAATTCATGAGGAGCTATCCCAAGTGCTGAAATCATTGGTGGGGTAGAGTTTGGCATCTTGGATAGCTCCACTGAAGTTTGAAGCAAAGCCTGGAATGGATATGACATCTCAATGACATGGAAGACCACCTGCTGCCCTTGGAATAGGGATGACTACACTTGTTTGTTTCACTTTCTGGAGCTTTCAAATTGTTTTGAAGGATATGCTCCCTTTGACCCATTTTCTGCACCAGTTTGCACCTTCCCCCAAGAACTCTACTGAAAAATGTGTATGCGTTTATTTTTAATTACTTGTTTTATATGCTATTTTCCTTAACATATGTATTTTTGACAAGTAATTTCCTCTAGTGTGTGTGTTTTTAATAGCCCATGCACATTTTTGTACACATTTTAAAGAACTATATCAAAGATGTGTGTGAAAATTTCTCCCCATCTCCAGATTACAATATAGAAAAGAAAACTGCAGAAAAGAGGGAGACCTCAACATGATGTTAGAAACTACTGACAAATTATTTTATTAATGATACTATATGTGATTTAACCAGTTAAAACCATGTGTTTTACTTTCATAGTAACCCATTATACTACTATGATTCCACTTCATTTACCATGGTAGCCTCTTATGGAATTCTGGGATTTGCAGTTTTAGGGTAGGACAGTCCCTCTGGTGCCTCTTGCCAAATTACAAACCCCAGAACTACACAGAATTCAGCCTTGACAGGTAAGGCAGAATCATAATGGTATAACTGGGTGGTGTGAAAGGGTCCCATGATTTGTTTTCAGGGCAAAGAGTCTCTGTGTGGCTTACTTTGGTACAAGTCTAGCTCATTCATTGATAAAATTGGAAGAGATTTCAATCATGGGAAATACAAACAGTGCAAATATAACATTCCAGGAAACTGTCAGCATTTCTGATGACTGGGCAATTAGCTACCATTTTGAAAAGAATGTTTTAAAGTTTGCATTATATTCTTTCCCCATTATTTGAAACAAAAGATACAAAATTTAATTGAAAGCTTCCATAAAATTAAAAAAAAATGTTAATTTTACTTTTTATCAGATGGGAGATGGAGGTGGATATAAATAGGAGAACTGGAGAGATGTTAGCATAGTTAGCATTCCTAAATTGCCTTTCCTCCTGTGTTCTGATTTTAGACATAGCTTAGATACTGTCGTATTCATTCTTTATTGATTTGGTTTTAGCAAGATGATGATCCAGCCACACACAATAATAAAATTCAGCACAATTGAAAACAATGTGAATAATAACTTCAGCTACAAATTTATCTGAAAAGCAATTATGATGGTATCGAGAATCAAAAGTAAAATTTGGCTGTGAGAATTATGTGCAATGAAACTTTTGGTTTCAAGTTTCATTTTGAATAAAAATCATTTCCTCCCTTTGTCATCTTGAAAAAAAGGTGTTTAATACTCTTGCACACTGGGGAGATTTGTATATGCAAAATTGAACTTCATGTCTTCTGACATGGTGCTTGCCACCAAAGGGTTTTCAGTGCATTTTTCCAAGCTCTGCATAAAAGCATGATTAGGGCTGCATCCCCATAGCAGAAATAATCCAGGTTGACTCCACTTTAACTGTCATGGCTGAATGCTAGGAAATTCTGTAGTTTTGTGAGACATTTAGACTTCTCTGTCAGAGAGCTCTGGTGCCACAAGAAACTACAATTCCCAGGATTCCATAGCATTGAGCCACAACATTTAGACTTCTCTGTCAGAGAGCTCTGGTGCCTCAAGAAACTACAATTCCCAGGATTCCATAGCATTGAGCCACGGCAGTTAAAGTGGAGTCAACCTGGATTATTTCTGCTATGGGGATGCAGCCCTAATCATGCTTTTATGCAGAGCTTGGAAAAGTTCCTCCTTGGACATAAATATAAAAACTGATTCTGGAAACTGTAGTCCCTCAAAGTATATTTTCCAGGTTCTGGTTTTATGGATCTTTACAATGCCTATCTGACTCAGGGATGAAAAGTGCAACAAGTAGTGTAGTGTGTCTCAATGGTTTTTAACCCCTAACTAAAGCTGTGTACAAAAAGTATAGTCAAAACATCATTGTCAACCTGAATTATTGGTGTAGTGCCAAGGCAGCATAGGGCTCAGTAGTGCCTAGTCTGCCTCAGTGAGGAGGTGAGCTTGTGTCTGAGATCTATTGAGTCTGGGTGAAATGTGCTCTCACAATTTGCAAAACTGTTTTAGCCCTTCATAGACTGCACACACATGCACCTGAGATGCTCCTGCTCCTCCCCTCCTTTGTGGTGATGGTGGTGGTGGGCACCTTTTCCCCCCTCAGAATGATCTAGGTTTCTTCAAAGTCTGTAACAGATTAATAGGAAAACGGTGGCCAAAGACAGTAGATGATAGTGCTAAAGAGCAGGGGGAGCCACCAAAAAAAGAAAGTAGGACTGCTGACAACCAAACTTTTCAATTAGTTTTACCAGTTTCATCCTTGAAATCAATTTTCCTTGTTTACTCTTTTCTCTCCCCTTTTCAACTGAATATTCAAAACTTCATACATTCATACTGGCCTCAGGCTGTGCCTTTAAAGACGGATGTTTGTAGGGAGAGGGGATTGGTTCATATGTTTCCCCCAGCTGAATAACTCTCTCCACATACAAAACTGGTATGTCAAGGACAAAGAGGTATGAAACCTTCTCCCAAATCTGTCATTTTCTGTGCAGAAGGAGTTTTACATTCAGTTTTGTAATTCTCACCTACTCTCTGGATTGATATACCCCAGACCTAAGAAAAGGATTCTTCTTACTTACTTTGGCCTAAATCCACTTTTACTTCTGATCAGAATCAACCATTGAATCTATTAAATTTATCAACATGTTGACTCACCATTCAACAGTTGATTGAATTGGTTTAGTCTTGTTAGGACTAACCAACAGGATGCCCATCATTCTTCCATAAAGTCTCAGTTCTGGTCAAAATGTTCAGAAAGAGGAAAAATAATGGATAAATACCTTCTGATCCACACTTTAGTTTGATCAGAACTAGAAGTGATGGTTTTGATCCAGAATCCCCATAATCCTCCACCCTGAAATCAAGGAATTATAGTCTTAAAAAAATGGAACAAAACAAAACCAAATTGTGATTGTCACACAATTCTTGGCTTCAAATATCTATCAAGATATATTTAAACTACAGATTTTGAAAGAAAATAGGTCCAGAAATGTCCTTTTTTGGAAAGAATATATACTTAAGATATGTAAATGCATGTTTTCCTATGCATATTTAGACAATATGATGAAATACATTTTTAGAGGAAATACATTCAGAAATCCATATTGTGAGACATGTTTAAAAATCATGAATATGTATTTAAAACTGGTTTGTCATGTGCACTTTTAAAAGCATGAAACAGAATGCAATACACATGAACAGAACATGGGTGAGCAATAGATTCATCTGTCATTGCTTAAAAGTATTAGGCAGCTGGTATATCTTAAAATCAAACAAGTACAACATTTTTTATTCAGTATCAGCAAGCTGGTATCAAGAGTCATGTGTTTGTTGACGAAAAGCTACATGCCCATTGTTTTAAAAATTCTGTGGAATAGCTAGATGTCAAGAACACCAGTAGCTTGTGAAAGTGATATTTCAATTTTAACCTTAAAAAGCAGCCCAAATTTCAAAAAGCTTTATATGATATTGTAGGCATGTACATGAACTTTTCCCTGTGCTAATTTCTCCAAAGAATTGTAGATTCTGACTTATCCAGTCTTGTTTGCACAACATTCATCATTATTTCATTTTTAATTCCCAGACACTAGACAACAGTGCAAGTTCAGTTTGCAAGAATACAATTTGAATTCCTTATTTCTTACAGTTTACCAATCTATACTAGCAACACATGTACTATTAATTAAATCACAGCACCAAAAGGAATATTATGAAAAAGTGACTGTATTTTCACATAAACATTTCTTTTGTCGTGATTTAACCCTCTCACACTAGGATTTAAAAAAGAACAACCATGCATGATAAGAGTTGTGCGGATATTTTGTGACCCCAATGAGAATTCCAATATATTGAAGATTGAAGTCATGTTTAAGTGTGAGTTAAGAATTAGGGTACAATATATATTTATTGTATTTCCTGACTTCAGTAAGAATTCCAGTGTCCTTACAACTGAATAAAATTTTGCTTCCCTTGAATGGTACCAATTAACTGACAACCAAAAGATGCCACTTCTGCTTTGCTTCATCATCGTTAGCCAAAAATGGCAGTATTGTCCTAATACATTGCAATAGGTAAAGGTAGTACCTTGATATGAATGTCTAGTCATAACTGACTATAGGAGGCAGTGCTCATCTCCATTACTAATTTGAAGAACCAGTGTTGTTGAAGACGAATCCGGTGGTCATGTGGCCAGTATGACTGCACCAAACGCAGTTACCTTCCCACCTAGTGGTACCTATTTATCTACTTGTATTTGCATGCTTTTGAACTGCTAGATTGGCAGAAACTGGGACTAGTGACAGAAGCTCACCTCATCATGTAGCACTCGAGCCTTGAACTGCCAACCTTCTGATCTTCCGATAATCAGAAATGACATCTTAAACACTAAACCACCACATACCTAATATTCTGCAATTGTTAGTACAAAAAATAAATAAACAAACATGAACACACATGTTCAAGGGGCAAAAAGCAAAAGATTTCTTAGGACATTGTTCCTGTTGTTTTTGGTTTTTTAAAAACAAAACATTGCAAGTAGCTGAAATTTGAAGAAATGGTTTACACGTCTTCAGGTAACAATGCCACAAAATATCTACATGGTAGGGTTAATTCTAGATGCATTCTGCAACAACACAATATGGGGGGTTGCAGACTGCCAGAAATAGTGTGAATTCAGTCCACTTTTAGGGTTAGGGTTAGAGTTAGGGAACCATGGGAACTGTATTTTATTGTGGCATCAGAGTTGTCTGACAGAGAAGGCTCAATGTCCCTGAAAAAAAACAATTCCCATGATTCCCTAGCACTAACCCTAACCCTAAAAGTGGACTGAATTCACACTATTTCTGGCAGTCTGCAACCCCCCTATGACTCCAGGGGACTAAAATGTCTTGACATATGAGGAGTCATTGATGTGTATGTATGTCTCAATATTATTCATCTTGAACTTGTTTGAAAATCAGGCTGTGATGTGGAAAGGCTAGCATATTGCATGTGTTCTCATTCAAAATGAAAAGACAGAGAAGAGCAAATCTACAAAACAATAATGGGATGGGGAAAATCCACCTCCCTACAAGATAGTAAGATTCCCAGTGACAAACCTACTTCTGGGTGTTGCTTTATGCTACAAAGAATTGATTCAAGTGTTTTAATATGATCTATCATAGTTAGAAAAGTGCACTTTTATTGTGAATCATGTTAATCTCACAAAATAACCCACATATCAGATACTTCTATTACAATCCAACATTGAGAAAGCCTTCCTCTCCCATTTATTTCAAAGAACTCCCGCAATAGTAGGTTCTTGTGTCCAGTAGCACATAAGAGAATATATATGAGATAGCAAGAGTCTAGGAGTGCAACCTCTTATATACTGTGTTGTTGTTTTAAGTATTTGGGTTGTGGATTTTTGTCTATTCACAAAACAAAAAAGTTTCCCCAGCATTTCAGTGGCTAGCAAGACAATAGCTAGCAGAAAGTTCAGTGTTCACCACCTGAATTTTGAAGCTTTTGAAACAGAAGTTTTAAAAAGGGTGAATTAACACAAAGTGGCAGCAACACCTGATGTGAAGGGACTGAAAATGAGCAGAAGGGGAGAAAAAAAGGACAGAAAGAGCACGAGATTGCACAATGACACTTTCTTCCATAAAAACACCTAATTCTCCTATTTGGAATTCATGGCTGTCAGGCGTCTTTGTGGCACAGAAAGAGGGCTTTATGTTTAGACTCATTATCAGCTCAATGACAGAGGGCAGACCATGCAAATAAAGTTCAGAACCAAAGATATGTTGTTAAAATACTGCAATTTGTCAGCATTTAGATAAACAAATGAGAGGCAGGCTGTGTCTATGAAGTGACCCTTGGAGTCCTTTCAGAATATTTTCTTTCCACTTGTTCACCAAAATATCTTCAAGGCCTCCTGAACTTTAGGGCTGATTTTGTTCAGATAAATAAAAGAAAAACAACATCTTCTTTTCTTTTCTTTTCCTTTTCTTCTCTTTTCTCTCTCCTTTTTTTTCTTTCTCAAATCCATACCAAAACAAATAAATAAAACCTACTTCCAAACTTGTATTTTTTATTATGTCTCTGGGATCCAAAGTGCTATAAATGCTTTTAACCCTCCCTTCCAGTATCAACCACATCCCTACATCTCCAACAGACCAAAGTTAGGATACTCAAGAGTTTGTTGTTGATGATGATGTTTTTCTTGTGTGCCTCCAAGTTCTTTCTGACTTATGGCAACCCTAAGGCAACCCTATTGCGGGGTTCTTCTGGCAAGGTTTTTTCAGTGTGGGGGAGGGTGGGGGATGCCTTTGCCTTCTTCTGAGGCTGAGAGACTGTGCCTTTCCCAAGCTCACCCAGTGAGTTTCCATGGCTAAGTGAGAATTCAAACCCTGGTCTCTAGAATAGTAGTCCAACACTCAAACAATTACAACATACTGAATCTACCATGGCAGAAAATTAAAGAATTTCACAGTTTAGAGGTGGAAATAATATTTTAAAATAGTTGAAAAACTTTGCCAAGTATCAGAAAATCTTGAAAAGAAGAATCTTGGACAAATAAGAATCTCTGAACTTCCAGACTTATTCTGCACAAAATTCAGACATGACATTACTACGCAGCACAGGAAATAGCATTTTCTGCAAGAAAATACTTCTGCAAAGAAATCAGCATTTTCTCCACTTAAAATGCTATTTTATTTTATTTTTGGGTTTTTTTTGGTGTGTGTGTGTGTGTATTAAAATACCATGTGTGAACTGTACAGTTTTCAAAGTCTTTCTTGAAGCAGGAAGAAAAGTGTTAAAATTATCCATTGCTGAATTACCTATTACTTAGCAAAGAAGTACATCCCTACTTGTAAAAACTCCTTCAGCTCTCCCTCTTGTATTTTCCATTTGTACATCAACCTGGGCCCTGGGATTTGGATCCCATTTCTTTGAAATAAAATGGCTGCAGCTTTAACAATCTCCACATTAAATTTGTTTCAAAGGCAATGGACATGAGGCCCTCAAGATGTTGTAGCCTCCAGCAGCCAGTGGTGTGGGATCCTGGGAGTTGTGGGCCAACAACTTCTGGAAGGCCACACATTCCCCAGCCTTCAACTATTAGGGGTTATGGTGTTGAACTTCAGAGTAAGAATAGAGTTTCCTTTTAGAATCTTCCTACAAACTTCCTTTCCCCTTACACAGAAATCAATAATAAAATTGTTCTGTCTTCCTAAAGGAGTGATAGGACAGAGGGCCTTTGCAGACTGCCAGAAATAGTGCAAACTGAGTCCACTTTAAGGGTTAGGGTTAGTGCTAGGGAATCATGGGAATTGTTTTTTTCCTGAGACATTGAGCCTTCTCTGTCAGAGAGCTCTGGTGCCATAATAAATTACAGTTCCCATGATTCCTTAACCCTAATCCTAACCCTTAAAGTGGACTCAATTTGCACTATTTCTATCAGTCTGCAAAGGCCCAGAGTTTCACTGCTCTTTGGGCTATTTCAAAATGTGCAATACCTCATCACAAAAGCTACACGTGTAAAGGAATGTATTTTTTCTGCTTATTAGCCAAACTACAAATGTAACACAGCACATAATTCAAAATATCCCTGGCACATTTACCTTTGCTAACAAAGTTATATTCCTCAGCATGTTTCATCACAGAGCAAACAGACTCAGGAGCAGAGTCTGCTGTCTTTAGTGCCAAATCTGCTGGACACAGGGAGGCAGAAGTCATGGAATGAGGACACCAAAATCGGTGGTTTAACTCTCCCCATCCATGGAGAAACAGGAACCAGTATGTGTAGATGTGAGACAGGGGAGATTATCAGATGGGTAAAAGTGACAGGAGAGAAGCGGGATGCTCCCATCACTATCACACAATTGCTGCAAAGATTATCACATGATGTTCTGTGATGTTGCACTTACCCTGTCCTTCTCCCATCAGTGAAGTGGAAGGGCCCATCACTTTTTATTAACAGGAAACTCCCGTTAATAAAAAGTGATGGGGTCATTCCACTTCACTGACAGGAGAAGGATAACTTACTAGTTTCACTCAGTGGTCCCTTCACTCAGACTGCCAAATAGTTCAACACCTTCTTGTTTCTGTGTACCTTCATGTTGTTTCTAACTTATGGAGACCCTAAAGTGAACCTATCATGGAGTTTTCTTAGCAAGTTTCTTCAAAGGGAGTTTTTCATTGCCATCCTCTGAGGCTATGAACATGTGACTTGCCCAAGATCACCTATGAGTTTCATGGTCAAGCCAGGATTCAAAACCTGGTCTCCAGAGTTGTAGTCTAGTGCTCAAACCACTACACCACTTTGTCTCATCTTCAAAAAAAAAATCAGTATCTTATGTCTCTTAAAATAAAGGAATAATACCATTCATTGGATTTTTTTAAAAAACAATATCCTGGAGCATACCCCCAAATGTATGGATTTGATGGGTAGAATACCAGTTTTGGCACCAAACTGTCTGAACAATTGCTTTGGTTCTAGATCTAATATTTAGACAGTTGCAACTAGATTTGGAAATTGGTGATAGATCTGGAATAATGAAGAGAGAAGGAAGAAAAGCAATTTGCTCTCTTGAGTTTCAAAAAGGAAGAAAATTTCCAAATTGCAATTTTTATGGGATATGCCAGGGACTGCCCCCCCCCCCCCCCAGAAGTGGTATTTCCACACTCTCGGTTTTTCTTTTCATGTGGGCCAATTGTTTTGTTACAAGTTAAAATAAATGTACCTGTCTTTATTTGGCAAATGCTGGAGGATCTGCTATTAAAGTCTCCTCATACACACATCTGAAGCAACTTGAACATACTTAAAAACATGAACAAAGGCCATTGAGTCCATTCTCCAGTTTCTTAAAGGGCTTTTAATGATCCCTTGAAAATGGAGCACCTTAGAAATCTAACCAAATGTATTGTAACACTTTTTGAAAAGCCAGATTAGGCCACAATAGGGCTTCAGTCACCCTGAGGAGCAGGCCTGTCTGAAAGCCAGCCTTCCTAGGATTATAAACAGCTGTTGAGCTGACTAATTCTTTCACATTTTCCCTCAGCATAGCAGGAAACTATGGTGGCATGGGATGGCCATCCATCTCAATCATTTTGTACAATGCAGAGTCACTAAAGTCCCATTTGCAAGCCCTTTCTCTTCCTTGGCCAGCACACAATCTTTTCTGCTCATTTTAGGACAATTATGTGGGCTTAATTAAGTGTACTAACTTATTGGTAGCGCAGCACCCAATCAAAGAAAGATGCAGATGTGGTGTGAAATGATGGGGCAACTCGCCTGTGAGGAATACAAACCAGGGTGAGAAAAAACATTCTGTGAACCTAAAAGGAGTTATTTGGAACTCCATTATTCTATTCATTGTAACTGCGGAGCACCAGATGGTTACAATGCAAAAGAGTTTTCTATGACCATAACATTATTCTGAACAACTTTTCTTCTTCTCCAGTTCACCATAGAACAATTAGCTTCTTATTGGGTGTTTTGTGAATGTGCAGGGAGGTAGAGGACAGGGGGTGGGATGGGGGCTACATGAACAGATTTAGTGCATCTAGGTACAAAAAAGGAGAAGGCAGGGCCATGAATCCCAAGGGGAGATTACAGCATGCCTCTGTTGTTTTGAAGAGGCTTTGGAATAAGTTGCCTTATAGCTTATCCAGAACTGAATCCTTCCTGGACCCTTCTACAATGGGGGAGATGTAAAGTGTTTTCAATATGACCGGCTGCTGTGCCGTCTGCCAAAATGTTTCCATCCAAATGAGCAAGGTTTCTTTCTCCCCCATTTAATTCATTGAGTTGCCCTCAATAACATTAATTCATTCTCATTGGCATCATTCAGATACACAGTGGGAACAAAACCAAATGAGGTTGTGAATATAGTGCTGGTCATTAAGTGGAGGCATCCACGTCTATCATGTGCTGATTCTTTCCTCCTCACCCCTTTGTGACATGCAGAGTCCTCCCCCATCAAGTGAAAAATGGAAAGGGCTTATTAAAGTCACTTATAAGAAATCCTAAAAGTGAAAAGATAAGCAAAGTCTCAACTGGCAGGGGGAAAAAAAGCATTGTCTTTCAAAATAAGAATGGAGAATAATCTTGTTTGTTTGCTAGTTTTTGAAAATTGTGCCTATAAATCTTTAATGCATAGGATGTTATCTATTGCCTTGCTTGCGACACTTGACCTCTAGCTAATTCCATTCTGCCAAAATGGTTCTGTGGAGTTCCAAGATCAACATATGCTCCTCAATTGAAGTTATCCCAATATATGATCTATTCTGTACATTTCATTATTTCTGACTGTGAGAAATTTTAAATGAAGTCTTCGCTTATGCATTTGTTTGGAGGCCAGAAACAATCTGTTGAAGGAGGGCTTTTCTCATACTGTGGCCATATGCTACCCATTTTCACCTCTTTGCAAAGACATTTCTCAGCTGGACTGATATGAAATGTTCTGGGTAGGGCAGTCACAGAACAAATAACACCAACAGTAGCTGTATTGATTTGTCCTCTCATAGCCACATGTAAAGTTTCAACTGAAATCCAATGACTATTCCCAATGGAAGCAGACCCACTAAATCAACTGTTGAGTGGGAAATCTACAATGATGTAAATTGCATTTATTTGAGGAGTCTGCTTTGGTTTGGATTAGGCAATTGGACTCAATAACAACGAAAAACAAAAACTATAACTCCCCAGTGTGGTGTAGTGGTTTGAGTGTTGAACTAAGACACTACTAAGCCAGGCTTTGAATTCTTGTTTGGCCATGGAAAGCCACTGGATAATAATAATAATAATAATAATAATAATAATAATAATAATAATAATATTTATTTGTATCCCGCCCCTCTGCAGAGCAATCGGATGATCTTGGGCATGTCATAGGGCCTCGGCAGACGACTAATAGAGTCGTCTTCTGGGCAGGGAAGAGGAGGGGCAGCTGCACGAGCGGCGCCCCTTCCTCTTCCTGAGGTCGCCCTCGGACTCACCAGCCCTCCACACGGCCGGCGCTCCGGGGATGACCTCATGCCACAGCGACCGCACGCGCCGCGGCGTTTGAGTCAGGGAAAGTGCGCCCGCCGCTTTTAGGGCGCACTTTCCCTGAAATCTAAAAGGAGTGCCAATTTGGTGCTCCTTTTAGAGTCGCCGACGGTGCGCCGCGGTGTGGCTGCCGTGGTCCAGTGGCGCTCCATCCCGCGGTGCACGGGAAGCTCCCGTCTGCTTCCCCCAATAGTCTCTCAGCCTCAGAAAAAGGCAAGGGCAAACCCCCTCTGAAAAATTCTGCCAAGAAAACCCTGTGATAGGTTCATCTTAGGGTGACCATAAGTGAGAAATAACTTGAAAGCACACAAAAACTCATACACAGATATACAATGACAACTGTGACACAATCTCTAGCAATAATACTAAAAGTAGAAATTAGGCCTCTGTGTCTCTGGATCCAAGCCTAAAACCAGAATAAGGGACAATGCAAGCACTGTCATACCTGGAATCTTTCGGAAACAGATTTTTTCATTTTGGCCATGATCACACCTTCCACTATGAGAAACAGAGTAAGATTTTAGAATACCAAAATACCAAAATTTAAAAGTAGTGAGGTTAGTTCTACCTAAAAGCAGGAGTTGAATGCTAAACTCACCTAGCCTACTGTGTTCTGCTCATGTAAGATTATTTCTTCTAACTTAAGATGGATTTTAAGTGGGTTTTAAAGTTCATTTCCATCCATATTTTGCTTAATTAATTCTAGGGGAGGGGAGGGGAGAATTTTCCAGCTGTAAACAAAGCAGGGTCCAGGGAGTAACTTCTAGAAACACTTACCACATTTAAAAAGAATGTTCATTGGGCTTCTGGACTTAAAGTAACATTTTATCAGTTTCTGTATTTTGATGTAAATAACAATTTACACTCCAGCCACCAAAGTTTGCAGGGTTATAACAGCTTCTGCTAGTTCCCAAGAAATTACTTGTTTCTACATGGATTTCTTTAAGCTTCACCTGGAAGAAAGGCAGTCCAGCCTAGCAAGGAAGGCCAGATCTTGACATTACCTGTTGTTATGGAAATATTTGTTTGTGGAACATACTGATGGTATAGAGAAGAAAATGTTTAAGACTTTCCTGTTTAAAACAACAACCCAGCTCAGATGGCATCTTCTTGAAGCCTGATTGTGTGGTTCCAGAGGTTGGCAACCACATCCTACATTGGAGTTAGCCAAATAAAACTGTATTTTGGTTTAAGAGCAGCTAGCTTTAAGGAAATGATGGTTATGATATTTGGGGCAGAGTTTATGTTGACTTTAAAGTTGAAGCAGGCATGAAACAGAGCTCCTATTCCCCAGCTCAACAGTTAAAAATAAAAATATAACCTTCCCCAGTGATATATACAATAACTTTATAAGAATTGAAGGGATAAAGAGCACAGTCCTGTCTGTGATGCTGTCACACTTAATTTATACAGAGCATTTATATCCCACCCCCCAGCAAATTCCTACTACTGTATTAGTACTAGAACTACCATGGCTGATCCTCGTTACATTTATGTCTTGGTTTTCTGACCCCTCCCTCAAAATAGTACTCAAGGCAGCTAGTTACATAAAATTAAATAATAATAATAATAATAATAATAATAATAATTTTTACCCCGCCCCTCTGTCGAGCAATCAGAGCGGCTTAAAAACAAACAAACAAAAACAATGAAAACATAAAGACACTGTTAAAATGCATTAATAAAAATAAATAACACCTCACTCCAGCAATAATCCTGTTTAGTTGCTAAAGGATAAAATGGTCTCTGCCAGCTAGTGGAAGGGCAATAAAGAGAATATCAGTCTTTCTCCCTGAGTAGGTAGATCCAGTTCTCACTAGGAAAACAGTTTCTTGTGTTTCCACTAAATGTACTTTCTGTGGTGGTGAGACTGAGAGAAAAGTCTCCTCTGAAAAATCTTAGAATCTGATTAAGGCCTGAGAAGTAGAATGTAGTATGTAGATGTAGCTCCTGTCAAAAAATGATTTCTGACTTTTTGATGCCTGTCAAAGAATGATTTATGACCTGTCAAAATTGATTGATTGATGACCTGTCAAAATGATGGGTGTGTCCTTCCCCTGGAAATTCTAGGGTGGGACATCCATATCATATGACCCCCTTCCCCTGGCCTAGCCCCCATGAGGCCATGTGACACCTCTAAGACTACACCTCACCACTCCCCAAACAACGGGAACTGCTTTTGGCCCCCTCTTAACCATGTGTTCCAAACTGGCCAATCATGCTAGATTTCCCATGTGTTCCAATTGGCCCTTGCGGTTATGCAACCCCTGACCAATGGTTTGGGTCACATGGGCCAAGCCAGCCAACCAGAAGGCTTGCTGCAGAGAGCTCTATTCCGTAGAGAGAAACCACCACTTTATGCATGCCCAGACATTTTGCAGAGGCAACATGGAGGCACTGAACATCCCTCAAAGGCTGGCAGGCTCTTCTACTACCAAGAGAATAAAACCCAAAAAGATAACATCCTGGCCAAGTTATAATGGGCTTGTGGGTTTTTCTATCCCTCCTGTACCATTGAATATTCAACCTAAAAAGGAATCTAAATAGCCTGAAAAGATAGGCCCAACACCCAGCAGTATGGACTTCATTGACAAGGCCTCAGAGCTCAAGTGTGATTGCAGTTGCAATTTACAATCCGTTCTCCAGAAGAGGGAGATGAAGGAGGTGCTTGACACTCCTCAGAGCCCAGATGAATTGGATGGCATAGACCAGGGGTAGGCAACCAAAGGCCCAGGGGATGGATGCACCCCCCTGAGGTCTTTGGATGGCCCCAGGCCGGTCCTGTCACCGCTGCTGCTGCCGCCGCCCACCATAATGATATTGATTATTGTTGTTATTACTTGTTCTTGGGGTTTTCTTGGCAAAATCTCCACAGGGCTTTTGCCATGTCTTTTCTGGGGCTGAGAGAGTGTGCATGCATATTTTTTTAAAAATTTTTAATTTTTAAAAAATGTTTTATTTATTTATTTATTTATTTTTGGTGCTTCGGCCCCCCAATTGTCTGAGGGACAGCAATCCAGACCCCGGCTCAAAAAGGTTGCCTACCTCTGGCACAGACCTTTTGAAACCTGCCTAAGGGCCTCGGCAGACGGCTAATAGAGCCGTCCTTGGCACAAGGAAGGGGTGGGGCAGCCACACGCTCAGTGCCCCTTCCTCCTCCCGAGGTCGTCCTCAGAGCCGCCGGCCCTCCACACAGCCAGCACTCCAAAGACAACCTCCCGCCGCAGCGTCCGGACACGCTGCGGCAGAAGGGTTGCCAAAAGTGCGCCGCAAGCTTTTGTGGCACACTTTCAGCGACATATGAAAGGAACGCTATTTTAGCGCTCCTTTCTTGGGGCGCCGACGGTGCGCCGCAGGATCGAGGCATGAGGATGCCTCGGTCCCACGGCGCACCTTCCCAAGGCGGCCCACGGCTTCCCGTCTGCTGAGGCCCTTAGTATAACAGAGGCTACAAGTAAATTTTAACAGTAATAGATATTCCGTCTAAATTTGCCTGGGCTTTGGCTTTAAAGGACAAAATGGGCAAAGAAGTGTCCAGGGCTTTTAACACCATTTTTAGCCAAAATGGAAGAAAGCCTGATAAAATACAAATGGACTGTGACTGTGAATTTCTAAACAAAGCTGTGAGTAGCCTATTACAAAATCATGGAGTTCACCATTTTGTCAACAATAATGAAGTTAAAGCAGGGGTTGTGGAGCAGTTTAATAGAACTTTAAAAACAAAATGTGGAGGTATTTCACAGCTAAAAATACCCTTATCTATACTGACCTCCTTAAGACAGTCCATCCATCTAGCATGTGGCCTTCCTCTCTTCCTACTTCATTCCACCTTCCCAGCATTATTGTTTTTTCCAAAGAGTCCCCTCTTCTCATGGTATGTCTGAAGTATGACAGTCTCAGTCTGGTCATCTTGGCTTCCGGGAAGTTTCTGGTTGGATCCACTCTAGGACCCACTTGTTTGTCCTTTTGACTGTCCATGGAAGGATCCTCAACACTCTTTTCCAGCACTACATCTCATAAAATCATAAAATCATAGAATCATAGAGTTGGAAGAGATCACAAGGGCCATCCAGTCCAACCCCCTGCCATGCAGGAACTCCCAATCAATGAATTGATTTTCTTCTTATCATTTTTCTTAACTGTCCAGCTCTCACATCCATACATGGTAATAGGGAATACAATAACTTGTATGATTCTAACTTCTGTGCTGAGTTGTATATCTTTGTATTTTAGAATCTTTCCTAGTTCTTTCATAGCCTCCCTCTCCATTCTTAGGGGGGATGCAGGAGCGTCGGCGGAGCTCAGCCTCCGCACCGGGGCGCTCCCCCGGCGATTCTAAAAGGAGGTCCAAACTGGCGCTCCTTTTAGATTTCAGGGAAAGGGCGCCCTAAAAGCCGCGGGTGCTCTTTCCCTGACTCTTCCGCCGCGGCGCGTCCGGTCGCCGCGGCGTGAGGTCATCCCCGGAGTGACGGCCGTGCGGACGGCCGGCGGCTCCGAGGGCGACCTCAGGAAGAGGAAGGGGCGCCGCTCGTGCGGCTGCACCTCCTCTTCCGGGCCCGGAAGACGGCTCAATTAGCCATCTGCCGAGGCCCTTAGTCTTCTTCTGATTTCCTGACTGCAGTCCCCATTTTTATCAATGTTTGATCCCAGGTATGGGAATTCTTTTACTATTTCTATTTCTTCATTGTCTAGGTTAAACTTGTGAAGGTCCTTGGTGGTCATTATTTTTGTTTTCTTTATGGTCAACATTAAGTCTGCCTTAGCACTTTTTTCTTTGATCTTCCTTAGTAAGGGCCTTTACAGACTGCCAGAAATAGTGCAAATTGAGTCCACTTTAACTGTGCTGGCTAAGTGCTAGGGAATCATGGGAATTGTAGTTTTTTCTGAAACATTGAGCCTTCTATGTTAGAGAGCTCTGGTGCCACAATAAACTACACTTCTCATGATTCCCTAGCACTGAGTCAGGGCAGTTAAAGTGGACTCAAGCTGAATTATTTTTGCCCGTCTGTAAAGGCCCTAAGTGTTCCAGGTCTATGAGGTTTCCTGCTAGTATTATGGTGTCATCCGCATATCTTAGATTGTTGATATTCCTCCTATTTTCAATCCTCCTTCTTCTGTGTCCAAGCCTGCTTTTCTTATAATATGTTCTGCATACAAGTTGAACAGATAGGGTGAAAGGATTGTCCTGAGTACACATTCCTCATCAGGACTATCAGGTGTTGGCACTCCCACATCTTTAAGGGCGTTCCATAGCCTTTCATGATCTATGCAGTCAAAGGCTTTGCTATAGTCTATAAAACACATGCTGATTTTCTTTTGGAATTCCCTCGTTCACTCCATTAGCCACTGTATGTTTGCAATGTGATCCCTAGTGCCTCTTCCTTTCCTGAATCCTGCTTGGACCTCTGGGATTTCTCTTTCTATTTATGATTGGAGTCTATGTTGTAGAATTTTGAGCATTATTTTGTTAGCCTGGGAGATCAGTGCTATGTTGCTATAGTTCAGGGGTAGGCAACCTTTTTGAGCCGGGGGCCGGGTTGCTGTCCCTCAGACAATTGGGGGGCCGAAGCACCAAAAATAAATGAACAAATAAATAAATAAATAAATAAAAATAAAAAATAAAAAAATTAAAATATGCATGCACACTCTCTCAGCCCCAGAAAAGCTATGGCAAAACCCCTGTGGAGATTTTGCCAAGAAAACCCCAAGAACAAGTAATAACAACAATAATCAATATCATCATGGAGGGCGGCAGGGGCGGCGGCAGCAGGACTGGCCTGGAGACAGTCCAAAGGCCTTAGGGGGCCGCATCCGGCCCCTGGGCCTTAGGTTGCCTACCCCTGCTATAGTTGCTGAAGTCTCTCTTGTCTCTCCCTTTTTGTGGATGGGGATGTATATTGATTGCTTCCAATCTGTTGGCCATCATTTTTTTTTCCATATTTGTTGACATATGTTGGCTAGCACTACAGTTGACTTTGTCAACGTGGATTGCAGCAGTTCAATTGGAATATCATCTGTTCCTGTTGATTTGTTTTTCACTGTTTCTCTTATTGCAGTTTCCACCACACTTTTTAGGATCTGGGATTCATCTTCATATGGCTCTTCATTCCATGTGTACTTCACTTTGTCATCTCTTTTGTATAATTCTTCTGTATATTGCATTCAACGCCTTTTTATTCCTTCCTGCTCTTGAATTATGTTATTTTTATTGTCATAGATCATCTCAGTCCTTGGTTTGAATTTTCCTTTGATTTCCAAAATCTTGTGAAATAGATCTCTTGTTCTTCCCTTTTTGTTGTTGTCTTTGATTTCTCTGCATTGGTCGTTGTAGTAATTTTCTTTATCTTTCTGCACAAGCCGCTATACTGTTGCATTCATAGTTCTTAGTTTGTTCCTATCTCCTTTTTGTTTTTCTACTCTTCTTTATTGTTTGTAGTGTTTTTCCCATCATCCATGGGTTTTTCTCTTTCTTTTTGTTTATTGAAGGTGTCTGTCTTCAAATTCTGTTGAGATATTATTTAGATCATATTTTGGTATAATGACTGGTTTTTTCTTCTTGAGTCTTACTCTTATTTTTGTTATGAGTAATTCATGATCTGTACCACAATCAGCACCTGGTTTAGTCTTGGCCACCAGTATAGAGTTCCACCATCGTTTACTTCCGATTATATAATCTATTTGATTTTTGTATTTATTAGTACTTTTCATTAAAACATAAATACTCTTTCCTTCAGTAAATTTTGTTTTTGCAACAAAATAATGTTAAAAAAGGATTTCACTTCCATTTGTTTAGTTCCAGTGTGCTGTTTTTCACCTATGCTATTTGATTCCTCTACTCCACCCCTGCACCATCTCTCACCTGCTATCTCTGTAACTTAAATCCCAATATCTATTAATGTTATTGATTACTTCTATATCATTATTACTTTGCAATGCCTACAGAGTTTATTTCCCATTCCCAGAGATCCAGATCTTCTTTCTGCCCACCCTGTTCTAAACTAGGGATGCAATTCTCATTATGTTTCTTATCAAGGGAACAAACCCGTAGTTTTAGCTTTCTTTGTGAGAAAGTCTTTTAAAAACATGCAGTTTTCAAAGCCTATTCAGAATTCATGACTTAGGGCCTTTGCAGACTGCCAGAAATAGTGCACATTAAATTGAGGCACTGCCCTGGCTCAGTGCTAGGGAATCATGGAAACCGTAATTTATTGTGGCACCAGAGCTCTCTGACAGAGAAGGCTCAATGTCCCAGAAAAAAATACAATTCCCATGACTCCCTAGCACTGAGCCAGGGCAGTGCCTCAATTTAATGTGCACTATTTCTGGCAGTCTGCAAAGGCATAATCTCTGTGCAAATTTCGCATGTGGTTGTTTTTCACAGAAAACAGCATTTTCTCTGGAGGAAACAACTTTATCTGCTCATAAAATAGCAGAAATATTTCCTCTGTAGAAAATGCAAAAAAGAACCACATACAATTTTGCACAAACTAATCATAGGGGCAGACGGAGGCCCCGGAGATGCCGCAGGTCGGAGCGCCGGCGGAGCTCAGCCTCCGCACCGCGGCACTCCTGCGGCGAATCTAAAAGGAGCTCCAAATTGGCGCTCCTTTTAGATTTCAGGGAAAGTGCGCCGTAAAAGCGGCAGGCGCACTTTCCCTGACTTATCCTCCGCAGCGCGTCCGGTCGCTGCGGAGGGAGCTTGCCCTGGAAGCGCCGGCCATGCGGAGGGCCGGCAGCTCCCAGGGCAACCTCAGGAAGAAGAAGGGACGCCGCGCGTGTGGCTGACCCTCCTCTTCCGGGTCTCGAAGACGGCCCTATTAGCCGTCTGCCGAGGCCCATAGAGTTGGAAGAGACCCCAAGGGCCATCCAATCCAACCCCCTGCAATGCAGGAACACTAAATCAAAACAACCCTGGCCATCCAGCCTCTAAGCAACAATAAAAAGTATAAAAAAAAACTGTCTACTTGTCTGCTAAATTTCCTACATGTATTTTTCTTGGAATATTTAATCAAATATTGGACTAAAAGCATATTTTTTTTAAAAAAAGAGGAAGCATGGTGAGATATATGATAGAAAAATAACTAAGATAAAGTTATTCAATAATTTCCTCTTAGAAGATGAAAATTATCTACTCTCAATTTTGTAAAAAAAGAATTCACTCTCCACTTGGTTGTTATTTAAGTCTGTGGATGTTTATAACATTATAAATGCTTAGAAACTGTAAGGTAAGATTTAAGATAACTTATGCTTGGGTCATATAAATGCAAAAATAGCTGAGTTGAAAATCAAACAAATCTCAGTCCAAATTGTGGTAATAATGGCTAGAATCCACTGTCATAGTCTATAAGTTCCAAAACACACTGCAGAAATAATTCAGTTTGAGACCACTTTAACTACCCTGGCTCAATGCTAGGGAATTCTGAAACTGTAGTTTTGGGAGACATTTAGCCTTCTTTCTCAGAGAGCTCTGGAGCCACAGCAAACTGCAATTCCAAAGATTCCCTAGCACTGAGCCAGGGCAGTTAAAGTGGTCTCAAACTGGATTATTGCTGCAGTGTGTTTTGGACATATGGGCCAAAACAGATGTCCCTGAAGGGGCAGTTTCAAACCACCTCTTCCAAAGATAGATTGAGGCCATGGCAACCACATGCCCTTGCCCCAATCTGCCTTCAACATGGCCAAAAAAGGAGCGGAAAAGATCCACTCCTTCTTCAGCTGGCACGTCCCACCATGGCCTCATGGCAGCTTTAAGTGGTTTTGACAGTGTGCAGTGTATAAATGTTGTGACACTAGAACACTTTGAAGCCGCCCATATCTCGGTGGGCACCTGGCTTCTGGGCCTGTTCAAGGTGTTGTTGCAATGTGCGGTGTCTAAACACCACACGTTGATGGCACCCTGAAACAGGTGTATTTGGGTCATCTGTTCCTGACCTCTTTTATGTAACTTTATATGTCCTTAGTTACAAAACAGAGACATTAAGAAACCCTGTTAGTGAATTATGAAGAAACTTAATGGGACACTGATAAGGGTCTCTCTATGTGCACCAGACTCTATCTTGATGTGTGTCAGGACAGATCATAGAATCATAGAATCATAGAATCATAGAATCATAGAGTTGGAAGAGACCACAAGGGCCATCCAGTCCAACCCCCTGCCATGCAGGAACTCCCAATCAAAGCATCCCTGACAGATGGCCATCCAGCCTCTGCTTAAAGACCTCCAAGGAAGGAGACTCCACTACTCTCCGAGGGAGTGTGTTCCACTCTCGAACCGCCCTTACTGTTAGGAAGTTCCTCCTAATGTTGAGGTGGAATCTCTTTTCTTGCAGCTTGCATCCATTGTTTCGGGTCCTAGTCTCTGGAGCAGCAGAAAACAAGCTTGTTCCCTCCTCGATATGACATCCCTTCAAATATTTAAACATGGCTATCATATCACCTCTCAGCCTTCTCTTCTCCAGGCTAAACATCCCCAGCTCCCTAAGTCGTTCCTCATAGGGCTTGCTTTCCAGACCCTTCACCATTTTAGTTGCCCTCCTTTGGACACGCTCCAGTTTCTCCACATCCTTTTT
The DNA here is from genome assembly GCA_026167975.1 of Phrynosoma blainvillii. Lineage (NCBI taxonomy): Eukaryota > Metazoa > Chordata > Lepidosauria > Squamata > Phrynosomatidae > Phrynosoma > Phrynosoma blainvillii. The sequence continues at coordinate 199,577,177 of JANUYF010000001.1, read as the reverse complement.
AAATTGTGGTGCCCAGAACTGGACACAATATTCCAGGTGAGGCCGGACCAAAGCAGAATAGAGTGGCACTATTACTTCTATTGATCTAGACACTATACTTCTACTGATGCAGCCTAAAATTGCATTGGCCTTTTTAGCTGCTGCATCGCACTGTTGACTCATCTTCAACTTGTGGTCCACCTGGATTCCTAGATCCCTTTCACATGTAGTCTCATTCAGCCAGGTGTCCCCCATCGTATATCTGTACTTTTCATTTTTCCGCCCTAAGTGCAGTACCTTACATTTCTCCGTGTTGAATTTCATTTTGTTAGCTTTGGCCCAACTTTCTAGTCTGTTCAAGTCATTTTGAATTTTGATCCTGTCCTCTGGGGTATTAGCTACTCCTCCTAATTTGGTGTCGTCTGCAAATTTGATAACTATGCCCCCAATACCGTCATCCAAGTCATTAATAAAGATATTTAATAGCACAGGGCCCAGGACAGAGCCCTGTGGCACCCCACTGGTCACTTCTTTCCAGGTTGAAAAGGAGCCATTGTTGAGCACCCTTTGGGTTCGACCAGTCAACCAATTACAAATCCATGTAACAGTTACTTTGTCTAGCCCACATTTTACCAACTTGCTTGCAAGAATGTCATGGGGAACCTTGTCAAAGTCCTTACTGAAATCAAGATATACTATATCAACAGCATTCCCTTCATCTACCAAGCTGGTAATTTTATCAAAAAAAGAGATCAGATTTGTTTGGCATGACCTGTTTCTCTGAAACCCATGTTGACTTTTTGTGATTATGAAATTATCTTCCAGATGTTCACAGACTCTCTGTTTAATGATCTGCTCCAGAATCTTTCCGGGTATTGATGTCAGACTAACTGGACGATAATTGTTGGGATCCTCTTTTTTCCCCTTTTTGAAGATGGGGACAACATTTGCCCTCCTCCAGTCCGCTGGGACCTCTCCTGTTTTCCAGGAATTCTCAAAGATTATTGCCAATGGTTCCGATATTACATTTGCCAGTTCTTTTAATACCCTTGGATGTAATTCATCTGGTCCTGAAGACTTATATTCATTTAGATTAACCAGATGTTTCTGTACTATCTCTTTACTTATTCTGTGCTGAAATTCTCCTATTCTGTCCTCTGCTCCATTATCCTCAAGTTGAGCACCCTTTGCCTTTTCTGAGAATACTGAAGCAAAGAAGGTGTTGAGTAATTCTGCCTTTTCTCTGTCCCCTGTTAACTTTTTGCCATCTTCTCCAAACAGTGGCCCTACCATTTCCTTCTTTTTCCTTTTGCTACTGACATACCCCCAAAAGCCCTTTTTATTGTTCTTAACCTCTCTAGCAAGCCTGATTTCATTCTGCGCTTTAGCTTTTCTGACTTTACCCCTACACGTGCTAGCTATTTGTTTGAATTCCTCTTTGGTGATTTCCCCATTTTTCCATTTCTTATACATGTTCCGTTTAAAACATAGTTCAGTTGCAAGTTCCTTAGTCATCCATCCTGGTTTCTTGAGACACCTCCCATTCTTCCTCCTCGTTGGCACGGTTTGAAATTGTGCCTTCAGTATCTCCCTTTTGAGAAACTCCCATCCGTCTTGAACTCCCTTCTCTTTTAGTATTCCTGTCCATGGGATCACCCTCAGTATTTCTCTAAGTTTAGTAAAATCAGCTTTCCTAAAGTCTAGAATGCATGTCTGACTATGCCTGGCTTCTCCTTTCCACTGTATAATAAACTCCAGGAGGACATGATCACTCCCGCCTAAGGATCCAACCACTTGCACCCCATTAACTAGGTCTTCCCTGTTAGTTAGGATCAGATCCAAAATAGCTGACTCCCTCGTTGCCTCTTCCACCTTTTGAACAATGAAATTGTCTTCGAGGCAAGTGAGGAATTTGCTAGACCTTGAGGATTTTGCCGAGTTTGACTTCCAGCAAATATCCGGATAGTTGAAGTCACCCATCACTACTATATTTCTCCTTTCTGAGTGTGTGGTCATCTGTTCTAGAAAGGCTTCATCCAATTCTTCTGCTTGAGTTGGGGGTCTGTAGTAGACTCCCACACTAACATCCCTGTTGTTTCCTTCCCCTTTAATTTTTATCCAGATGCTCTCCACTTGGCTTCCATGACTGATGTCCTGGATTTCTTCACTGGTGTAAATATCCCTGACATATAATGCTATTCCTCCTCCTTTCCTGTTTGTCCTGTTTCTCTTGAAAAGGTTATACCCCTTTATTTCTATATTCCAGTCATGAGACTCATCCCACCAGGTTTCAGTGATGCCTATTATATCATATTTGCTTTGTCGTGCTAGGAGTTCAAGTTCATCTTGCTTATTTCCCATGCTCTGTGCATTAGTGTAGAGACATCTAAGACCATGTGTCCCCTTTACTTGCTGCCTGTGCACATTTTTTTGCCTCCCACTGTTCGGTCCCTGTACTGTTTGCCTTGTTTCCTCTATGACAGTTTGACTATTTTCTCCAGTCCTTTTGTCTTCCAGGACGTTGTCTCCCTTCCCCACACAGTTCAGTTTAAAGCCCTCCTGATCAAATTCTTCAGACTGTTGGCAAAAACATTTCTTCCAACTGGTGTGAGATGCAGCCCATCCCTTGCCAGGAGTCCGCCCTCATGGAACCGCAGCTCATGATCCAAGAATCCAAATTGTTCTCGATGACACCATCTGCGGAGCCAATTGTTGACATCTGCTATCTTCCTCTCTCTTCCTGGACCATGCCCTTGAACTGGCAGAAGAGACGAGATGACAATCTGTGCTTCCATTTCTTTCAGCTTCTTTCCTAGAGCCTCGTAATCCCTTTTGATGTTCTGAAGGCTGTGTCTTGCTGTGTCGTTCATTCCCACGTGGACCAAAAGGAAGGGGTATTGGTCGGTAGGCCTGACCAGTCTTGTCAGCCTCTCTGTCACATCTCTGATCTTTGCCCCAGGAAGACAACACACCTCTCGAGACATCTTGTCAGGCCCACAAATCACTGCTTCTGTCCCCCTCAGCAAGGAGTCCCCCACCACGACCACACGCCTCCTCCGAGGCTTAGCAGCGACTGTTCCCTGTGGTGGAACTTCCAGGGTCCCCTGCTCTGTCTCTGAAATCTGTCCATGCTGCTCTTCTGCGTCCTCCTTGCTAAGAGTAAGAGCTTGAAATCAATTCTGTAGCCGCAAGCTCCCAGTACAATCCCTGGTCTCCTTACTTCTGTGTGTGATCTTCCTCCAGGTTTCTACCTCCTGTGTGTGTGATGTGACCTTCTCTTCTCCAGCGACTTCCTCTGTGTGTTCCCCATCCAAGACCATTTGTTCTGTTCTGTCAAGGAAAGCCTCTTGCTCCCTAATATGTTGAAGTGTAGCTACCCGCGCCTCCAGCTGCTGTACTTTGTCCTCCAAGAGGGCTACCAACTTGCACTTGGAGCATGTGTAGTTTCCCACATCTGTAGGTAAGAATACAAACATCCCACAGGTATTGCAGGTGACGGCAGCAGTTCCTTCAGTGTCCATACTAAGTCTTAATTAGTGCCTGAAAGTGGACTACGACTTTCCTCCTCAAATAAAATCCCTTGCTAACAGTATTTAAGTCTGCTGGTTATAAAATTGACTTGCAAATGCCACTCAACAAAGCCCCACCCGCTGAGTCACAGTCACACTCCCCCCAAGTGTTTTTAAAAAGAATTTAAAAACTTACCCACTCAAGATGGCTGTCTGGAACTGCTTTCTCCTCTTTCCTAGCAGGAACTGGCCTTCTTCTCTGTCTCCTTTCCTGGCAGAACTGCCTAGAAAGCCTCTTTCTCTTTCTCCTTTCTGTTAGAAACTGGCCTGGAGAGCCTCCTCCTCCTCCTTCCCCTGTCCTGGCCGAAACTGCATTGGTCCCATTGTAAATGCAGATATGCATTGGTCCCATTGTAAATGAGTCACTTTGCTGGCTTCCCTTTTTAGTAATCATGAAACAGCAGCCCTTTTCTGAATATGGACATTACAAAACTGCCAAATTCTAATCCACACAAACATAAGTCTATTTAGGAAGATGTAAGTGCCTAACAGGATTCCAGGCACTTTTAGTAAGGCAACAAAAAAGGATTCCAGCCATCTTTATTAAGCAATGCACATTTGTCCCTACATATATATAAGCACAGCATGGACTTTTGAATTAAGCTGAGGTGTTAAACTGGCTGAAAATCAAGACATAATAATCATGATGTTGATAATGTTAAAAATCACTGGTTTTTAAGAGATTTGGTTTAACCTTGTTTATCTCCCTTCTGAGTGATCAGCTTTTCAGAGTATAAAGATAGGAAAAGGTGATGTATTCCTTCTCAAATTATATTTATTATATAATAATATTGTATTATATTTTAGATACCTAGTTACCTAGATATGATATGTTTTAGATACCTAGATATGATATTTTAGATTGTGGTTGTATATAGGCTTACTTTGCTTTCTGTAACTGAATCCATGTGTTAGAATAGCTGACATGTTTTCCCCTCAATTTTTGCTTTGATAGACACATTGGGCTACAAGCAAGTGACCCTGGAAGAAATTATGAGGACTGGGCCTGGATTTTGTTCAATTTGTTGTTTTAAAAAGTGAAAGTTGGTAATTTGTTAATTTTAAAAAACTCTCATTAGGGCTATTGTTTGGAGAATACTATTGATGTGCCCCTAATAAAACCTAAGAGTGAATTATTCATTGTGTGTGTGTGGGAAGGGGACAGATCTATTTGTTGCCTGTATTATATGGTTTCTATAGGTTGTTTATAATAGAGTCATTAGCACTTCAACCAGCAGCAGTACCAATTAAACTGTGATTACCAGATTTTCTGTTTAGCACCTGCAATTAATGCTTGAATGAGTTGGATTCATTCATTCATTTCCACACTCCTTTGAGAGGCACTGCTTTAATACAACAACAACAACTACTACTACTACTACAACTGAATCCTTCTCTGTAAATCTTGGTTTCCTGAAACACTGGGAGAGTGAAAAATCAGAACAAAGATGTTAACTTTCCTGAGATGCAATTATATTTGACAATGCTTGTAAAAATGACTTTTGGAGGGAAAGGCCTTGTTATTCCATTTGCCTCTGAAGGCTTCTCTCGCTCTCCAAACACTCTTTGGGAAACAGTTTCTGCTCCTGATCAGTGTCTCCTACTTGCCCTGACCTGTTGACAACAACACTTGAAGTGTTTCCCTCCCACTTTTCTTTCAGAAAACTGGAGAAAATGCATTTCCTGATAGACTGCAGATGCTGGGTTTTAGCAATGCTTTCTCAGGGAATTCACACTGTTTAAAGAGGTTTAACCTTGTGTCGAAGTTTTAGACCCACAAGTCTTGGATTCTCTGACCTAGACCCCCCAAAAGCAAATTAATGAGAGAAAGCCCCTCCATTGCTGTTCACAGGGCACATGAAAAGAAACCTAACAGCTCTTTTTCAGCACACACACATTCTCAATGCTAATTAAGCAATAATGATCAAGGCACCAAGTGTTTCCTGAGGATTAATAACTAACTGGGAGGAGATGATGACCCCCAGACTGTCATTAATCCCAGGAAAAGCCCTGTGTGAAGGTTGTTATTGCTAAGTAATCTCTATTATGAGAGAAAAGCAGGCAAAATGTTCAGTTAGTAGGATTTCTTTTTTTTTTAAAAAAAAACAATCCAAAAACTACATAGAATTAGGAAAAGCTGACACCTATGTGAATCACACATCTGCTCCCTTGCCTATAGTGTGTAGCATAGCTCCTCCATGCTAAACATTTTAGTCCCTTTTGCAAGTAGTGCAGAAATAATTTTCATTAAATCTGACCCATGATACAGAGGAACCATTTGGCAGGACCATGGAGCCTATTAAGACAAATTCAAATTTAAGCTTGATAAAGCAGACTCAGGGGGGATGCAGACCAGGGCGTCGGGGACGCCCTGGGACAGTGCGCCGCTGGAGCGAGGCACTCGCACGGCGGCGCACCAGCGGCATCCCTGAAAGGAGCGCCAAATTGGCGCTCCTTTCAGAAGACAGGTAAAGTGCACCCTAAATGTGTCGGGTGCACTTTCCCTGACTTTTCCGCCACAGCGTGTGAGGACGCTGCATCGGGAGGTTGCCCTCAGCGCGCCGGCCGTGCGGAGGGCCGGCAGCTCCGAGGGCAACCTCGGGAGGAGGAAGGGGCGCCGCTTGTGCGGCTGCCCCTCCTCTTCCTTGCCTCGGAGATGACCCTATTGGTCATCTGCTGAGGCTCTCACTTCCAAAAAAGAAAAAAAAGTCTGTCATAATAAATGCACTGGTTTTTCAGATACTCCATGGTTTTTGCCATTAGAGACTGTGACATGGCTACCCCCCCTGGAAACTCCAAACTTAAAGACGGGGTAGGCAACCTTTCCCTTTTAAGGGCCAAGGGACTTCAGCTCCCAGAATCCCAGGAGCTATTGGCCAACATGGCTGAGGCTTCTGGGAGCTGAAGTCCCTCGGCCCTTAAAGGGGAAAGGTTGCCTACCCCTGCTTAAAGATGTGGGTCATAAAACTGTGTTCCCCACTGATTTCTGTAAATCTTACATCCAAGTAGGATTGTGATGAAATGTTCACCAAAATATTTGTGAAGGTAAAATCTCTGCCACTCTCTCTTTTTTCTTTCTTTCTTTTGATATATTGAGTACTGTATCTGCACAGTACTGAGGAAAGATAAGACCATTTCATTAAATTTCATGAGATTTCTCAGGGTTGTATAGCTATGTAGCTCTAGATCAATTTTGTTAAGTTGTTATTCTAAACACTTTAAAATCCTATTTCATTCAGTCTTTCTGCCCTCTGAGGAACAATGGAGCCTGCTGAATCCACTTCCGCCCCCCACACTTTGGATGAATGGTTCTGAAATAGTGTGACTTATCTGGACTTTAAAACCTTGATCATACAAAATTTGTAAGAAGTCATCCTGAGTGTGAGAAAATTTTATTCTTTTGGATGACACCACCTAGAAATCCTCAAAGGTCATTGTCTATTTTGAGTGTGGGATTCTGGGATTTGTAGTCCTAAAAGTAACTTTTCTGAGTTCTTGAGCTGAATCACATGGAACTCTCTCAAGACTCCCTGACACATGGAGTATCAAGGAGGGAAGATGGCAAAGGATCTTCTTGCAAGGATCATGAGTGACATCCTGCTCTTCTTCTGAGAGAAGACTGAAAAAAAGGACTTTGATCTGTTCTCAATGGAGAAGCTCTAAACTGCAAGGACCCCACTGTGGAGATGCTTACAAGCATGATATATGCACATTTTGCAGACATATCACTGTGCCTCTATTGAGTGTTAATAGAGAAATGAAACCTATGTTGACAAGGTGTGTTTTGGAAACCAACATTGAAAATAGCTCTTCTGCTATACATTCCTTCAAAACAAACCCAGCTCTCCTTGTGTTTATCTGGCTCACATTTCCTTTCCAACTATCCTTTGGTGTTCACTTGCAGGTGCTGAGAACACAACACGACAGAACAGAAAATCCCTGATTCCTATGCTTCTGCTCATATATTAGTTTTCTTATAGAACTAAATAAACATTGTCTTCCAGGGCAGGGGTGGGGGGGAAGAGAGTGAGATGCTGTTTTAGTACAACTTAATGAGCTTTCAGGAGAAATTCCCCTCCCTCTGCTCCTCTGTGACTCTTACTATTCCATTCCACAAGAGCAGTCCTTTGGTCTAAGGTTTCTTGCTGGCCTATTTCTTATTAGCTGGGCTAAGCTGGCATCAAGGGGGCTATCGTCTGTTGAAACATCAGCAAGAGGAACAATTGACAAAGAAACCACTTGAGAATGTTGAGTAAACTGGGTAAAATGAAGTGAAAGAAGTTAATGTGCAACCTGGCACGCAGTGCCAAGCCCAAGCCGTGAGAACCGCTTATGTGATAATTGGTCCCTCACAATATCATCTGCTCTGTAAAACATTGTCTTGGCCTTGTCTTTCAGCACAGGAACTGATCTCTTTGAAACACACTGAAATAAAAAACCCACCCCGCCAAGCTCCCACCCCTCTCCTAGGTATGAATTCAGGTGGGAAAACTTGTGCTTTTTTTTTTTTAACCATTTCAGGTCATTCTTGGCCAATGTAGTATCAATGAGAAAAGTAGGTTGTACTTTCCATAAAGAAGCATGTAGAAATAAATTAAATATGGTGCTTTTGGTACCTATCAGCTTTCTCTCTGTCTCTACAAATATATGAGCATGAAAACAAATTTATAAATGGTATAATCCAGTTTCTTTATTATTTATTTTGTAATTACAGACAAATGCAAGTTTAAAAGCATCCCTATATATTCATAGTGGCACTATTCTAGTGTGAAAATTATCCATCTCTCCAGATGTTATTGAACAACTGCTTCCTGTATTCCTATTGGCTTTACTGGTGAGAGTTCCTTGGACTTGTAGTCCAACAACATCTGGAAACAGGGTTTCCATAACCTGAAGACCATGACTCTTTTCTCTGGTCTTCAGGGCAAGGAGAAGGAGTCTCAGGGAAAGACTGCTGCCTTGAAAATTTTCTATTCATATATTTCATTCAGTAATTAGACATGGAATTTCTTATTTAAATGGTATACTCTGTGTGACTGTGGTGAATGTTTAATGTATCTTAATGATACACTTAATGAAATCACCAGCTGTTGTCTGATGTGACATGAGCTTTGTTACATAACAAAACTTTTGTAATAGAGTCTGTCTGTAGTTCATAGGTTTGACCCTGAAATCTCGGGATCTAGAACAGGGGTAGGCAACCTTTCCCCTTTAAGGGCAGAGGGACTCCAGCTCCCAGAATCCCAGGAGCTATTGGCCAACATGGCTGAGGGTTCTGGGAGCTGAAGTCCCTCGGCTCTTAAAGGGGAAAGGTTGCCTACCCCTGGTCTAGAACAATCCTGACCTGGCCAACCTTTCAGTGAGACCAGATGATTCCCAGCTAAGGCAGAAATTTAAATGTTTTCTATTCTAAAGCCTTTTAATGTTATTTTTCATCCATCACTTGTGTGATTTTGTTTAACTTGGGCAAGTGTCATGTCTGCCACAGCATTCTTTATGGGTACATATATTTTTATTCCTCCAGTTATGTTCCTCTTACAAATTTTGCAACAGCTATAATATTTGAGATTAAGCTTTGCTTTTTATAGTTTTGCTGTTCTTTGAGGAAAATATTTAAGCAATACTACTTTGAGATCAAATAGCACTAGATAGTTGGCCATTTCATAGAAATCCTTCTTAACCTTTGTTGCCATGTAGACATTTTGAATCAAGATTTTGTACCAGGTGTATGTGTCTGTGTGTTTCTTCAAGTCACCTGTCTATTTATGGTGACCCCATTAACTTCATAAAATTTTCTTAGGCAAGGAATCCTCAGGTAGTTTTGCCAGTTCCTTTCTCTGAAATATAGCCTACAATGCCGGGTGTTCATTGGCAGTCTCATCCAGGTACAAACGAGGGCTGACTCTGCTTAACTTCCAAGATCAGATGGGATCTGGTGCTTTTAGAGTATTTAGGCACCCGTCTCTAAACTTCAGATTCCAGGATTTCATTGGAGGTTGCTATGGCAGTTAAATCATAGCACTATAGTTGTATAGTGTGACAGTGCCTACTGCCTAGTTACCCTTCCTCTAGTTTGGTTTATCTTGATTGAAATAGATAGACAAACAGACAGACAATTTTATGTTAAACTTGTGGCTGTAGTTCTTATAGCCCAGGGGTAGGCAACCTTTCCCCTTTAAGGGCCGAGGGACTTCAGCTCCCAGAAGCCTCAGCCATGTTGGCCAATAACTGAACTGTGAATACATTTGCTTTTTCCATCTCTCTTCTCCATCTTTCTCTCTCTACTCTATTACATCTTCTAGGTTGATTTTTTTTTAAAAGTTGTAAACTCCTCAGTGTAGGTGATCTGCCATAGTTACTCTGTAAAAACATGTAGCTTTAAAAAAAAAGTCACCCTTGATAAATTGAGTCTTCTCCATGCTGTGAGAAACCTCAGTAAGGAAAGCTATACCATTCCATACATTCCTGTCAAAGGTACAAAAATGGGAATGTGAAGTGTTCTATTTCCTGAAAAACTTTGCTATAACCTTCAGAGACTTTTAGGGTCCTTACATACTCCATAGCTGAAGAACTGTGATTTTAACTGCCATGACTGCATCTTATGGAAACATGAGCACTCTAGAGCTGTCTGGGAAGGAATTATAAATAGCTCATGAAACTACAAATCCCAAGATTCTATAAGATGGAGTCATGGTAGGTGACATGGAATCATATCATTATAAATGTAGTTTAAAGGGACTCTGAGAGAAGAGAACTGTCTAATACATCTTACACAGAGTCTAATAAACCCTGATCAAATGTTTCATAATTCGGGCCTATTTCAGACAATTTATATCACTTGTTGTAAATTTATGAACTAAAGTACCAGAGAAAGGCACCTGTTCTACTGATGAATATGTCTGTTTGCATACAACTGTTCACCACTATTGCTGTCAAGAGTGAGAGACACAAAAATGTATTTCCCTACTTTGTGAATGATGGCACAGTAAATGCTATATATGCTCAGTGACAGCTCTTTACTCTTTCATCCTAACTGGAGAATTAGCTTACATTGCTTCCCTCCCCCTGCACACAATGCAGATTGCCTGGAGTCTGGGAATTGACCTCAGACGCTGTTTGAATAGGGAATATTTTCTGAAGCAGAAGGTTCTGGTTTGTCAATACTGGTAAGACATGTATGCTTTGGCACACCTGCAGACCCTCAAGAACCAAGAAGTAGACTGAAGATATTTTTGATGATTCACATTGCTTCTGCTTGCCCTTAAAAAGTATGAGAATCAATTGTTACTCAAGCTGGTCCCATTTCCTTTGTGATTGGAAATTTCCTACTGTATATATCATTATATTGCTCAAGCCTCAGAATGATTCCTTGCTGCTTCTGCCAAAACTGTATGATTACATGATGGTATTTTGCTTTAGCTATAACTGACAAGTCTATTCTTTGACCCTTTTGTGTGGAATTTGATCTTGTCACATCAAATTTAGGAAAAAGAGTCTAAACAAGCTGTGGCAGAGTTTCCTTAATTGTGGGAAGAATAGGAAGGATGGTTTGTGAACCAGGAAATAGTAGGAAACATCCCCAGCCAGGAAGAGTTTCAGTGAGGTTTCCCAAAGTCCGCCAAGAGCATTAAAATATTATATAGACATGAAACTCTAGCTTCTGGTCTGCTTTTTTCTCACTCAAAATGGCTGAATTGGGGATTTCCAGAATGGAACAACTCCAATCTGGTGCTTGTCAGATAGTTAAAACCAGCAAAAAAAGGTTGGGAAAAGAGTAACAGACTGGGATCAGAGATAAGAGAAAGAGGACAATTTGCTAAATGCCAAAAAATGGTGGATTACCACCAGTGATGTCATTAATTAAATCTGCAGTTCCATATCTGGGCATACGTCCTAGTGATATCTATGGGATTTGCATCAGTATATAAGATTACACTATTAGACAGGCTCAAGGATAGGGGTCATTGTATGGCTCTTAGTGACATCCTGAAGATGCTACAGTGTGGGAGGAACTCCTCAAAGAAATAGTGCCTCAGCATACTTAATCAAAGCTCTTTTTAAACTATAGCTCAAAGAACCCTGTCCTGTCTCCATTCTTTTGAAAAGATAACGATTGATTGGTGACCTTTATTAGAAAGAACTTGTAGTTCTCATTTAGCTCTCTTAAATTTTAATTTACCTGATTTGCATTTCCAGTCATTCATGGATGAATGACATAAATATATATATATATATATATATATATATATATGTGTGTGTGTGTGTGTGTATGTGTGTGTGTGTTTGTGTTTGTGTGTGCACATGCATATGTACATATCTGCACATATGCAAATCCCAGGGAAGTTCATTTTTGGACTACAAGTCCCAGAATTCTTTAGCCAGCATAACCAGTTATACTCAGGTAGTGAGCTGGTCCTCTACCACAAGGCAAATGAGTTTCCGAGTTTCCTTGATTGTGAGCATCATGACCGCATGTCAACAGTTGTTCAGTGATGTGAAAGATTTAACTTGTATTAGTGACATAGTTGTATACTCTTTGCATTTGCTTGCAGTTTGATGCTGGTAAAAGAGATGAGGGCTAGCAATGGATGAGGGACTGATTCTTCCCCTGTTGCTAACCTGATTGTACACTTCTCAGAGCTACTGAGGGTAGATGGATCACACACCCACATTTTGATTTCCTTTGTTTACTTCTGCACAATATAATCTTTAGAACCCCATCTTGAATTGGCCTCCCCCTAAGGGGAGGGTGCATTCCTCTTATGTCCTTCCAGCCTCAGATTAATAGCTATCCAAGAGACGATCCTCACGCGGCCCCATCAAGTGATGGGAGGATCGTCGCGCCAGGCTTATGGAGTCATTGGGCTGGATGGTTTAATATTTTAACCTCAACAGTTGTTTTTATATTGTTTTGATTTAATTCTGTTTTAAGGGGGGGAGGGTTCGCTTATATTGTATGTTTTATTCTGTATTGTATGTTTTAATTGTAAGCCACCCAGATTGGATTACCAATGGGCGGGATATAAATAAATATTATTATTATTATTATTATTATTATTATTATTATTATTATTATTATGTCCAGGGATGGAGAATTTGACTGTTAACTAAGGGGTAAGTCTTGATAGAATTTGTTTGGGGGCCCAATTGTACCATTGGCTGTGAGGGGTGTTGGACTGCATCACAGAAATAGCTGGAATGTGTCTCTGCTACGTACCATCTGCTCCATCATTTATCACCAATAAAACTAATGCTGAAGTAGTAATCTGTGTCAGTGTTTGAAACTGAAAGAATTCTTGGAGAGGCCTGGAACTACACCTAGTTCTCACACCAGACAACTCCAAAGAAATATTTTTTTCCAAGTACTCTCCCTCTCTTTTCCTTTCCCTGTTGGGAGCAGGTTCCAATTCTCTATGCATCATGTAGACCAAATCCTCAGCACATTTAACTGTGTGTTATGGGGCTTGCCAATCTTTTCAGCTCTACTGAGCCCACAGTTGTCCCTTTGGATCCCACGTCTCCCCAGTTCTTATGGCATTTGCTCTTTCCTCTTAATGTCAGTCTACTGCCATTCTTTGGCTTCATCCTGGCTGTATATGGGAAACGCCAATATGAAGCAAAGAACTCTTGAGTATTGTGGTTGTTACAAGAATATGTCACATACAGAAAGGCACACATGCACCTGTTGCCCATACTCAATATGTCCTAAAGAAGTGATTCCCCAACTTTGGTCCTCCAGGTGTTTTGGACTTCAACTTCCAGAAGCTCCAGGCAGCTTGAACAACAGTCAGGAATTCTGGGAGCTGAAGTACAAAACATTTAGTGGACTAAAGTTTGAGAACCATTGTCCTAGAGTTTTCTGGACATGTTGTCTGTGTGTGTTTTCTAGACATGGATCTGACCCTGGGGCAGCTACTCACTGTTCAATAAGGATACTGCTGTATTCTCCCCACAGAATATTATGAGATGTGTTCTTCCTCCATCCATATCATCTGCAACAGTGATTCTCAACCTTCAGTTTTCTGAATGTTTGGGTCCTCAACCATACAAATTGTGTCTTCTAGAAGCTGAACTTATTTGGCCTTGTTAGCTGTGACTGATGTGAAATAAAGGCAAAAACATCTGTGGGGTACCAGGTTGGCGAAGACTATATCTGTCACTTAATCTAAATTAATTTCTACATGGTAATGAACTGGCAGGCCACCTCCTCCCAAGATCACTTAACTTCATTTTACTGGTTTTTTTTAACCCCCAAACCTACCTCCCATCCTTTGCCTCCATAAATAGTATTACTCTTTCGATCATTGCCCTTCAAAGGAAAGAAGAACAGTCAAGGCCAAACAAACCAAACGTGATGGGACAAGCATGTATTTTATGCATCTGACCAGTTCTCATATAAACTCCAAAGGAAGAGTGGGTAGGAAATGTGTGTCTTATACACAAAAAAGTGAAGATGAGTGAAAGATTTTATCCCAGACTCTTTTCCTTACTGGAGAGAAGCAAATATGCAAGCTATTGAGCATTTTTTTTTTTTGGCATTTCTTTGCACAAGGTGTGGAACTGAAACCACTTCTATCATTTAGGATTCCAAGAAATTGGACTACTGGGCATAAATAATAGGTGTCTGTTTAGAAATATTTGGAAAAGAAATTATTTAACTCTATCCATTTGCTTAGAAGAAATCATCATCATCATCATCATCATTTTCATCATCATTGCTATCTCACCTTTCCCCTGTTCTGGACTCAAAGAGGCTTACAACAAATTAAAAAACACACACACCCATATTGTTAAAATCCACAAAATACCAAAGTTAAAACGAGATTAAACAATCAAAAAATTAAAACCAAATTAAAACATGTATTGTTAAGTCACACACACACCACAATTAGCAAAATCCAACTCATTGTGTAAGGCAGGCTTTATATAGCCACTCATCAAATGCCTGCCAGAATAGAAAAGTAATTGCTTGTCTGTGAAAAGAAAGTAGGGATGGTGTCAGTCTAGCTTCTCTGGAAAGGAAGTTCCAAAGCCTGGGGGCAGCCACTGAGAAGGCCCTCTCTCATGTTCTCACCAGACGTACTTGTGAGAGTGGTGGGTCAGAGAGAAGGCTCTCCCCAGCAAATCTCAAAGAATTAGAAGACAGAAGTATTTTTATTAGAAGTATGTTTGAGAATATTGTTCTGGATGCTTTGAAAAAATGAGAGGCAGGAAAACCACAAACTGAACTTGCAGACCCAAAACCTCTATGGACGTTATCACACGGGGGCCAGTTTTGTGGTTAAAGAGATAATAAAGTGGAAATGAAGCATCCCGGAAATAAAGCGAAAATAGCGCAAAATTGCACAAAAGCATTTCTCATGTAATAAGAATAAAAGTGTAATTAAGTAAAAAGCGAAAAAAAGATGTTTTTAACTTTCATACACAGGTGGAAAAAACCCGTACATGTACTAGAAATGGGTGTGTTTTGTTTTGCTTTCGGGTGACTAGACTCCTCCTTTTCCAGGGCGGGTCCTGCATTTCATTCAACCTTCTCTCCTCCCCAGGAGGAAATGTCAAACTGTCCTCCATTTGGGGTCATGTCCTCCTGCACAGTCTTCCTTTGGAGTTAGGACCTCTCAAGAGAGCAGAGGAGGAGGAGGAGGAGGAGGCTGGAAAAGGCAAGGCAAGCCAAGGCAAGGCAGAGCCTCCTGCCTGCGCTGCTGCTGTTCTTCTTCCAGCCAAAGCTCCCGGCACGGGGCTTGAAGAAGGAAGGAAGGAATAAAGAGAGAGAGCAGAGGAGGAGGAGGAGGCTGGAAAAGGCAAGGCAAGCCTTCTTTCCCCTCCTTTCCCCTCCAGCCCAAGTGCCAAACTTCTCCTCTGTCTCAAACTTCCCTCTCCTGGGCTGCCTTCCCTTCTCATTCTCCTTCCCTTCTTCTTCTCTTGTCTGGCTGAGAGCCCCCCCCCCTTCCCCTCCTGCCCATTGTTCCCCTGCAGGACCCTGAGGGGCTGGAGGCGGTGGAGACTGGAGAAGCATGGCACTGAGGAGGAGGAGGAGGAGGAGGAGGAGGAGGAGGAGGAGGAGCAGAAGCCCCTTCCCCCCACCACCCGGGACTCTCCCTCCCTGGATGCCCCTCCTACTCTTCCTCCTGGCCCTCCTTCAGGTCCCTAAAGGAGAATTGTCTGTGCGAATTTGCATTTCACATTAAATGCGCAATTACTTTAAAAGCGCAAATGCATTTCCTCTAAACTCCCAAAATTAAAAAGATCTCGGATAATACCAGTTTCTGACCAGTTTTTGTGCGACGTCGTGTGAAATCGTGAGGCACAAATTCTCTTTTTATTTGGGATTTGTGTGGAATAACCTACAGATTTCCCCCATGTGATAACGTCCTAAGTCAGGGGTAGGCAACCTTTCCCCTTTAAGGGCCGAAGGACTTCAGGTCCCAGAATCCCAGGAGCCTTTGGCCAACATGGTACTATTGGCAAACATGGCTGAGGCTTCTGGGAGCTGAAGTCCCTCTGCCCTTAAAGGGGAAAGGTTGCCTACCCCTGTCCTAAGTTGTAATAAGCAAGTCATATGATTAAAAAAAATTGTCAAAACTTGAAATAGCTTCATTACTATTACTGAAAGGGACAGGTTTTAAGATATAGCCATGTTAGTCTGTAGAATTAATATAGAGATTTTGTAGGACCTTTAAGACTAACTGAAAAAAAAATAAGAAGTTTGTAGCATTAGCTTTTGTAGATTTTAATCTACTTCTTCAGATGCTTATGGTGGATTGAAAGCCAGGAACAGACAGGAGTGCAGGAGTGTGTTCTTCTTAATCATGGAGTGTTTACCTGTGGCTTCTCTTTCTGTTTCCCTTTTGTGACATATCCCACCAGCCTGACATGTCCAATGTCCTCCTGCTGTGTTTCAGCGCTCTGGCCGCTGTCTGTGCCACTGTCAAACCTGACCTGTGTGCGTCCCAGACTTTAGAACCCCGTTCTAGATCTCCGAGCTCCGGTCTAGATCCACGAACCTCGTTCTTTCCTCCAGCAGCACTCTCCTGATATGCACTCTACTGGAAACAGTCCACCACTCCAGGCACATTTCTTCATCTGATGCAACCGCACCCTGGTCTAGATCTACCTGCCATCCTGGCCTAGATGATCTTACCACTCTGCCACTTTCTAGGCTGCATTTACCGTTCTCCAGAGCCCTGAGCTTCCGCTGCTGTCTTATCCATTACACCTCTCCTGCCATCTCGGACAAAGCTGTAAACTCAGCTTCCGAGGTACTCAGTGCCACACAGCTCTGTTTCCTGCTTCTCCAAACCACCGGACTGTCTGCGTACCTAATCAGCAAGCCTGTCACTGATTTCCTATCGTGCAGCTCAGATGCAAAGGAGCTATCTACAAAACAATCCAGCTGTGCTCCAGATCCCTGTCGCACAAGCTTCTGCTCCTTGCTGCCCTTCAGGTACCTCAATACCCTTTTCACCTCAGTCCAGTCCTCTACCTTGGGATTGCTCACTCTACGGCTCAGCACGCCAACAGCAAAGGCTATATCTGGCCACGTGTTATTGGCTATAAACATGAAACTGCCAATAACTGACCTGTACAGATCAGGACACTCGAACACCTTGTCAGACTCTGTGCTACTTGTGAACCCTGGTGTTATGGGACTCCTAACCACCTTTGCACTTTCTAGTCCACATTTCTCCAGCAACCTCTGAATCTTCTTTGTCTGACTCAGCAGCAACCTGTCATCTGCTGTTCCCTCCACTTCTATCCCAAGATAGGACTTGAGGTTCCCTAGATGTTTCACGACAAATTTCCTTTCCAGCTCATCCTGCATGGCCTTCACCTCCTGCTCCGTCTGAGCAGCCACACAGAGGTCGTCTACATAGATGACTAAAGTGACCCCTCCTCTCCTATACACACATGCATCTGCCACACTCCGTGTGTATCCAAGCCTTACCAGTTCCTCATGGATGCACCTATTCCAACAGCGCGCACTCTACTTTAGGCCATAGAGGGCTTTCTTGAGTCTGTAGACTCTGCCCTCCTTGCCATCATCAAACCCAGGTGCCTGTTCCATATACACCTCCTCCTCAAGCTTGGCATTGAGGTAGGCAGTCTCAAAATCAAAGTGCCTCACTATCTGCCCTTTCCTGGCAGCCACTGCAAGCACTAATCTGAGACTTTCTGACTTGGCTGTGGGAGAGAATGTCCTGTCATAACTCTCAAATCGCTGTTGAGAGAAACCTCTTGCTACTAGCCTGGCCTTGTACTTTTGGGTCCCATCAGGCATCTCCTTCCTTTTGTAGACCCACCTGCAACCTACAACCTTCCGGTCTCCTGGCCTGGCTACCTCCTCGAAAATCTCTCTCTTTACTAGTGAGTCAAACTCACTCTCCATGGCCTGGAACCACTTCTCTTGTTCCTCTCTGGGAAAAGTGAGAAGCTCCTGGAAACTCTCAGGTTCCTCTGCCACTGCAGCATACACCCTAGCGTTCTGTACTACAAAACGCTCTGGAGGCCTTCTCACCCTTTGTGTCCATCTGGGGATGACCACTCTTGTCTTACCCCTCTCATCCTCACTGTCAGTGCTGCTCTCTACACCCCTGTCTGTGGCTGTGGGTGTTGACACCTCACTCTTGGGTGTTGTGACAGTGGGAGCTTGGGTGCCTGTGGGCTGCCTGGAAGTGATGGGCTGACTCTCTGTGGTGTCTTTTGTTGTTTCCACCCCTCCATTCTCAGTACTGCCACCACCCTGTTGTCCTAGTTTGATGAAGACTTCATGATTTGAGTGGATTCTCTCCCACCCCAAGTGCGTTTCATAGTTCGCACTCCTGGACAACATGATGCACCCAAGCTGTTCCCCTCATACCCCACAAACCTCAATCTTTTTCCATTTGGGGTCACCCTTCTTCCGGAACCTCTGGGGAACCAAAACATTGGCAAATTGCCCAAATACCCTCAGATATTTCAGATTGGGTGGCCTCCCATATAGCATCTAGTATGGGGTTTGCTGCCCCTCGGAATGACACAGTTGGTTGCTTATGTGGCATGCCACCAAGACTGCCTCCCCCCAAAGACCTTCTGGAGCTTCAGCATCCAATAGCATACAGTCTTTGAGTTGGGTCAGCACGCCTATCTTCCTCTTGGCCAGTCCGTCCTCCTGGAGTGTCGCAGGGTTGGTGGTAATGTGGCGGATGCCCCTCCGCTTCAACCAGGTCTGTAGGCTGGAAGAAAGAAACTCACCACCCCAGTCTGTAACAAGGGAGCCCACCTTGAAACCAAACTCTCTTTCCACTCTCTCCACCCAGGCCTTGAATGTGGGAGCTGCCTGATTTTTCTCCTTCAGAGTAAAGGCATATGTGTACCTTGTATGGCGATCCACGATTACCATAAGGTACCTATTCCCACCTATACAGTTGCTATAAGGGCCTGCTATGTCCGCATGCACTACCTGGAATGGCCTCTGGGTGGCACACTTGCTCCTTTTTGCAACAGGGAAGGCTTTCAGCTTAATCCTGCTGCATACAGAGCATTCTAGGTGGTTACTGCAATTCTCCCACCTAAGCCCAGAACACACCCCCTTCAGCTTGTTCAAACTGTTGAACCCGGCATGCCCTAGGACCCTGTGTAGGTAATGCACACAGTTGGAGTGCAGTGGCATATTCCCAACTGTAGCACACCCTGCCTGGGAATCCAGAAAATATAACTTGTTGTGCCTGTGTGCTTTGGCACAAACCTGCTCCCCTCTAGTGATGAGGCACTCATCCCCCTCAAACTGCACTGCATAGCCCTCTGAAACTAAGGCTGAGACACTGATCAGGCAGTTTTGTAACTTGGGGGCACAAAGGACATTCTCAAAATCCCTTTCAAACCCAGGGAAATGTACAGTCCCCATGTCTCTGATTTGACTGGAACCTCCATCAGCCAAACCCACTCTGCTGACACTGGAGGGCTTCCTGTCCTTCAGCAAGGACCTCTTAGTGACGATGTGGTGTATGGCTCCACTGTCAATCATCCAGAGATGTGTGTCAGCATCTGCATGATGGGCCTTAGAGTCACTCTCCTTGACTGCCGAAACAGCCCCTCTCCTGTTCCCAGGAGACTGGCATGGTAGCTGTTTCCCTCTGGCAGCTGGTGACCTCCTGCAGTTCCTTTGAAAATGTCCTGGTTGTCCACAAGAGAAACATCATTTTGCTCTGCAAACAGCTGCATTCTCAGTCTCTTGAACTGCCTCTGGTGGTGTGGTTGTTGTTGTTTTTGTTGGCTGAATCTGTTGCTGTCTCTGAATGCCAGCTTCAAAATGCCATCTCTGGCATTCCTCCAAGACACGTGTGGTCACTAGGTCCACAGAAAGTTGGGTCTCTGGCACCCCCTGGAGGGTGTACAGGATATGGTCAAAGTCTGACGACAAACTGCTCAGCAAAATGTGTGCCTTCTGCAGCCTTGACAACTCTATTCTTCTAGGTGTGCTTCCAGGAACAGATGTCTCATTTCAGCCAGATGCTGCTCTGCAGACTGGTCTTTGACCATTTTGCATGCATACAGTCTCTTTGTCCAAAGCATCTTTGACAACAAGGAATCAGACTGATGCACACTCTTCAAAGCAAGCCAAACCTTCTGAGCAGACCCTTTATCTTGCACATGGTCCAACTGGCTGGGTTCCAAACAAAGACAGATAGTCACACGGGCTCTCCTGTCTTTTTGTGCATTCTTTGCATTTAGACCCTCTTCCACAGGATCCCACAGCCCCTCACAGACCAAGGTAGCTTCCATGTAAACTGCTCATTGCGAGTAATTGTTATCAGACAGTTTAGGAAAATTTATGCCTTCCATTCTTGCAATTAAGCAAAACAACAGCACAGCGTTGGCAGCCTTCCCGGCTTTCACTATCAGTAGCAGATAAGGGCAGCTAAACAGCAAGGCTCTTAACTCTTTGCCGACCGGCACTTTAGATAGTTGAAAGCAGCTCTTCTGGATGCAGACAAAAACAGTCACTTACTTTCATCTAGTCAGAACCTCTGGCACAGACTGGGCCCATAACCAGTGTTAGCGTGGTGACGCAGCGCGTGGGAACCACGTAACGTGAAGCACCAAAATCCAGACTGTCTTCAATGAAGCAAGCAATGTTGTCAGTTACAGGAAAACTCCTTTCCCCTCCAGACAGAGCAGAGAGAGACTCAGCAGATGTCTCACTAAGAGGCTTTTAATCTTCAGAAGTTCTATGTACAAAGGCTATGTACAATAATACACCAACGCACTCTCCAACAATCTCCACCTTCCACTATCAACCCTCATCAACCCACATGTGTGTCCAAAGGCTTGTCCCTTATATAGCCAGTGCTCCACATGGCTTTCTAGCCCTGCCTCTTCCTTTTGGACACCTGTCAGTCATCAGTATGACTCAACATGTTTGCAGCCCTTTTGCAGCACTTACTGTGCTTTACAGCACCAGGTGACTCCCTGTCATTATGTCACCTCCTGTTTCATCAGCCTTGATGCTGCATGACTCAGCAGTGGCCAAATGCTTAGTCATCATGGCTGCTGCCATTCACCACATTGTACATTTTCCCTGGCACATTATTCCAACAAGTTAAACTGAAGAAAACTGAAAAGGAATGTTGGCTACTGTAGAACCAGTCAGCATAAGTGGAACCCATGAGCTATACATGATATATAGTTTTGCAAAGGGCTTCCCTCACGTAGGTCCCCAGGAATGACATCCCATTGCTTGCACTTGTTGAAAAAGAAGATATCTGTCTGTATCTGGGCAAGTTTCTTGAAGAGGCTGATGGATTTTCCACTTCATTCAGCTAAATTTTGTGCTTTTCGTAGAGGTAGAATTTAAAGATATAACTGTGTTAGTCTGAAGAATTAATACATAGAGAGATTTTGTAGCACTTTTGAGACTAAGGGCCTGTACAGACCAGCCAAAATGGCCAGCCTGGGGATGGAGTCAGGGCATGGTGACCGCATGCCAACCACCCCGACTCCACCCCCAAGTTGTCCTCACACTGCTCAAGCAACCACATGGCAGGTGGCAAAAAAGTGTGTCTTCAGTGCAGTGTTTACATGAGCTGCACTGAAGAAGTGGCAAAAAACTGCTGCCACCACAGGTAGGGCGCCCTTTCTGTGGCACAAAAAGGAGCTGCTTTTTGCTGCTTCTTTTTGCACCATGGAAAGGCCAGATCGGGGCTGCAGCATGTGGTTGCTGCAGCCCCAATCTGGCAAGGAAAGGGGAGGCTTCCTGCCGCTTCTTAGGGGCCATCTGTACAGCCCCACCTGAACAAAAGAAGTTTGTAGCATTAGCTTTCATAGACTTTAGTCTACTTCTACTACTACATTGTACTACATTCTACTACTGAGGTTTATTTTGCCCCTTCATAGTGTGAAGATGCTGAGCTTTTGTATTCTGAACTTCCCCTTCAAAAAGTACAGGGCTAATTGTTTTAAATGATCTTTATTGTGAACTTCATCTGGAACAGATCATATGAATTTTGAATGCATACTGTAAGTGAACCTCAGTTATATGTGCTTTGGCAGGTCCAGGGAACTCCTCCACAGAAAATTAACTTGATTGTTTGCATATGCATGGCCCACATCTGTATATATGGTGCTCTGCACTTCTTTACTACTCTATGCTATCACTAGGAGACGCTTTTATTGGACAAAGGTTATATACATCCACTATGGGCTCATTCCCATTATGATTTACATCAATTTGCTGATCTCTTTAAATGTGCCTCGTCCCCATTTGAAATGGTTTCAGATGCGACTGTGATCGTTTGGACTCGCTTTGAAGCAAGACAAGTGCAAAAACAAAACAAAACAAAACAAAAACACTTTTTTCAGACACTAGTTTTTTGCTGGTCCTTTTGGAAAGAAATTGGCAAGCATGTTCAGCAAGTGGGAATGACAGACCTGAGTCACATCAAACTGAAGGGGAAGGATTACTGTGGCAGAGGGTTGGAGCATCCCTCACCAGTTTTGGAAACCTATTTTTAAATGTAATTAATTTCTATCATAGTTCCAGCCCCTTTCCCTATGGTGACTGGGGTACTCATGAATGGAGTAGTGGGGAGTGCCCCACCACAAAATTTTAGAATGTGGCACTGGCCTCACTTCTTGGACCTTGAACTGCCACTGGTTATATCATAATTCTAAAATGTTCACTCTTAATTTACATGTTTCTCAAAAGTAACAAACAGAGATACTTTTTGTTACTTTCAAAAAATCTGAATGTTTTAAGCCTCTGATACAAGCACACTCTCCTGCTATCTACTTCATTGTGGCCTTGACACTCACAATACACCCTGAGGCAGCAGTATAACCCTGGACTTGGACCATATGATAGTTCTCCTCTACCATTTGATGAGACCACACTCATCAAAACTTAAAAGTAATGAAAAGTACAGATATGTCATAAAAGCATAGATGTTATCCCTCATTGGTTACAGTTGTAATGAACTATAATATAGCTTCACTTATCCCTTTATTATTAGGGAAATTGACTAATTACAAATAACTCATTAACTATGGGGTACTTCCAAATGTTGCTTATCACCATTGCCACTCTCTAGATTCCATAGTGCAAATTGAGTCCACTTTAACTGCCCTGACTCAGTGCTAGGGAATCATGGGAACTGTAGTTTATTGTGGCACCAGAGCTCTCTGACAGAGAAGGCTCAATGTCTCAGAAAAAAAATACAATTCCCATGATTCCCTAGTACTGAGCCAGGACAGTTAAAGTGGACACTATTTGCACTATTTCTAGCAGTCTGCAAAGGCCCCATGTCTCCTCTGGAGATGAGATGAGAAAGCCAACTATGAAGCATCTAATTTGGGAGGAGAAAATTGTACTCTATTGGAATGCTGTTAAGCCAGCCTCCCCTGAAGTGTAGCAAGACTAGTGTCCTAGCAGAAAGGTTTATTTTTTGCTATTGGTTTGTTAATGTTTTTGGCTTCCATTTCTGTGTTAAGATACTGGATTTGTTCTCCATTTGTTTCACTGTTTTTCAATAAGCCTTTAATATGGCTTGTAAAATGGTTTTCTTTGAACAATATATATTTCTGAGAAGGTGATGCTTTTTGTGAGGCACTTTGGGCCTAGTCAGTTGTGAGAAAGCAGCATATAAATTAACAAACGTGCATGTGTAAAAGCTTTCAGCTTTTCTCCAGTTGATATGTATGCTTGATTGCAGGAATTGTGAACTAGTGTTAATTATACAGTCTTAACTTGAGATGTCCTAGTATCAATATAGGACACCCTAGAAAGAGTGACATATGTCTCTACAAGTATGCATTCCACTCTGCTTTGTTGTTGTTGTTGTTAACTGCCCTTCAGTTGGCCCTAACTCATGTCAACACTGTGAATGAGGCATCTCCAACCCTCCCTATCCTTTATGGCTCTGCTCAGGTCCTGCAAATTCAGGCCCGTGACTTGCATCCATCTGGCTTGTGGTCTTCCTCTCTTTCTACTACCCTCTACCTTTCCTAGTATTACTGTACTGTAATGAGATATGCCTTCTCATGATGTGGCCAAAGTACAACAGCCTCAGTTTTGTCACCTTTCTTCCATGAAGATCTCAGGCTTGATCTGGGCCAGAACCCATTTGGTTGCCTTTCTAGCTGTCTATGGTATCCTCAGCACTCTTCTCCAGCACCATATCTCAAATGAGTTGATTTTCTTTCTGTCAGATTTCTTCACTGTCCAGCTCTCGCACCCATTCATGGTGATGAGGAATATAATGGCTTAGACAATTCTGACTTTAGTACTCTGCTGTATATCTTTACACATTAGGACATTGTGTAGTTCTTTCATGGCTGCTCTTCCCAATTCTAGTCATAGTCTTCTTTTTTGACTTCAATCTCCATTCTTATCAATGTTTGATCCAAGGTGCTTTAGAGACTATCATTTTCAAAGTGACAATATGATAAGTTGTTTTATGGTTGGGATGTTTCAATTTTCTCTGTTATAGTCTTTTTTCATTCCCTAGGCTTATTCTGGCCTGTGTTCCATCTCTCCTCATTCTCTGTTTCAATAAGGACAATTTCTAAAACTGGAAAATGAGCAATTTCATGAACCTTTTCATTTCCTTTCTCCCATTTGGAATATTCCTGCTTCTATATTGTTGGCACACATGTTCCCACATCAGTTAAAAACTTGCAAAAAGCAGTCTTGGTGTGATCACATGTTTGATTACAGCAGGGTTCTTTTCATCAGATGCCTCACCAACATGTATAGGTGCTTGTATACAATGATAAAACACTACCAAATGCATTTTTTATTTGCTTGTACATGTGCCTTCCTGTGTTTGCAAATTGGCCAGGATGTAGCCAGGATGCAGTCGCCCAGTGGCATTGGCAGCATTTTTCATGCAATAATTCCCAATTGCATCCTGTAAGCAACTGTATCCTGGCAGGTGTAGGTCACTTTATTTGTGCATGCAATAAACTCCTAGTTCAGTATAGTTAAGTATACTTAACTTAAGAGACTTTGCAGACTTCCAGAAATAGTGCACATTAAACTGAGGCACTGCCCTGGCTCAGTGATAGGGATTCATGGGAACTGTATTTTATTGTGGCACCAGAGCTCTCTGATAGAGAAGGCTCAATGTCCCAGAAAAAAAATACAATTCCCATGACTCCCTAGCACTGAGCCAGGGCAGTGCCTCAATTTAATGTGCACTATTTCTGGCAGTCTGCAAAGGCCCTAAGACTGCATCCACAATGCAGAAATAATCCAGTTTGACACCACTTTAATTGTCATGGCTCCAGTCTACTGAATTCTGGGAATTATAGTTTTGTGATACATTTAGCCTTCTGTGTTAGAGAACTCTGGTGCCACAACAAACTGCAATTCCCAGAATTCCATAGCATTCAGCCATGGCAATTAAAGGGATGTCAAACTGGATTATTTTTGCAGTACAGGTGCAGCCATAGTAACCTCTTCTAGCCCGATCTCCCCCATGACAGAAACGTCATTCAACCATACTCTAATTGCCAGCAGAATGGGCCTCGTTCTCCCTATGCAGCTGATGCTTGGTAAAGTAGGTTATGGAGCAGGTTACATTCATGGCAAAAGTGTCACAATTTGACTAAGTAATAACGCTAAATACAGAACAGTTACCTAGATTTTCTGATCCTGAAATATTTGTTATGCATGGATGCTATGTACTTTGTCACAATTGTGACACTAATGCCATAATTGTAACTCCCCCACACACCAGATTTTGACATGGATTTATCCCACATTTCTTGCCAATGTACACATGCAGATTAGTAATGGAGGATGAAGCATGTACATTTAAAATGAACTGAGGGCTGCATGTTCAAAATTGATATATTTTTAAGAAAAAGGAATATAGTGGTGGAGGATTCCTAAGACATCATTTGCACTCCAAAAATAAGACCAGATTATTTGGATCCCAAAAATGAGGCGAACAGAGGAAGACCTTGGAAACTTGGAATGAAGTTTATACCAATGCATCTGGTATTAGAGCATGTAATAGAGTCACTGGGCAGACTTGATTTCCTTACAGCCAGTCCTGGTTTAGGTTGGCTGTGGGGGAGGGATGCCATAGGAAGAGTAGGTATAAAAGGGAGGAGTGTGTGATGGTTAAAAATTCAGTTGAGTTCAATTGGGTTCAGTTGGATTCAGTGGAGTGTTCAGTTGGTTCAGTTCAGAGTTCCATTGAGGGAGTAGAGAGTCAGGTACATGAATTAAGTCAGAGATCTGTTAAGGGAAGTTCAGGGAAGGGAAACTGAGGGGGGAATTACCTGCAACAGTTGAATTATAGTAACCAAACCACCTTTGAAACTATTCTACATAATCCGCAACCCCCCTTTATTTTTTCTTCTGTTAACAATCTCCACCCTATTCTGGCTTTCTTCCCTTCCCATATAAACTTTACTAACTCTCTCTGCCATCCTTCCAGGTATTTCTCGTTGCTAATTACTGGCAGGTTTTGAAATAGGAACATTAATTTTGGTAAAATACTCATCTTAATTGTTTCTATTCTACCCAGGAATGATAATTGTTTGTTTTTTTTACCACCTCATCAAATCCATTTTAATTCCTTCCCAGCATTTCAAGTAATTATTTTTAAATAAGTTTATATTTCTTTTAGTTAAAGTTATCCCCAAATATTTCACTTTCTTCTCAATTTTAAATTTTGATATTTCTTCCAGTTCCTTCTCTTCCTTTGAATTCAAATTTTTGTCAATATAACTGCTTTTTTCTTTGTTTATATGAAAGCCTGCTACTCTACCAAATTCCTCTATTACTTTGATTAATTCTTTTAAGCTTTTCTTTGGATTTTCCAAGAAATATATAAGATCATCAGCAAAGACTTGTATTTTATATATGTATTTTTTCACCCTCATTCCTTTTATTTCCTGCTCTCCCCTTATTTTATTATTCAATACTTCCAACACTATTATAAACAACAACGGTGAGAGAGGACACCCTTGTCTTGTGCCCTTCTCAATTTTGATCTTCTCCATTCTCTCTTGATTAATAATTATTTGAGCTTTTTGTTCCTTATATATTTCATATATCCATCTTATAAACGTTTCTTCCATCTCCATCTGTTTAATCAGTTCCAGCAAAAAAACACCATTTTACCCTGTCAAACGCTTTTTCTACATCTAACTGTATTAACGCTAGTTTCTTTTCATTATTCCATTCAAAGTGCTCTATTATATTCAATACTGTCCTTATATTATTTTTATCTGTCTTTTTGGAACAAATCCGTTCTGATTCTACATGGATTATACAACCTATCATTCCCTTCATCCTTGTAGCTACAATTAACATAAATATCTTGTAATCTGAATTTGTTCAGGATATTGGCCTGTAATTTTTCATTTCTAAACAATCTCTATCTTCTTTCAGGATTAATAATATCCAGGCTTCTTTCCAAGTATCCGGGATTCCCTGATTTTTAATTTCATTAAACACCTCTTTCAGATGTTCTACCAAAATATCCATCATCTTTTTATAATAAACCCATGTCAATCCATCTGGACCTGGTGCTTTTCTCAATTTCAACTTCCCAATCACATCCTGTATTTCTTTCACTGTTATCGGTTGGTTCAAATTTTTTATCTGTTCCTTGTTTACAGTATTTATTCTCTGTTTTTTTAAGTAATTCTTTGTGGATTACCAAATCTTAAACTTTATTACAGAGCAACAAGTCTTAGTTGGTTAGAGGAATGGGTACATTTGAAGAATGAAAGATTATTAGCATTGGAAAGCTCTAAAATGAGATATGGTTTTCATGCCTTTATGATATATGATAAACTCAAAGATAAGAAAGACTTTGTCCATCATTTTGCGAGAAATGCTTTATTTAAAATATGGGTAAAGATAAAGAAGCAATTATATACCCGGATTCCTAGTTGGGTATGCCCACAGGAAGCTCTTTTTAGGAGATCTAAGAAAGAGGAATTAGCATGGTTAACATACAAAGAGTTAGTTAAGAGTGACACACAGCGGCAGAGGTGCTTGGCTGCAGGAGGAGGACCCTTGGAGGACTCTATTAACATCAGCTGTGCAGCCAGGGACCGCGTCAGCTGCTGAAAGGACCTGGGAGGAGCCGTGGCTATTTAAGAGCCTCACTTACCACCTCTCCCTCCAGTGACACACAGCGGCAGAGGTGCTTGGCTGCAGGAGGAGGACCCTTGGAGGACTCTATTAACATCAGCTGTGCAGCCAGGGACCGCGTCAGCTGCTGAAAGGACCTGGGAGGAGCCGTGGCTATTTAAGAGCCTCACTTACCATCTCTCCCTCCAGTGACACACAGCGGCAGAGGCACTTGGCTGCAGGAGGAGGACTCTTGGAGGACTCTATTAATACCAGCTGTGCAGCCAGGGACCGCGTCAGCTGCTGAAAGGACCTGGGAGGAGCCGTGGCTATTTAAGAGCCTCACTTACTATCTCTCCCTCCAGTGACACACAGCGGCAGAGGCGCTTGGCTGCAGGAGGAGGACTCTTGGAGGACTCTATTAACATCAGCTGTGTAGCCAGGGACCGCGTCAGCTGCTGAAAGGACCTGGGAGGAGCCGTGGCTATTTAAGAGCCTCACTTACCATCTCTCCCTCCAGTGACACACAGCGGCAGAGGCACTTGGCTGCAGGAGGAGGACTCTTGGAGGACTCTATTAATATCAGCTGTGCAGCCAGGATTCATTGGGGATTTTATGAAATAGATTAATATTTGTTGATCTATTGGGCCTTTACTGCGAAGGGGCGGGACCAGCTGGGCAATGCCTGAGGTTTGAACTGTGGCAGTTGCGGGAGCAGGGATGTTATATATACACACCGGGGTCATATATATTAGTGGGTTTCTATTGCTCTTACCCTGTGCGCTGACTGAAGCTGGGGTCAGATATTCAGGTTATATGGGGGTGGGGGAGATATGGCGGTAACAGTCTCAACAAATGTTGCAAAAGAAGAAGGGATCGATGTTTCTTATCTATCCCTTCTTCAGTTGATTCTGTTTCCCACGATAAGTTGGAGAGCAAACTCACCATTCCACTGACTCTCAACCTGCTCCTTTGCAATGCCAGGTCAGTCAAAAATAAGACCCATATCGTCCACGATCTACTAGTGGACGAGATGGCCGACCTCGCTTGCTTTACTGAGACCTGGCTGGGGGATGCCAGCTCCGTAACATGGGCGCAGGCCCTCCCAGCTGGGTACTCAGTTTGCGAGCAGGTGAGAGAAAGTGGGTGGGGAGGCAGCATAGCCTTGGTCCATAAGAACACCTTAACCGTGATCAGAAAGCCTATCTGGAAAACGACGCACATCGAGTGTATGTACCTTAGCCTGAAGACCAGGGATAGTTTGGGGATTCTGTTGGTATACCGGCCACCCCATTGCTTAACAGACTCCCTGACCGAGCTGACGGCCCTGGTTTCTGAGTTGTTGTTGGAGTCGCCCAGACTTTTAGTTCTGGGCGACTTCAACATTCCACTCGAAACCAGTTTACAGGACTTAACTGGCGCGGCTCGGGAGTTCATGGATACCATGACAAACATGGGCCTATCCCAGTTGGTCAACGGGCCCACGCATTGTGCTGGTCATACACTCGATGCGGTCTTTAGTACGGAGCAGGAACATCCGTGGGCGAAGGTCACAAAAACCTCCGCATTGTCATGGATGGATCACTTTCTGATCAAGGTGGAACTAAAGACTACTGTTCACCCTCCCGGGGGTGGTGGACCTATTAGAATGGTCCGCCCTCGAAGACTAATGGAACCCATCGGTTTCCAGAAAGCCTTAGAGGGTTTAATGGTGAGTAATGCCGGTGATTCTGCCGAAGCTTTGGTTAATACGTGGAACACCGATCTTACCAAGGCTATCGACACGATTGCTCCCAAGCGTCCTTTCCAACCTGCTCCGAATCGCAAGCCGTGGTATACTGAAGACCTTAGAAGGATGAAGCGGGTTGGACAACAACTAGAGTGCGAATGGCGGAAGACTCGTCTCCTATCCGACAGAACTCGCCTTAGGAAGCATCTTGACTCCTATAGGGAGGCTTTACGTGCAGCGCAGAAATCTTTCTGTTCTGCACGTATTGCGTCTGCAGAGTCCCGCCCGGCAGAGCTGTTCAGGGTGGTGGGGGATTTGACGCAGAAACCTCCTGCGCCGAACCCCCTACTTAACCCGACGACAGCCTGCTGTGAGGCATTTAATATCTACTTTGCAGATAAAATCTCTCGGATAAGAGCCAACTTGGACACCAGTATTTCGGCAGAATCTGTAAATGAGGCATCCAGTAACTCCATTGATGGCATTTTACTGGATCAATTTCAATTTGTGAGTACCGAGGACGTGGACAAGTTGCTTGGAAGGATGAGGAAGACGACTTGCCCCCTCGATCCCTGTCCATCATGGCTGGTCGTCCAGGGTGGGGACGCGTTGAGAGTGTTCCTTCGAGACACAATCAACGCGTCCCTCAGGGAAGGAAGTATACCATCTTGTTTAAAAGAGGTGGCAGTCAGGCCACTCTTTAAAAAGCCTTCCCTGGATCCCCTGGACAGAAACAACTATAGACCAGTCTCCTTGCTGCCATTTTTAAGCAAGGTGATCGAGAGGGCAGTTGCTTCCCAGCTTCAAGCTATCTTGGATGAAACCGATTGTCTCGATCCATTTCAAACCGGCTTTAGGACAGGATTTGTAGTTGAGACTGCCTTGGTTGCTCTGACCGATGACCTCCGCTTGAGCACTGACAGGGGAAGTGTGACCCTGCTGGTGCTCTTGGACCTCTCAGCGGCCTTTGACACTATAGATCATGCCATCCTCTTGGATTGGCTGAGAGAGTTAGGAATTGGAGGCACTGCTCTGCGGTGGTTCCGTTCCTTCCTCTCTGGCAGATCCCAGAGGGTGAGGCTCGGGGACAGTTGCTCTTCTAAAATAGAGCTTAATTGTGGCATCCCCCAGGGCGCCATCCTGTCTCCGATGTTATTTAATATTTATATGAAGCCGCTGGGAGAGATCATTCAGAGGCATGGAGTGCGGTGTCTTCAGTACGCTGATGACACCCAGATCTACTTCTCCATGACCAAATCATCGTCTCAGACCTCTGACGGCATCTCTCCTCTCAATGACTGTCTTAGAGCGGTAATGGATTGGATGAGGAAAAACAAATTGAGGCTGAATCCAGACAAAACAGAGGTGCTCACGGTTACAGGTCCGAATCCGGGCCCGGGATTACAGCCCCCAGTCCTGGATGGGGTCACACTCTCCTCCAAGGACCATGTGCGCAGTTTGGGGGTACTCCTTGACTCGTCGCTTCACATGACTAGTCAGGTGAACGCAACAGTCAGGAGTGCTTGCTATCAGCTTCGGCTGATACGCCAGCTGTGCCTATTCCTGGATAAGAAAGACCTGGAAACCATTGTGCACACACTGGTAATCTCACGCCTGGATTACTGCAACACACTCTACATGGGGCTACCCTTGTGCCTAACTCGGAAACTTCAGTTGGTACAAAATATGGCAGCCAGATTAATTACCGGCACATCTAAGAGGGAGCACATTACACCTGTGCTGAAATCCCTCCACTGGCTGCCAATTATTTTCCGAGCACAGTACAAGGTGTTGGTTTTGACCTTTAAAGCCCTACATGGCTTGGGTCCAACTTATCTTAGGGACCGCCTCTCCCCATATGAGCCCCCCCGTGCCCTTCGGTCAACCGGGAAAAACCTACTCCAACAACCGAAATCCAAATTTAAACAGACCTCACAGAGGGCATTCTCCATCATTGCCCCTAAACTATGGAATGGCCTGCCGGACAAGATCCGTCTTATCACAACACTCACTGCTTTTAAGAAAGTAGTTAAGACGGATCTCTTCCGGCAGGCCTTCCCAGATTGATCCTCCCCAGAGGAATGAACACCGAATCTCCTCCTTATGCTCTCTGTTGTCCTGCCACCATTATCTTAAAACTTTGTTTTCATTTATTGATTTCTTGTTTTAAAATTTTGAAGTTTAATTCTGTCTTAAGGGGTGGGAGGGATGGGGGGAGGGATTGGGACATTAGAATGTATTTTAACTATTGTATTTTAATTGCTGTGAGCCGCCCCGATTGCTTAGCAGAGGGGCGGGATAGAAATAAAATTTATTATTATTATTATTATTATTATTATTATTATTAATTGGAAGGAAGATATTGGAGAATCATTAAAAACACGAGAACAGTTAGATATCAGAATACAGGGAGATTGGTTTCTATATAGTCAACTGAAAGGAAAATACAATACAGATAATAAAAATCCGGGAATAACAAATAAACAAAATGAAATAAATAAAATTTTCTTTGATAAGAAGAGAGGACACACTTCTAAATATTATATAGTTCTAAAGGAGAGAGATCAAGAAAGTGAAAAGATAAAACATTCAATGATAAAATGGGCCCAGGACATCGGGAAACCAATTGAAATAGATAAATGGGAGAAGGCATGGTGTGATACGAATAAATTTACTCGATGCCAAGACTACAAGGAAAATCATATCAAAATGATGTTTAGGTGGTATTTATCACCTGAAAAGATAAATAAGTTATATAAAACAGGAAAAGATCACTGTTGGAAATGCAATAACCAAAAGCCACATTCTACCATCTTATTGCAACTGTGTAGAGGCACAAAAATATTGGAAAAGGATAAGGGATCTTATGTCTAAAATATACGAGGTTGAAATACCTTTGGAACCAACTTTTTTTTATTAAATATGACAGGAGGATTGAATAAGCAATTTGAAAGGAGAAATAAATATATTTTACTTTATATGGTAACCACAGCTAGAATATTATATGCTGGAAGATGGAAAGAATCTGTAACACCGACCAATAGAGAATGGATAGAAAAAACATGGGAAGCAATGGAATCGGATATTTTGACAGGTCTATGGAATAACAAAATGGAAGAAAATTTAAGGAATGTTGTAGTAGTGAATAATAAGAATAAGAGCAAAAGTAAAAGAGTAATATATGTGAAACTATTCTACATAAGCTACATTCTTGCTACTTGTAATTAAATAATAATAATAATAATAATAAAATTTATTTGTACTCCGTCCCTCTGTGTACAAATGGCACAGCTAACAATTAAAATACATAAATATAAATCCAAAAAGACCCAATACCCACCCACCCTTTAAAAAAGTATTAAACCAAACACAATTAAAACACCTTAGATTAAAATAACATACAATAAAATAAAACCATAAACAGCAAAATATAATAGGACAAGCAGAGTAGCGGCAGCATCCAAATTGGGAGAGGGCAGAATAAGGGGGTTCCTGAGGCTGAGAGTCTATTCTGGAAAGGCCTGCCAGAAGAGATCCATCTTAACAGCCTTTTTGAAGCTGTTTAGCATTGTAATCTGATGGAACTCATCCAGCAGGCTGTTCTGCAATCTGGGGGCGATTACCGAGAATGCCCTCTGGGAGGTTGCAAACAGCCTAGATTTTAATGGCTGGAGCAAGTTCCTCCCAGAGGACCAGAATGCACAGGGAGGATTGTATGGGAGGAGGTGGTCCTGAAGACAGGTTGGACCCAAGCCATTTAGGACTTTAAAGGTGATAACCAACACCTTATACTGGGCCTGGAAACTAATAAGCAGCCAGTGGAGGGACTTTAACACCAGAGTTATGTGGTCCCTGTTAGATGTTCCAGAAATGACACTGGCTGCCATGTTTTGTACTAGCTGAAGTTTCCAGACCAAGCATGAGGGTAGCCCCATGTAGAGTGCATTACAGAAGTCCAGACGGGAGGTTATCAGTGCGTGCACAACAGTCTCAAGATCCTTTACTTCCAGAAAAGTGCGCAGCTGGCGTATTAGTCGAAGCCGATAATAGGCATTCCTGACCGTAGCATTTACCTGATTTGTCATCAGAAGCAACGGGTCAAGGAGTACCCCCAGACTGCGAACACAGTCCTTTACAGAGAATGTGACCCCATCCAGGATTGGGGGTTGCAACCCAATTCTTGGTTTCGGGGCTGCTACTGTGAGCACCTCCATTTTTTCTGGATTCACTCTCAATCTGTTTTTCCTCATCCAGACCATTACTGCCTTAAGATATTCATTGAGAGGAGAGATGCCATCGGAATTCAAGGCTGACGAACGAGACATGGAGAAATAGATCTGGGTGTCATCAGAGTACTGATAACACCCAGCTCCATAACTCCGAATGATCTCACCCAGCGGCTGCATATAGATGTTAAACAGCATCGGGGACAGAATGGCGCCTTGAGGGATGCTGCAGCTAAGCTCCTTTTTTTTGGAGCAACTGTCCCCGAGCAGCACCTTCTGGGATCTGCCCAAGAAGAAGGAACAGAACCACTGCAATGCAGTGCCTCCGATTCCTAATCTCTTCAGGCGATCCAAGAGGATGCCATCATCTGTTGTATCAAAAGCCACTGAGAGGTCTAAAAGCACCAACAGGGTCACACTACCCCTGCTGATGCTCAGACGCAGGTCGTCAGCCAAGGCAACCATGGCAGTCTCAACTCCAAATCCTGTCCTAAAGCCAGTTTGAAATGGGTCTAGATAAGACAGCTTGGAGTTGAAGAGCAACCACCCTCTCGATTACCTTGCTCAGAAATGGTAGTAAAGAGACTGGTCTATAGTTGTTCATATCCAGGGGGTCCAGGGAAGGTTTTTTCAAAAGCGACATAACAGCCACTTCCTTCAAACAGGATGGAATATGACCTTCCCTGAGGAATGCACTGATGATGTCCATGAGGAACATCCTCAATGCATCTCCCCCCGGATGGCCAGCCACGATGGGCAAGGATCAAGAGGGCAGGTTGTTTTCTTCACTCTACCAAGGAGCTTGTCCACGTCATTGGTACTTACAGATTGAAACTGATCCAGGATAATTTCATTAACGGAGTCGCTGGACACCTCATCAGTTGAATTAAGTTAAGCTAAGGTTTGGTTGTTACAAAAGAAGCCTCTGCCTAAGTGAATTCACAATCATAAAGGTACATAAAACATGCTTGTTGTTATTGTTGTTGTTGTTAGCTGCCCTCAACTTGGCTCTGACTCATGGCGACCCTGTGGATGAGACATCTCCAAGAATCCCTATCCTCCACTCCCTTGCCTAGATCCTGCAAGCCCTTGTCCATAACCCCCCTGATTGGGTCTATTCATCTGTTTTCTCTCTTTCTTCTACCCTCTACCTTTTCTAGCATTATTGGTTTTTTCTAGTGATCTGTGCCTTCTCATTATGTGGCCAAAGTACGATAGTCTCAACTTGATCATCTTAGCTTTCAAGGAAAACTCTGGTCTGATCTGTTCAAGAACCCATTTGTCTTCTGTCCATGATATCCTAAGTATTCTTCTCCAGCACCACATTTTGAATGAGTTGATTTTCTTTCTGTCTGCTTCCTTCACTGTCCAGGTCTCACATCCTGAAAATAAAATGGCCTGAATGATTCTTACTTTTATATCTGTGAAAGATATAAAACATATAAGAGGAAGACATTGGTGACCCTAATCCTTATACATTAAGGGAACATGTATAAAGGGTGGATGCTGGGCAGGTGTCATTGATGAGGGCTCTTCAAATGTTTTACCTGAGGTAAAAGGTAATCTCAAGGCAGATAGAGGAAGCCCTTGTGACAACATATAACATTATCAAATGTACCACATCTTTGTCTCGATGTACATTCCTGTTCAAGAAATAATACACTAAAAAGAGCCATTCAAGATCCATATCAAGTGCCAACATGATTTATGTCTGCCCTACTGCTATTCTCATATGCACAATACTACACTAAACAACTTTTCATTGTTTAGATTTTTAAGTGGCAGTATGCTGCTCCTCCCTCTCAGTTTTTAATCTACAAAAATCTTTGTCTCATGATAATGTTGTGCCTCAATGAATCAAGTGTGAGTCAAGAACTGAAGAAAACATGTTGGGTATAATTTACTTCTTACTCAAATGAATAAGTCCCATTCATTTTAAGGGCTTGGGGAGATAGCATTTGAAAGCCAGTATGAGGCTCAATCCTGCCATGGAAGATTTGCCTGCAATGCATTTGCAGGTTTATTTCCTGTTGGAACATACATGTTTACATTCTCCTTTCCTTCATTATATAGATAGGGACTCCCTCCCTCGCTCTCATTCTGTCATGTGACTTTGGTCAGTAAATCTTGGAGGCAGTTCAACAGCTCTCTCTGAAGATTCTGAACTTCTAGTAATTGCAGTCAGCAGTCAGTAAGCAGTAGGATGTTGTTCTCTTCCTGCGATGGTCAGGAGTGCCTGCTATCAGCTTCGGCTGATACGCCAGCTGCGCCCTTTCCTGGAAGTAAGGGATCTTGAAACTGTGGTACAGTAACTCTCATCTAAATTTCTGCAATGCACTCTACATGGGGCTACCCTCATGCTTGATCCG
This sequence comes from Phrynosoma blainvillii, assembly GCA_026167975.1. Taxonomy (NCBI): domain Eukaryota; kingdom Metazoa; phylum Chordata; class Lepidosauria; order Squamata; family Phrynosomatidae; genus Phrynosoma; species Phrynosoma blainvillii. Next base: position 199,540,734 of record JANUYF010000001.1, on the reverse strand, counting down.
GAAACTTCAATTAGTCCAGAATATGGCAGCCAGGTTGGTACATCTAGGAGAGACCATATTACACCAGTCTTGAAAAGACTTCACTGGCTGCCGATCAGTTTCCGGGCTCAGTACAAGGTGTTGGTTATCACCTTTAAAGCCCTACATGGCTTGGGTCCATCCTATCTTCGGGACCGTCTCCTTCCATATAATCCCAACTGCACACTCCGGTCCTCTGGGAGGAATTTGCTTCAACCTGCCAGGTCTAGACTGGCAATAAGCTCCCAGAGGGCTTTTTCAGAAACTGCTCCCAGATTATGGAACGGCCTGCCGGATGAGATCCGTCAAATTACCAACTTAGATAGCTTTAAAAAGGCTGTCAAGACGGATCTCTTCCAGCAGGCCTTTCCTGATTAAATTCCCAGCCAAGGAGTAAGTAAATTTTCTCCCACCTGCTGCCATATCTTATCACGCTATGCTGTGCTAGCAGACTGCCTATTAGATTGATTTTAATTGTCAACACTGCAAATTATTATAATTGTTTTATTGTTGCTAATTATTTTAAACCTTTGATGTTTAATACTGTTTTAAGGGGAGGGTGGGTTTGGGCTTGGGAGGGTTATTGTGAGATTTTATTGTTGTAAGCTGCCCTGATTGCTTCGGTAGAGGGGCGGGATAGAAATTATTATTATTATTATTATTATTATTATTATTATTATTATTATCATCATCATCATTAGTAGTAATGATAGTGACATTCCATCTCTTTACACAAACCATCAGAAGTTAGGATAGGATTTAGTTTGTTGTGTATTTATTTATTAAAGTCATTATTATTTGTTTTTAAACTACAAACTGCATGTTTGTTTTTTGGAGTAAGTCTTTATTCTTTAGGAAGACAGATTTAGAATATAGTCTGACTGACACTTTTGCTGTTCTGCTGATGAAAGCTGAACTCTAACAAGTTTAAATTTCATACTTTTATATTTTTATCCCTTTAAAAAGGTTAACACCCTGAGAAATCCAAATTGAACCGCACATTTTTTGGGTTATGGGCCCAGAAGGGGTCCCAGTCTAGACACACTCAAGTTTCAGAAGAGGTTCCAGATTATTTTGAAATTGTTTCTCCTGAAGATGCCAACTTCAAGACAGATTTTTTTTTCTACTCAAATAATAGAAAATGGCTTCAACTAATCCTAATCCAACAATGATTAAAGAAATTTTAACTGAACAAATTATAAAATGTGATCATGGAAAATGCAAATATACCTGACTACAATGGGACAATTTAAAGCAATAAATGGGCAGAGACCTACAGAATCAGGAAAACATCAAAAACAGCTTGATGAAAATGCAGAGAAAAAGCATCTTATATTTTCTTGTATGTAGATCCCAACATTGCTTACCACATTTAAGGTTTAACTGATGCAAAACAAATATGGAACAAACTACAGAGACTATTTATTTCTCCAAGTACTTCTAATCGTACAGCTCTCATGATTAAACTTGTTTCCCCCCAAGTTGCATCATCCTCAAATTTTAAATCAGCATCTTAATGGATTTATGACAACTTTGTAATTACAGCAGCTGGAGAATCTTTTCTAGAACATGAAAAACTTGAACTGTTTTTGGCAAGTCTTCCAAAATATTGCTCTCCATTTATCAATGCTTTCCAAGCTAAAGCAGATGTTTCTTTACAAGATGCTATTGCTCAAGTTGTTGAATTTCAAAATAGGCAAAATTTAATAGAAGGCAACTATAATACAAAAACAGCAGACAGAGAATTAGCTCAATTTGCTGCAGAGGATTTGAAAAATACTTCCTTTTCTTCTCAATCAAATAGAAGCAATGTTAATAACTCAAAGACTAGAGCTGAGCTGCAAAAGCTGCAAAGTCAGGAACTGAATATCAAAAGCAAGAACTACTTTAAGAAAGAAGTTTTTGTGAAGTCAAAGGCTTTCATGGCTGGCATCCATAGGTTTTTGTGGGTTTTTTAGGCTGTGAGGCTGTTCTTGTAGAACACTGCCTCACAGCCCAGAAAACCCCACAAAAAACTTAAGAAGTTTTTAATCCTGAACAGAAATATTCCAGTCATGTTGCTATTGATTTGATTCAACAACAGTTATTTCAAATTCCTGGAGATAAATATAAAAACCAAGTCTTTATTGATAGTGGAACAAGTGATTATTATTATTATTATTATTATTATTATTATTTCTATCCCGCCTCTCTGTGAACTCAACCAGGGCAGCTTACAACTTTAAAAATACAATAGAAATACAATATAAAACCCCCAAACCTGGCCACCCCTTAAAATAATATTAAACAATGAAGCTATTAAAATATACTTAAAATCCATCACAGTAAAACAAAAGAAACAATAACAGCAGTAGTGGCAACAATAACAACAACGATAGCAGGAGAGAGATGGACTAATTCTTGAGTCCAGGATAATTATTCAGGAAAGGCCTGCCTTAAGAGATCCGTCTTAACAGCATTTTAAAAGCTGGTTAAGTTGATGATATGACAGATCTCATCCAGCAGGCCATTCCATAATCTGGGCATGGTTGCAGAGAAGATCCTCTGGGCAGTTGCAGACAGCCTAATTTGTATTGGCTGCAGCAAATTCCTCCCAGAGGACCTGAGTGTGTGGGGTGGATTGTATGAAAGGAGGCGGTCTCAAAGATAGGTTGGACCCAAGCCATTTAGGGCTCTAAAGGTGATAACCAACACCTTGTACTGTGTCCAGAAACTAATGGGCAGCCAGTGAAAAGATTTAAAAGTGGCATTATGTGGTCTCTTTTTGGTGTTCCCGAGACCAGCCTGGCTGCCATGTTCTGTACTAATTGGAGTTTCCAGATCAAGCACAAGGGTAGCCTCATGTAGAATGCATTACAGAAATTGAGATGAGAGGTTACCAGAGCATGCACCACAGTTTCTAGGTCTCTAACTTCCAGGAAAGTGCACAGTTGGCATATCAGCCAAAGCTGATAACAGGCACTCCTGACCGTCACGTTTACCTGTTTTATCATCTGAAGCAATGGATCCAGGAGTACCCCCAAACTGTGAACACAGTACTTAGAGGAGAGTGTGACCCCATCCAGGACTGGACGTTGTATCCCAATACCTGGTTTCAGGGCCACTATTGTGAGTAGCTCTGTTTTATCTGGATTCAGTCTCAATCTGTTTTTCCTCATCCAGTCCATTACTGCCTTAAGACAGTCATTGAGAGGAGAGATGCCATCTGAAGTCAAAGCCGAGGACTGGGACATGGAGAAATGTATATGGGTGTCATCAGCATACTGATAACACCCCACCCCATGTCTTCAGATGATCTCTCCCCGTGGCTTCATATAGATATTAAATAGTATCGGGGACAGAATGGTGCCTTGAGTGATGCTACACTTAAGCTCCTTCTTTGCCGAGCAACTGTCCCTGAGCATTACAGAAATCTGCCTGAGAGGAAGAAACGGAACCACTGCAAAGCAGTGCCTCCCATTCCTAACCTGAGGCAGTCCAAGAGGGTGATATGGTCTATCATATCAAAAGCCGCTGAGAGGTCCAGTAACACCAGCAGGGTCACACTACCCCTGTCGATACCCAGATGAAGTAAGGGCAGTTCGACAGTGGAACACACTCCCTCGGAGAGTAGTGGAGTCTCCTTCCTTGGAGGTCTTTAAGCAGAGGTTGGATGGCCATCTGCCGGGGATGCTTTGATTGGGAGTTCCTGCATGACAGGGGGTTGGACTGGATGGCCCTTGTGGTCTCTTCCAACTCTATGATTCTATGATTTTATGATTCTATGAAGGTCATCAGCTAAGGCAACCATGGCAGTCTCAACCTCATATCCTGTCCTAAAGCCAGTTTGAAATGGATCTAGATAATTGGTTTCCTCCAAGACAGCTTGGAGTTGAAGAGCAACTGCCCTCTCGATCACTTTGCTCACAAAAGGTAAGAAAGAGACTGGCCTTTTGCTATTCATGTCCAGGGGGTCCAGGGAAGTTTTTTTCAAAAGCGGCCTGACCACTGCTTCCTTTAAGCAAGATGGAACATGACCTTCCCTAAGGGATGCATTGATGATATTTATAAGGAACATCCTCAAGACACCCCCCCCCCCCCTGGATGGCCAGCCACGATGGGCAAGGATTAAGAGGGCAAGTTGTTTTCTCCACACTACCAAGGAACTTGTCCACATTATTGGTACTCACAGATTCATCAGGATGCTCTCCTGGTGCACCGTGCACACATGCTGTACCAAAGGGGCACAAAAGAGCTGCGGTGCCAACTCTAAGGGCGGTCTTTTGCCACCCCCGAAAGGAGTGGCATTTTGCCTCTCTTTTGAGGGTGGCAAAAAGGAGGATCGGTGCCACAGTGTGTGGTTGCTGCAGCCCATATCCACTGCTCCCAGGGGTGGCTCTGTGCTGTACTTTTGGGCCATCCACATCGGCCCTAAGAAATCTGAACCTTTGAAAAATGGAGACAAGTATAGAACTCCAGTTGGAAAACTCCTATACATAGCCAACTTCACTAGACCTGACATGGCAAATGCTGTTGGCATCCTATACAGAATGATCAACTCTCCTACTGAAAGAGATTTCATTGCAGTGAAGACAGTTGCCATATATTTAAAAGGATCAGCAGATTACAAACTGATGCTGCCAGACTGTAACCGACCACAGCTGATTGCAGACTGGCCTGCAGATCTGGCAGACAGAAAGTCAACCACTGGAAACCTAATCTTCTATGTTGAAGGAGCTGTAAGTTGGACAAGTAAGAAGTGTTCTATAATCACAGATGCTTCTTCAGGTGATGAGTGTGTTTCATCAAAAGCAGCATGTGATGAAATCAAATGGCTGCACAACTTACTACAGGACTTTGGGATAACAGAACCCAAACTAACCATTATGATGTAAGATAATCAGAGCTACATCTATATTTCTCAGAGTGAAAAGTCACTCAGGAAGAACATTGACATTGTTTTTCATAAAGTAAAAAAAAATGTATCAGAATGGAATTGTTCAACTGAAATACTGCAATACTGAGGTGATGATTGCAGACATCCTCACTAAAGGCCTAAGCAGACTGCCAGAAATAGTGCACATTAAATTGAGGCACTGCCCTGGCTCAGTGCTAGGGAATCATGGGAACTGTATTTTTTCTGGGACATTGAGCCTTCTCTGTGAGAGAGCTCTGGTGACACAATAAATTACAGTTCCCATGATTCCCTAGCACTGAGCCAGGGCAGTGCACTATTTCTGGCAGTCTGCTTAGGCCCTAAGCCTATCAAAAGATTGGTTCCAGAGGTTATGCAAAGGGCTGAAGATCATTAACATTGGTCCAGAAGAATGAGAAGGAGATTGTTGGAAAATTTAGGTTTACATCCTCCTCTCCCTCATTATATATATATATATATATATATATATATATATATGGACTTCCTCACCCTCTCTCACTCTAATTATCATGTGAGTTTGGTCACTGAACCTTGGATGCAGTTTAACAGCTCTCTCTGAAGATCCTAAACTGCTAGTAATTGCAGTCAGCAGTCTGTCAGCAGTAGGTTTTTATAGTGTCTTCCTGCTATATTAATGATGGTGAGATTTTATCTTTTTACCCAAACTGTCACCAGTTAGGATAGGATTTAGTTTGTTATAGTTTTATTTATTAAAGTCATTACTGTTTGTTTTTAATCTACAATCTGCATGTTTGTTGTTTTTTGGAGTAAGTCTTTATTCTTTAGGAAGACAGATTTAGAATATAGTATGACCCACACTTTTGCTTCTTCTGCTGATGAAAGCTGGACTCTAACAAGTTTAATTTTCATACTTGCATATTTTAGTTTTCCTTTAAAAGGGTTAACACCCTGGGAAACTCAAATTGCACCCCACAAGAATTCCAAAATAAACCAGCCTATTTCCTACCAATTTCCCCCAGATTGGGGAAATGACAGTTTATTTTCCATGCCAAACTGCCTTTGAGAACTGTCCACACCTTTTCGCCTGCCTAGCCTCTTTGCTTACATTACACAGCATGATAGTGTGATAACAGAAGACCAAAAAAGGAGATGAGAGCTTTCCTTTCACTCTTTAGGGAATGGTTAAGGTGTCATGGCAAGAAGAAAGGCCTCAGTGACTCTTGGAAGCTGTAGTTTTTCTATGTGCTAATGCCATTGCCACTGTTTTTGTCTAAAAATCAAAATAAAGCTATCATTAGATTCTACATAGGTATATATTTACAGGGCCATTATGGTGAACCTTTGGCATGCATACCAGAGATAGCACATGAAGCCATTTTCTCTAGAACTTGGAGGGTGGGGAGGAGGAGGAAGAGGCGTGCACCTGTTCCTCCTCCTTCCCGACCATCCCAGGCCTTCAGCTGCTTCCCTGGATAGCACAGGGATAACACGGGGGGAGAAGGAGGAAGAGTCATATGCCTGTTCCTCTTCTTCCACCCTTGTCCCCCAGGCCTTCAGCTGTCTCTGGAGAGGCAGCTGAAGGTCCGGGAGGGTGGGGGAAGAAATCCAGCCCAGAAGTCCAGTTCACAGAGGGTGGAAGTCCTACCCCCAGCACCAGGTAACACCCAGTGCCAGAAGGCCTTTTAATTTAGGCACTCGGCCCCTAAAAGTTTCACCATCACTGCCTCAGGGCTTGATGTAAATGCAGCAAATTTCTCTTCCTAGGCTGAGATGGGAAATCACCTGAAAGCCATATGTGCCAACTTGAAAGGATGAAACATGGGATAAAATTGGAATAAATACATGGCTTATCAAAATTGTATGTGACATGAGATAATCTGATTCTTTAATTATATAGTCAAATGGAATTTAAACATTGTTCTTATCCCTTTGAATAATTTTGAATTATTTCTCTTCAGATTCTTTCTCTTTGGATTCAATCTGTGAATATTTTCCCATGGAACAGGGTGGGTTTTTTTAAAAAAATATCTGTCTGTCTATTTATCAATCTAGAATGTTATAGGTTATAAGTATGCATTCCCAAACTAGCAACTAATGTTAATGTGGTATCAATTACTGCAGTATTTTTCCAGGTCATAACTGGGATCCTGTCTTGACAGGTGCTAGATCAATATATTTGAATACCAACATTTAATCTATACTCTTTTGTTTAAACTGCATTGCCTTTTAAAAAAAAATCCATTAATGTACCCTGTTATTGTATGAATGTATGGTTTAGAAAAATGTTGCTGGTTATATTGTGGGTGTAGTGCACTGATTATGTTGTAGTCTTTTCCGTTTGCAATAAAAGTTAATGCAGCTGTTTTGGGGGCAGCTGTATAAATGCAACCGAATTGTAGGAAAGATTGTTTATTCATTAAAATATGGCTAGGGGGCTGAAAGAAAGCTGAAGTTATTAAAGCAGAACTAAAAGTCAGTTCCAGTAAACAGAGAGATGTTAAAGATTAAGAGCAGATACCATTGCTGTATTATAGGTATGCACTTCTAATATAAGAGTTTAAACTTTGTTTCTGCTTTCCCACTGTTGCCATCCTTCCTTTTTCTATAAAAGGAAGAGAAATAAGTAGAAGTGGAAGGGTAAAATGAAATGTTTGTACCTATGTACAAATGACCCTGGTATTTCAGACTCTAAGTGGTGTGATGTGTGTCTATGTATTAGTGTTTAAATAAAGGTAAATTCCAGAAACATTGGTTTAAAGGAAAGGAAGTGCTTGCTAGAGGCACCCCTCTTCCACTAGAGGGATTATGGAATTATAGACCTCTTTAGAAAATACATCAGGAGTTGGCCCATGATAAACTTTTATCAGTGATTGGCCATTGTTACTTGTATTTATGTAGCCTTATGGTAGCAAGAGGTCACAGTTCCATGAAGATAAATTCCTTATTAGACTCAACTGCGATCTGAGGTCATTGCATATCTGTGCCAGGACAGACTTAAAAGTGATGGCGAATAGGAAGTTTTTGTGCTGCATTGTCCTAGTTTACTGAGTCTGGAGCCAGACAGCATTTGGACCAATATCAGCATGGACTAAAGCCGGCATATCTTTCTATTTGCTCATCACGCAACAATGAGTAAATAAACAGTATCCGCCATTGCAGACTGAACTGTCAGCCCAATTAGGCATGCAAGTGTCCCAATGTGCCACATTTCCTATATCTTTACCTATTGCTTCCTCGACTCATGTGCCTGGAAGCTGATTTTAGATAGACATGGCAGTATTCAGGCACAGATATATGACTAGAAGGGGTCAGGTCTGTTGTGTCAACACTAATCCTTCCTGCCTATTATCAGTCAGTTTGACATTTGATTCATGTCAAGTTTAGGTGTCCACTGGAAGCTGAATAAGATAACTTTTTGCCCTGCTTTCCTCCAATCACAAAAAGACTTTGTGCTTTCTTTACTCCATAGACCAATCCAGCCGACTGAGGTCAGGATGATGGTGATTGGTTGTTGTTGTTTTTTTAAAAAAGAAAGTGTTTCTCAAAAACATCCTGTTACTTGCTATTTTGTCCTATGTAAATCTTGCAACACTTTGCTTTTCCTTGATATTTGGTTGTCCTTCTCAGAAATGGATCCCTGTGTGGCGCTGGAGCCAGAAATATCAGATGCCTCTTTCTAAATCCAAATATATGAATGAAGATTTTTTAAAATATATTCCAAATATATTAATGAAGATTTCTCACTCCCTGTCAGTGTGTTTATTTAATGCATTATGACTGTCAGTTAAAGATGGCTATTTACTGAGTGATTAGGTGTGACCATCATAACCTTGGGTTTTCAAAGCACATTGAATTCCAGTGGTGAAAGGATGTGTCTGCCATGAAGTGTACCATGTCTTGCAAAAAGGGAGATCCTTTTATGTGTTGCATGTGAGAGAATATTTATTCCCATAAAGGGTAGCAATGGGTTTCTCATTAATTTATTTCACAGTCCTAATAAATATGGAGAATTAATCAGCTTGCTATTGGCAAATTATAATAATCAGCAAATTATTGACCTAAATATCATTAGGATTTGATTTCATTTGCTGTGATTTCATGACTCTGACTTCCGGTGCACTGTAAATTACAGACTGCATTCCTAGATTTGGGGTCCCTGAAATGGATAAAGCCATGTTGCCAACTTAAAGATAGGAGGCCACCTTAGTTCCCTTTTAATAACCCCAATCTTGTACCTGTTAAGGCATGGATGGACAACTTTATCTGTCCTGTTATTAGCCTTAATCCAGTTGCTCATCTCAGCCAGAATAAACTTATTGAATTTATTGGTTGATAGTATGTTGAATCATTTATTTAATTTTTTTATTAACTAATGTTATTCCCATTTCTTCAATGGGCCTACTTTATTTGGTACTAGCTATTAGATTATATCTCAATTGGACTGGAACACTTGTTCCATCCTAATATTGGCTTATGTGGCTAGTGACTGATGGCAGATCCTGCCTAAAAACATCTAGTGAGCCAAATTTATCAGTGCAGTGTCAGTTCTTGGGGTTTCTCTTCCCACACCCTCTTTTCATGAGTAGGTTAGGAGCCCATTTCTGGTAGTACTTTAGTCTTCACGTTTTGGCAAGAATCTAATGATTTGGGTGCCACAAATTCCATACACACACCCTTTTCTGGAATGGGAGCTTAATGCTTCAACTCCCTACTTTCCAAATGCCAAGAAGTTCCCTCCTTTCTGTGGTCTTGATAATCTGCATGGGGTCTTAAACAGTGTGGTAACCATGAGAGGTGTTTGGGTTTAGTTAAAACTTGATTTGGTGAATGTCTTTCACAGCATTTAAAACTGAACTAAGGCAGAAACTGGCAGCCTTATTGCATCACAAAAGTAAGCTGAGATGCAGCGATAGAGAAGTGGCTGTTTGCTTATCTCTCCACATGCCCTAGAAGGCACTTCTGTACTATTCCAGAGGGAGACAGTAATAAAAGCTTGCCTTTTGTCATGCTGGAAAAATCTATTTGGCAAAAGGTATGCGTTTACAACTGTTTACCTCTGGAGGGAGAAAGGAAGTGCTATAATTTCATGCAGAGAGGTAAGCAGAAAGTCACTTCTCTTTTGCTGAATCTCTTCTTACTTTTGTAATGTGATAATGCTCTTAGAACAGAAACATCAGCCACCTCCTCCACATACTTATCTAGCTGAGTAAAAGAAATTAAACTTGGTCATCTTCAAAAGGTATAAAAAGTAGTTTTACTCACTAATTTGACATGCATAATTCAATGCACAGGTTCGCCTATTTGCTAGGTGAGAGAAGAAGAAATCTACATATTATCAGGAAGAAATGGAGCTTCTCTTTCAGGATAGCCTCTAATACCATGCTTCATGGTGGGCAGTCAGGAAAAGAGAGATGTATACAAATGGGTCAGGGGAGAACAAAAGATGTGTACATGATTCAGGAAGAGTGACTGTGTGTAATCAAACAGACAGGATGTTTTCAATAAACATTCTTTCCTCTAAACTCCTACAGAGAACATGCAATTTAACTACAATAGAGTTCAAGCATGAAAAGCTGCTATCTCCAACCAGACACTTCTGAATCTGGGAGTACACCCAGCACTGCAGTTCATAACAAAGTTGCCCTAGAAATATAATGCAACAAAATTCAGTTCTGAATTGCATGTGTGTGCACATGAGCATATGCATGTCTCATGCTTGGACAGGCAAGAGGGAAGGAGGGTGGGAAAAGGGTGGACATGCCAGAAGAAGATAAGCAGCCAATTCAGTAGTCATGCAATAGTGGATGGGAGACTCTGAAAACACTGTAACCTTTGGCAGAAGACTTCACATACATTTGTGTGTGAGTTTTGCAAAACAGTTTAAAATGCTAGTTTAAGGAGATGTGGCTTCACACCTTTCCTAAAAGCAGAATGATTTGAGCAACATTACAATCATGAGATCCCAGTTGCCTGTATCTCTCCTTCTGGGAAACAACATCAGAATCAGCATGATGTGACTAATGGACAACCTTTTTCTTTCAGGTTTTAGCATCAACATGAGGTCACAATGGCCAGCCTCTCTTCTTCAGGCAAGTAACAGCATGATGAGCCTGAAGGAGCCAGTCTCACTCCTTTGGGCAGGCAGCATCAACATGAGCATTACAAGAGCCATTCTCTCTTCTTCAGACCGTTTGTCATCTCTGTTTCCTTTTAAAGCAAGCAACATGAAAAGTATATGAACACAGTCTCCATTTTTTTTTAATCTCTTTCTCAACCAGCAGCGAGTGAATACAGTAATTTTTTTTCCTCAGTGAGGGGGTCACGGACATGTGTAGGTTCAGTGACCATCTTGGTCATTGATGCAGCAGTCAAGGAGAAAGGAACTGCCAAGTAAGAACCCAGCTATTCCACTTAAACTGACTAGAGAGGTCTGTTTGTTCAACCCAACTACAGTAGACCTATTCAGTCTGTTGAATGAGTCAACATTTGATGTCTTTGGAGGCTATAGAGTCCAATTTAGACTCTTTAGCCACTCAGTCAGGTGACAGGTCCACATAGGTAAGGGCACCCAATCACAGCCCAAGCTTATTATAATCATATGGTATGGTTTCTTTCCATGGAGCTAGATCAGTATCAAATAAGGGGAATGAATGACAGTGAGTCTCTTTACTGGTCTCCCTCACTGTCTTTGGACAAGATTTACATTGAGAGAACATGTTTAGCATGCATGCATACTACACATACTCAAAACATTTTGTTTTAGTGGAAGTGTATGTATGTGTGTGTGTGTGTGTGGTGTCCCTTCAAGTTGTTTCTGACTTATGGCAATGATGAGATAAACCTTCCATGTGGTTTTCTTAGCAAAATATATTCAGAGGGAGTTTTCCATTGTCATCCTCTGAGGCTGTGAGCATATGACTTGTCCAAGGTCACCCAATGGGTTTCATGGCCAATCAGGAATTGTACCCTGGTCTCCAGAGTCATAGTCCAATGCTCAAACCACTACGCCATGATGGCTAGCAGTGTTCAGTGCAAGAAGCAGCAAAGCTACATGCCAGCCAGACCACATAGGTAAATGCTTGGTGATCTGTTCTAATCTGGAGAGATGGAGCAAATTAAAATTATCATTTTTGGGTAGAACCTCCATTATAAAAATGGATATCCTTCCACGATTTATGTTCTTATTTCAAAATTTACAGATTATAACAAAAGAAAACTGCTTCTCGATTTGGCAAAAAGAACTATCCAAATTCCTTTGGGGAGGGGAAAAACCCAGAACAAGGTGGAAAATCCTGACAGAAGAGAAAGACAAAGGAGGAATTGCCCTACCTAATCTGAAATTATACTATTATGCCTGTGGTATGACGTGGATTGAAGAATAGATCACACTAGAAAATGACAACCTATTAAAACTAGAAAGTAGTAACATCAGATATGGCTATCACACATACCTTTGGTATAATAAGAAGAAAGTAAATAAAGATTTCAACTATCATATATTTAGGAAGGCACGTCTACAAACTTGGTATAAAATCAAAAAACAATTCTACAATAATTAGATACCCATGTGGGTATCCTTACAAGAAGCATTTTATAATAGGACAAGAAATGAAGATGAAAAATGGATAACGTATAAAGATTTATTAGAAACTGAATTAAGAACATCATATAAATTTAAGACAATAGAAGACATACATCAAAAAGATATAAAAATTGATTGGTTTCTGTACAATCAACTTAAATCAAGGTTTAAGGAAGACTCAAAAATACCAGGAATAGAAAGTAATACCAATGAAATAGACACAATCATATTCACAGAAAAAGAGAAGCACATTTCCAGATATTATAAATTATTGAAAGAAAGAGACTTAGAGAATGAATCCATTAAAAAAGTTATGATTAAATGGGCTCAGGATATTGGAGAACAAATAGACTTAGAATATTGGGAAACATCATGGAAAAACACCAATAGATTTACACTCTGCCAGAATTTAAAAGACAATTACTTCAAAATGTTCCATCAATGGTATTTAACACCTGCCAAAATCCATAAAAATTACAAAACCGGCAATACGAAATGCTGGAAATGCCAACGTCCAGAAGCAGACTTTATCCACATGTGGTGGAAATGCCCAGACGCAAGAAAATATTGGAACATGGTAGCACAACGGATAAGTGAAATGTTTAAGATAACAGTTAAACCTGACCCTAAACTTTTCTTATTAAACATGACAACTAATATCAAGATAATACAAAGGAAAACACAAATCAAAAAACTCTTATATATGGTCACAATGGCCAGAATTACATATGCACAATTCTGGAAATTAAAACAAAGACCTAAAGAAGAAGATTGGTTTTTCAAATTATTAGAGGCAGCCGCTCTAGATAAATTCACAATAAGTCTAAAAAATAATGATACGGATGAAAAATGGACAGAACTAGAAATCTTAAGAGAAAATAGAGGTTGGAAAACATCCTAATCTTAAGATTAATTTAAGTCAAATATATATAGTAATATTTTAAAAGTACTAGACAAGTGATTGTAGACATACTAAAGGAAGTCGTCAATGATAGAAAATTAAAAAAATAGTATTATTATGAATTACAATGAAAATCGTTTTGTAACACATTCGCAAAGAGAATATTATGTTGATGTAGGATGTATGGAGTAATGAATGTTAGATTAAGGGTGGGGGAAATGGAGGTTGTATATAAGTAAGTATGAATTGAATGTATTTGTATTTGTGTTTGTTTAATTTATATAATAAAGCTTTTTAAAATATTTTTTAAAAAAGTAAATGCTTGGTGATGACAAAAGAGGAGAAGGAGATGGAGTATGAAATAGCAAATGAAGGCATTACCCCCTTTTGTCCTGTGTGTATATGCCTTCAAGTGAGCTGTTGACTTATGGTGATTCTCTGAATTTAATAGGGTTTTCTTAAGCATGGAATCCTCAGAAGTGGTTTTGTCAGGTCCTTCCTCTGAAACATAGCCTACAGCACCTGTTATTTGTTGACCAGACTCCGATCCAAGTATGAATCAGTTCCAAGACACACCTCCTGCCCCCCACCCACCCCAGATATCAAAATCTATGGATGCTGACTCTGGTTAGCTTCTAAAATTAGGAGGAGTCTGGTGCCATTAGAGTATCTAGCTTTTCTCCTGTTGTCCTAGTAACTAATTTGTGTTGTCTAAGGGGCTACACTGCTTATCATTAAAGTAGTCTCACAAGAGACAGCTGTGAGGTTATATTAAAAATAAAATAAATATTCATGTGCTTTATTTAATGCAGGAACTAAACTAGAATATTTTTCATTTTAGTTATTGCATTAAAACAAAATGCAAGTTTCTGACACATATCTTGACTTCAGATATGAATGAACCCTGGGAAATAGGCATGTGCTTTAAATTTGGATGAAGCCTGAATCACAGATTCAATTAGTCTAATTCAGACAGATTTAGGAGAAGTTCTAATTGAAGAGGGAGTCTTTTGAAATGGTCCAAAGCCAAATCTGAACACTTGTCAAGATTTGTTAGAAATCAGGATGCAGTGGGACACATTTCTAGCCAAGTTCTCTATATAAGGCAACTGTCAGAGTGGGGAAAAGAAAACGGAAAAGGAGGGAGCTCTTTCTTCTAATCACTGTGAATGGTTTTACCAAGGTTCTCTAGTCCCAGTGGTTTGCAGGAGGGATGTTGAAATACTACATCAGCTGAGGCAAAAACAAAAAATCTTTGGCTGTTGCTCAGTCATTATAACTTCTATGCTCCTGCACCTATCCTTTTGAAATTTTGCACATTACTTCCTGATAGAGACCTCAGTAACATACATCATTTTCATATCAATTGTCAAAATCTCAAGAAGGGGATAAGGGAAGGAAATTCATAAACATGCACTGGATCTTCCGAAATTTTACAGGTTTCCTAGCTTGATCTATCATGGCTTTGTTGTAACAATTTTTGTCCATTTTTGTAACAATTGCCCATAAAAACCTATAAGTAATTTCTGTTTTTCCTTTTTGAAACTGTAAAGGTTGCTCTTGCACAAACCTCCCTGTACCTGTTACTTGGGAAGTCGATAGGCCTATTCTACTTTAAGGCTGCAAATTTCATCAAATTCTGCCAAGAAATAAAAAAAGTTTAGAGTTACACTGTTAGATTACTGTAACTAGAAAGACAAAAAGGAGTCCAGAACCACCTTTGAGACTAAATGGGAAAAGGTACTATTGCATTAATTGTTTGTTTCATTGTTGCTTTTTTATGCTAAAAACAAATCTATGCACAACTATCTCTTTTATTGTGACTGTATCATAATTTTTTTTTTAAAAAAAAAAGGTTGGATGAAGTTAGAAATATTTCTAAAGAAGGGGAGAATTAAGCTTGCAAGGTGGGCAGAATTTTCTTTCCCCTGGTAAACGTTATTCTAGCAATGTTTAAAACAAAATTTTATGTAGGCCAATTATTTAAATTATCTGTATTTCATCTTTTGAATAGTTTTCCACTTTGATGGACAGAAAATAGTCATAATCCAGACTGATTTAGAAGACCAGAAAGCCCCAGATTTTGTTCCTGTTCTTTCTGATTTTATTTTGGAGATCCATACATGTTTCCCCCCCCAATCTTGTTATTGAAGTTTTTCAAATACACATTCTGAATTAAGTCTACCAAATAATAAACATACATACTAAAATATGAATAGTATAAGAGAATTAAGATAAATAAACATATACACATATAGGCTGCATCAGTACTGCAGAAATAATGTAGTTTGACACCATGATTGCTAATGAATTTTGGACTTTTAATTTGTTGTGGCTGTTTTGGACTAGAACTCCTTGAATCCCCTGCTTATATGTCACATCTGGGGGATTCTGGGAGTTGGAGTCCAGAACAGTAACCTTTCCAAGCTCTAACCTCTAACAATTCACAGATGAAAGCTGGGACACAGGTTGCCAAACATCATCAGAGTGTGGCTAAGAGGACAAAAATTATTAATGAGGAAAAGCAAAAAAGCTAAGAGAGGCTGTGACAGATTGCTGTTGCCTGAGTCTACTGGGAAGGGCAAAATTTCGTCACTCCTTGCCTCTCCTGCACCACTAAGCTGATTGAGCACAAACTATTTTTACACCTTGAATTTAATTTGCAGTGACTGGAGTAAGCTGCAGGCAAAGGGGAAAAGTGGGAGGAGGAAAAGGAATCTAGGACATTTTAAAAGGAGTTGAAAAACTTGGCCAACAGAGGAGTATGCAAGACTGTCCCTGACAGATCAGGATAGTTGGAAGATATGTATTTGAAGACATGATTTTTTTACCATCACATTCAGTTTGGGTTTGAAGTTAGGCTTGAACAGATGTTGTAGACCACAGCTCACATTATTCACTGTGGCTGCTTCTACACTGCAGAATTAAAGCAGTTTGACAATGATTTAACTGCCATGGCTCAGTGATATAAAAAGCTGGGATTTGTAGTTTTGTGAAATCTTTAGCCTTTTCTGTCAGAGAGCTCTGGTGCCACAACAAACTACAAATCCCAGGATTCTATAGGATGGAGCCATGATGCTTAAAGTGGTGTCTACTGCCGAAGTTGCTCTCTCATCTGTAAGTGGTGCTATTTACATTTTGTCCATGCTTCAGAGACCTAAAAACAACAACACGTAGTTCCAGTTTCATAGCCCTTGTTGCCATCTCAAACACTTCACTTTTGTAGTTGCAGGTAATTTGTTTGCAGTTCACCACATCTCTGGAACTCTTTTATTCCCCCACCCCACCACCATTAGCAGGGGTTGAGCAGCAATGATTGAAAAGGAAGACTCAAGTATCCTCAGTCATCCCTGTTTATTTACTTTTGTGTTTCTCTTTTTGATGTGAAGTGGACTTTCAGCAAGTCCTTGGGAAGTCAAAGGGGAAAATGGCTAAAGGTCTGGTAGAAAAATTGCATTAAAAAAAAGAATGTGTGTTCCTTTTGAAACTGCTAGTGAGAAGAAGACAGGAGGAGAGAAATTGAAACAACTGACTGAAAAAAAAATCCCAAGGCCATTTGCTTTAAACTTTAGAGTCTAAAGCAGCAATTCCCAAACATTGGTCCTCCAGATGTTTTGGACTTCAGCTCCTGGAATTCCTGACTGTTGGCCAAGCTGGCTGGGAGTTGAAATTCAAAATACTTGGATGACCTAATTTTGGGAATCCCTAGTCTAAAGCTTCAGGATACTTTCCTTATCCCAAAGAGATAATATGAAGCTAATTTGGCAACCATGTGTATGTCAGAATCCATGGACATGATTCTGCCATGATTGGTGTGGTTTATTAGAAAAGATGTATGTATCAAATACTGAAGTGTATTGAATACTGAAATGTATGCATGAATTATGCATGACCTCTCCTTCCTATAGTGTTCCTGCTTTGTAGAGGCTGCTTATTTTCCTTTTCCTTTATGGCAGTAGAAGGGTAATATGGGGGAAGCTGTATATAAAAGTAATGAGGAAGAAAGGACTATTAGAATTTGCTTTGATTGGGATCAAAGGCTGAACATCAACAGCCAGAAAGAGGGGGCTGGATAGTTTGAATTCAAATGCTATGGTAGGGGGAAGAGACCCTCAGTTTCAACAAAAACACTCTACTGGTAACTTATGCCCTGGTGCCTGAAATAAAAGTATTTTGTTTTCTATCACAATAAGATGTTTTACTGGTTATTGGGAACTGAGTCTGCTGGTTCTGACAGTTTGCTGAAACTCACAAAAACACTTTGTATGGTGCAGCAGCATTTGGCTGAGGTGCATTCATCACAGAGGAGCCTTCTGAGGGAAAGCTGGAAGACATCCAGGGAGCTGAAGCCCTGGGTGGAGGTACTGCTCCAGAGTCAGGGGCCCAGCCCAGATGACCCTGAGATGCCGAGTGTGGTGCAGGGAATGGAGAGTGGCTTCAGTCAGAAGCCCAGCAAGACACACAGAATTGCATGGAAGAAGAGTCTCAAGATGTCGAGGATGATGCAGGGAACTGAAGACTGGCTTCAGGGAGAGGCCCAGCAGAACATGCTGGCTTGTGTGGAGGAGTGACCCTGGGGCACCAAGAAGGGCACTGGGGACAGAGTCTGGTTTTGTGGAGAAGGCCAGCAGGACACGCCAGGCTGCATGAGGGAAGATGTATGGTTCCAAACCCCAGCTTAAAGAACATGCAGATGAGTATGTCAGTTTTGACAAAAACACTCTACTGGTAACTTCTGTCCTGGTGCCTGAAATAAAAAGTATTTTGTTTTCTATCACAGTAAGATGTTTTACTGGTTATTGGTAACTGAGTCCACTGGTTCTGACAGTGCATTCGTTATTTCTTACTCTTCTGTGGTTTGAGGCATGTCCAGTTCTATCATTAAGCAATTATCATTTTTGCCTCGTGTGCTAAAACAACTTGGGTAGTTTTAGTTACTAAGCACCCCAACTGGATGAAAGGACCGTTTGACATTCTGCCTGAAGCAGCAAAATGTCTTGGGCTGGCTCTGCCTGAGGATTATTCAAATGGATTTCCATTTCCACCACTGTGCCACAGTGTAGAGACCCAAAAATGTAAGATTAGACACAGAGAGACCCTACACATTTGACCGTGAGAAAATCTCTGACACAGTACTCTCTCATCATAGTTAGACAGACAGGTGTTTCCATTCGAGGTTAGTACTGGAGAAGATGCATTAAAAAACAACAGAAGCGGTCGCGGAGGCCCAGAAGCGGTCGCGGAGGAGGCAGAGGCGGCGGCGGCTCCCTCTCACACCCCCGCCCTCCAGCTCTTATACCATCTGAGCTTTGCAGCCCTCAACACCGGCTGAGAGCCCAGAAGCGGTCACAGAGGAGGTAGAGGTGGCGGCGGCTCCCTCTCACCCCCGCCCTCCAGCTCCAGCTCTGACACCAGCTGAGCTCCAGCCCTCAACACCGGCTAAGAGCCGACGGGCTAGGAGGCCCAGAAGTGGTCGCGGAGGAGGCAGAGGCGGCGGCGGCTCCCTCTCACACCCCCGCCCTCTAGCTCTTATACCACCTGAGCTTTGCAGGCCTGATAGGGACCGAGAAAAAGACCTTGGTTTCTAGGGGATCTTATCTTGGCCCCGATTGTTTCCATCTGTGGGACCTTGGATCTCAGAGGGCCTTATCCTCAACCACTTTACCAATTGCCATCTATTAAGGAGTCGAGGCTAAGAAGGCTTGGGTGGAGCCAACAAAGCTCGCCAGTACTATCGCCTCCAGACTGACAGTAAAAATTGCTGGATATCCTTTGATAACCCACGGCTCTTGTCTTTCCCCTGCTATACCTAAGGGAAATTGTAGAACTAATGACATTACTTTGGGCTGGCATGTGTACTTGTGTTGGTATAGTCTCTGGACTATTTGATTGTATTCCATCTATGTCCCAACCACTGTGCCCTGCCAAGGGTCAAAATTTGTACTATTCTACCTGAGGCTGGAAATGAGACGGGAGCGGCTATCGGAGGAACTATGGGAACCAATGTTGCAAAAGAAGATGGGATCGCTGGTTGAAAGCTATCCCATCTTCAGTTCCCTGTGTTGCTCTGAATGGCTTAGGGAGCAGACCAACCATACCACAGAACCTCATCCTGCTCCTTTGCAATGCCAGGTCAGGTAGAAATAAAACCCATATCATCCAGGATCTCCTCCTGGATGAGGATGCAGACCTGGCTTGCTTTACAGAGACCTGGCTGGGAGAGGATAGTGCAGTTACATGGGCGCAGGCCCTCCCAGCCAGGTACTCTGTCAGTGAGCAGGTGAGGGGAAGTGGGCAGGGGGGGGGGGCGGGCGGTGTGGCTCTAGTTTATAAGAACCATCTGACCTTAACCAGGATACCTGTCTGGAACACAGTCCACTTCGAGTGCATGTACCTCAGCCTGAAGACCAGGGATAGTTTAGGGATTCTGCTAGTCTACCGACCACCCCGTTGCCTAGCAGACTCCCTGACCGAGCTGATGCAGCTGGTCTCTGAGCTGTTGTTGGAGACCCCCAGACTGTTGGTTTTGGGGGACTTCAACTTTCCGCTCGAGACCAGTTTAACAGGTGCGGCTCGGGAGTTCATGTAGACCATGACAAACATGGGCCTATCCCAATTGGTCAACGGGCCTACACATTGTGCAGGTCATACACTCGATGCGGTCTTCAGTATGGAACAGGAATATCCGTGGGCAGAGGTGGTAAATACCTCTGCATTGTCATGGATGGATCATTTCCTGGTTAAGTTGAAACTGAGAGCCAATATCTGCCCCACCGGGGGTGGGGGACCCATTAGAATGGTCCGCCCTCGAAGGCTAATGGAGCCTATCGGATTCCAGAAAGCCTTGGAGGGTTCCTTGGTTGGGAATGCCGGTGATCCTGTCGACGCTCTGGTTGACACTTGGAACATCGATCTTACCAGGGCTGTCGACATGATCACTCCCAAGCGTCCTTGTCAACCCGCTTCTAACCGTAAGCCATGGTACACACCTGAGCTTAGAAGAATGAAGCGGGCTGGACAACGACTAGAACGCAGGTGGCAGAAGACTCGACTCTTACCTGACAGAACTCGCCATAAGAACTTTCTTTGTTCTTATCGGGAGGTGATACGTGCGACGAGGAGAGCTTTCTCCTCGGCACGTATTGCGTCTGCAGAGTCTTGTCCAGCAGATCTGTTTAGGGTGGTGAGGGAAATGACGCAGGTGCCCCTGGCGCCAAATCCCTTACTCAACCCGACGACAGCCTGCTGTGATGCATTTAACAACTTCTTTGCAGACAAAATCTCTCAGATAAGAGCCGACTTAGATGCCACCATTGAAACAGAGTCGATAGGTGAAGTGTCCAGCGACTCCGCCGATGTAGTTTGACTGGATCAGTGGCAATCTGTGAGTACCGAGGACGTGGACAAGTGCTTGGTAAGGTGAGGAAGACAACTTGCCCTCTCAACCCTTGCCCATCATGGCTGGCCATCCAGGAGGGGGACGCATTGGTGAGATTCCTCACGGATATCATCAATGCGTCCTTCAGGGAAGGACATCTTCCATCTTGTCTTAAGGAAGCGGCTGTTAGGCTGCTTCTGAAAAAACCTTCCCTGGACCCCCTGGATATGAAGAACTATAGGCCGGTGTCATTACTGCCATTCTTGAGCAAGGTAATTGAGAGGGCGGTTGCTCTACAGCTCCAAGCTGTCTTGAATGAAACCGATTATCTAGACCCATTTCAAACTGGCTTCAGGACAGGCTTTGGGGTTGAGACTGCCATGGTTGTCTTGACTGACGATCTGCGTCTGAGCATCGACAGGGGTAGTGTGACCCTGTTGGTGCTCCTAGACCTCTCAGCGGCCTTTGATATGATAGATCATGGCATCCTCTTGAGCCGCCTGAGAAGGTTAGGTATCGGGGGCACTGCTTTGCAGTGGTTCCGGTCCTTCCTCTCGGGTCGGTCCCAGAGGGTGCTGCTCGGGGACTGTAGCTCCAGTAAGAGAGACCTCACTTGTGGGGTCCCTCAGGGAGCTATTTTGTCCCCGATATTATTCAATATCTATATGAAGCCAGTGGGTGAGATTATACGGAGTTATGGGGCTGGGTGTTATCAGTACGCCGATGACACCCAAATCTATTTCTCCGTGTCTCGTTCGTCGGCCTTGAATTCTAATGGCATCTCTCCTCTCAATGAATGTCTTTGGGCGGTAATGGGCTGGATGAGGAAAAACAGATTGAAATTGAATCCAGACAAGACGGAGGTGCTCACGGTATTGGCCCCAAAACCAAGAATTGGGTTGCAACCTCCAGTCCTGGACGGGGTCACACTCTCCTCCAGTGACTGTGTTCGCAGTCTGGGGGTGCTCCTTGATTTGTCGCTCCTGATGACAAATCAGGTGAATGCGACGGTCAGGTGTGCCTGTTATCAGCTTTGGCTGATATGCCAGCTGCGCCCTTTTCTGGAAGTAAGGGATCTCAAAACTGTTGTGCATGCACTGGTAACCTCACGCCTTGATTTCTGTAACGCGCTCTACATGGGGCTACCCTTGTGCTTGACTCGGAAGCTACAGCTAGTGCAGAATATGGCGGCCAGGTTGGTATCAGGGTCATCTAGGAGGGATCACATCACTCCGGTTTTGAGGTCCCTCCACTAGCTGCCTATTGGTTTCCGGGCCCAGTACAAGGTGTTGGTCATTACTGTCCGGGAAAGCAGCCAAAGGGCTGATAAGACAGCTGGCTCTCAAATAAACAAAATCCCCAGCACAGCAAGTCAGTGTTACTACACAGTCTTGTAGATACACAGCAACTCTAACCCAAGGGTTTACCAAAAGATTGTCAGACGGTCCGAGGTTCGAGGTATCAGATAGGCAGATCGATAAGCAGTCCAAGGTCAAGGTTTCCGGGTGGTCAAGATGATCTGGGAGACACGGAGCCAGAGACAAAGTCTTTCCCTCAGAAAAGTCAGATATCCACTGCCAAAGCACCACCCATACTCCAGGTTCTTAAGAAGGCAAGGAGCTGGCCTTCAGCTGTGTCTGATTACTAACACGCTTCTGCTGAAGCCTCCGTGACCTTCGCAAGCCCTCTCTTTCTGCTCGACGCTCCTTAAAGGTAGGCACACTGCCCAAATCCTCCTCCCTGACTACAGCATTGGGCAGCCCTGACTGTTGAACCTCTGGAGGGCCCACAGCCTCTGCTACAGCAGAACTAGGGCCAGCCTCTGGCTCTTCCGCTACAGGTTCAAGTCCCATGGGCCCTGGCTCCTCCCTCACAGGTTCAGGTCCCAGGGGCTCCAGCTCATCCCCTGAGTCCTCTGAATCGTCCTCCAGGCAGGGCATGACATTACTCCCCCCCCCCCATCAATCCTCCTCTCATCCTGAGGAGGACGAGGCCGGTCAGGGAGGCGACGATGAAAGGCTTGAACCAGACGAGGGGCATGAACATCAGAGGCATCTTCCCAGGAGCGCTCCTCTGGCCCATAACCAACCCAGTCAATCAGATACTGGAGGCGACCCTGATATCGACGGGAGTCCAAAATTTGAGCCACCTCAAATTCCTCTTCCCCATCCACCAGGACTGGATCGGGGGGAGGAGTTGAACCCGCATCCGGCTGAACCCCCGCGGCTGGTAATAGCAAGGAGCGATGGAAGACTGGGTGAATCTGCCATGACCGGGGAAGCTGGAGCTGAAAAGCCACAGGATTAATTTGAGCCACAATTTTATATGGCCCCACGAACCGAGCATCCAACTTGCGACTCGGCCGCTGCAGAGGAAGGTGTCTTGTGGACAGCCACACTGGATCCCCCACCTGCAACGCTGGACCTTCTTGACGTCGCCGATCCACTCCCCGTTTATACGCCTCCTTGGCTACCTCAAGCTGTTCTTTCAAAAGGGACTGTGCCGCTTGGAGTTCCTGGAGCCACTGATCCGCCGCTGGGACTGTTGAAACAGGAGCCACGGCAGGGAATCCTCGAGGATGAAAGCCCCCATTAGCAAAGAAGGGGGTCTGCTGGGTCGAAGCATGAACCGAGTTGTTGTAGGCGAACTTGGCCAGCGGGAGCAAGTCGACCCAGTTGTCCTGCCGATAGCTGGCATAGCAGCGGAGATACTGTTCCAGGGTCCCATTGGTCCTCTCCGTCTGACCATCCGACTCAGGGTGATGTGCCGAGGACAGATGAGGCGCGATGTCCAGGAGGCGGAGCAAGCTGGTCCAGAAGCGGGCGGTAAACTGGGCACCGCGGTCAGAAATCACACCCTGGGGAAGGCCATGGAGCCTGAAGACATGATGAAGGAACATCTGGGCCGTCTCCTTCGCTGTGGGGAGGCCAACGCAGGGTACGAAGTGGGCCATCTTGGAAAAAAGGTCCACCACCACCCAAATGGTCGTGCAACCAGCAGAGGGGGGCAAGTCCGTAATAAAGTCCATAGAGACTAGTTTCCAAGGCCCTGCTGGTGTTGGCAAAGGCAGCAACAATCCTGCAGATCGTCCCCTATGGTCTTTAGCCCTGTGACACACCAGGCAAGTCACCACCTACTGAGCCACCTCTGCCCGGACACGAGGCCACCAAAACTCCCGGGTGAGGAGGTGCAGGGTTTTACAAAAGCCAAAGTGTCCCGCCGATTTGGAGTCATGACAAAGCCTCAAGACTGTCTCCCGACAAGGACCCGCTGGCACATAAAGTCGATCCCGATGGTAAAGCAGGCCATCCCGCATTACAAAGGGAGAGGCGCCCCCCTCCGCCGAATGCTGTGCCACAAACGGGTCCCGGCCCTGGAGTGTCCGAATCTGGTCCAGCAGTGTATCCTCCCTCAGAGCAGCAACAAAGTTCTCCGGACGCAGAATGGTGGACAGAGTCTCCCCCACTGGGTCCGTGTCATACTCAGGCTTCCGGGAGAGAGCGTCGGCCTGACGGTTCTGGGCTCGAGGCACATAGTGGAGCTGGAAGTTGAAGCGGGCAAAGAATGATGACCAGCGCTGCTGCCTCTGAGAGAGCTTCCTTACCGTCTGTAAGTGCTCCAAGTTCCGGTGATCCGTATGCACCCGGACTGGGTGAGCCGCTCCCTCCAGCAAATGCCGCCAGGTCTCAAAGGCTGCCTTGATTGCTAACAGCTCTTTCTCCCAGATAGTGTAGTTAAGCTCTGGGGTGGTGAGCTGTCGGGAGTAAAAGGCGCACGGCAACAGATGCGCCTTGGGCCCCGTGGGCTGGAGCAACACAGCCCCTATGGCCACATCAGATGCATCTGCTTCCAGGACAAAGGGCGTGCGCGGGTCAGGGTGTTGCAAGATTGGGGCTGATGTAAACCTCACCTTCAGTACCTCGAAAGACTTCTGCGCAGCAGCGGTCCACTCGAACCGAGACTTCCCTCGCAACAGTTGGGAGATAGGGCTCACTAAGGTGGCGTAGTCCTTGATGAACTTCCAATAGAAGTTTGCAAACCCTAGGAACCTCTGAACATCCTTCCTGTTGCGAGGAGGTTGCCAAGATAGCACTGACTCCACCTTGGACGTGTCCATGGCTACACCCTGAGCAGAGACATGGTAGCCCAGGAAGTCCACCTCGCAGAGGTCGAAGGCGCACTTCTCCAATTTTGCATAAAGCCTGTGCTCCCGGAGCCTCTGGAGAACAGCACGGACGTGGGCATCATGGGCGGCCTGGTTCGGGGAGTAAATCAAAAAGTCATCCAAGTAAATTATAACAAAATGGTCCAAATAGTCCCGGAAAACATCATTTACAAAATGTTGAAAAACAGCCGGAGCATTACACAGTCCAAAGGGCATCACGGTGTATTTGTAATGCCCATACTGGGTCTGAAAGGCTGTTTTCCACTCGTCTCCCGCCCGGATCCGCACCAAATTATATGCCCCACGGAGGTCCAACTTGGTAAACACCGTGGCATGGCGCAACCGCTCCAACAGCTCTGGAATCAAAGGCAGAGGGTACCGGTTCCGAATGGTGATCTTGTTGAGGGCCCGGTAATCATTGCAGAGCCGCAACTCCCCGCACTTCTTGCGCCTGAACAGTACAGGGGCCCCAGCCGGAGACTTGGAGGGACGGATGAATCCTCTCTGAAGATTCTTCTCCAGAAAGTCCCTCAGAGCAGCCAGCTCAGGCTCCGAGAGGGAGTAGAGTCGCCCTGCTGGAATAGGGGCCCCCGGCACCAGGTCGATGGCGCAGTCATAGGGCCGGTGTGGAGGGAGCCGATCTGCCTCCTTCTTATCAAAAACATCGGCGAAGTCTCGGTATTTCTCAGGCAACACCACCGACCCCTCCTGGGCCTCCGCAGCCACTGTAGCCGAGATCCGGTCCGGCCAGCAATGCTCCTGACAATATTCCGAGCCAAAAAGAAGTTCCCTCTGAGACCAAGAAATATGTGGGTCGTGCTGAGAGAGCTACGACATGCCCAAAACCAAAGGGAAGTGCAGGACAGAGGCCAACAAAAAACGGATCTGCTCCACATGGCCCTGGATTTCCAGGTGGAGCACGGGAGTCTGGTGCATCACAGGACCAGACCGGAGGAGCCGTCCATCAATAGTCTCCACCGGCCGGGGCTCAGCCAGAGCCTCCAGCGGGATGTGATGCTGTTGGGCAAAACTCAGATCCATAAAACAGCTGGAAGCTCCGGAGTCGATCATGGCCCCCACAGGAAGGAGCTCCATGGAGGGGAGCCTCAGGTTGGCAGCCACTAGCAAAGGGTCCTTCCTGGAAGCCGACGTAGATGCAGTGGGTTCAAGGGACAATCCCAGGTGGTGAACCCGGTCTATACCTGGGAGGGTCCGTTTCCCTGCGGGGTGGGCCGGCGTCCCTTAGCAGGACATTCCCGAGCAAAATGTCCAGGGAGACCACAGTACAGGCAAAGGCCCTCCCTTCTCCTGCGCTCCTTCTCTGTAGCAGTGAGCCGTGGTCGCACTCCTCCCAGCTTCATAGGTTCCTCAGTCAGCTGAGAGGGAGCAGCCACAGGTGAAGCTGCAGGATCTGGATGGGCAGGACGGGGCGGTAGTGGAAGGGCCTTCTGACGAGCCTGTCTACGAGCAGCAAGGCGGCAGTCCAGTCTGGTAGCTTGTGCAATCAATGAGCCCAGAGAATCAGGGGGCTCAGAGCGTGCCAATTCATCCAGCACTGCGTCCGAGAGCCCTGTCCGAAACTGAGCCTGCAAATCACTATCGTTCCATGTCAAGTCTTGAGCAAGCAAGCGGAAGTTCGTGGAGTACTCAGCTACAGTTCCTGTCCCTTGGCGAAGAGCCTGGATCTGACGTTCTGCAGACTCAGCTTTTACAGGATCCCCCCAGGTGGCTTGCATTTCTGCAATAAAGTCTTGCAGACTATTGAGGAGGGGGTTTTCCTGGTTGAGGTAAGGGGTAGCCCATTTGCTGGCAGGCCCAGAAAGCAAACTAATTATAAACGCCACCTTGTGGGAATCATCAGGAAAATCTTCCCTCCGGAGCTTAAAATGTAACTTACAATTAGCAAGAAAACTGTCCAGCATTGTAGCGTCTCCCTGAAATTTATCAGGAAGGGAAGCAAAACATTTCCGTCTGCATTCAGGAGCAGAAGAATTCCCTTGGCCCTGAAGGGCAGCCACAGTCTGAGTCAATTGTTGCACCTGAGCAGCAAGCTGCAAATTCCTCTGCATTAGCTCGGCCATGGCTTGTTCAGTTGCCATGATACTGCTATCAGCCCAATTACAGGGCCAGTGGATATTCTGTCCGGGAAAGCAGCCAAAGGGCTGATAAGACAGCTGGCTCTCAAATATACAAAATCCCCAGCACAGCAAGTCAGTGTTACTACACAGTCTTGTAGATACACAGCAACTCTAACCCAAGGGTTTACCAAAAGATTGTCAGATGGTCCGAGGTTCGAGGTATCAGACAGGCAGGTCGATAAGCAGTCCAAGGTCAAGGTTTCCGGGTGGTCAAGATGATCTGGGAGACACAGAGCCAGAGACAAAATCTTTCCCTCAGAAAAGTCAGATATCCACTGCCAAAGCACCACCCATACTCCAGGTTCTTAAGAAGGCAAGGAGCTGGCCTTCAGCTGTGTCTGATTACTAACACGCTTCTGCTGAAGCCTCCGTGACCTTCGCAAGCCCTCTCTTTCTGCTCGACGCTCCTTAAAGGTAGGCACACTGCCCAAATCCTCCTCCCTGACTACAGCATTGGGCAGCCCTGACTGTTGAACCTCTGGAGGGCCCACAGCCTCTGCTACAGCAGAACTAGGGCCAGCCTCTGGCTCTTCCGCTACAGGTTCAAGTCCCAGGGGCCCTGGCTCATCCCTCACAGGTTCAGGTCCCAGGGGCTCCAGCTCATCCCCTGAGTCCTCTGAATCGTCCTCCAGGCAGGGCATGACAATTACCTTTAAAGCCCTAAATGGCTTGGGCCCAAGTTATATCAGAGACCGCCTCCTCCCATACAATCCTCCCCGCGCCCTCCGCTCCTCTGGGAGGAATCTGCTGCAGCCTCAAAAATCTAGGCTGGCAGCGACCTCCCAGAGGGCCTTTTCTATCGTCGCTCCCAGACTCTGGAACGGCCTGCCGGATGAGATCCGTCAATTAACATCTCTGCACAGCTTTAAAAAAGCTGTTAAGACGGATCTCTTCCGGCAGGCCTTTACAGACTAAATTGCCTGGCCTCAGGATCATTGGAACCTCCCCTTTATACATCTGTACAATGCCCTTAGAATTTTAATTAACAGGGGATAATGGTTTGTATTATATTTAATATCATATTAAATTTTATGTAATAGTTGTTTTAACTTAATTTTGACTCTTTTAATTGACCTTGATTTAATAACTTTTTAAGGGGGGGAGGAGGGAATTGTCTTGTTTTATGCTGTATATTGTTTTATCCTTGTTCACCGCCCGGATTGGCTCGCCACAGGGCGGTATATAAATAAAAATTATTATTATTATTATTACTATTATTATTATAACAGAAATAATGATAATCACATCCAGCCAATGATACTTAATTAGAGGTTCTTTAGTGGGAGGTGCACTTGCTGCTGAATCATTATTTGGTCCTCCAGTCATGGAGCTGTACAGTTTCAGGGAATAAAATTCATTTTGTGTCTCAAAGGTTTTCAGTGTTATCATCTTTGCTGCCAGCAATGCAGAGAGATTACCATCACAGAGGCTGAGTCATCAAGCAATGTTTCTCAGGCTTTTAGCATCTAAAGGCCATCCTCACAGGCCTTTGCATTTGCATTAGGGTTCTTGTTTGGAATCTCTGCTTCTCCTGAAGTGCATGTGACAGCTGCATTTTGTCCAGAAATCACAAATCAATGATGGCTAAACAGTTTAAACAGAATACATTTGGCACAAAATATGGGCTTGGGCTATCCTTCTGATTTGGGTGCAACAAATTGATTTTCCATTGGCCATGCTGACTTATATTAGCCAGCTTGTTATTCTGGCCAATAATTTTGAAAACCCCAAACCCAATCTAGGGCATCAGTCAAATTGGTCTGCTTATCATTTCTGTCATTTCCTTCTTTTTTCCTGGGAGATTTTTCAAGGAGACAGCCTCATACTGTTCGTTTCTACCTGCATGCCTGACTTCATGTTTTCTCCCATCTAAATGCTAGTTCTCCTTCTTACTAGGCCAGCTGCCTAGTATGGATGGCATGCTAGCCACCTTTTGGCCCTTATTTCTTAATGGGCAGAACTGGAGTGTCCAGGAGTTTCAGATTTCAGATTCATTTGGAGCTTCCTGTAGCTATAGCTTCACCTCTGCCTCTCTATTTCCTTATTCTCTGGGTAATGTGAATTTTGCAAATTATGGTAAATTCTGGTTTTAAAAACCAACTAAAACAAAATGATCGCCTTCCAAGTGATCATTCTCAGGGACCCTTTAGTCTGCTCTGGTCACAAACTGAAGTTTTAACCATGCAATCCTATCATCTGTAC
The DNA here is from genome assembly GCA_026167975.1 of Phrynosoma blainvillii. Classification (NCBI taxonomy): domain Eukaryota; kingdom Metazoa; phylum Chordata; class Lepidosauria; order Squamata; family Phrynosomatidae; genus Phrynosoma; species Phrynosoma blainvillii. The sequence goes on along the minus strand of JANUYF010000001.1, from coordinate 199,511,474 downwards.
TTGGAGGTAAATCCCTCTGTTTTTGATAGGGTGGATTCCCAGGGGAATGGAGAAAGGATTACAGTCTAAGAATTGGTATTCAGAATACAAGAGCTGAACTACCTGGAAATGAGAACAATTTCAAATGCACATCTCTAATATGGATACAGACATGACTAGAATGAATTCACTGCACCATACTGGGAGTTTTTGCATTTGGCCAAATGTATAAAAAAAACCATTTATCTACACTCTGGCTGGACACATCCATCTATTTCTACAGTGGCAGTTTTGTCTCTTTGCATGAATATTTTTTTTCCAGTTTCCACATTTAATTTGTGATTTTTAAGTTTAAAACTGCTTTAAATTCTCATTTCAATATGATAGGGCTGTATAAATGTCCTTTATTTCCTAGTATCTCTTTCTAAACTTATTACCATTTTTATATACATGTTTTTGAACCAAGAACCCCAACTCAAATTTCAAAGTGCAATATTCAAGCAGCATTTGTTCTATTTATCAGGCCAACACATGTCAGACTGTGGAAAGACTGCTGTTGTCAACCATCCTTAATCTATACAACATGAACTTGTATTGAAATGATGGGTTTGACTATTTGCCACAGTATATATTCCATCTGAACTTCTAATGAAAAGGTCACTACCTCCCTTAGAGGATTTCAAGACTCAACTGGGAGGGGGCATACTATATCTTTGCTCCATTTTTCTGTCCTGTGTCTTTTAGAAAATATGTATAATTTCCATTCTTGCTGGTTTCCTGTCAGTTTTATTGGTTTAAGGCCCCAGTATAAATACAGGGAAAAATGATGCCTGTGACAATATAGGAGCTACTCAGGGAAAATCCACCACATATCCTTGATACAAGAATCCCAACCTGAGTACTGCTGAATTCTATCAATGTACAAGATTAACTCACAGTATGTGTTGGGACATCTCTGCTTTTTCTCTCTGTCTGTATGGTATTTCTTCATTAGTTGATAAATTAAAGTAAATGGTATCAGTACAAAGCCTTACCACCTACAAAGTGAGAACAAAGCTGTTTGTGTTTAGCACAGGGGGTAGGGAGTGTTTTGATTCCACCAAAAGTCATTATAATCATCATCATCATAAAAAAAAATCTGCATGTTAAGCAGAAAAGGTAACCTACAACTTTGCCTTTCTAGTCAACCCAAACAATACGTCTGCCAGCATCTTTTCTTTTATGCTGACAGTTATGATTGCATTGCATTAATGCCGGTATAAATTGTGCATCAGTCTTCAAAAGGATAGGCTTACTAGGGCATGACTGCAATTTTCATTGGATCTGTGATTTTTTTAGAGCTCAGGTGCACATTATGTATGCAAGCATGTTCCAATCTCCAGAGCTAAGAAAGCATAACAAAAAGGAAGAGGAGGAGGCTGAGAAGGCTTAGTTTGAAAAATACTTGCTAAATGCTAAGTAATGTCAGAAATAAAACAAACATTCTGTATCAGTACTTATTAGGGGTGGGAGAAAAATGTTCTTGGTAGGCATTTTAATGTGAAGTGACCTAATTTACATATCCTGAACTAATATACAAACTGGAACATAATAATCTTCAATTTCTTCTACTTCTACAAATTTTCAGATCAAGTTCACTATTTAAAAAGAAAAACAATACATTAGGGAAAATTGCTTGCTAAAAGGCATATATTAGTGGAAATTGCTTTCCAAAAATGTTCCTGCTGGGTGAAATGTATACAAAAGATATGAAATTTTTAGGAGTATAAGAATATGCATACCATTTTATGCTGATTTCCTGTGACCAAGTCACAAGTGTTTATGATGAATCGGGGCATCTAGAGAAGTCTGATCATTTTGGTCTCATTTTAAACAGGTATGCCACTTCTTTGTTGTTGGAAGCAGAAGCATTAAGGCTTGTGAAGTGACTAGTGAGAGACAGGACTATAGAGAGCATGCCTGCCCTTTTGTTTCACCTCCCTGTTTCTTTCTTTGATCTATTTTTTGCTTCCTCCCTGCCTATAGAACTAACTTCCCAAAGTGTCTCTTTGTCTGGAAAGAGAGCATCCATGAGGCTTCTATCTTAGGATGGATGCTAGCCAACATCCACACATGAAAGTCAGCCCTAGCGCTCTTATATTGAAGTTTAAGCAATCTTCTTTTGTCTATCTCCTTTCCTCTCCCAAGATGAAACAACAAAAGTTCTTTTTTACCTTAGAATATCATCTTTATTACTTTCTCCTTTTTCTACCACAAGCTCATATTGCATTGGCTTCACTGCACTCTGCTTATTATAGATACCAAATATTCTTTCATTGGCTAACTCTCACTTGTGTTTCAGGGTTAATATAGAAAAAAAGTTAGTGGGAGGAGGAGTGACAAGACAAGGACTAGCCCCTCCTTGGCAAAGCTATCTTTCCAAATTATGTCTGTTTCTGCTCCCTCACATTCCATGAAGATGATTGTCACCTAAGACCTCCCTTATGGAGGGATTGTGAAAGAGTATAGTGTTTCTATCTATTATGCAAAATAAAAAGTCTTCAGTCATTTCACAATTTTTAGCACTTATTTCTAGATTGTTAAAGAATGATGCAGAGTAGTAGAATGATTAAATACAGATGATTCATGGTTTCCCAAAATTACACTACTGGTATTATCTTCTGACATCTGCAACCACTAGGGTAGGACTGGGCACCTTCCATCCCCAGTGTTGCCAGACTGCAATTCACACCATCCTTCACCACTGGCTGTGTTAGCTAAGGCTGATGGGAATTTGGGGTACAACAGTATTTGGAGGGCCACATGTTCTCCAATCCTGAAATACAAGAGAGCAGTAATGGGTTAGCAGGTTAGCCCTGAGGATCTGGCTGGGGGAAAATATTGGGGTGGAGAGAAAAGCATGTATCTGGAGAGTTGTGAAGACCACATATTTGATTTAGAAAGGGGACTAAGAAAATATATTAATTCTCCCCATTTGAAACATTGAAGTAATAGGGATGTGTTCCATGCCTGGTAATTGGGCTGAAACAGCCATTTGAAACCCAGTGGAGATAAATAAAGTGACAAAAGGAGCTGCAAGAATTGGTGGAGGCGTCCCCAAAATGTTTCCTATGCGTGCTTATCAAGGGGAAATTTTCATATATTTTCCCATGAGATTTGCTCAGAAATGGCATACCAAATAGACCTCAAGCAGCAAGAAACATAATACTTAGGGCCAAACTAGACAATGCATGGAAGCTGAAGGATGCATCTTTTCTCACATGAGTGAAAAAATTCTATGGGAGAAGAATGGTATGAAAGAAAATGACCTGAAAGGGAAATGGGCTAGGCTGCTCCTCGCCCTGCCATCCTTCAGCTCTCAGTAGCAGCTTCTGACAGCTGCCTTTCATTTAAAACCACAGAGAGTCTGCCATGCAAGCCTGCTGTGTAACATCTACTTCAGCCCCTGGACATTTACTTTTTGTCATTGCCATAAATTCATGGAAAAACAAGGAAATCCATCTATAAACAGCTGATAATGTTCTTCATGGCAGCTGTTAACACATAATGAGAAGGGCCATTGCAAGTCTGCAAGAGACTTCTTCCTATTCCAAATGGCTTGTTTTCAACACCACTTTATTCTTCAGCCCTTTACTGGTGCTGAGATCCTTGTGATGGATCTGGCAAATGTCTGCTCTGCTACAACAGAAGCTTAGGAGATTGGGGCTGGGCCATATGAAAAGATGGAGATTTTTTTTTGATAGTTTGTGATTCTAATAATAATAATAATAATAATAATAATAAAATTTATTTATACCCCGCTCTCTGAAATATCAATCTGGGCGGCTTACAATTAAGAATGAGTACATCAGTAAAACATATATATATATACAGTAACCCCCCACCCCCCTTAAAACAATATTAAATCAAGTAAATTTTAAAACAACAAGAAACACAGCTATTTAAAATAGATAAAATGGGGACCCAGAGTATGTGTCCAGCCAGTGAGATCCAACCATCGATGATGGGGCCATGTAAGGATCACTGGGGAGAATGTTTTTTATTTATACCCGAGGCTTAGATAATTAATCCGGAAAGGCCTGCCGGAAGAGATCCGTCTTGACAGCTTTTTTAAAGCTGTCAAGTGATGTTAATTGACGGATCTCGTCCGGCAGGCCGTTCCAGAGTCTAGGGGCAACAGCTGAGAAAGCCCCCCGGGAGGTAGCCGCTAGCCTCGATTTTTGAAGTTGCAGCAATTTCCTCCCGGAGGACCGGAGAGCGTGGGGAGGATTGTATGGGAGAAGGCGGTCCCTGAGATAGCTTGGACCCAAGCCATTTAGGGCTTTAAAGGTGATAACCAACACCTTGTACCTGGCCCGGAAGCTGATAGGCAGCCAGTGGAGGGACCTCAGAACCGGAGTAATGTGATCCCTCCGAGATGTTCCCGAAACAAGTCTGGCTGCCATATTCTGTACCAGCTGTAATTTCCGAACCAGGCACAAGGGTAGCCCCATGTAGAGTGCATTACAGAAGTCAAGGCGCGAGGTTACCAATGCGTGCACAACAGTCTCAAGGTCCCCTACTTCCAGAAAAGGGCGCAGCTGGCATATCAGCCGAAGCTGATAACAGGCGCTCCTGACCGTCGCATTAACCTGATTTGTCATCAGGAGCGACAAGTCAAGGAGCACCCCCAAGCTGCGAACACAGTCACTGGAGGAGAGCGTGACCCCATCCAGGACTGGAGGTTGCAACCCAATTCCTGGTTTTGGGGCCGCTACCGTGAGCAGCTCCGTCTTGTCTGGATTCAGCTTCAATCTGTTTTTCCTCATCCAGCCCATTACCGCCCCAAGACATTCATTGAGAGAAGAGATGCCAGTGGAATTCGAGGCCGACGAACGAGATATGGAGAAATAGATTTGGGTGTCATCAGCGTACTGATAACACCCAGCACCATAACTCCGTATTATCTCACTCAGCGGCTTCATATAGATGTTGAACAACATCGGGGACAAAATAGCTCCCTGAGGGACCCCACAAGTGAGGTCTCTCTTACTGGAGCTACAGTCCCCGAGCAGCACCCTCTGGGACCAACCCGAGAGGAAGGACCGGAACCACTGCAAAGCAGTGCCCCCGATACCTAACCCCTTCAGGCGGTCCAAGAGGATGCCGTGATCTATCGTATCAAAAGCTGCTGAGAGGTCTAAGAGCACCAACAGGGTCACGCTACCCCTGTCGATGCTCAGACGCAGATCGTCGGTCAAGGCAACCATGGCAGTCTCAACCCCAAAGCCTGTCCTGAAGCCGGTTTGAAATGGGTCTAGATAATCGGTTTCATCCAAGACTGCCTGGAGCTGAAGAGCAACCGCCCTCTCGATCACCTTGCTCAAAAATGGCAGCAATGACACAGGCCTATAGTTTTTCACATCCAGGGGGTCCAGGGAAGGTTTTTTCAGAAGCGGCTTAACCGCCGCTTCCTTTAGACATGATGGAACATGTCCTTCCCTGAAGGATGCATTGACGATATCCGTAAGGAATCTCATCAATGCATCCCCCCCCGGACGGCCAGCCAAGATGGGCAAGGGTTGAGAGGGCAAGTCGTCTTCCTCACCTTACCAAGCAGCTTGTCCACGTCCTCGGTACTCACAGATTGCCACTGATCCAGTAAAATTACATCGACGGAGTCGGTGGACGCCTCGCCTATAGACTCTGTCCCAATGGTCGCGTCAAGGTCGGCTCTTATCTGAGAGATTTTATCTGCAAAGAAGTTATTAAATGCGTCGCAGCAGGCTGTTGTCGGGTTAAGCAAGGGATTTGGCGCAGGAGGCATCTGCGTCATCTTCCTCACCTCCCTAAACAGCTCTGCCGGACGGGACTCTGCAGACGCAATACGTGCAGAGGAGAAGGCTCTCCTCGCTGCATATATTGCCTCCCGATAGGAATAAAGAAAATTCCTATGGCGAGTTCTGTCAGAAAAGAGTCGAGTTTTCCGCCACCTGCACTCTAGCCGTTGTCCAGCCCGCTTCATCTTCCTAAGCTCAGGTGTGTACCATGGCTTACGATTAGAAGCGGTGCGGCAAGGGCGCTTGGGGGCGATCGTGTCTATGGCCCTGGCAAGATCGTTGTTCCAAGTATTAACCAGAGCCTCGACAGGATCACCGGCATTCCCAACCATTAAACCCTCTAAGGCTTTCTGGAATCCAATTGGCTCCATTAGCCTTCGAGGGCAGACCATTCGAATAGGTCCTCCACCCCCGGAGGAGTGGATATTGGCTCTCAGTTCCACTTTGACCAGGAAATGATCCGTCCATGACAATGCGGAGGAACTTACTACCTCCGCCCACGGATATTCCTGTTCCGTACTAAAGACCGTATCGAGTGTATGACCTGCACAATGCGTGGGCCCGTTGACTAACTGGGATAGGCCCATGTTTGTCATGGTATCCATGAACTCCCGAGCCGCACCTGTTAAGCTGGTCTCGAGCGGAATGTTGAAGTCCCCCAGAACCAAAAGCCTGGGAGACTCCAGCAAAAGCTCGGAGACCAGCTGTGTCAGCTCGGTCAGGGAGTCTGCTAGATAACGGGGTGGTCGGTAGACTAGCAGAATCCCTAAACTATCCCTAGTCTTCAGGCTAAGGTACATGCACTCGAAGCGGACCGTGTTCCGGATAGGTATCCTGGTCAAGGTCAAGGTATTCTTATGAACTAGACCCACACCGCCCCCTCGCCCACTTCCCCTCACCTGCTCACTGACAGAGTATCCGGCTGGGAGGGCCTGTGCCCATGTAACAGCACTATCCTCCCCCAGCCAGGTCTCTGTGATGCAAGCCAGGTCGGCATCCTCATCCAAGAGAAGATCCTGGATGATATGAGTCTTATTCTTTACCGACCTGGCGTTGCAAAGGAGCAGAGTGAGGTTCTGTGGAATGGTTGGTCCGCTCCCCAAACCATTCTGGGAAACAGAGGGGACTGAAGGCGGGATAGCTACTAAACAGCGATCCCGTCTTCTTTTGTAACATCTGTCCACTCTGTTCCAGCCATACCTCCCAAAGGTATTCTAGACAAAGTCAGTCATTTCACACCTTCCAAGAGTTGTGAAACAAGTGCACTTTGCCTCAGAAATGTGCTAGATACATGGTTACAGGCACGTCCAGGAGGTCTTTAGAGGTCCCTGAGCATGATATTATTCTGTGTGTCCAGATAAAGGAAAATAGTTACATGCATTTCTACTGCTACCCCTACCCTTCACCTCCATGGAAATGAGTGTCTTAGGGATGCTGAAAAGGTAGGTCGGAGTAGTATTTTGGCTTTTGTATGGCATTGATTCCCAAACTCTGGTCCTTCAGGTGTTTTGGACACCTGGAAGGCCAGAATTTGGGAATCACTATTGTATGTCATAATTCCTCTGCAATGACCAAAAAAAAGTGGGTTACAATGGCCCAAGTTGGAGTTTCACCATTTTAGCTCACTGTCAGGATGCCATTCACTCCCAGTAATATGCAACTTTTAAAACCACACTTTTAAAGCAGAGTGGAGCCTGTCTTAGGCTGCCTTTGTCTGCACACTCTGTCTAAATCATATTCGGACCACTAGTTAAGTGCTTTCTCCCCAAAATGTTTTGTGAAAAATGTCTTCTGCCATTCTGTAGAATGGCAGAATGTGCATCTTCTGGTACTGAAGAGCTACAGGGTAGTAATAGACTGTTTTGCATGATTGTACAAGGTTTGCTTTGTTGTTGTCATCATCATGTGCTCTCAAGTCATTTCCAACTCATGGCAACCCTAGGGTGGGGATTTCTGGGCCTGAGAGTGTGTGACTAATCCAAGGTCACCCAGTGGTTTTCCATGGCCAAATGGGGGAAATGAATCCTGATCTCCAGAGTCATATTCCATTGCTCAAATCACTACATCATGCTGGCTCAGTATGGTTATGCTATATGGGGTATTATAAATTGGTATTTTAGAGCACATCAGGTAAGGTAAGGTGTAAGATGTGAGATCAGGGTGTGTGAGTGGGTGAGGATGTTCGAATGTAGGAGTGTTCTGGATGTTGATTGACTGGGGAAAGAAAATGGGTCAGCTGAAAAGGGAGGGTGAGAAGCAAGAACTGCTGACTGAGGGACAGGTGGGAAGTGGTAGAGTAGATAGGAATTTGAATTAGGGGTAGATCTGTGGTGATTTGTTGAAACCTAAAATAAAAAGGAGACAAAGAACAAGAAACTTTAGCTACAGGCTTGTATGAGCACATTTTTAGTCAAAATATTTATTCTGCATATTGCTTAATAAATGTTGCTAGATCAACCTTGCCTGTTTATTTGGCCTGGCTGTCAAAGCAGCAAAGAAATGACTTTGGATATGATGGCAGAGGATTACCAGTAAAAGGTAAAAAAGTAAATGTGTTACTTTCACAATGTATCCTATTGTTCCCAAGGCACAGAGTGAGATGCAAAAGCTATGACATACAGCTTTGTGGGAAGGGGCAGGCAGCAGGACTTCATGAAATCACCAAGCAGCAGCAACAGAGCTTAGCAATGTTGAGACTAGTTGAAAATGCAACTACAGTGGATTCTCCATATTCACTGGGGTTAGGGGCACAGGACCCCCATGAAAATGGTGTGTCTGTGTCTGTGTGTGCACAAATAAAAAAGTACACTTTTTTTAAACCTGAGAGAACACCTTCCTAAAAATCTATAGGTTCATCAGCACAACTCTATTGGCCAACATCCAGCAGAAGCTGACCCTAGAATTGCACTGGAGGACCTACAGATGCCAAGATAATTGTTTTCGCTTGGAATCTCTAGGTCCTCCAGCATGATTCTATGGTCAATGTCCAGAAGAGTTGCACTGAGGGACCTAGAGATTCCTAGAGTGAACCTAGTTATCAAATCCGCAAATAATCACATATGCAAAAGTCAAAGCCACAAATGTGGAGTGCCAACCATAGAAGGAAGCACTGCTTTTCATCAAGAAAGGGATGGGTAAGAAATTCATTCAGTTTGTATTAAGAAACAACATTTTCAAATTCACAAATTTCTTCATCAACATGACAGAAAGGTGAAAGCACGAAAGCAAATGTGAGATAAAAAGAGAGTTCCAAATTCACTCATCTAAGTAGAGGGCTTTTGAATGCTTTAAGCTTCTAAAAGTATGCTTTTGAAATCTGGTCTGTTTGACCAAGGGATTGTTTGACCAAGGGATTGTTTGTGGTGCTAACATAAGATCGTCAAGTCTGGGGTGTTGTTGTTTGACTGGCTGCTCATCTTTAACACTACATGGCATTTCATTGCAGCATACTCTTCTCCCTATGGGGAATAGCTCTACCCTCTGAATTTGGCCAGTGCAGATGTTTGAGCATTTTATTGATTTTTTTTTTTACAAAGAATGTAAATTTTCCCAAAGACAGAGAAATGAGATTATTTTATTATTTTTTAAAAAGGAAAAAGAAAAACCAAAGGTGGGAGAAAAACACATTGATAGAGCTATCCACCCTTCCCATGAGACCAAACAATGGGGCTCAAGTAACCAAAATATGAATAGGTGCCAAAAGCAGGAATTAGCTTTGCTTGTCTAGTCTGATAAATGATAAATCTGAAAGTGAGATTTTAGTTCAAAATACATATAACTGGTAATTACAGGAAAAAGGAGTTTTTCAGGTCACAGGGAGCTGATTTCCATTAAACAAACAAACATATTAAGACCTGAATCCTATCAATTCAATGACTCTACTCAAACTGGGGCTACCAATAGGGTTCAGGATTGTAAGTAATAAAAATGTATCCATATTATGAATCCTTTATTTGTGGGCATCACCAGCATTGCTAGTTTGTTAGAATGAGATGTGATGGCAGGAGCAAAACAATTCTTTTTTTAAAAAAATGTATGTGAATATGCATTGTAACATACACACATATTTATAACTATATTCCATATGCATCTTATCAGTAATAAATCAAAGCAAACTCTTCTGAATGGGCTGAAGGATAGCCAAAATCTGTAACAATTAAAGTGTATGTGTGTGTGCTGTCTGTTTGTCTGTCTCACAGAGTTCCAAGACTATTAAACACAAACTCCTGAAATTTGACATGGATACCAGTGGTATCCTAGGATAACACACCCCAGGGCTATTTTGTTTTTTAAACAGTTGATTAATTTTAGTTAATTAAAATCTGTCTGTAGCCTGAAGAATTCTCTTCACTCACAGGGTAGCAGACTTTCTTAATCTTTCCTAACTGGCAAAGAGGAAGCTGAACTCAGACTTCAGATAGTTATTCCTCCAGAGGACTTATAGGCAGCTCCATATAATAATTACCCCTGCAGAGCCCCCAAACATTTTGAACAGTTATGGTGGGGTGAACCATTGCCTGATAAGGAAGGCAGAAGGAAAGGCTCAGCAAGTAGTAGGATGGAAGGAGATAAAGACTAGTAGGAAGTGGTGGGGGGGGGGGGAGAGATGGGAGAGAAGAAAGAGCAGAGGCTACAGACCAGCATGGGGTGGAGTACCATTTTGTGTAGCTGAGTACTTTTTCTAGTATTAGTATAATCAGAATTCACCTAAAGAGAACAAAAGTGTATGCATTGTTACTTGCTATTGGACAGCATGAAAGCATAACTGTTCATTTCAATGATCAGAAGGTTCAAATAATATAAGTTCACCTTCTGAAAGTGGTTATTTTATATGGGAGATTGCCATTTTCTGACCCTTTCTGTTATGCTTAACACTATGAAAAGCCTTAACATGTCTGTTGAGAACAGAGGCAATGGTTTCTTTTCTTCACATTAAAAGCCATAGCATATTAAAATAATTCCACTATTTGTGTTAGAAGACGATAGAAGACAAATGTCGCTAATCAAATTAGTGGTTGTATGAAGTAAAACAACGCTGTAAATATCATTGCAAGAGCTATTATACAATGCTTGGTATGTATTACAAAAACTGATAAGAACTAATAGAAGTAAAACACAAAGGGCTAAGTACAGGGGTAATAAGTGGGAAGTAGTTTAGTTTGTATGAGATAAAAAACTGTCATAGACATGGAAATTTTGAAGATAACAAATTGAATGTATGTTTTGTTGTGTTTGTTTTTATGTTAGTATATGTCTGTTTTTTTATTTGTATTTTTGTATTTGTGTTTTTTTTTTAAACTCAATAATTTTTTTGTAAAAAAAAAAAAAGCCATAGCATATAAACATTTGTAATTTCTCTTCTAGTTCCCTGCCTGAATGCTAGTTAGCAATAAATGGTGACCATTGGCAGTTTGCCATTCCAAATAGCCACAGGTGAGGACATTTGCAGGTGCATACATGGTGCACAGGATGGGTGGGATTCCTGGGGACCCTGATTTATCAAACTGGAAAACATCTAAGTTCACTCTTGAAAACATAGTGCTTTAAAAAAAAAAACATTAACAATAGGCCTAAGAAGACTGCCAGAAATAGTGCACATTAAATTGAGGCAGGGGGGATGCAGACCAGGGCGTCGGGGACGCCCTGGTCCGGAGCACCGCGGGACCTCGGCAGCCGGACCGCGGTGCACCGGCGGCTTCCCTGGAAGGAGCGCTAAATCAGCGCTCCTTCCTCAAGACAGGGAAAGTGCGCCCTAAAAGTGTCGGGCGCACTTTCTCTGTCTTTTCCGCCGCAGCGCGTCCGGTCGCTGCAGTGGGAGGTTGCCCCGGAAGCGCCGGCTGTGCGGAGGGCCGGCAGCTCCCAGGGCGACCTCAGGAAGAGGAAGGAGCGCCGCGCATGCGGTTGCTCCTCCTCTTCCGGGTCTCGCAGACGACTCAATTAGTCATCTGCCGAGGCCCGCACTGCCCTGGCTCAGTGCTAGGGAATCACATTATTGTATTTTTTGGGTGAGACATTGAGCCTTCTCTGTTCGAGAGCTCTGGTGCCACAATAAATTACAGTTCCCATGATTCCCTAGCACTGAGCCAGGGCAGTGCCTCAATTTAATGTGCACTATTTCTGGCAGTCTGCTTAGGCCCATAGTTAGGGCAGAAGATTCAGCTGCAAAATCCCTGTAATAGTATCTGGATGCTGCCTGAATTAAAATTGAATTTGGGAGAAGTAAAATGTTTTATTTTAGTGGTGTGATAAGCTCCTTGGTCCCTCTTAGTCCATGGCTCTAACCTCCCTTTTCAACAAATCCTTATGCCAAGTTATAGGCAAAGACTTCACCACTATGGGCCACAGATAGATTCAGGCCAATTTAATAGTCATGCAGTGTATATCTTCACTCATGCTAGCACCATACAGAAGTTGTTTGAAGTGTTTGTATCCCCATGCAGCAGCACAATTGGCGGGAGAAGAAATTGATTTTAAAGCCCCAAGAGGCAAAACTGCCATCTTGCACTTCCTTTCTCCTCTCTTACTTTTAAAATACCACCTGAAATTCATTAACCAAAATCATTTTATAGTGCCAAAACCTCAGTATCACATAAAAATGCATTATAAAATGTGTTTGGGCAGAGGTTATTTGGATGGAGGGGGGATGGAATATAGGATTAATGCATGATTTTAATGATTCACTCCAAACTCTAGGCTGGTCTCTGCGGATAGAATGATGGAGCTGAGTACATACAAAACAAGTTTCACTGCTATAGCACTCAATTAATGAAGGCCAAGTGAGATATAAAGAATGAATGGTATTTAAAAGATTGATCCAGCTCTACATCTGGCATCAATTGGATAACTCTGCTGAGCATATTTTCAGCTGGTGCAAACAAGTTTCATGTCACACCTTCAGCTGTTGCTAGATAGTATAATGCAATGTTGTGTTAGATCTAAAGCTGCCCTTGTGTGGACTAAATCCAATATTGTTGTTGTTATGTGCCTTCAGATTGTTTCTGACAAATGGCAACTGTAAGATGAACCTATCATGGGGTTTTCTGGGGCTGAAAATGTATGATTCACCCAAGGTCATCCAGTATGTTTCCATGGCTGAATGGGGAATCAAATGCTGATTTACAGAGTCCTAGTCCTACACTGAAACCACAACACCATTCTGGCTCTTAAATCCAAAATTACTCTAGCTTCAAATAGCAGCCCTCCTGATCTTGCTAAACTGCAATTCCCAGCAGGCCTAATCCTTGTTTATAGTGAAGAATACTGAGAACGTCAGTCTGGGAATATCTAGAAGGACATATGATTCTTATGCCTGGTTTCAACAAAAAAACTAGCTTAAGATCCATTGATTTCAATGATTTTAATTTAGGTGGAAAGCATGGATTTAGCCCTGTTAGTTCAAGAGTCCTTGGGCTGGTAGAAGCATCAACTAATGTAAAAGAGGTGATCTTTGCTTCTTCCCTGTCTTTGCAGCCCTCATCTCCCACATTGTTCTACTGGGCTGCCCAAAACTCCAGAGCAGATCTGAAGACTGGTAGGAGAAGAAAACTGCAAAAACACTTCTCCCCTTGCTAGTGTGTAAAGGACAAAGTATTTCCATGATTGAGGTCAGAGACAACCATGGGCTGTGCTTCTACAACCTTTGTCCAGTTTGTGTATGCACCACACATTTTATTGTTTCTGGCCACCAAAAAATATATCTCAACTCTTTGGAAGCCCAAGAATGGAATAAGTGTGCCAAGGAGGCAACTATGTTATAGTTTACATAGGGGGGAAGCAGACGAGGGCATCCAAGACGCCCTGCAACGGTGCGCCGCGGGACTGGAGCAGTCGCACCACGGCACACCGTCGGCGCCTCTGAAAGGAGCGCAAAAATAGCGCTCCTTTCAGAAGTCAGTGAAAGTGCGCCCTAAAAGCGTCGGGTGCACTTTCACTGACTTTTCCGCCGCAGCGCGTGCGGTCGCTGCAGCAGGAGGTTGTCCCCGGAGCGCCGAACGTGCGGAGGGCCGGCGGCTCCGAAGACAACCTCGGGAAGAGGAAGGGGCACCGCGCGTGCGGCTGCCCCTCCTCTTCCTTGCCCCAGAGACGGCTCAATAAGCCGTCTGCCGAGGCCCATACAGAGCAATCCTATTCATATTCATTGGCCTTAATTCCACATAAGTGAATGTAAGAATGCACCTTGAGGCTCTAATCCTTTGCACTCTTGTCTGGGGCTGAGACTGAGTCCCATGGAGCACAGTAGAGTTTAATTGTAAGTAAAGATGCATTGAAACTGCATATCTCCAACTGTCCCAGTTTGGCAAAAACAATCCTAATCTATCTTTAGTTGTCCCGCCTTTTGGCTGTTTTGTCCCCCACCCCTTTTTCCTCAGCAAACTTTGGGGGGAAGCAGACGGCTAAAAGCACTGTTTTGAGGGCAGGGATGGGGAGGGGCAGCTGCACAGTGGGCACCCCAACCCCTTCCCCAAGTCATCCTCGGAGCAGCCAGCCCTCCGCATGGCCAGCGCTCCGAGGATGACCTCCCACTGCAGCGTCCATACACGCTGCAGTGGAAGAATCACCAAAGGTGCGCCAGCAGCCTTTTGCGGCACACCTTCAGCGACTTGTGGAAGGAGCGCTAATTTAGTGCTCCTTCCAGGGGCGGCAAAGCTGCGCCATGGGGCCAAAGTGTGGGGATACCTCGGCCCCATGGCGCAGCTTCCCGGGGTGGCCCACGGCCGCCCGTCTGCTTCCCCCCTTCGTAGATTATTGCACTACACTCTTAAAATGCTGCTATGTCTCTTTAACTACTCTGACTGCCTCCTGTTGCATTTTGGGGTTTGTAGTTCAGTGAGGCTTAAGAGTTCTTTGGCTGAATATTCTAAATGCCCCTTCCTAAACTACAGTTCCCAGAATGCAACAGGAGGCAGCCAGAGCAGTTAAAGTGACCTAGCCCCGTCTCAAGAGTGTAGTGCGAAAATCTACTCCCATTGGTGCAAAGTGAGTTCCAAGTGCAACAATAGTTGCATTCAGGTAACTCAGCATAGGAGGGAGGAGAAGAGAGGGCACAATCTTGCCTTTCCCTGTAAACTCAGGCAAAACAAACTGCTGCAGCCTGTCCCAGTTGTGTGTTCTTCCTCAGTAATAATCTTTGCCCTCTTCACCACTTTCTGATGTTGTCTGGCCACACGTGTCTCATTTTTTATTTGTGAAATGTTGGCCAGTATGGGAATGCACATTCACTTAGGGCCTCGGCAGACGGCTAATTGAGCTGTCTTCCGGGCCCGGAAGAGGAGGGGCAGCCACACGAGCGGTGCCCCTTCCTCTTCCTGAGGTTGCCCTCGGAGTCGCCGTCCGTCCGCACGGCCGGCGCTCTGGGGATGACCTCACGCCGCGGCGACCGGACGCGCCGCGGCGTTTGAGTCAAGGAAAGTGCGCCCGCCACTTTTAGGGTGCACTTTCCCTGACATCTAAAAGGAGCAACAATTTGGTGCTCCTTTTAGAGTCGCCGGAGGAGCGCCGCTGTGCGGAGGCTGAGCTCCGCCGGCGCTCCGGACCAGGGCGTCCCTGACGCCCTGGTCTGCAGAGGGGGTTACTTTATTTATCTGGGACATAACATCTGTGTGGAAGAACCTGATTCTCCATAGTCTTAACTGTAAACCCACTCCTTTGAAATTTGTTGTCTCTTCATTTAGAGTGGGCTTCTTTCCATATTTTGCACTAGGAGGTGGCCATGTTGATTTCCCAGAGTGTTTGACTGAATGGAAATGCATTTCTTCCAGCTTTTCACAGCTTGGAGCCTGCTGTTTGGAAAGGCCTCCAATAATTTCCCAGTCAAAATGAAGGATTCCTACAGGACAACTGCAATACTGTTAGAAACCACCACATCACAAGCAATTGTAACTTGTGGAGAATTCTCACAAGAACAAGTAAGGTTTTCTTTTCTCCCTTTTTTTAAAAAAGGAGAAAAAATAGTATTTTTGTTAACTTTTTCTCTCTTGAAGAGTATGTGGAAGGGCAAGGACAGGAATTTTGGCAATAAAAGAAACAATGGACATGAAAATATTGGGTGCTAATTAAAAAGCCTTAAAATCATATCACAATGACTTTAAATGAGAATGATCTCAGTCTAATCACATAATACTTTCCTTTGTCCTGTGGGTCATGCAGTCACTCAGATGCAATATTCAGGAAGCACATTTCATTAGACTAAATAAAGCTTCAATCATGTGTAAAATTTCCAAGTTGAATAGGCAGCCATCATATCATTCATCAGTCCCCACGTATTTAATGGGTGTAATTTCTTCCTCATATTTCTGTGTTTATTGTTTCATTTTCTCTATAGGAATCCAGGCACCTTATCGAGATTGCTTGTTGTCAAGGCCAGGCTTGAGTAAATAATGCTTTAGAGGGTGTACTTGCTAATATGTTTCCTCTAGATTGTCAAGGAATGAGGGAAATTTTATTGAACTTAGCCTGACATTAAAATAAAAGCTTTTGGGTATAGAGAGATTGGGGCGGAGGTCTGGGGGTGGAGGGTGGGGGAGGCTCTTTCTTCAGAACTGGGCAATGCTACCCAACATGTATTGCTTGCTGTACAATCTCAGCACTTTATTACGAGGGGGTATTGTAAAGTAATAATTATCATCCAGAAGTTATTATAGCATATTGATGAAATTTTGTCAGTGTCATCATTGGTCCCTAAGTGCATGATGTTGAGAAAATCAGCTCATTGTGTCCTTTATTTTTCTTACAGGTTGTGACAGAAGTGACTAAAGTGTAAGATGGAGAAGTACGTAATGTAATAATTATTACCCGGAGGTTATTATGGTATATTGATGAAATTTTGTCAGTGTCATCATCACCAAGTGACCTTTTCTTTTCCCAAAAATGAAAAATCCATTGCGGGGTCACCAATTTAACAACAGAGAGGATGTCATTCATGAAGTGGAAGAATGATTTAAGGCTCAGTCTGCAGACTTCTACAATAACGGTATTTGGAGGGTCAAGAAATACTGGGGGAAATTGTTTAAATCTGGATGGTGACTACATAGAGAAAAGTTAACAGCTACAAATCAAAACAAACTTTCTGTCAATTTTTTAAAAAGGTGATAATTAAAACTTTATGATACCTCCTCATTGAAGCTAATTGTTGTTAGCTTTATTTGACCATCATCCACCTCCTCCCCAATTTTCAGATTTAGTATAGTATCTGGGAATTATAGCACCCTTCTGGAATGCTTTGATTCCCTTCATCTCCAGAAACTGCAGAATGTTTGCAGTAAAATTGGCATGTTAATTAACTGTTCTCAACTGGTATGGAGATTTTTAGTCTTGTCTGTACAGATTGGTGGTTTGCCACTCTACCTTATAAATTTGTTTAACAAAATATATTTAAAATCACCTTTTGCCAATTGTTAAAAATAGATGTTCCAATAGATACTATTCAATTATCTTAAAAGAAATTTATATATATGTGCTATTTGAAATACATAGCTAGTTCCCACTGAGTAGGAAGATTTATCCTTGGCAAATGCAATTCAGACTGGCAGTGTGGTTTGTTTATAGTGGTTTGAGTGTTGGGCTAGGACACAAGGAGACTAGGGTTGAAATCCCCACTCAGCCATGGAAACCCCATGGGCAATCTTGGACAAGTCACATTCTCTCAACCTGAGAGGAAGGGAATAGTGGCAAACCTTCTCTGAACAAAGACTGTCAAGAAAACCCTGTGATAAGTTTGGTTATGGTTACCATATTTCAGAAATGACTTGAAGGCACACCACCACCACAATTACTTGGGGGAATCATAAACTTTAATCTCTCTCTCTCTCTATCTCTCTCTCTCTCTCTCTCTCTATGTGTATATATATATAGAGAGAGAGGGGGGCACATTAAAGTTTATGATTCCCTCATGTCGTTGTTTTTGTTGGTTTTGTTGTGTGCCTTCAAGTCATCTAGAGTTGGAGATATTTATATAGATCTTAGAGCATGGAAAATGTTTTTTGGACAATAGCTCCCTAAATCCTCAGGCCACCAGCAAGTGAGTGAATATGGTATTAGCATGTATCCTAGGAAATGGGACAACCAGATACAGGTTCCTTGGACCACTCACTATTTCTCAGCCCTGCCTGCCTCACAGGGTTGCTGTGAAAATAAAGCAGAGAGGAAGAAACTCACTCAAGCTACCTTCAGCTCATTAGCAGGATAGTGGGATGTAACTGGAGTTAATAAATAATATTAAATGATCTCTGGCATTGAGAAGGGTATGCTTTTAGATTTCATCCAAATAAAGTCATTATTTCTGTGTTCAGTTTTTTTTTTTAAAGAAGCATTTAATCACATTATTCTTTCACCAGAAATCTGATGTCATGCAGCTCAAGCATAGTCTCACTTCTTAGAACTGTAGCATCTTAAATTAAGAGATATACTGTAAGACACTAGGGTACAAACCACGTTCATGTCCTCCTTAGATTCCATCCCTTTAACATTTTGTTTAAAACTATTTGCATTATATTATGCAAGTATGTACAAGATTGTTAAGTGAGGGAAAATCCCATAGTAATGCTGACTCTTTTATTTCTCTCATTCCTTCTTTCTTTTTGTTGTTTAAATGGATTGGGCAGGAGGAAGCTAATTTATGAAATATATGTAGGGTGGGCCCTTCCCTGGAAAGAAAAAAGTCCCAGTGGTCTGACTTCAAGGCTAATAAAAAATGCTTTATTGTTTCTTTTGTTGATCCTACTAACCAGACAGCAAGCCTCTTGGGCATAGTTAGGCCAGCAAATTTAAGCTTGCATATCCAGTTTTTCACATGGCTCCAGTTAAGAATTAAGTTCTTGACACGGAAAAAGCAGACCTTGGATTCCTTAAGATTCCTTGATTGTCTTGAGGTGTTTCTGAATGTGTTTGTGATGCAATTCTATATCAAAAACGTTTCTTCAGTAGACTGTAGTAGATTTATAATGCAATCATACAACACACACTTAGAAGTAAGGGCCTTTGCAGACTGCCAGAAATAGTGCAAATTGTGTCCACTTTAACTGCCTTGACTCAGGGGGGAAGCAGACGGCTCAAAGCGCCGTCTTCAGGGCAAAGAAGGGGAGGGGCAGCCACACGCTGAGCACCCCAACCCCTTCCTGAAGATGTCATCAGAGTGCCGGACCCTCTGCATGGCCAGCGCTCCGAGGATGCCTATCCGCCACAGCATCCACACACGCTGCGGCGGAAAAGGCGCCGAAGGTGCGCCGGCAGCCTTTTGCGGTGCACCTTCAGTGATTTGTGGAAGGAGCACTATTTTAGCACTCCTTCCTGGGCGGTGAAGCTGCGCCGCGGGGCTGAGGAATGCGGATGCCTTGGCCCCGATCCACAGCTTCCCTGGGTGGCCCCGTGCCACCCGTCTGCTTCCCCCCTCAGTGCTAGGGAATCATGGGAACTGTAGTTTATTATGGCACCAGAGCTCTCTGACAGAGAAGGCTCAATGTCTCAGAAAAAAATAGAATTCCCATGATTCCCTAGCAATGAGCCAGGACAGTTAAAGTGGACTCAATTTGCACTATTTATGGCAGTCTGCAAAGGCCCTAAGTTCCACTGACTTTGATGGGACTTCCTCCTAAGTATAGGATGTCAGACCTGTAGTGCTATCCAATGTAGATCTACTCAGAAATGTTCTATTGTTTTCACATATCCTCCAACTTTACCAATTTGGTTTCGACAGTCTTGATTAATCCTCTGTCATTCCCCCTTTCCAGCTGCTTTTAAAATGTCCCACTTTCTCTCTTCTATTCCCACTTTCCTTCTTTGTCCTCAGCTTATTTCAGTTGCTGGAAACTGAGTTCAAAGTTCAGCTGGGGGGAGAGACAAAAGGTGGCTAAATCCTTGTAGACTCAGGCAAAAGCAAACTACTGCAGCCTCTGTTCTTCCATATTAATATCCTATGCCACCTTGCCCATACTCTGATGTTGCTTGACCACATGTGTTTGGGTTTTCATCTGTAAAATCTTGGAGGGTATGTTTTCAGTGGAGGTTACTCCTACCCAAGTATATGTAGCAGAGGAGAGAACAATATGTCCTTCCAGATATTGGACTATATAACCCAGCTTTCCTCACTGTTAACTATGAGGTTATCTAACAACATCTGGAGCTGTGCTCCTTTTCCACTTCTAGTGTGTAAACCTCCTTACATGTCTAAAACTATACTGTTAAATAATTCCAGCTAGTAGCAGGCACACTGGAAATCATACCAACAACAATAATATCAATAGAGAGGTCTAAATGAGAAGAGAGTCAAACTAAAATGTCCAGATCCATGGCAAACTTCCCCAATATGGATTGAATAACCAAAAACCATAAATGAAAAATGACATTATTTAAGTTCCAGATTGTAGGATTATATGGCCTGTGGTGCCATGCCATTTTATATATATTGCGCATAGTTTAGCATGATATGGGTATGAAACATACAAGGGTATTACATTACAAAACACAGACAATGAAATGTGCCACTTTGCAAAAGAAGAAGAATATGTTCCAAATTAACAATCCCCAAAGAACAACACCAAAGAACTTAAGTGGAGAAATCTAACATGAAAACTTATTTAAAAAGAGCTGAATAGCAGCATCCCTTGGATTCACCAGGATTTCTGTGGCAGACAGTTTAACATCTGCACTGGGTGGAGCAGACACAGAGGTCGCAAGTGTCAGAATAATTATATCTGAAAGGAAGTTGGAACAATGGGCATAGGACAGGCATAACAACTGCTGGCTTGGTGCTCTTCAGCATTACAGAATGTTTGGCATTTGTCAAGTAGCTGTCTTTGCGCATTTCTGAAATATACAATGGCCAGTATTAGTACAAGTGAAAGTATGTATTTGAAAGGCTTGAGAGGCCTGTCTGACTTAGAATCACCCTCCTTAGAGCTGAGGTTCATGCATTACACTTTATGAAGATTCACAAATAATATTATCTGAATCATTTTGACACCCTCAAGAAGAAGAAAGAGTTGACTGGTAACACTTTCAGCCACCAAATGATAGGGCTTCATGATGACACCTGTCAGGTAAGCTGTAGATAAACAATGAAGGTGGTAGAGTTAGGCCATGTCTCTATTGATAGGAAACCCCAGATTAACCATCAGGGCTTCTGGATCCATAGAGTGGAGGAGCTGCCCACACAACTGACACCCACAATAGGCCAATACCCACAACACTGTTGCACACTCCCACTGTCTGCACACTGGCCACACATCTCCTCCTAAACTCTTCTGCCCACCTGCCAATGCTCTTTCCCCTGTTTCCACACCAGAACACAGTCTGCATACCCAGGGGATTCTCTGGAGTTTCCACCCTGCTTCAAAGCAAAAAAAGGACTCTCTTTATTTCAAAGAATTTCCTTGGACCATGGATTGGACCGTGTTTTTGGCCCCTGTGCATTTTCTCAACAGGTCATTGCAGGAACAAGGCAGTAACATTTCTTTTGCTGCATGCAGACACTGTCTCGGAACAAGTACTACTATTTTGAAGATGGGCTGTACATGGTTTGCTACATACTCCTGAGCAAATTTAGTGCTGCCTCAAATTGTCACAGTTCCATTTTCAAAGTGAAAGTTACATGGGAGCAGTGGCATCCCTACCTGGGGTGTCATCCAGTGTGAGGGATGGGGCTTCTGTGGTTGGGGCCAAAAAAGCTTGCTGGTGTGGTGCTAGTCCACTCATGAATAGAACAGCATAGCATGGCAAGGTGGGGGTGCACACTCAATCCTCTTAAAAAGCAGATGCTCCCCCTAGGCCTTCCGAGTCCCAGTTGCCACATAGAACTCAGAAGGCAGCCACACACACCCTCATAGGTGTACCATCCCATGGGGTGACACCCTCTGCATAGGGAACAGATGAATGTATCTGAGAACAGGGCTTTTCTTCCACACTGTTGCACCTGTATTCACACCTATTTGCTCTGTTGTTTATCTAATTTACAGTGACTTTGGTAACATTAAAACACACAAAGGGATCCTTTGGCTCCCCCCAACACAGTTATTCTGTAGAGAATTTTGTTGTTGTTGTTGTGTGCCTTCAAGTAATTCTGACATGATGAGAATGTTCACCCTAAGGCAGGGGCCGGCAACCTATGGCCCCTGGGCCGGTTCCGGCCCAGGTCGCCAGACTTACCAGCCCAGGCGGACCCCTGCCGCCGCCGTGGCACGTTTTGGGCTCCGTGCGGCCGCACGCACCGTGGTCGCCATTTTGTTTTCCAAAATGGCGGCCACAATGCGTTTGCGCATGGGCAGAAGTACTGCGCATGCGCAAATGAGTCTCAGCTGCCATTTTGGAAAACAAAATGGCGGCTGCGAGTGGCAGCCACCATTTTGATTTCCAAAATGGCAGCCGCGACATGCGCAGTGACGGCAGCGGCCGTGTGCGTGGTGGCGGCGGCCGTGGCAGTGCGTGCGGGTGGGGTGCGTGCACGTGCGCAAGCACGCGCCCCGCCATTCTCCCCCCCTCGGCCCAATGGAGACCAGGACTTCAGGGGACCAGCCCAGGTCTCTAAAAGGTTGCCTACCCCTGCCCTAAGATGACTGTTTCATGGGGTTTTCTTGGCAAGTTTCTTCAAAGGGAGTTTACCATTGCCAGCTCAAATAATGCTTATTTTTTTTAAACATCACTTGCAGATATTCCCTTTTCTTTTAAGCTTGAACATAAAATGACTCTCGTTTCTTAATTAATAATCCTATTTGTATGCACTGCATCATGTGCCTATTCGTTTAAATTCTCCAAGCCTACTCTTACTCAAATAATCTGTGAATACTCTGTTTTTACTGACAAATACATATTTCATGTTTATGAAAAATGGAGAAATCCTTAAATGCCTAGCAGTTATGACTGTGCCTGAACCCCAGATTTGATCTGGAACCCAGTTCTGCTCTTCAAAAATGTCCCATTTCCAGTTGGAGCTAGTCTACCTTGACTCAGGTTCAGAACCAAAACTGAAATTTGGAAATCTGAATTAGTTTCACATTTCTCATCAACCTAAAAATGGCTATAACTTTATTCTCTTTGTCAAAACTGGATAAAACTAGTCACTTCAGTAATCCCTTGGGAAGATTGTGTATGTGTGAACCATGTGGAGCAAATGGTGAGTTTTTAACATCTGATTTATGCAGGGCACAGAGCGGATTGAGTGCGAAACTGGCTTTATCTTGTCAAGATGGTCCACACTCAAATTGGGGATTTGACCCTGTGTCATGTAGACAGGTCAAAGTGAGAAATTGGGGAAAACCAGTGTAATTGACCTGTGTAGGCATTCCCTTAATGATTAATTTTTTCAGGGCTCTTATTTATGGTGTGCATTCTGTTTTTTTAACTTTACTTTTATGATTTTAAATTATTTTATAATTTTAAAAATATAATGATGTTTTAATATGATCATTTTAATTATTTTGGAGTTTGCTTGTTTTTTTAATTTTTTTATTATCAGATGTTTAGCATTATCTTGTTTTAGCTTTTTTTATAAGTTTCTATGAATCCCATGTTGGGAGAAAGGTGACATAGAAAATGAATGCGTGAGTGAGTAAGTGAATGAATGAATGAATATAACACCCTTAAAACATATCTTGCATGTTTCTGGTGTGGCTTTCACCTTTTCCACTGACTATCTGGATGGCAGTCCTAGTAGAACTTGTTATCCCACCCCTGCCACCAAATTATGTGCAAAGGACCCACACTATTCTTTGTAACATGTTCCACACCAAACTTTAAACTGTTAGTAGTGTGATTTGTTCAGAAAATGTAGGCCAAGTGATATTTAAATAAGAACAAAAGTTTATTTTAACATAGCATAGAATAACTATAACTTGTATCAAAGCTTGTTACTGTATGCTTGCTTGGTTACCTATAACAATGGGGGGAAGCAGATTGGTGGCTCGGCGCCACCCCAGGAAGGTGCGCCGCAGGATTGAGGCAGCCCCACGCCTCGATCCTGTGGCGCTCCTTCCCCATCCCTGAAAGGAGCGCTAAAATAGCGCTCCTTTCACAAGTCAGTGAAAGTGCGCCCCAAAAGCGTGAGGCACACTTTCACTGACTTATCCACTGCAGCGTGTGCGGACCCTGCGGCGGGAGGTTGCCCCTGGAGCGCCGGCTGTGCGGAGGGCCGGCGGCTCCGAGGGCAACCTCAGGAGGAGGAAGGGGCGCCGAGCGTGCGGCTGCCCCTCCTCTTCCCTGACTCCAGGACACCTTAATAAGCCGTCTGCTGAGGCCCAATGTTTGTTTCCACTTCACTTTTAATACTTCAGCCACACTGGCTAACAATATCTCCCAGGAGAGAACACTACAACAACTCCCTTCTTTAGAGTCCTGTATGTGTTCTGAGTCCCTCCCATCTGGACTCTTAACTAATAAAATTACAGTTCCCTCAGGAACTCCCCAAAACACAGCCCTCTCTCTCTGGCTTAACTCTCTTCAACTGTCAAATTCCCAACCCTCCACTCCAACTGTCAGCTTGGAATTTTCAAGTGCTCCCAGCTTGAATTCTATTGGTTGGCCCTCAGCTTCCTCCTGATTGGCCAGCTGGACATTCTATTCACCACACCTGGTCAGACTGAAATCAGCATACACATGGAGGTTTGAGCCTTTTTTCAAATTTCTTCATCCCTGCTGGATGACACTAATTGAGCTTTTTTGTTTTTTTTACTCGCTCCCATCCCAAAATGTTTAATTTTTTTTTAAATAGATGGGAAGAAACCTCCTCTACTT
This sequence comes from Phrynosoma blainvillii, assembly GCA_026167975.1. Taxonomy (NCBI): domain Eukaryota; kingdom Metazoa; phylum Chordata; class Lepidosauria; order Squamata; family Phrynosomatidae; genus Phrynosoma; species Phrynosoma blainvillii. The sequence goes on along the minus strand of JANUYF010000001.1, from coordinate 199,486,959 downwards.
GTTAGATAAGTAGTCCTGATTGAAATCAGGACAATGAAAATTTCTTTCTATAAAATTTATATACACACACACATAAAACAGGGTAATTTATGTTTGCCTAGAAACCAGTCCTATGTGCAAAGGGAATTTTTTTTAATACATATCTTGATCCTGAGTTTCATATAAAGGCATCAGAAATGTTGCTGTTCAAGTTACTAGTAAAGGAGTTAATGATTGTTAAATTAATGAAGAGAGAAAGAGCTTATTCACCTCTGTTTTTTATTAGGCGACAAAATAGAAACTTCATAATTCTTCACTGGCATGTTAACTTTTCCCTTTCCCCTTCATTTTAGAGAATGCCTGATCAACATCTTCTTTAGGTGGGTGGGAATGGAAAGGAACATAAAATGAGAATTGAAGAACTGGTATTATATTGCTAGAACAAGAGATGTTTCAAATAAGAAACTGTGGGAATCTGCGGGTGTGTTAATAACCTGAGGTTTGCACTCAGGAAGTGTATTAGCAACTTTGACATCCCAAACAAACATCCCAAACAAATGACATGCAGCAAGAACTCATATATACTACAGACCACCTAATCTGAAAAATCTCTGAGGCAGAGTAGGGCCCCCACAACAAAGACCATCTGCTCCTCATAAGAAGTTGCAGAGTATAAGCTGGCTCATATTAAAAGTCATTGTTACTTGTCGCATTAAATATATGGGCCCATGTTAGCATGGTGCAGTAGTCTGGGTTGGACTAGGACTCTGGAGACCAGGGTTTGAATCCCTGTTTGGCCCTGGAAACCCACTGGGTGACCTTAGACAAATCAAATTCTCTCAGCCACAAAGGGAAGCACTGGCAAACATTCCTCTGAACCTTAGGATTGCCATGTGTCAGAAACAATTTGAGGGCTCACAACAACAACATTCCACTTCAGTTGATATTGCTACTGTCTGAAGATATAAAGCTAGCAAAACTGTATTACTTTCTTTTTCAATAATGTCATGTCTGGCAAATGTCACCTGAAAAGAGGAGGAGGAAGGGATGAGGAGGAGATGTGTATACTCCTCTTCAGTTACTATGTACCTAAAATAACTCCTATGGCTGCAGGTACTGAATCTGTCATTGATCTGACCCATGATTCTGCACAAATTCCTACGGACCAATTTATGATCTTGCTATATATCCCCCCCAAAAGACGATGGGAGCAATACACAGAAAAGAGAGAGAAAGAGAAATGAATGACACATGGAATGAAGAAACATATGAAGATGAACCACAAATTTGGAAAGTGAGGTGGAAGCATCATTCAGAGAAACTGGAAAGAATAAATCATCAGGAACAGACAACATCCCAATCAAACTGCTACATATAACGCTGGCTCCCCTTGACTACTACCACCTGGGAGCACCGGCGGCGTTGGAGGCGTGTCCCCGCAGCCAGGGCAGGACTTAAAAGCCCTGCAGGAACATCGAGCCGCGGAGGACGCGGCGACAGCGGCGGCGGTCAGGCAGCGCCGGGCAGTGCCTGTGAGAGGGGCGTGGGCCCTGTAATGCTTGCTCCCCTTGACTACTACCACCTGGGAGCACCGGCGGTGTTGGAGGCGTGGCCCCGCGGCCAGGGCAGGACTTAAAAGCCCTGCAGGAACATCGAGCCGCGGAGGACACGGCGACAGCAGCGGCAGTCAGGCAGCGCCAGGCAGCACCTGTGAGAGGGGCGTGGGCCCTGTAACGCTGGCTCCCCTTGGCTACTACCATCTGGGAGCACCGGCGGCATTGGAGGCGTGGCCCCGTGGCCAGGGCAGGACTTAAAAGCCCTGCAGGAACATCGAGCCACGGAGGACGCGGCAACAACGGCGGCAGTCAGGCAGCGCCAGGCAGCGCCTGTGAGAGGGGCGTGGGCCCTGTAACGCCGGCTCCACTTGACTACTACCACCTGGGAGCACCGGCGGCATTGGAGGCGAGGCCCCGCAGCCAGGGCAGGACTTAAAAGCGCTGCAGGGCAACTCACAGCGACGTTGGGGCTGCGGAAGACTGTCTTGGCTCACCCTGCAGCCCTCAGAGGACCATTTAGCCAGCCTGAACTATGGCACCAGTGGGAACTAGGAGGAATTCATCTTCCCCCAGCAACTCGCAGCGTGCTTGGGGCTGAGGAGGACTCTATTGGCCCGCCCTGTAGCCCTTAGAGGACCATTAAGTTGGGAGGACCAGCTTATACAACCGGGGCCATATATTAGCGGGCTTATTTGTTCCCCCATAGTGCACTGATTAAAGCTGGAGGCAGATATTCAGGTGGTATGGGGGCGGGGAAGATATGGCGGCAGCAGTCTCAACAAATGTTGCAAAAGAAGAATGTTTATTATCTATCCCTCCTTCAGTTGATTCTGCTTCCCATGATAAGTTGGAGAGCAAACTCACCATTCCACTGACTCTCAACTTGCTCCTTTGCAACGCCAGGTCGGTCAAGAATAAGACTCACATCATCCACGATCTGTTAGTGGACGAGATGGCCGACCTGGCTTGTTTTACTGAGACCTGGCTGGGGGATGCCAGCTCCGTAACATGGGCACAGGCTGTCCCGGCTAGGTACTCAGTTTGTGAGCAGGTGAGAGAAAGTGGGTGGGGGGGGGGCGGCATAGCCTTGATCCATAAGAACACCTTGACCCTGATCAGAAAGACTATCCGGAAAACGGCGCACATCGAGTGTATGTACCTTAGCCTGAAGACCAGGGATAGTTTGGGGATTCTGTTGGTTTGCCGGCCACCCCATTGCTTAACAGACTCCCTAACCGAGCTGACGGCCCTGGTTTCTGAGTTGCTGTTGGAGTCGCCCAGACTTCTTGTTCTGGGCGACTTCAACATTCCACTCGAAACCAGTTTACAGGATCTAACTGGCGCAGCTCGGGAGTTCATGGATACCATGACAAACATGGGCCTATCCCAGTTGGTCAATGGGCCCACACATTGTGCTGGTTATACACTCGATGCGGTCTTTAGTACGGAGCAGGAACATCCGTAGGTGGAGATTATAAAAACCTCCGCATTGTCATGGACGGATCACCTTCTGATCAAGGCGGAACTAAAGGCTATTGTTTGCCCCCCCCCGGGGGTGGTGGACCTATTAGAATGGTCCGCCCTCGAAGGCTAATGGAACCAATTGGTTTCCAGAAAGCCCTAGAGGGATTAATGGTGAGTAATGCCGGCGATTGTGTCGAAGCTTTGGTCAACACATGGAACACCGACCTTACCAAGGCTATCGACACAATCGCTCCCAAGCATCCTTTCCAACCCGCTTCAAATCGTAAGCCATGGTACATAGAAGAGCTTAGAAGGATGAAGCGGGTTGGACAACGACTAGAGTGCGAATGGCGAAAGACTCGTCTCTTATCCGACAGAACTCGCCTTAGGAAGCATCTTGACTCCTATAGGGAGGCTTTATGTGCAGCGCAGAAATCTTTCTGTTCTGCACGTATCGCGTCTGCAGAGTCTCGCCCGGCAGAGCTGTTTAGGGTGGTGGGGGATCTGACGCAGATACCTTCTGCGCTGAACCCTCTATTTAACCTGACGACAGCCTGCTGCGAGGCATTTAATATCTACTTTGTAGATAAAATCTCTCAGATAAGAGCCGACTTGGACACCAATATTTTGGCAGAATCTGTGGACGAGGTGTCCAGTAACTCCGTTGATGGCACTTTACTGGATCAATTTCAATCTGTGAGTACCGAGGACGTGGACAAGTTGCTTGGAAGGATGAGGAAGACGACTTGCCCCCTCGATCCCTGTCCATCATGGCTGGTCGTCCAGGGTGGGGACGCGTTGAGAGTGTTCCTTCGAGACACAATCAACGCGTCCCTCAGGGAAGGAAGTATACCATCTTGTTTAAAAGAGGCGGCAGTCAGGCCACTCTTAAAAAAGCCTTCCCTGGATCCCCTGGACAGAAACAACTATAGACCAGTCTCCTTACTGCCATTTTTAAGCAAGGTGATCGAGAGGGCAGTTGCTTCCCAGCTTCAAGCTATCTTGGATGAAACCGATTATCTCGATCCATTTCAAACTGGCTTTAGGACAGGATTTGGGGTTGAGACTGCCATGGTTGCTCTGACCGATGACCTCTGCTTGAGCATCGACAGGGGTAGTGTGACCCTGCTGGTGCTCTTGGACCTCTCAGCAGCCTTTGATACTATAGATCATGCCATTCTCTTGAATCGGCTGAGAGAGTTAGGAATTGGAGGCACTGCTTTGCAGTGGTTCCGTTCCTTCCTCTCTGGCAGATCCCAGAGAGTGAGGCTCGGGGACAGTTGCTCTTCTAAAATAGAGCTTAATTGTGGCATCCATCAGGGCGCCATCCTGTCCCCGATGTTATTTAATATTTATATGAAGCCGCTGGGGGAGATCATTCGGAGGCATGGAGCATGGTGTCTTCAGTATGCTGATGACACCCAGATTTATTTCTCCATGACCAAATCATTGTCTCAGACCTCTGATGGCATCTCTCCTCTCAATGACTGTCTTAGAGCGGTAATGGATTGGATGAGGAAAAACAAATTGAAGTTAAATCCAGACAAAACGGAGGTGCTCACGGTCACATGTCCAAATCCAGGTTCGGGATTACAGCCCCCAGTCCTGGATGGGGTCACACTCTCCTCCAAGAACCATGTGCGCAGTCTGGGGGTACTCCTTGACTCGTTGCTTCACATGACTAACCAGGTGAACGCAACAGTCAGGAGTGCCTGTTATCAGCTTCGGCTGATACGCCAGCTGTGCCCATACCTGGATAGGAAAGACCTGGAAACTGTGGTGCACGCGCTGGTAACCTCACGTCTAGATTACTGCAATGCACTCTACATGGGGCTACCTTTGTGCCTAACCCGGAAACTTCAGTTAGTACAAAATATGGCAGCCAGATTAATCACCGGAACATCTAGGAGGGAGCACATATCTCCAGTGCTTAAATCCCTCCACTGGCTGCCAATTAGTTTCCGGGCACAGTACAAGGTGTTGGTTTTGACCTATAAAGCCCTACATGGCTTGGGTCCATCTTATCTTAGGGACCGCCTCTTCCCGTATGATCCCCCCCTTGCCCTCCATTCAGCGGGGAAGAATCTCCTCCATCAGCCAAAGGTAAAACTCAGGCAGACATCTCAAAGGGCATTTTCTGCCATTGCCCCTAAACTGTGGAATGGCCTGCCGGAGCAGATCCGTCTTAGCACATCTTTGACAGCTTTCAAGAAAGCAGTCAAGACGGATCTCTTCCGGCAGGCCTTCCCAGAATAAACCACCTTGCAGGGATAATATATGAGATCTGCCCTGCCTCTCCTCCTTCTCCTGAGTGGCCAAATTGTTACATACAGTGGCCATTGTTGCTATCTTATTTTAGCCATATGTTTGATTTTAAATTTAATTAGTTTAATTCTATTTTAAGGGGGTGGGTTGTGGGTGTGGGGGTTGTAGGAATTTGGTATGTTTTAATTGTAGCATTTTAACCTGTTGTACGCCGCCCCGATTGCTTTGCAGAGGGGCGGGTTATAAATAACATTTTATTATTATTATATTATTATTATATCACACAAACAGAATCAATTCCAGTGCTAACTAAAATATGCCAACTATGGAAAACAAAACAGTGGCCAACAAATTGGAAATGTACACACAACATACATTCCCATCCACAAACAGGAGACAAAAGACTGCAGTAATTATAAGACCATAGCATTAATTTCTCACACAAGCAAAATTATACTCAAAATGTTGCAGCATAGACCCAATCATATATGGAGGGAGAATTTCCAGATGTCCAAATAGAGTTCAGGAAAGGAAGAGGCATTAGGGACCGCATCGCAAACATACCATGGATAATGGAGCGAGTCAAAGAATTCCAGAAGAAAATTAGCATGTGCTTTATGGACTATAGCAAGGCCTTTGATTGTATAGATCACGAAAAGCTATGGAATGCTCTTAAAGAAATGGGAGTCTCACTACATCTGATTGTCTTGATGTGAAAACAGAATATGGAGAAACAGAATGGTTCCCAATTGGCAAAGGGGCCAGGCAAGGCTGCACCCTTTCACTCTATCTGTTCAACTTGTTTGCAGAAAATATTATATGAAGAGCAGACTTGGACACAGAGAATAAATAATAATAATAATAAAATTTTATTTATACCTCACCTTTAGCCAAAGCTATCCAGGCGGCTTACATTAAAAATACACACCCACAGTATATAACAATCATATAACTCCCCCTTAAAATTACAATTAAATCAAGCAGTTTAAAATCTAATATTTTAAACAATAATCAATAACATGCACTACTAATTGGACAAAAGCACTGAAACACCCCCAGTTTATAACTGGGACAAATTATCCCCTCAGAGTCACATGTAAAAAAAGGGAGAGGGCACTTAATGGGGGAGGGTCAAGTCTAGTTAACTCTCTTCCGGGTAAGCCTGCTGGAGGAAATCCGTCTTGATAGCTTTCTTAAAGCCATCTAAGCTAGATATCTGACGGCTCTCTTCTGGCAAGGCATTCCAGAGTCTGAGAGCAGTAACAGAAAAAGTCCTCTGGGAGGTTGCCGTCAATCTAGTTCTTGTTGATTGAAGAAGCTGCCTCCCAGAGGACCTGAGGGAACAGGGCGGATTATATGGGAAGAGGTGGTCCTTTTAGGTAAGTTGGGCTCATGCCATGTAGGGCTTTAAAGGTCATTACCAACACCTTATACTGTGCTCAGAAACCAATAGGCAGCCAGTGAAGAGATTTTAAAGTCTGAGTAATATGATCACTCCTCAATCTTCCAGTGATCAACCTGTCTGCCATGTTCTGTACCAATTGCACTTTCCAAGTTAGGTATAAGGGTAGCCCCTGTAATTTAGAGTGCATTACAGACGTCGAGTTGTGAGGTTACCAGTGTGTGTACTACGATCTCTAGGTCTCTTGTTTCCATGAATGCGCGCAGCTGGCATATCAGCCGAAGCTGATAACAGGCACTCCTGACTGTCGCATTCACCTGATCTGTCATGTGAAGCGACGAATCCAGGAACACCCCCAGACTGTGGACACAGTCCTTGGTGGAGAGTGTGACCCCATCCAAGACTGGTGGTCACACCCCAATCTCTGGTTTAGGGGCCCCTACCGTAAGTTCTTCCCTTTTGTCTGGATTCAGCTTGAGTCGTTTTTCCCTCATCCAGTCCATTACCGCTCCAAGGAGTGAAGATAGGAGGAAGGGATATCAACAAGGTATGTAGACACCATACTACTAGCAGAAAACATCAGAGACCTGGAACAAGCACTAAAGAAAGACAATGAAGAAAATGCAAAGGCAGGCCTAATGTTAAACTTAAAAGAAAATAAAAATAATGACCACAGAGGATTTACATAAATTCAACCTAGATAACAAGGAAATGGAAATAGTTAAAGATTTCCCATACCTTGGATCAAACATTGATCAGAATGGAGATTGCAATTAAGAAATCAGAAGAAGATGATGAATGGGAAGGACAGCTATGAAAAAACTAGACAAAATCCTAAAGTTTAAATATATACAGCTGAATACTAAAGTTAGAATCATTCAAGCCATTACATTACATATTACCAAGTATGGTTGTGAGAGCTGGACAGTGAAGAAAGCAGATAGGAAGAAAATTATTCATTTGAGTTGTGGTGCCAAAGAAGAGTGTTGAGAGTACTGTGGACAGCCCAAAAGACAAAGATGGGTCCTAGAACAAATCAAGCCAGAACCCTCCCTGGAAGCCAAGATGACTAAATTGAGGCTGTCATACTTCAGCCACATAATGAAAAAGCATGACTCATTTTAAAAGACAATGATTCTGGGGAAGGTGGAGGGAAGTAAAAAGAATGGAAGACCACATGCCAGGTGGATAGGCTCATTCAGGGAAACCATGGGCCTGAGCCCACAGGACCTGAGCAGAGAGGTAGAGGAGAGGAAAGTTTGAGATGCCTCATTCACAGGGTCGTCATGAGCCGAAATCAACTAAAAAGCATCTAACAACAACATAGAGCAGAAGGAAGAAATGTTATCACTGGTCATTGCCAGCATGCGCTTGGCATTGTGAGTGGATAGACAAAGAAAGCATCACTGGCAAGGGAGTCATAGACCAAGAGCTGGGCAGCCAAAATGACAATGCCACCACTGGAAGCACACAACATCTTTTATTTTTTGCTCTTCACGCCCTGCCTCCAAACATGATTTAAACAAATTTGGTACATTTTCAAACAGATTGAGTTGTTGGGCCATCAAATGTATTTGATCAAATCAAATCAAAGTATCTGAGACCCATTTAAAATAATTAAAATCTCAGTACATTAAAATACATCAATAAATCTCTCAGTGCTGTTTGTTTGTTTAAAAAAACTAGATGCAGAATTGTGAAAGAATTTTTAAAATTGTTGCATTTTTGATTCAGATTGGTTTATTTCTGGACACTCTTTTGCCAAGAATGAACCTTACAATTCAAAACTGTTTTTCCAAAATTCCTGTAGTTAATAGTAAACAAAGGGGCAAGTGGAAAAATACATACCAGATGCAGGAACTATGGGGGATGCAGACAGGTGGCCCTGGGCCACCCTGGGAAGCAGAGAATCGAGGCTGAGGCTGCCGGACACCTCGGGCCTGATCCTCCCTTTTGTCGCCTGCAAAAGGAGCACTAAAATAGCACTCCTTACACAAGCCGTGAAAGGGTCGCCGCAAAAGGCATGGCGTGCCTCTTTGGCATCTCTTCCAGCTCAGCGTGTGCGGACACTGAGCTGGAAGGACGTCATCGGAGCAGCCATCGTGTGGACGGGCCATCGCTCCGATGACGTCCTCAGGAAGGGGATGAGGCCCCAACGTCTGGCTGCCCCTTCCCTTCCTTGCTTCCAACATGCTGCAAAGGGTCCGTCTGCAGAGGCCCTATGTTACCATGCCACCTACTATCACTGCTTTTTCTATGTGAGCGTGCAATGCTAAGCTCATGTTTTGCATTCATGAGGTAGACTGTGATGGCTTCACCATACGATATATGCAGAGCATCCTTGAAATACGGACAGTTGGCAATTAATTTTATAACTCCCTCATTTAATCCAGCCCCTCATCTAGAAGGTGCCATGTGAATCTGTTGCCAGATTATAGTTTTTGTGGGTTTTTCGGGCTGTGTGGCCATGTTCTAGAAGAGTACCTTTCTGACGTTTCGCCAGCATCTGTGACTGGCATCTTCTCTGAAGATGCCAGCCACAGATCTGGCGAAACATCAGAAAGGAACTCTTCTAGAACATGGCCACACAGCCTGAAAAACCCACAAAAACTATGGATGCTGGCCATGAAAGCCTATGACTTCATACTGTTGCCAGATTTCTTGAGTTTCTTCTATTTGCATTGTTTGTGCTCAGGCTGAGGCCTGGGGCCATATTCTGAATTGACAGAGAACTTGTCTGCATTAGCCCTATACCCTGAATTCCTATCAGACTGGACATGTGGTGTTTACACATGCAGCCCCCAAACCTCAAATTGGGTCTGGGCTGTTTAAACCTGATTTGGGGTTTCCACCCCTTGATCCACATTTAAAAAACTTACCTTCAGAGTGACTCACATCCACAGCTGCAGCACAGGCCACCTAGCAAAGATTCAGCGAGCCAACCAATGCTGCCTCCACATGCAGAAGTCACTTTGAGATCAGATCAAGGCATCCAGCCTTATTCTGCCCTTAGACAAGCCCAGAGCAACGTGCATCTGCAGAGTGACATGAGGGATTGGCAAGTAAAGGGAAGTGAATTTGGGGTGAAGGCAGGGGCCAAAATACTGAAGGTTCAGAGTGGCCTCATTTTCATGAAAAGATTTTCCTCTTCCTGGAAAGCTCTTCTCTTTTTGGCAATATTAGTTGGGGCAAATGGATAGAAGCAAGCATTTAACAAGCCTTCCCAGGTTCTCTCTGGTCAGTTCCAACTTAATCTAGAGAGGAGGGAGGGTCCCATGATCAAAGTCAGACACTTCTCTAATCTCCTGAATGATTTAAAAATACATATGCAAGCATAAGAATTAAGATTGAGGGAAGTAATAGTACCACTCTATTCTACTTTGGTTAGGCCTCAACTAGAATATAGTGTCCAGTTCTGGGCACTACAGTTCCAAAAGGACAAAAGGAGAAGCTGGAGTGTGTCCAGAGGAGGGTGATCAAAATGGTGAAGGGTCTGAAAAGCATGCCCAATGAGGAGAGACTTAGGGAGCTGAATATGTTTAGCCTGGAGAAGAGAAGGTTAAGAGGCAATATGATAGCCCTATTAGAATATTTTAAGGGGTGTCATATTGAGGATGGAGCAGGCTTGTTTTGTGCAACTCCAGAGAATAGGACCTGGAGCAATGGATGCAAACTACAGGGAAAGAGATTCCACCTAAACATTAGGAGGAACTTCCTGACAGTAAGAGCTGTTCAACAGTGGAACACACTCCCTCAGAGAGTGGTGGAGTCTCCTTCTCTGGAGATGTTTAAACAGAGACTGGATGACCATCTGTTGGGGGTGCTTTGATTGTGAGTTCCTGCATGGCAGGGGGTTGGACTGGATGACCCTTGTGGTCTCTTCCAACTCTATGACTCTATGATCTTTTCTCTTGTTTAGACTTTACCTTTTAAAGATTGACTAAGGATGGAGAAGTTGCTGAACTTGCAAAGTATGTGGAGGCCCTCCCTCCTTCCATCATAACATGCTGCTAATCATATGACACTAACAGTCACTCTATTTGATTTCTATGGAAATCAAAGTCCATATGGCTCCAGCAGTGGGTTGACCTCAGGCTGCTCTTATGGGTGAGTTGCAACTCAGCACAAGCCAGCCTCAGAGGCTAATCAAGGCTGTTACCAGAGGCCAGCCAAAAACCAAACCAAGGGCTCAGTGACCACTGCCAACATCTACATTCCTCTGTCAAGAGTCGTCATCGTGTTGCTGTCTTGTTTGCTCTGAGTGTACCCACATCCGTTGGTTGTGAGGCCAAAGCAACTGAAGGCCATTATCTTTTACTCTGATTACCAGTCAGAGAAGGATTCTTGTAACTCTTTCTCCCCCAGCCAGTTTTTTACTGTTTTTAAAAAACAAATGTTATGACTTTTCAGCCATGGATGTACCCTTACTCAGAGACAGAGAAATGGGATAAAGCTTCATTGTCTAGCAGCTTGTCATTCAACCTCTAGTATCAGGTAAAGCTAAGCTAATGAGAAAAGTAAAGCTAAATTACATGATAAAAATACAGGGCTAAAGGAGCTCTCCATGATCTATATGAACTGCATGATCTAAACAAAACACAACACAATGAAACATTAGCACACAAAGAGAAGGTGTATTATTTTTTATTGAACCTCTGCACTGACAATTTAATCAACCAATCAACTCTAAGCTCAGCAGGGCCTCTGAGTCAATGTACAAAGGGTGAAAACATTTAAAACATTAAATTTATGACTAGAAACAACTAAAAAACTCCTATTTAAAATAGATGTAAAAGCATGGACAATTTGCAGGCATTAATCATATTTACATGATTTCCCAAGAAATAGATATGTTTCAGTATAAGAAAGGGGGAGGAGGAGGAGGAGGAGAAGTATTGTGACACACTTAAGACTAATCCATTTATTTCAGCATGCACTTTCATGGACCACCACCTCCACTTCTTAAAGCTGCCACAAGTTTTTTCCCCTCCTCCTCCCCCCTCTTTTTACATCTGGGAGGAAATATTTTGACTTAATAAACCAAGGCATGAATGAGCCTTCTGACCATACATGTTGACCTTTCATGTGAATAAAATGTACATATTTTCCACTTTACAGAGGAAAACCTATTGGACGGCTACAGTCCTCTGTTTGAATGACTGTCTAGTCCCAGTTTGAAGATAAAGGGGACTTGAAGTTCATTGTCAACAGTACCTGGACAGGAGTGGAGGAGACACATAGTTTAATTCTAATTCTTGTTCTCTACACTATGAATATATCCACTGGATTTCTATTGTAATTACACTTTGAGTCTCCCTTATTCAAAATGCTTGGAACCAGAATTATTGGGATTTTGGATTTTTCAGATTTTCGAATATTTGCATATACATAATAAGATTTGTTGTAAATGGGACTCAAGTCTAATCATGAAATGCATTTATGTTTAATATCTGCATTATACACAGCCTGAAGGTAATTTTTAATAATGTTGTGCAAAAAATAAATTTTGTGTACACCGAATCATCAGAAAGTAGTCACCATCTCAGCTGCCAATGTGGACAATTTTGGATTTTGGAGTATTTTGGATTTCAGAATTCAAGAAAAATTATACTAAGCCAGTAGAGCAAACTCCTACATTTGCAGCTATCAATAATATACAATAGTATACGTCAGTGGTTACTAACCTTTGGTCCTCCAGATGTTTAGACTCCAGTTCCCAAAATTCCACACTGTTGGCTGAGATCTCTGGGATCTGAAGTCCCAAACAAATGGACAACCCAAGGTTGGGAAACATTGGTATATGTAATCTGTGTCCTCTTTTGTTCTTGTTGATCAGGCACTTCTTTTCTTTTTGGCATTCCACAAATGACTACCATGTGGGCAAGCTAGTAAACAAATTAGGATGCTTTCAGTTAGGAATGGTCTCATTTAATCTGGGCTGGGAAACTGGTTAACAACTTTGAAACTGAGGTTAATATTCTGTCACATCAGTCACAGGTTCTTGGTATGTTTGAAAGATAAGAATGTAAAGAATACTTGCAGATTTTCTTGTCCCAAACATGAATGTTGTCTTGATGCACTAAGGTACTCCATCAAGAAAGTAGTCAATCATAAAAAAAAATGTTTTAATGTCTAAAATTTTCATGGAAAAATGTTTATGCAAAAGTCCTTGCTTCTTTGAAGCATGGTATTTCATAGATTGTAAGAAATGAACAGTGATATTACTTTCATACAAGAAACAAAGATAAGTCAAAAGGAAATACAATATATAAGAAACTATAAATTAGGCTGCTCATACATCGTAGCAAATGATAAAAGGGAAAAAGGTTTAGCGATCTACGTAAAAAGAAAATTTCAATCAAAAGAGATATTTGGAGATGAGGAAGGTATGTATATAGGGGTAGAAATAAAATTGGAAAATATAACTGTTTTAGCAGTAGGAATCAATAGCCTGTTGGAGAACAGGGAAAAGTATTTTGATAAAATACACAGTGAATTGAAGAAACTGGAATATAACAATATCATACTATTAGGAGACTTTAATGCAGTAATAGAACCCAAAATAGATAGAATGTCTCTTGAAGGAAAGAAAATAAGCCAAAATCAAGGGAAATTGCCAAAATCTTTCTTTGAACTTATTGAGGATTTTGGAATGCAAGATGTTTGGAGAACCAAATATAAAGAAGCAAAGGGATTCATCTTTTATTCACAGGGACACAATTCTCTTTCGAAAATAGACCTTTTCTTAGTCACAAAAACTTTGGCCTTAAAAATTCAATCAATGGAGATACTAGCAAAATGTGTTTCAGATCACAATCCAATTATGATGGAGATATCAGAAAAGAAGAAAAACTATATATGGAGATGACAGGAGAAAATCTTTAGGGAGAAAAACAACTTAAATTAAAAGAAACACTGAAATATTACTTTAAAGAAAATGAAACAGAAGGATTAACATCAAAAACAATATGGGAATGCAAGTAAGGTCATAATTAGAGGTACCATCATCAAATTACAATGTGAACTAAGAAAAAAAGACAGGGAGAAAGAAGAGAAAATAAGGAAGGAACTACAAAAGAAAGATGAATAGAAAAGGAAGGGGGATAAAAAGTTGAAATGTGAAATTTATAATTTACAACACCAACTAAAAATGATAGCAATCAAAGAATTAGAAAAAAATTAAAAGCAGTAAAATAATTACATTTTGAATCTGGAAACAAAGAAGGCAAATTATTAGCTAATAGACTGAAGAAAAAAGAGAAAAAAGATAATCACAGAAATAAAATACAAGGGAGAATAATTTACGGATCAGAAAAACATTATGAGAATATTTAAATAATATTATGAAAAACTGTATAGCAAAGAAACCGAAATAAGTAATGATGAAAATGCAGTTAAGAGCCATTTGGATAGACAAAAGATAACTACTTTAAATGAGGAACAGGAGGAGAATTTAAACAAACCAATATCTAGTAAGGAAATTTCTGAGGAGATAGGAAAATTGAAATTAGGAAAAACACCAGGTCTGAATGGACTAACCTCTATAATTACAAAAAACTAATGGAAGAAATAATTGAACTTCAAAAAGAAATGATAAATAAGATACATGAGCAAGGAATACCCGACTCTTGGAAAGATGCACATATCTGCTTGATTCTGAAAGAAAACAAAGATAAGACAGACATAAGAAACTATAGGCCAATTTCACTGATCAACACAGACTACAAGATATTGACAGCTATCATTGCTGCAAGATTAAAAAAAAAAGATTCTTAAATTAACAATCCATGAAGATCACAATGGGTTTTTACCGGGAAGACAAGCAAAAAACAACTTTAAACAGGGGTCGGCATACCTTTTGCCAGTGGGGCCAGTTTCACTGTCCCACGATCATCGGCGGGCTGAAGGGGGGGAGTGTGCATGCTACTTTGGAAGTCATGCACATGTGTGTGTGAGCGTGGGTGCCATTTTGGAAAACAAAATGGTGCCCCACATCATGCATGCCGGCGGCAGTGTCAGGACCAGCCACGGGCCAGTTACAAGGCCTCAACAGGCTGGGTTCAGCCCACGGGCCATAGTTTGCCGACCGCTGGTTTTAAACATCATAGAGCACTTCAAAACCCACAATGAACAGAAGTTAGCAATGATACTGATAGATGCAGAGAAAGCATTTGACAGGGTCAATTGGAATTTTATGCAAGAGTTTATTAGTAGAATGAAAATGGGACCCAAGTTTATAGAGTGGATTAAGGCAATCTATAGAGACAAAAGAGCCCAAATTATTGTAACCAATGATAGAATGGAAAACATACAAATAGAGAGAGCAACAAGGCAGGGATGTCCGCTGTCTCCACTGCTGTTTATTATAACACTAGAAACATTATATAATAGAATTAGAGAAGATGAGCAGATAAAAGGAGTCAATGTGAAAGGACACATTTTCAACTTACAAGCCTTTGAGGATGATGTCATATGCCTCTTAGAAGACCCTAAAGAAAACATAGAAGGATTACTAAATGTGATACAAGATTATGGGAATATAGCTGGCTTTAAATTAAACAGAGGAAAAACATCAATACTGACAAAACCACTGTGCAAAGCTCTGGTTAAAGAAAATAAAAATTCACTTAAACTAAATACAATTTAAGATTGTAAGATTAACTGAATAAAAACTAAAATCACGCGAATGGGGAAAAACTTTAGTAAGAGGGAACTGTACTACAAATCATTCTAAGTTATCCAAAAACCAGTTGCTTGAACAAGAAGATTGTAAATAATGACATATGTATAAATTTAGTAACAAAAATTGAAGAAGTTATATTTTTGTTTAATGAAGCATTTTATGTTATAATGTATAATGTATAATTAGATGGGTAAAAACTAAAATCACACGAATGGGAATAACTTTAGTAAGAGGGAATTGTATTATAAATCTTTTTCAGGTACTCAAAAACCAGTTGTTTGAATAAGAAACTTGTAAATACTGACTTATGTATGATTATAAGCAACAAAAATTGAAGAAGTTATATTTTTGTTTCAGAAGCATTTTATGTTATAATGTATAATGTAAAAAAATGAGAAAAAACATCAATACTGACAATGAACTTGAAAGTAAAAGAAGAGGGAAAAATTAAAGAAAATGACTAGATTCAAAATAGAGAAAAAAGTTAAATACTTCAGAATTCGTCTGATAAGAAGAAACATGGATTTATTTCAGAATAACTATCAAAATACATAGGACAATATAAAAGCAAACCTGGGAAAATGGAAAAAATTACAATTATCTTTTTGGGGGAGAATAGCAGTATTAAAAATTTAATTTATTGCCCAAGTTTATATATTTATTTCAAAATCTCCCAATAATCATGAAAGAAAACTACTTAGATGAATGGCAAAGAGAACTATTAAAATGTAATGGTCTGGGAAAAAGGCCAGAATAAAATGGAAATTACTTACAGAAGATAAAATAAAAGGAGGTTGTGGACTACCAGATTTAAAACTGTATTATTACACAGCATGTTTAATATGGATAGAAGAATGGATAACACTAAATAAAGAAAGAGTATTAAATCTCAAGAGAACTAAATTGAGATATGGTTTTCATGCCTTTCTATGGTACAAAAAAGTAAAAGACAATAAGGATTTTTCACACCACATAATAAGAAATGCCTTATTGAAAGTTTGGGCCAAATTTAGAAACCACTACTATAATCAAATTCCAAGTTAGGTCTCAACTCAGGAGGCCTTCTTTGGAAGATCAAAAATAAAAGAGAAACCATGGCTGACTTATCGAGACTTGTTAGAGTGGAGAAAAGGAGAAAGAAATGAAAACAGAGGAAAAATTAAATAACCTAACGTAGAAAAATTGATTCCTAAATAGACAATTAAAAGAATGATTTAAAACAGATAAAAGAGATAGAGGCGTAATGAACGAGAAAACAATTATAGACAAGATAATATTTGATAAAGAAGAAAAACATATCTCAAAATGCTATAAAATATTGAGAGAAAGAGAACTAGAAAAAGAACAAGTAAAACATGTAATGATCAGATGGGCACAAGACATGGGGACAACTAGAGAATTAGAAAAATGGGAAAAATCCTGGCGAGACACAAATAAATTCACATTGTGCCAAGACTATAAGGAGAATTACATAAAAATGCTTCACCATTGGTACCTGACACCTGTAACAATGAATAGAATTTATAAATCTGGAAACGAGAAGTGTGAGAAATGTAAAAAATCAATAGGAACATTATACCATCTTTGGTGGGATTGCAAAGAAGCCAAAAAAAATTGGAAGATGATCCAAGAAAAAATCTCTGAAATACTAAAAATACAAATCCCACTGGAACCAACACTTTTTCTATTGAACATAACAAGCTTGGTTGAGACTAATTCAGAAAAGAAATATAGAAGACAAATACTATATATGGTAACAACGACAAGAATCATTTACGCAAGATATTGGAAGTAACCTAACAGCCCATCAGAAAAAGAATGGGAAGAATAAATGAGAGAAGCCATGGATTTAGACATGTTAACAGTATTAATGAAAAACAAACCAAAGGAGGATATAGAAAATGAATGGCAATCGTTTAAAGAATAGTGGAAAATGGACAATTTCTGAATAAAATGTTAGACTTCTAAAATTAAGATAATGTAGAAAATACAAAGACATAAAGAAACAAAAATGGTAGAAAACATGGGGTATGGAATCGAAATTAAGGCTAAAAATATCAGAAAAATATAAGTGTTAAATAAAGGTTTCGAAAAATTTCAGGTTAAATGATAAGGTTAAGGAAGTTAAATTGATATGATAATAACTATATAGTTTAAAAAAGCTTATATATATGTTGATAAGTCTATGTTTGTGTATGGATGCATGAAGGAATGTAATATGTATTGAGAGGTTTGTTTATTGTATATCATGTTATGTTATGTTTATGTGTCTTAACATATGTTTTAACATATTTCTTTCTTATAATAAAAAAGTCCTTGCTTCTTTGAGCAGAAGCTTGGTTTTGCACAAAAAATATTAATAATAATAATAATAATAATAATAATAATAATAATAATTCCCTTGAGAATATAGTATAGTTCACAAAACATTCATTGTTTTATGTATTTGTTATTGTTAACCATCCTCAATGTTATCTGAACCCATGACAACACTGTGGATGAGATATCTCCAAGACTCTCTGTCCTCCACTGTTCTGCTTAGTTCCTGCAAATTCATATCCGTGACCTCCTTAATAGAGTCCATCCATCTAGCATGCAGCCTTCCTCTCTTTATACATCCTTCTACCTTTCTGAGCATTATTGTTTTTTACAATGGGTGCTCCATTCTCATGATGAGTTCAAAATATGACAGCCTCAGTTTTGTTATCTTGGCTTCCAGGGAGATTTCTGGCTTGATCTGCTCTAGGACCCATTGTTTGTCCTTTTGGCTGTCCGTGGAATCCTCAGCACTCTTCTCCAGCACCACATCTCAAATGAGTTGATTTTCTTCCTATCTTCTTTCTTAACTGTCCAGCTATCACATCCATAGATGGTAATAGGGAACAAAATGGCTTGTATGTTTCTAACATTTGTACTCAATTGTATACCCTTGCATTTTAGGATCTTTTCTAGTTCTTTCATAGCTGCTCTCTTCATTCTTAGTTTTCTTCTGATTTCCTGGCAGCAGTCCACATTTCTATCAATGTTTGATCCCAGGTATGAGAACTCTTTTACTATTTCTATTTCTTCATTGTCCATGTTGAATTCATGTAGATTATCTTGTTGGGATATGCAGTCAAAGCGGAAATGTACAGATGTCGCAAAATTTCTAACTGTGAAAGTTTTAGCCTGCAGGTGGATTATAAAAAACAAAGTAGCCAAGGTCAGTCTGTGTCTGGGAACACAGGATACAAGAAGAAAACAGATTAGGTCATCGAGTGTGTGAGAACCACTGGTCATATGACACATAACACAGAGAAGAGGGCTGGGTTTAGAGCTGTTTAGCAAATGTCTATAAAGGTAACACCCTGGGAGTGGAGTTTTTCTCTTGAGTGGCTTGCTGGGCTTGGCACAGAGTTTTTCTTTGTTCTCTGACTGCATGTTGGATGTTCTATAATTTAAATAGTTATCATGTTTATCTGCAACAACAAGAATAAAGACCCTTCTTTTGAAGAGAATTTGATCTCTGGTCTGGTTTCATGGAATGCTGCAAGGCTGCAGCAAGTTACAGATCCAGAGATGGATGGCTGATGAACAGCAGTCACGCACCCACTCTGCTACACTCACACCATAAATCAACATATCTGTGGACCTCTCAGCAGCTTTTGATACAATAGATCATGACATCCTATTGGAGCACCTGAGAGAGTTAGGAATTGGAGGCACTGTACTCCAGTGGTTCTGTTCCTTCCTCTCAGGCAGGTTCCTGAGGGTGTCACTCGGGGACAACTGCTCCTCAAAAATGGAGCTAAACTGTGGCATTCCATAGGGTGCCATCTTGTCCCCAATGTTGTTTAACATCTATATCAAGCCACTGGGAGAGATCATCAGGAGACATGGGGTGGGGTGTTATCAGTACCCTGATGACACCCAAATATATTTCTCCATGTCTCGGTCAGCTGCTATGAGAGCAGATGGCAGTTCTCCCCTCAATCAATGTCTTGAAGCGATAATAGACTGGATGAGGAAAAACCAATTCAAGATGAATCCAGACAAAATGGAGTACTCATAGTAGGGACCCCCAAACCAGGTATTGGGTTGCAACCTCCAGTCCTGGGTGGGGTCACGCTCTCCACTAAAGACTGTGCTCGCAGTTTGGGGGTGCTCCTGGACTCATCGCTTCACATGACTGATCAGGTGAATGCGACAGTCAGGAGTGCCTGTTATCAGCTTTGGCTGATACACCAGCTGCGCCCTTTCCTGGAAGTAAGGGACCTAGAAACTGTAGTATATGCACTGGTAACCTCACGACTCAACTTCTGCAATGCACCCTACATGGGGCTACCCTTATACCTAACTCAGAAACTACAATTAGCACACAATATGGCAGCCAGGCTGATCACCGGAACATCGAGGAGTGATCATATTACACCGATTTTAAGATCTCTTCACTGGCTGCCTATTGGTTTTTGAGCACAGTATAAGGTGTTGGTGATGACCTTTAAAGCCCTACATGGCCTGGGTCCAATTTACCTTAGGGATCGCCTGCTTCCATATAATCCACCCCGTGCCCTCAGGTCCTCTGGGAGGAAGCTGCTTCAACCAATGAAATCTAGGTTGGCAGCGATCTCCCAGAGGACATTTTCTGTTACTGCTCCCAGAATCTGGAAAGCCTTACAGGAAGAGATCCGTCAGATAACCAACTTAGATGGCTTTAAAAAAGCCATCAAGACAGATCTCTTCTGGCAGGCCTACTTGGAATAAACTACTTATCTGTCCTGATCCCCCCCCCCCCATTAGACACTTTTGTTTACCCTTGCCTCGTCCCAGAGTGACTATTGTCTAAATTTGTTTTTAAAACTGTGTATTGTTTAACTAGTTTTAACTACGACTCCTATTTAATGTATTTTTAATGGGGGGGGGGGTTAATTGTATCAGTTTATATTGCTTTGTAGAGGTTGTTTTATGTACTTGATTTTAGATGTAAGCTGCCTTGATGGCTATGGCTAAAGGCGGGGTATAAATAAGTTATATTATTGTTGCTGTTGTTGTTGTTGTTTTCTTTATGTTCAACAGTAAGCCTGCCTTTGTGCTTTCTTCCTTGATCTTATTTAGTAGTTGTTCGAGATCTGTGAGGTTTTCTGCTAATCATATTGTGTCATCTGTGTACCTTGGATTGCTGATATTCCTTCCTCCTATTTTCACTCCTCCTTCTTCTATGTCAAAGCCTACTTTTCTTACAAAATGTTCTGCATATAAGTTGAACAGGTAGGGTGATAAGATGCAGCCTTGTCTGACCCCTTTGCCAGTGAGGAAATATTCTGTTTCTTCATGTTCTGTTCTGACAGTAGCCTTTTGTCCTAAGTACAGACTCTTCATCAGGACTGTCAGATGTGTTGGCACTCCAATGCCTTTAAGGGTGTTCCATAACCTTGTGTGGTCTATTCAGTTAAAAGCTTTGCTACAGTTTATAAAGTACATGCAGATTTTTATTTTTATTTTTGAATTCCTTGGTGCACTCCATTAGCCACTGTATGTTTGAAGTGTGGTTCCTGGTGCCTCTTCCTTTCCTGAACCCTGCTTGGTCCTCTTGGATTTCTCTCTCAATGTATGGTTGGAGTCTATGTTGCAGAATTTTCATCATAATTTCACTTGCATGGGGGATTAGTGCTATGGTTTTTATAGTTGCTGCAGTCTTTTTTGTGGATGAAGATGTATAGTGATTGTTTCAAATTCATTGGCCATCGTTTTGTTTTCTATATCTGTTGACATATGTTAGCACTATAGTTATTGCTGTCAGTGTAGATTGCAGCATTTCATTTGGAATATCATCTGTTCCCGGTGATTTGTGTGTTGTTGTTGGTGGTGGTGTTGTTGTTGTTGTTTTTTTGCCATTTCCCTTATTGCAGCTTCCACCTCACTTTTTAGAATTAGTGGGTTCATCTTCACATGGCTCTTCATTCTATGTGTTCCTCATTTTGTCATCTCTTTTATATAACTCACAGGGGTGAAGCAGACCACTCCAAAGGAGTGGCTCTGCATTGCCCCTTTGAGTACTGGATTGGGGCCACGGCAACCACACCCCAGCCCCCTGATCCAGTGTTTTTCCAGCCCAAAAAGCAGTGACAAAATGCCGCTCCTTTTTGGGCCAGAAAAGAGGTGCTCTTTTCACTGCTGTTGCGGCTCTTCTGCGCTTCTGCACCATGTAGCATCTAGTCACTGTGCCACAGGAATGCCCCAATGCTGCCTGCCATCTGGTTGGGTGGGCAGTGTGATGCCAGATTGGGAGTGGAGTTGGGGCACATGGCATGAGATCCCCATGCCCACATGCTACCAGGAAGCCAGCTGAAATTGCTGGTCTACTTTGCCCCAAAGGTTTGAAATTTCCTTTGATTTCCCATATGAAATAGGTCTCTCATTCTTCCCTTTTGGTTGTTGTCTTCTATTTCTTTGCATCATTGATCATTTTGATCATTTGATCATTGTAGTAATTTTCTTTCTTTTTGCATTAGCTGTTGTACTGTTGCATTCATGGTTCTTTGTTTCTATCTCCCTTTTGTTTTGTTTCTCTTCTTTCATTTATTGCTTGTAGCATTTTAGCTGTCATCCATGGTTTCTTCTCTCTCTGTCTCTCTCTTGTCTACTGACAATTTCTGTCTGCATTCTTCTTTTATTATGTCCCTGGCTTCAGACCATAGTTCTTCTGGTTTCTGGTCTTTTATTCTTAGTAGTGCAAATCTGTTTCTTATATTGTCAATAAATTCTGATGAGATATTTTTAGATCATATTTTGGTATGATGACTTGTTTTGTTTTCTTCTTGAGTTATACTCTTATTTTTGATATGAGTAATTTTTGATTTGTGGCACAGTTGGTACCTGGCCTAGTCTTGGCCATCAGTATAGAACTTTTGCCACCTTTTACTTTCAGTTATATAATCTGTTTGGTTTTTGTGTTGGTCATCTGGTGATATCCATATGTATAGCCTTCTTTATGGTAGTATGAAAAATGTGCATGTAATGAATAGGTTCTTGGTTTCACAAATATTTTTCAGATGCTCACCTGCTTCATTTCTGTTGCCTAATCCAAATCTGCCTACTCTTTTTTATTCTTCTTTGCTTCCAGCTTTGGCATTCTAGGGGGGTTGCAGACTGCCAGAAATAGTGCAAACTGAGGGCCTAAGCAGACTGCCAGAAATAGTGCACATTAAATTGAGGCACTGCCCTGGCTCAGTGCTAGGGAATCATGGGAACTGTAATTTATTGTGGCACTAGAGCTCTCTGACAGAGAAGGTTCAGTGTCTCAGAAAAAAAATACAATTCCCATGATTCCCTAGCACTGAGCCAGGGCAGTGCCTCAATTTAATGTGCACTATTTCTGGCAGTCTGCTTAGGCAGTCCACTTTTAGGGTTAGGGTTAGTGCTAGGGAATCATGGGATTTTTTTTTTTTACCCATTGAGCCTTCTCTGTCAGAGAGCTCTGGTGCCACAATAAAATACAGTACTTGCATGCCAGTAGTGAAGGTTTACATCTCTACTGTACACCCAGGGCAGATGTGGACTGGGTTCTATACAATTACAAGTGTTCATGCTAAGGATTTCCTATATCATGATTAACTGGGGTCCTAATCAAGCTGTGAGAAATTTGCTTTGTGAAGAATTTTAATGGATTAACTTGCATCACAAAGACAAAAGATTCCCCTCCTGTGGCTTAAAGACCAGATTTTTATGGTGGTTTTTTTGAAATTATCTTTATTAAGTTTTCTTATTATATCGAAACAAATAAGCACATAAAACAATTTGACAGCATCATGACATAACACCAATCAAACATACATATATTTTAAATAAAATGACCTTCCAAGTGTCTAAGTCCAAAATATCCTTGTTCATATCTTTGACTTTCAATTTTAACTTTTTGTCTGTTTACATATCAAGTACCTTTTACTACCTTTTCACCTTTTGTTATAAAAATTCCTTTATTTCCTTTCATATACTATATGTCTATAACTTATTACTTAATTATCAGCTTTGTCACATTACTCTTACCCTTCTACTATATTTTAAATATTTTCTTGATTTTTTCTGATATTATCTTTCAATCTTTATTGAATTTACCAACTGATTTATTTCTGAGTAAATATGTCAGTTTGTCCAATTCTATGTAGACAAGCAGCTTCCAGTACCACTCAATTATCGAGAACGCTTTATCCTCTTTCCAAGTGGATGCATTATTATTTTGGCAGCTGTCAACATATAAAAAATTATCTTTCCATATTTCTTTTCCATCTTCTCATCCATTATTCCTAATAGATATAATTTAGGTTTTTTTGTATTCCAATTGTAGGGTTTTTTAAAAATTTCTGTATGAATTTGATACCAATATCTTTTAGCTATTGGGCAGAGCCACCACATATGAAAGAATGTTCCTTTCTCCTTTTTACATTTCCAACACCTATTATTGTTTTGTTTGTTTTTAGCCAATTTATCTGATATAAGATACCACCCACATTATAGTTTGTAATAATTTTCTTTCATGTTATAATTCAGCGTATGTTTTATTTTTGTTTTCCAGATTCATTCTCATTCTTCCATATATATTGGGGTGCCCAAATCTTGCACCCAGTGGATCATATAATCTTTAATTTGTTCTTCTTCCATTTCCCATTTAAGCAAGATCTTATATATTTTTGCCACCAAATGATCTGATTCTTTTAATAATATTTTTTCTAATTCACTTTCAGCGGTGGTTATTTCATAATCTTTTTGATCCATTATATATCTTTAGTTGATCTGTCTATACAAAGACCAGTTGCATTTTATAACCTCATTTTAAAGTTCTTTTAGAGTTTTTAATCTCAACTTTCTATTCTCCATTGCTAATAACTCATCATATGTTATCCATTTATTTTTCAACATATCATCATTTCGATGTAAGGCTTCATTTGGTGACATGCTCAACAGTATACTTCTATTTATCCTTTGTTTACATTTTTCCCAAATTCCCCATAATGCTTTTCTTATATAATGATTTTTAAAATAGCTGTTTACTGTTACTTTGTCATAATATAAGTACACACGGAAGCCATAGACAATATCAATACCTTCCAGGTACAGTAGTCTTCTGTCATTTAATCTTAACCAGTCTTTTAACCATTGCAAAGCACAAAAGTGGTAATACAGCTTTAAATTCAGTGAACCGTCCCTTATTATTTCATCTTGAAGGATTTTTTTTTCTTAATTCTAGGTCTTCTTCCTGCCCAGATAAAATTTGTAATGTCTTGCTGCCAATTTTTAAAGGGGATATAATTTATTATTATTGGAATAGTTTGAAAGAGAAATATCATTTTCAGTAACACATACATCTTGATTATCAATATGCGCCCTAGCAGTGACATATGTAGCCTATTCCATTTCTTTAGATTCATCTTATTTTTCCCCATATTATTACATAATTATTTTTAAACAAATTTGAATTCTTTGCTGTAAATATTACTCCCAAGTATCTTACTTTGTTCTCTATTTTGAGCTCTGATTTTGTACTAAACAATTATTTTTCTTTATGTGTCATATTCATAATTAACACTTTGGTTTTATCTTTATTGATTTTAAATCCTGAATATCTCCCGTATTCTTTTAAAATGTCTAATAACTTTTGCATATTTTCTTGAAGTTCTGCCAAGTAGATGACCATATCATCTCCATAAGCTCTCAGTTAAGTTTCGTATCCTTTGACTTTAACTCCTGGGATTTCTTTGTCTCTTCTAATAGTATTACATAGTATTTCCAATGTAATTATAAATAATAGTGGAGAGAGGGGGCAGCCTTGACGTGTGCCTCTTTGTACTTCACAATTTTTTGTTCTTTCTCCATTTACTATAATTTGAGCTTTTTGTTCTCTGTACAAGGCTGTTACCCAATTGTAAAAACATCCTTTCCCAACTATTGTTAATAAGATCTCCAGCATGAAACCCCATCTAATATTGTCAAAGGCCTTCTCTGCATCAAGAAAGATCATTGCAATTTGTTTATTCGGTTTTCTTTGATAATATTCAATGACATAAAAGACCAGATTTTTATAATAACACAGGTACAAGGGGGTATTGTAAAGTTTTAATATAATCTTTTTTTAAAAAAATGGACAGAAAGTTTGTTTTGATTTGTAGTTGTTAACTTATCTCTACATAGTCACCATCCAGATTTACAAATTTTCCCCAGTGTTTCTTGACCCTCTGAATACTGTTATTGTAGAAGCCTGCAGATTGCGCTTTATGATGATTTTCCACTTTAATCACTTCTGGCTCAACCTATCATGAAAATAAAGGACACATTGAGCTGATTTTCTCAGCATCATGCACTTAGGGACCATGATGACACTGGTAAAATTTAATCAATATACCCTAATAATTTCCAGGTGATAATTATTACTTTACAGTATTCCCTAATAAGGTTTCTAGTTCTACTTTCTGGAAAGTACAGCAAGTTTTCAAGCTTCAACCTATGGTTGATATTTCTGAGCACAAGATGCCATAGCAAATTTTGTAATATTTTTGAGTATGAATGTAGACAGTACAAGTTCAACTCCTTGGCTAGGATTTGAAGTTTACTCAGAGGTCTTGTTCACCTGCAAACCTCTATTATATTATATATATATATATGGAGATAGCCAGGTTAATCTGTTCAGCATAAAGTAGAAGGTGGGAGGGGAAAGGGATTTTAGGACCAATTTATTTTAGTGTTAACTTTCATGAATTTCAATGTACTTCTTCAGATGCAGAGATAGAATACACTATTAACACCACAGGTATTTAAGCCATTACATGTCTTTGGAGGCAGGATCAGAGTGTAACGGGGCACTGAACTGTGAAAATTGTAACATTATACATAAACCTTCAAAGACATGCGTAAAACAATACAGATCTGTAAAGAGACTGATCTATTCATCTAGAAGCGTTAAAGCAAGACATTCTGTTTATTGGAAAGTCAGTTCCCATGAAGTAGGAAAAAATCTGAGGATAATCTTTTTGTTACATGTGTAACTATGATGAGAATATAGATACTGTTATGCCTATTCATACCTCTGCTAATGGATTGAAATTTGTGAGCATTTCCCAATTTAACTATTCCTCTTTCCAATTTTACTTTGAAATTTTTGTTTTAGAACAGCTACTTGTAAGGCAGAGACTAAACATCCAGGAAGGCTGAAATGCTCTGCAACTAGTTAGATTTTGTCAGTTTATCCATTTTCACAGAGTCCAATGTTTGTCCAATGCAGAGCTCAGAGCAGCATTGCTAGCAGAGAATGGCATATATCAGTTGGTGGATGAACAAGTAACAGCACTTGTGGGTGATGTTATTACAACCTGTGATGTTGTCATCAGGGTAGATGTGGGGACAGAAGTGACATATTAGTTTGTAGCAGGATCTTGTCCATTTATGTTCACCCATATTTTTGTCCCATTACATGTTAACAATTGTTTGGTGTTAGAGATTGCCAGTGGGCAACTAAAGTCCTATGACACAGAGACTATGAGAAATACCGCCCGTGAGAAGGCAGTATTATTTTCCAAAACTGGTTGTTGTAACTCATTTATGATGCATTTGCTATAGCTGGAAGCTATAGGTGGCAACAAGTAGTGTTCTATCATTTTGCTTTTAGTATGCCTTGAAGCAGATTGTTCCTGGGTGCCAATCTTGCCTTATTACCTTGTTTTTTTTTCACTCTATTGGGTGACTATTGTGGTTTGAAAAATGCTTGGTGCACTTCCATGAACTTTGAGTCCCTGCCTTGTGGGTCTGAACAGATGCTATTGGACTAATTTTGGAGAATAATTGTGTCCTCTCATAGGGTCTAGATGGATAACATGGATGGAAAGACATGGACAAGACCCTGTTACAAACTCACATTTACTATAGCAGCAACATTATGGGTCCTGATAACATCACCACATCAGATGTACTTTAACTTGCCCATCCTCAAATATGATATATATCACCTTCATTCTTTGTGACTTAGGGCCTTTGCAGACTGCCAGAAATAGTGCAAATTGAGTCCCTTTGCATATCAATCCAGACTAACATGGTTATGTCTTTGAAGTTACAGACTTGCAAGAGATCATGTGATGATGTGACTTAGCTATTCAGATTTGATTATTTGCCTACACTAAATATTTAGAGCATCGTACAAGTTATGTGGGTGCTCCAAGGCAATCTGGAATGACAACTAATCTGAGGGCCTTTACAGACTGCCAGAAATAATGCAGCTTGAGGCCACTTTAACTGCCCTGACTCAGTGCTAGGGAATCATGGGAACTGTAGTTTATTGTGGCACCAGAGCTCTCTGATAGAGAAGGCTCAATGTCCCAGAAAAAAATACAATTCCCATGATTCCTTAGCACTGAGCCAGGGGAGTTAAAGTGAACTCGATTTGCACTATTTCTAGCAGTCTGCAAAGGCTCTAAATCTGTTCTATATGCAAGCACATTCTTCCATCATTGTATCTGTTTTTGACTTCAAAAAACCATCTGGAAGGCTGTGACCAAATGTTCTAACTTTGTGCAATGAAATGAGATGAAGCATAATGCTAGATCATGGGTATATAATGAAAGGTGGTCTATTCTGGCCTTAATTATGATCTCACACTCAAATCCCTTCTAATGCTACCTTCAACAGTGCTTCTGAGAGTACTTCCTTCTCTCATCACAGAAGTAATGGAAGTACATAGTCTCCATGGAAGGGTCTGTACAATGTCTACTTCCTATGCCAGGATCACCCTTCCTGGGAAGCGTTTCTGGATCTCCTGCTTAGTGTTATGTTTACCCTAAGGAAATTGAAGACCAACAAAAACATACAGATAATCTAGTGACATATTATCTCTTAACTCAGAGAATCACAAAAATTGCATATCTTTCAGAGGGCTTCCAGCTGTCCAGGAAACCCACTCCTCTCCCAGAATTGGCATAAAGGGAGGAATAAATTATGTCTTGTATAACTGAGAATTATATGATGTGGTTGGGCAACCCTTTGGAAACATGAAGCTGCTTTCTGAACTCTAGGGTGGGCTCCCTTTTGATGAGGCCCTCTCAAAGGAGAGGTACCTTTAGCCTATCAGAATTTGAAGAAATGAAATACAGCTCTTGTTAATATCGCAGGCAGAAGCAAATGCAGGAACTGAACACAGGAAGCCCAGTATTTGTTTTAAATGACAAATATACCAGAACTAGAGAACATATTTTAAAAAGCCTGGAGTGTCAAGCAATGTTTATATACCAAACTCTGCTCTATATGAAGATGGCTTACGGGCATCAAGCCAGATGTGTTGTGTGCAACATGGTCAGATTCGTGAATAGTACAAAAGTTGTACTCACAACTTCTTTTCCTGCTTTCTATTTCATACTCATTTTCTTTGGCCTAAATACAGTTGTCAAAACCAGCTTCAATAAGCCCACTGAATAATAGGATTTACACTGTAGCATTGACTATCATTCATGAATTGATTAAATGGGTCTGTGGTTGTGTGACTTGAAATCGTTTCTGACTTATGATGATCCTATGGTGCACCTATCATGGAATTTTCTAGGGCTGATTGTGTGTGACATGCCTAAAGTCACCTGATGGGTTTCCATGGATAAATGGGGAAAACTGAACCCTGATCTCCAGAGTCATAGCCCAATACTCAAACCACTACATCATGCTGGCTCTGGTCTACCATGGGTCTGTTGCTATTTGTGTGCCTTCAAGTTGCTTCTGACTTATGACAACCCTAATGTGAACCTATCATGGGGTTTTACTGGCAAGTTCCTTCAGAGGGGATTTGCCATTGCCATGTTCTGAGACTGGGAGAGTGTGACTCATCGAAGGTTACACAGTGGGTTTCATCGCCAAGAGGAGATTTGAACCCTGGTCTCCAGACTCATAGCCCAATGCTCAAATCACTATTTTGTTGTTTGTTGTTAACTGCCTTTGTGTCAGTCTCAACCCATGGTGACCCTATGAATGAGATGTCTCCAGCTCCCCCCCTCCCCCCCCATCCTCTACTGCTCTTCCCAGCTCCTGCAAACTGATATTCATGGTCTCTTTAATAAAGTCCATTCATCTAGCATGTAGCCTTCCTCTCTTTCTACTTCCCTCCACCTTTCCTAACATTTTTGTCTTTTCCAATGATTCATGCCTTCTCATGATATGTCCAAAGTATGACAGTGCTTCTAGAGATATTTCTGGCTTGATCTGCTCTAAGACCTATTTGTTTGTCCTTTTGGTTGTCTATGGAATCCTCAGCACTCTTCTCCAGTGCCACATCTCAAATGAGTTGATTTTCTTCCTATCTTCTTCCTTAACTGTCCAGCTCTTACATCCATACATGGTAATAGGGAATACAATAGACCTCAGAATCAGCTACTAAGTGCACAGGTGCGAAAGAAAAGGCTGTCTCATAGACTAGATCTTTTAAGCCAAGGGCCAATTATACACCCAAATCCAGGTTGGGTCAATTTGATGGCTTGGAGATTGAGTGCCAAAAATTAAGGCAACAGGGATATTGCAAAGAGGTAGTAGAAATGATCATGTCATCACACAGAGAATCCACAACATCAATATATGCTAGAACCTGGAAAATATTTGGTAGATGGTATTTAGACAAGGATATATGATATGTGGATGTTGGAATTAAACACATGTTGCAATTCCTACAGGATGGTTTAAGAAAGGGTTTAAAACCTAACACATTAAAGAGACAGGTATCAGCATTCTCTACAGTTCTAGAATTTGATGGTATACCTCTATCAGGTCAATAAATGTGGTACTCAACAGGTTAACTAAGGGCCTCTGCAGAGGGGCAACACAGAGCCACCCTGGGAAGCGGCAGATTGGGGCTGCAGCAACCTCATGCCGTGGCCCCAATCCTCCCTTTTGCCAGCACAAAAAGAGCAGCAAAATGCCGCCCTAAGAGCTGGTGGCATGGCACTTCAGCACCCTCTCAGTGCAATGTGTCAGAAAGCTGCTTCGGGAGGGCATCCTGATGCCATGCACCATGCGTAACAGCGCACTGTGTCAGGACAGCATCGGGGTGGGATTGGGGTGGCCAGCATGCAGCTGCCCCATGCCAACTCTACCCCCAGGCCAGCCCTTTGTGCGTTTTGTGCTGAGTTGTATGTCTTTGCATGTCTTTGCATTTTAGGATCTTTTCTAGTTCTTTCATAGTTGCATTCCTCATTCTTAATCTTCTTCTGATTTCCTGGCTGCAGTCCCCATTCCAATTAATGTTTTATCCCAGATATGAGAACTCTTTTACTATTTCTATTTCCTCATTGTCTAGTTTGAGTGTGTGTAAGTTCTCTGTGGTCATTATTTTTGTTTTCTTTATATTCAACAGTAAGCCTGCATTTGCACTTTGTTCTTCGATCTTCCTTAGTAGTTGTTTCAGGTCTGTGAGGTTTTCGGCTAGTATGATGGTGTCTTCAGCATATTACAGATTCTTGATACTTCTTCCTCCTTTTTTCTCTCCTCCCTCTTCCATGTTCAAGCCTGCTTTCCTTATATTATGTTCTGCATATAATTTGAATAGATAGAGTGATAGGATGTCATATTGAGGAGGGAACAAGCTTGTTTTCTACTGCTCCAGAGACTAGGACCCGGAACAATGGGTGCAAGCTCCAGGAAAAGAGATTCCGCCTCAATATTAGGAGGAACTTCCTGACAGTAAGGGCTGTTCGACAGTGGAACACACTCCCTTGGAGTGTGGTGGAGTCTCCTTCCTTGGAGGTCTTTAAACAGAGGCTGGATGGCCATCTGTCAGGGATGCTTTGATTTTGAGTTCTTGCATCATGGGGTTGGACTGGATGGCCCTTGTGGTCTCTTCCAACTCTATGATTCCATGATTCTATGATTTGATTCTATGAAACCACTATGCTGTACCCTAAAGGTGAAAGAGGCCCTCTATCCTTGGAAAATAAGCAGAGTCAGCTCTGGCTAGTACTTGGATGGGAGACTGCCAATGAATACCAGGTGCTGTAGGTTATATTTCAGAGCAAGGAACTTGCAAAACCATTTCTGAGTATTCCTTGCCTAAGAAAACCCTGTGAAATTAATAGGTTGCCATAAGCTGACAGGTGATTGAAGGTGCATACACACACAAATGCCATAGTTGGGAATAGCAACTGAATTTAAGCCTTTGTACTCTGTTCAAATGATGAAAATGTAATTTAAAAACCTGCATATGCTGTGTCCAAAAAACTTTGTTTATTTGTTGTTTTAAAGGAGCTTTGTTTGTCACAATCACAGGTAAAGGATAACCTTATACACTTAAATCTTAAATTTTCACCTGTTTTAATTTAAATTGCTGCTCCCCCGAATTTTTTTTTTTAAAAATTACTTTCCTAAGTATAAATTTTCTTAGTCTGATATTTTTCCTTACAAAGGTAATGAAAAATTTCTGGTATGAAGGAACATCTACCTTGGTTTTATAGGAATTTCCATGTCATCTGATGAATTTGTAAAGATGCATCAAATGATAGTTAACTTGATCTTAGTACCTTTTTGTTTGATCATTGTAACTGTATATTCCAATATAAGGCTGCATCCACATAGCAGAAATAATCTCTTTTGGCATGGCTCAATACTATGGAATTCTGGGAGTTGTAGTTTGTTGTGCTCTGGGGCCACAACAAACTATAGTTCCCAGAATTTCCTGGCATAGAGCCATGTACTTCTGCTTTTCAAAAATATTTTATGCTCTTCATTATCAAAAGCACTTGTTATTATCCAGTCCTTCCATAAAATATGATACCCTAAGATCTAGAAATTTTTCATAAAGCCAGTTGTCAGAAACCTGACTGCTATTTCCTGTCTTAGGCCCTTTTGAGGAACCGGCTATTGATTATATATTAATTATTGAGGAACTGGCTGTTGATTATCACTATTTGATTACTTTAGAAAGTGTTATCATGTCTGAATCTTTCCTATGTATTTTTTAAAATATATAAGTGATACAAACTGTTATGTGCTAGATTTTAGTGATCAACACTGTTTATCTTGTAATGAATTTGAAATCCATTTATAATGTTAGATTATTGGAATGATTTGTTGTTTATTTGGATTAATTTATTGTGTTTTGAAATGATTTGGTACAAGACCATCAGTATAATTATGTTTTGATAGGTTTGATAAGTTATTGTTATGGGATTGCATGGTTTGTGTTGTAATCTCTTTGTAGAGTTCTATGCAGAAAAGCAGAATTATCATAATCGTAATCCAGCAATACAGATAGTAATAATACACCATGTATTAATGGATATCTTTCAGATTTCATTTGCATCTGAATACCCGACTTCCAGATTGGGGAAACACAGCAGTGTCCTATGGTATGGTGTGCTCATTTAGAAAGTTGTCACTTCCAATCTATTTTCTTTAAAGTCAAACACTTAGAAGGAATTCCTAGATAAGGTAGGTGTGGACCAAAATAGCAGTTGACAGCCCTACAATTCATTCATTTCCTAACATAGCTGGCTGTGTACTGTATTTTAGCCTAAACAATAAGGTCATTGTTCGGACAAGAAAACATGCTCAGTTTATTTAAAGGTCAGAAAGATTTTCCAGGCTATAGGGGTTTGCTGTACTTTACCTGGCTTTGCTTTCTATTGTTACAGCAGGTAAAATTATTAAAAACTTAAAAAGCTACTCATGCAATGTAAATATCTTCAGAATCCTACATCGCTACCACAAACTAGGAGTGAATTGCCAGTATGTGCATCTTTTTTAAAAAAAAAATAACATTGCTGGTAGATTACTTCTGACTGTAAGCAGGATGTTGACTTGGTTTGTATATTTTCCCCACTAAGGACATGTCTAAAAATACTTCAGAATAACATCTTTTGCACTTCTTTACTGTCCAACAAATTCATATTCAACCCCTTTCTATGCATTATAGCAAAGGGAGGCCTCATTCCCCCTACATAATAAACTGGTTTGCAAACTGATCTGAGCTGGTTTAAATTGCCCTTGTTCTCACTTGTGCCGAATTTTTGGCATGGATTGTCAAAGCCCCCCCCCCCCCCCGTGCTAAACCCATTTAAACCAGGTCTTCCAGATCTGTGGAATTTCCTGTGTCTTTTGCAATGAATCGATTCAGTGCAAGCGTGAAGGCGCTGTCTATTTGATTCCATTCCTGTAGCGTGGTCACCCCTGTGAAGTGACTCCTTGTTGAATCAATCCATTGCTGAATGTGAACATGAAGCAAATTAAATTGAAACAGGTAGGTTTGATTATGGCTTGAATAGTGTGAACATCTATTTGGTGCTACAACCCTTCATCACTTTGACTCAAAAAATAATTTATTTGGAATTGGGAATGAGGCCAGAATGCTTGGTTTCAGTTCTAGGGGAGAAGTGTCTTTCATTCATCACTGCAAAGAAAACAAATTGGCTTTTGATTTCACCACCGCTCTTCTCATGGCTGCTCTGAATTGAATGGAAGCTCTGCTCATGCTGAACCTCTGAAGGGGAGGTTCACCGCAACTGTGGAAGGAATGGTAGCAATAGCAAGTACATTTCTATACCGCTTATCAGTACACTTAAGCACTCCTTAAGTGGTTTACAATGTGCAAGCTAATTGCCCCCAACAAGCTGGGTACTCATTTTAGCGACCTCAGAAGGATGCAAGCCTGAGTTGAACTTGAGTCCTTGGCTGGTATTGAACTCGCAACCTTGAAGTTTGTGAGTGAGTGGCTGCAGTACAGGTATTTGACCACTGTGCCATCAGGGATGGTAGTCAAGAGTGGGGACCATTTTGACAAAATTCACTCATACAAAAATAAAAGCTTTGAGTTTTGGACCCAAACATGGAGGAGGGAGAGAGAGTTGTAGGGGGGAAAGCCAACCTGGGTTTTTGCATATAAGTATTACATTTTATCATGGCAAAATGCTACACTTTTCTTCTTGCAAAAATGTTGCAAGTATCTCTCTCAAAATGTTACCCAAGGGAGCAAAAAATATGAAATTATTTCTTGCAAGGAAGGAAGGAAAGAAGAAGCACTGATATGTTACTAGTATCAGTTGTGCTCTTCTTTCATCCTTTCCCTTTTCCATGCCACCCATGTGATTTGTTTCTAATTATACAGAAAATATCATCTAACTGCAAGTTATGGGCAGGAATTAGACATTCTCTATGGCATATTCAATCCCCATGTGTCTTGGAGGCATGATCTGGTAGTGAGAGAGTTTTGGATCTTGTAGATCCATGTTTTCTTCCTCTTGATTCAATGCCACCACCCCCACATTTTTTCTTGTCTCAACCTCAGAAGGAATCCATCACAAAAACCTTAGTATATCTTGGAAGGGTTGCATATTTATTTGGTTTTAAATACTTATACCCCACCTTTTCCCCTGCATTTGCTAGCAAGGCAGCTCACAAAATGATTTTTCAAAAAATTGATACAAGTTTTAAATCATAGCTGTTAAACTGGTGTCAAACTGCATTATTTCTATAGTGAAGATGCACCTCAAGTCTATATTGGAAAGGGGTTGTTCCACATCCTGAGAACAGCCACTGAGAAAGCCTTCTCATGTATCTTCACCAAATATGCTGTGAAGATGGTGGGATGAAGAATTGGGCATTCCCTGGAGATCTTAAACTCAGGAATCCTTTTATGGGAGAGGCAGTTCTTCATCCACCATGAGGCATGGAGCTTTATGAGTCATAACACCTGGATCAGTTCTTGTCCAAAGTCAAAGCATTTTTAGTAACCACAGAGGTGAATTTCTAATTTTCCCCTTGTCTCTCTGGAAGCATTTCTGGAACCACAGGAGTCAACCTTAGACAAATAGAATAAGTGTGTGTGTGTGTGTCTGTGTGTATACCCCTTCCATATGTAATTTATGTAAATAAAAGCTAGTACTGTATAAACATCTGATTTTATAAGACAAAACTAAGATAGTATAATCCAAAATAAAAGCCACTGGAGAAAAAATAGGGTGCTAAACCAAGACCATGTAAGGCATGGAGCAGCCCATTTGGGAAACTGGTTTCCATTGGAAATCCTTTGGAGCATAATGATGACACACTGCCTGAGGATTCCTATCCCTCCATTGTATAAACCATTGTTCATTTTGGAAAATAACTCCACTAGTACATGGCATGCAAATGTATTTATGAAAACCATGCCGAAACAATTTGTATAATTAGATTCCAGCTTGAATTCACTGGGAAATTTTGCCATCAAATTTGATAGACTTTAATACTTGTGGCTTCCCCACCCCCATATTAATTGGCTGAGAAATGCCTGCAATGGCAACAAATTAAACACCAGACAATTAATTTTCATTGATTATTAACAGCTGTTGAAATGTGTTTTGGTTAAAAAAAAGTCACTTCTTTTGAGATAGAACTGGTAGCATCAAGAACAGAAAGGACACAAGGTCTTCATTATGATGTCCAGAGACAAATTTATGCCCCTTCATGTTAGTCACTTTGTATTTATTTGGATCAAGGATTCCTTTTAAATTACTCCACCATGTAGAATTCATGGTCTCACTTCACGACTATTATCACTCATTCTTTTCTTCACAAGCTCAATTATACTGTTTCTTCCATACCTCCTGCATTGTGTCTCTCTGTGTTGTACCAGTCATACCTATCTTATGTTGCCTGACCAACTGGAGAAGAGCTAGGTTGAGTTAAGCTAGTGCCCTGCCTTCCAAATTGGGTTTGCACTGCTGAACACCATCCCTTCTCCACTTAGCTTCTGTTCATAATTAACCAGTTTAAAAAAAAAAAAAAACACTCACCAGGGTGGCTCCCCAGAATCCAACCCTTGGGTTACTTACTACCCATCTTAGCCTTTTTACCACAAGATCCTTATTTGGATCCTAATCAAGGCTTCATGGTAGCCCCAGTCCATTGGTTTGAAAAGTTGGATGTGTTCGTGTGTGTTGCAGGTAACTGTGATATCTGGCTGTAGAGATCCCAAACCACACATTCAGTCCAGGCAAGAGGTACCAAAAGAGAAAAGGGGTTCATTGACACCAGTAGGGTAACTTTGTATCTAGACTGTTTTCAGACATTACCAAGAAACATTGTTTACATAGTAGCATTACTTTTCCTTAACATTATAATCCAAATTGCTGCATAACACAAACTTTCATCTCCCCAACTTCCCTCAATCACTCTCTATCTCTATCTCTCCAGCTTGAGAGCTGAAAGGCATTGTTGACAGATGATGGCCTATACATATCACATTAAAGCAAGTGAAAATACATCTAATGTTGTGGTCTTGTGATGACATTTTCTGAGTATGGGCAGAGTTGGTATCTGGGTTTGTGGAAGATCATGTACTCATCTTCCCATCAATGTTGTGTGTCCTCATATAGATAAATTACTGTTTGAGATTGGGAGACTGTCTGACTGCCACCAAAAGGCATTGAGAAGGCCACAGTATTGTCCAGAATAGATTGCAGTTCACTGATGATACATCTGAATGGTCTTGGTTGGAAGCTGTATGTGACTCCTACTGGAGTTCAGTCATTTCATGTCTTTGGTCTGTTTTATAAAAGATTATAGCTGGGTACAAGTTAGCATGGTGTAGTGGTTTGAGTATTGGACTATGACTCTGGAGACCAGGGTTTGAATCCCCACTCAGCCTAGAAACCCACTTTATGAACTTGTGCAAGTCAAATACTCTCAGCCCTCAGAAAAAAAACTGTGATAGGTTCACCTTAGGCCACCATAAGTCAGAAATAACATGAAGGCACACAACAACAACAAAAGTCTTGCTTGTGTTTTGTTTTGTTTTGTTTACTTTTTATGGTGGGTATGGTAGCTTAAGGAATACATGCTGTGATTCCAGGTGTTTAACATCCCTGTCTTGGGGTCTGAGCCAATGCAATTGTATTAGAGGGCTTATCTGTAAACTAGGGATTTGTTAGTGTGTTCAGGTGAAAACTGGAAGCATGTAAGCATGTGTGGAGTCGATGGATTTGTAGTATAGTGTGGTACTTAGATGTCTTTCATTTAGCTATATGATGGTATCTAGAAAGTGAACTTGGCCTGTGGATACTTCCAGGCTGAGATTGATGGAAGGGTAGAAGTCACTGAAGTTTTGGATGTGATGGCGTCAAGGGAGGACACAGGAAAGCAGTGCTAGCGCCTGCAAACTCCGCTGGGATGGTTCTTGAAGGAACGGGGATGAAATCAACCTGTCCTTTGCCTATCTGATAAGAGAGGCAAAATGGAGGGATTCATTGGGGTAGTCTTCCAGGGTCCACAGTAACAAGATGTGTCCCCCCCCCCCAAGTCGCAGCCATGATGGGAAGACACCGAAGAATCCAGCCCTCCCATCCACTGCAATCATCGTTTGGATGGGTATACTGATGCCCATACCTTATGAGTTTTTTCTTTTTTTACCCTAGAAACATCAGAATGATGGAACTTTAAGTTTTATATCTACCCTTGGGAAATGTCCCTAAACGTTGGAGTGATTTCTTTATGCTGAGCATTGAGTCTCCTTGGGATAGAAGGTACAGAAAGAGAGGAAGGAGAGTAAAGAGTAAAGGAGAAGAGAAAGTAAGGTGGTGAAGTGAGCATTTTCTTTATTTGGAAGAGAGCTATAAAGTAACTGAAGGAAGGAGCGTCGTGCACACCGGTTTTTGTGATTCTGGTGATTAGACGGAGAGGAGTAGGAAAGCGGAGGAACGGTGAGATATAAAGAAAGAAGGTGGAGGCTGTGGAGAGGGACTGGAAGCATTTAGAAAGAGAGGCTATGAGAGATAAAGAAAGCAAGCGGAGGCAACAGTAGCGACACTTTCAAAACTGTGCTTGGCTAAAGGCTGTATTGATGAGAGACCTTAATTAGTGGCAGCTGCTTAGCTGGGAGATCTTAAAAGGGAAGGAAACAGAAGGTGAAAACCAGTGGAAGCAGCTGTATTGATTATAAGACATTCACCTTTTTTTGCATAATTGTGGTTCTTAAAGAGGAGAAATATATACTATTTATGTTTTTTGTCACTGTGTACTGAAAAGGAGAGCAAGAACGAAAGGAAGGAAGGAAGAATAAGTGAAAATTGTGAGGGTGGATTTAAATTTGTAGCAGGCTTGCCCCTAACTACTGGAAGCTGTCAACGGAATGACAGTGGAAAAGAGAGAGAGAAAGAGAAAATTCAAGCGGTAACAACAAAAAGTGACTGTAATTTGCTGTTTGTTTGCCTTCAATCATCGATAGAGGTCAAGGAAGTGGAACTGAATGGAAAGAGAGATGGGGGGGGAAGAACACAGAACAACAGTGACAGTAACAGTGATCTTAAAAATACAAGAGGAACCAAAATGGACAATGGGGAAAGAGCAAAACATGAGAATAAAAGGACACTTGGAACTATTTGAGCTATCTGAAGTTGTGTAATTTAAATTTGTATCCAGTGTGTATGTGGAGGTGTGAAAAGCTGGTTGAAAGCAGATAGAAAGAAATAATTAATGGAGACAAGAGAAGTACAGAAGACAAAGGAAAGAGTAAGATACTACTGTATTTAATAAGTAAGGTTATGAGCTATATGAAAAAATAAGGTGTGATTTTTCTGAAAGTTTGTGGGTAATATAATCAAACATAATTATGGAAAAATAAAGTATAAGCAAAATATTGGTTATAAGTGGAAAAGTTAATTTAAGAGAATAATAAGTTATAGTACAATTAATCTAACATTTTAATATGGGAGCCAGATATACATTATTAGAATAGAGTAGGATAACTCCATAAATGTAATGTACTTATTAGTACTTCTTGTTATACTGAGTTGGTATGGTGTTATTGTGGAAAGTGAAAACAGAATGTATTAAAATCTACTTGAGATAGATTAAGACTTTAATATATGGTTCTAAAATAGATCTTGTTATAAAGAAATTATATTAAAGTAATAATTTGGGGAGGGAATAATTCATATTGTATCAAAAAATCATTGATTGATTTTTTTCATTTGGAAAAGCATAATTAACTGTTGATGAATCTAACTTAAATTCTCTGAACCCATTTAAGCTCAAAAAAAATTAGAAAAGATGGCTACATCATCATCAAAAAAAATTTTTTGATTCAGACACAAATACTGATTCAGAGAAGGGGATCAACGGAAGAGACAATTAAAACTACAGATCCCATAATATTACTTCTTGATGAAGTGCATCGTATAAGACAGGAAATAAAAGATAATAGGCAAGAGGTCAAGGATGATATGAAGGAATCTATGCAAGAAGTAAGAGAGGAGATAAAAGAAGCTAGAAATGAGATAAGGAAAGACTTTTAAAAAATTGAATACTTTTTATAAGAAGATGAAGAAAATGTCCACAGAGATTAACAAAACTCAAAATGAAGTAGATACGATAAAAGAAAGAACGGAAGCTCTGGAGGACTTATTAAAAGATAATGTAAGAAAGCAAGAACAACAGCAATCAATGATTTGGGTGAACGAGCTTAGATATCGTGAGAGATGTGTTAAGATAAGAGGACTGGCTGAAAAAATAAATGAAGATCTAACATTGAGAATAATACCATATCTAGCAGAACTTATTGGAATGGACAAAGAATCACTCGAGAAAGAAGTTGATAAAATCTTTAGAATTAATTCATTACAGATGAGAGACAAGAAAATACCACGTGATATAATATGTTGGGCACGAACAAGAATTAGAGACCTTGTAATTCAAAAAAGCTATGATATCAAAATGTCAATTGAAGACAATGAAATTAAAATTTTCAAAGATATACCGCCTCAAGTGATGATTGGCAGACAAAAGTACAGGGTATTGACACAACTATTAAAAAATATGGATATTAACTATAAGTGGAACACGATAGAAGGACTCTCATTCACTTATAGACAGAAAAGAATAAGAATTGAGAATGAAATAAAAGCTAAAGAAATGGAATATAAACTTAAAGAAGATCTTAGAAAGAAGGAAGAAGAAGAGGAAAAAGGAAATCAACAACAAGAGAGTGGAGATCAAAAAATATAAAGGAAAAAAATGAAGAGGGGAAGAACAAAGGAGAAGGAAAAGGTGGTGGAATGAATACAGAAGGAGAAGTAATAGATAAAGATTCAGAGGGAAAGGATTCTAAATCGGAATCGGAAGTAAATAGTAAAGGAGAATCAGAAGAGGAAGAAGGACAAGAAACATAAAGCAGGAAAAAAAGGATTATCTGAAAGAAGATAAGAAGAATATAAGAGGGAGAGATTTAATAGACAAATAAACAAAGAAATAAAGACATAAAAATAAGAAAAAATAAATAAATAAAGGGGTGGAAGGGGTGGCAATATCAAAAAATAAAATAAAATTTGTGGAATTACTTGGAAAACAGCTTGGAAAACAAATATGGTGAAAATAGTATCTTGGAACGTGAAAGGTATAAACTCAAAATATAAGAGAAATATTGTCTTTCATCAATTGGGAAAACTTTAGAGTGACATCATATGTATACAAGAAACCAAAATCAAGGAAAAAAGAAATAAAATATATTAGGAATCCCAAATTAGGAAATGCGTATATTTCGGTGGCAGATAGAAAGAAAAAAGGAATTGCAATATATGTTAATAGAAGATATCAATCTAAAGAAATCTTCTGTGATATCAATGGAACATATGTAGGAACAGAAGTCAAATTGGAAAATATAGTAGTGCTGGTAGTGGGTATATATGCACCATCAGAAAACAGAGATGCATAGTTTACTAAGATTCATGAAGTACTGAAAAGCCAAAATTATGATAATATAATCCTATTAGGGGATTCTAATGCAGTAATAGAACCCAAAATTGACAGGCTATCAAATGAAGGAAGGAAAATATGAATAAACCAGGGAAAACTACCAAAATCCTTTTTCGAAATGCAAGAAGATATGGGACTAGAGGATGTATGGAGACACAAGTATAAAGAATCTAAAGCAGGGGTAGGCAACCTTTAACCTTTAAGGGCCGAGGGACTTCAGCTCCCAGAATCCCAGGAGCTATTAGCCAACATGGGACTATTGGCCAACATGGCTGAGGCTTCTGGGAGCTGAAGTCCCTCGGCCCTTAAAGGGGAAAGGTTGCCTACCCCTGATCTAAAGGATTTACCTTTTTCTCTGAATCACATGACTCTTTCTCAAGAATTGATCTATTTCTGGTTACAAAAGCTACTATATCCATGAGAAGATCTATGGATATACTAACAAAATATACATCCAATCATAATCCTATAAGGATAGAAATGGTAGAAAGAAAGAAAAAGAATACACATAGAGATTAAATGAAGATTTACTTAAAAAAAGAGTTTTGGTGGAATGTCTTGAATGGGCCCACCCCGTGAGTCCAAATTATAAAGTTATTGTCAGTGTACCTCAACATTAGGAGGAACTTCCTGACAGTAAGGGCGGTTCGAGAATGGAACACACTCCCTCGGAGAGTAGTGGAGTCTCCTTCCTTGGAGATCTTTAAGCAGAGGCTGGATGGTCATCTGTCAGGGATGCTTTGATTGGGAGATCCTGCATGGCAGGGGGTTGGACTGGATGGCCCTTGTGGTCTCTTCCAACTCTATGATTCTATGATTCTACTTCAGGTAGAGTAGATGTTTCAGGATGCATGAGTTAAGGAAGTTTTGTTCCAGATCAGTTATGAAAATATGGGCATATTGTGGCTTTATATGTGTGCCCGTGACAGTATTGTTAAACTGAAGATATATGTTCTTATCAAAAGTGAATTAGTTATCTGTGAGAACAAAGCGCAGTCCTTGGTGGCTAGGTCTGCTTAAAATCCCATCTGGAATGATATTCCTGATGGCTTATAGTCCATCTTTATGTGGGATGTTGGTATATAGAGATTCTACATCCATAGTGACTAAGGTGGTGTTTATTGAGAGGCTGTGGATAGGCCATAATTTCTCTAGGAAGCCCATCCACAATCTCTCACAATCCATTTCTTATCATAACTCTTTCCTGGTTCCCAGCCAGCATCATACTACATTACAAGTTCTCCCTTCACTATTCATCTCATTCTTTACTCATTTTGGCCTTAGGCAATATCTTTCCTTCCACTTTATCCCCAATTGACCATCCTGAAAGCTGAACTTGCCACCTCATCACCATACCGATATTTTATTTTCTCGTCTGGGGGGGGGGGGGATGAGGCATCTCCCAGCCAGCATTATGAGGAGACACTCCTTCTCTTCCTCTATCCCTCCACAACCTTTGCTCCAGGCTGGCTTCCAGTGACTTCTCAGGAGAAAAGCAGTATCTCCTCCCCCCTCAGACTGTGGAGAACAAGCCTAGGCCCAGCAATGGGGGGACCCCCCACCACCACCTCAGCTGCTGGCTCCTGATCCAAACTCATGGAGATGCACATCTATGCCATTCCATAGTGTGAATAACAAACCCAGAAAGTGTGAGTGAGGTTAATCACATCTTTCTGCTACAAAAAATGATGTGTGAATAACCCCTCAGTCATTACAGCAGAAACATAATTCTATCTGTTGATCTCAAAGGTGCTACAATATCCCTTTGCATATCAATCCAGACTAACATGGTTATGTCTTTGAAGTTACAGACTTGCAAGAGATCATGTGATGATGTGACTTAGCTATTCAGATTTGATTATTTGCCTACACTAAATATTTAGAGCATCGTACAAGTTATGTGGGTGCTCCAAGGCAATCTGGAATGACAACTAATCTGAGGGCCTTTACAGACTGCCAGAAATAATGCAGCTTGAGGCCACTTTAACTGTCCTGTCTCAGTACTAAGGAATCATGGGAACTGTAGTTTATTGTGGCACCAGAGCTCTCTAACAGAGAAGGCTCAATGTTTCAGAAAAAAATACACGATTCCCTAGTACTGAGCCAGGACAGTTAAAGTGGCCTCAAACTGCATTATTTCTGGCAGTCTGTACAGGCCCTAATATTACCAATCAAAGATTATTTCTAACCCTTGTATAACACCCTGAATAATCACAAATGGGGACTTCTTTACATTCTGTTTGTTTGTTTTTTAAATGAATCAGAGGCCTATCATCAGTTAAAACACATTTAAAAACTCCATGGGTTCCATCCTTGATATGCTTCTTGGTTTTTAAAATTTATTTCAAGTTATATTCCTTTCTGTCATGCTATGTTTTTCTATTTCTCTTTGACACTTACACTCTTAAAGACAGCAATTCTAACTAATGCAACATGAACTTTTTTTAAAATAGTGTTATTAATATTAGGCAAATGCATCTGACGGAGTACCCAGCCAGGAGAGCCTGTGTCCACGTTATGGTGCTATCCTCTCCCAGCCAGGTCTCTGTGAAGCAAGCCAAGACGGCATCCTCATCTAGGAGGAGATTGTGGATAATGTGAGTCTTATTCTTAACCGGCCTGGCGTTGCACAGGAGCAAGGTAAGGTTCTGTGGAACGACTGGTAAGCTCTCCAACCCAGTTCAAGAAACAGAGTGAGCTAAAGGCAGGATAGTTTTTAAACAACAATCTCACCTTCCTTTGTAACATCGCCTCACTCTGTTCCCACTATACCTCCCTTTCGCCCGCACAACTTCAATTCCCACTCCCAGATCATTCCTGCCCAAAGTGGAACTAGACTGTTATTATAACTTATGATCTCTCTGCCCTTATTCCCAACAATACGGGGAAAGAGCCCGATGACAATGCTCATGGAGATCTGTTTGTTCCAAACTAAATAAAACAGTCAAATTGGATCGAGCTAAATGTTTCTGTCTAATCTCTGCCCTCTTCATAGGACCCACACAATGTTAAAGATATTATAAGATCTGGGTGGGCTAAATAGAGCCCCGCTAGAGATGTAGACTCTGTAGACTTGCCGCTAATGCCGCTCTTAAAGTCACTCTGCTGCCATGGAGATGGTAAAACAGGTGATTTTTAGAGGGGCTGCCTGGGCCTCTCCAGCTTCCAGGTGTTCCGTGGGAGGAGGGGGCAGGCCAATGCACACACCACCGAGACCAACTCACTCCGACGCTGCTCGAGATGGTGTTTTGCCTGGCAGGGGGGATATGTAGCCTCTCTTCACCTCCCAGGTGTTCCGCAGGAGGAGGGAGACAGCCAAGGTACACACCACCGAGACCAACTCACTTGGATGCCACTGGAGTCAGTTTTCGGGCTGGCAGGGGGAATATGCAGCCTCCCGTCAGTTCCCAGGTGTTCCACGGGAGGAGGGGGTGGGCCAAGGCACACACCACTGAGACCAACTCATTCCGATGGCATGGGAGCCAGTGTTCAGGCTGGTGGGGGAAATATGTAGCCTCTCTTCAGCTCCCAGGTGTTCTGCAGGAAGAGGGGGCGAGCTAACACACACACCACCAAGACCAACTCACTCTGATGCCGCTGGAGCCAGTGTTCAGGCTGGCGGGGGGGGGGGAATATGTAGCATCTCTTCAGCTCCCAGGTGTTCCATGGGAGGAGGGGGTGGGCCAAGGCACACACCACCGAGATCAACTCACTCCAACGCCACTGGAGCCGGTGTTCGGGCTGGCGGGGAGAATATGTAGCCTCTCTTCAGCTCCCAGGTGTTCTGCGGGAGGAGGGAGCGGACCAAGGCACACACCACCGAGACCAACTCACTCCGACACCACAATTTATAAAACACTAAACTGCATTTTCCCCATTGATTTTATCATTGACCTGCAAGTATTACGTACAGGCTGCATGTGGTAGCATGATTTCACCATGA
Organism: Phrynosoma blainvillii; assembly: GCA_026167975.1. Taxonomy (NCBI): domain Eukaryota; kingdom Metazoa; phylum Chordata; class Lepidosauria; order Squamata; family Phrynosomatidae; genus Phrynosoma; species Phrynosoma blainvillii. The sequence continues at coordinate 199,441,960 of JANUYF010000001.1, read as the reverse complement.
TTATTAGGCACTGTAAACTGAAGAAGATTTCATACATAGGCGGTCCATCTCTTATTCTGGATGCAAAGAATAGGTGAAGCAATTAGCTGGCCACTGAGAAACACAAAGCTGGACTAGATAGGTCAGGGATGGGGAACTTTTAGTTTTCCAAAAGTTGTTGGATTTCATCTCCCATAAACCCCTGTCAATATGGGCAGTGGTCAAAGATTATAGTTATACATAATCCAACAATATCTGAAAAACTAGGCATTCCTCAACACTGAATAAAATCTGGTCCATCAAGTTTCTTTGCTTATGCTCTTAGGTTCATATATGCTAGGGGAGGGATATTGTTCTCTATCTACCTCCCTGCATTCAGGCCCATATCACCTACTGACTTACCCTTTGATATTTTTGGCTAGGATTCACTAAGGCAGTTATGAATGTATAACCTAGAATTACACTTCTGTGACTGGTCTGTATTCATGATGCATACATAGTCAATAGGAAGTACATAGCAACCATGAAAGTTCCTCAGACTTCACTTATTCGACCTCGGCTGCTGCAAAAAACAGGGGCCTGTTTCCCTTTTTATCAGGAAGTTGCTAACTAATGTTTCCAACCCCCCCCCCCCCCAAGCAATCTGTGATTCAAGGGGGAATTGTGACAGAGGCCCTGCTTCTGGTTGGTGCACAAGAGATCACTCACAGGAAGGAGTAACACTGGCCAACTGCTTCCTAGTGTCCAGGAAAGCCCCTTTTCCTGGAATCCTTGATAGCAGCTTTTTGGTGAGGGTTGAAGAGAAACAAAAGTGTTTTGCTAATGCAAAGTAAGAAAGTAAATGTCCATATTACCAATCCAAAGGTCCAGCCAGAGAATGGTTGAGCTGTCTGAAGGTCTAGGATTCCAGAGAGGCAGAGTGACAAGGCAGTCCAAAGGTCAAGGATTCCAGATGTTCAAGATAAGTCAGCAGTCCGAGAGTCAAGGTTTCAGGCCAAGAAACAAGGAGAGACAGAGGCTTTCACTAGGAAGCTCAGATAATCTCTAGCACCAAGGTAGACCTTCTGCACCTGCTTAAATTACCAAGCTGCAGGTGCCCAGCTGCAGCTGCTTGCCCTAGCGTTTTTCATAAAGTCTCCTTGAATGCCTAAGCCCCTCCCTTTCTGCTCAATGCTGGCTGAAGGTAGGTATTGTCCCTTGATCCTTCTCCATGTCTGAAGGTTCTGCTGCCAGGAGGCTTGGATGTGGAGCCTCCTGGTAGACCACTGGCTCTGCTGGAGCTGACAAAGCAGAGTTGGGGGTAGGCTGAGGCTCCACAACTGCAGGCTCAAGTACAAGAGGAGGTTCTGGCTCATCCTCTGAATCCTCGTTTAGGCAGGGCATGACACCTAGTTGACAGGGGGAAAGATCCCTGTTACTTGCAGTGGCTGCTGCTCAGTAAGTGAGGATGCAGGAAGGTCAGGCTGGAAGATGCTAATTAAATATATAAGTAAGGTGGTTACATAGTTACATAGGTGATACAGAATCACAGCCTTTGTGTTAAGGCTGTCCATTTATGCTGTGACAAAGAAAAGAGTAAAAGATACAAATCTACAATGAATGTGCAAAAATTAAAGGCCAGAATTCTTTCGGTGACATATCAGCATACTTTGGATTATGATGATGATAATGGCTTCAATCATCACCCCAATTCTTCTCTAAACAAGTACTCAAGGATTACCCTGGGTACACCGGAGCACACTATGGGTTTCCAGATGAGCGCCATTCTTGCAGCTACTGATCAAGCTTGCAGCTGCAACTGAATGCTTTCCAGCTGTCTTCAAGCACTTGTAAAAGGAGCATTGTTACACTGGGATTTCAGGCTGCTGCTTCTTCAGTCAGAGCACAAGAGCAGCTAGAATACATCCAGGTGTAGCCCCACACCCAATTAGCACCCAGACAGTGGGGACACTCCTGAAAGCCTCCTGGCTCCTCTTGTGTATTGCGGATGAAATTGAGAGAAAGGAACTGTCCCCATCTCTCCTGTGATGAATGTGAAAGTATGCTGGTAGACAGGTACCCAGTGTATTTACTGGATGTAGGCCAATCTGTACACATGCAAATTTAGAAATTTTAAATCAATATGCAGCACACCTCACCACTGAGGACAAAACTGTAATCAGGTAGCCTGAATTCCAACTCATTCTGGTTCCAAATGCTGATGGGTGACTTCAAGTATCTCCATTCTTTGCCCTCCATACTTTTCATTCTTTCTCTTTAAAGCAGACTTGCCTTAAGCAGATATTCAAATAGGAGACACTTCAAAAAGAGAACTGTCCTCTGTAGTCAGACACACCATGCTGGTGGAACACAAGTTGCTTCTAGCAAGCTCATAGGAGGAGGCAGAGGCAATGGGGGCTGCTCCATTTATCCACCTTCTCCCCCAAGTGCACAAATAGCTAAAGGGAAGGGAAAGACAAAAATGGAATAATACTATAATTTAATAGAAGGCTTCTATTGTTAGAGGAACAAGAGAAGTGCTGATTACGGTATGTTTTATTCTATTTTATTTTATCAGTGATTAAAACAACTGTAGACAAAACTTAAGGAAGTGAAGAATTCTAATTGCTTGGTATAGCAACATTGAAAATGACTTATGTAAATTTGTTATGGTGTGTAAAATAAATAAATAAAAATATTCAAAAAACAGATTGTCCACAATCAAAGGTACAACTGAATGTGCATCAGCATCACATGTGCAACTCTTCCTGCAACCTTGAATCAAAAGCAGACATTGTATATCAGCCAAAAATATCCCACCCCTTCCAAAGGGGAACTTATGCATACATAAGACATCAGCAAATTTCTAGCCTATGAGTGTAAACTTTCACACTTGAGATGCATATTATATAGGACTGACTGAAACAACACCTTCTGTTTTCAGTATTGTTTTTAATATTCCATTCTTTGAGTGTTTAAGTGGACAAAATGATGCAAACTCCACACAAGAAAAGGATGTTAGCAGACCGGAGAGAACTCCAAAGTTTGAAGAAATACAAAAAGGCCTTTAGACTGTCTGCAGAGGCAGAGAAGCCCCAAAGCATCCCAATATGGGTTATGTATACTCAGTATTCCCAAAAATCAACTGATTGGGGGGTTGGGGGTAAGAGATAGAATGAAATCTTGAACAGCAGCACTCTACACTGTTACACTGTGTCCGTCTGTAAATGTAGCTTTGGTAGTTTGGAAAATCTAGGGCAAGATAACTCCTCCTGCTTCTACAGTCGAGACATCCTATTTCATAGGAACACAAGATAACTCCTCCTGCTTCTACAGTCCAGACATCCTATTTCATAGGAACATAGGATAGGAAGCTGCCTTATACTAGATCCAGATAATCAATTTACCTAGCCCAGTATTGTCAGCCGTGATGAGCAGCAGCACTTCTCCAAAGTTTGAGGGAGGAATTCTTTTGTAGTCCTATTTGGACAACTCCATTTGTTCTCTGGTGGTCTCCCATCCAAGCAGTAATCAGTCCCAACCCTGGTTAGCCTCTGAAGTCAGCTGAGATTGGGTGTGTTCATAGTGGTGTGGTGATGACCAAATATATCAGATGGGATATAAGTAAATAAATGTAATCCAATAATTCTGCACCATGGGAAGAATGATGATCTGGGCCCACAATAGCCAAAGGTGTTCCTCAAGGCATGTTAAGAAGAAGTGGCTTGTTGTAAGGCAGGGGTAGACAACCTTTCCCCTTTAAGGACCGAGGGACTTCAGCTCCCAGAAGCCTCAGCCATGTTGGCCAATAGTCCCATGTTGGCCAATAGCTCCTGGGATTTTGGGAGCTGAAGTCCCTCGGCCCATAAAGGGGAAAGGTTGCCTACCTCTGTTGTAAAGCAAAGGTTCCTGTAATCACATGATACAGCAATTTACTCTAATCCCCCACAGGAAACATGCTAACCACATTCTTATATAAAAGAGCTTGATAGAGGCAAGGTGGAAACAAGTCCTTTGTTTACAGCATGCTTTAGAATGAAGCTCAACTTTGAATTCTTTTTACTGTGGGAAAATTTCCTGCTGTATTAATAGTTTTCTTTTTTATAGATCCCTTATGCTCAACAAATTGAATACTGCACTATTAATAGCGATTGCCATGGAAATGGAGGTACCTCTGGGATACAGTGCAAGTTGCACTTGGCGGCAGACAGAAGTACCACACAAATGTTTGTGCAAATGAAGCACAGTTTGCTTTGTCAATGATGCCTTGGCTCAATCTTTTCAAATATGATGGTTTCAAATATCATGTGACAGCCAACATGTTTAGATAGATGGAGGGATGGATAGAGGGATAGATAGCTGAATAGATGGACTGACAGACAGTTTACTTTTGATATCAACTAACTGTGATGCTCTTTTCATAATGCACAAGCATTTCTACCTCAGCAGGAAGATAGTCTGTTAATGACTTGTCCTACCATCTCAATATATCAAACTTATAAAGACAAGATGAGCTGAAGCTCACTCTGGATTCATTTTATGACCTTGAGCAAATCATCTATCTCAGCCTTGGTTTCTCAAGGTAGAGAAATCATACCAACACATCTGCTAATTGAAATAAAATTCTCTATTAAAAATAATATTATGTTTGGGCATATAATCATTACTCATAGGTCCCATCTGTGGGAACTTCTGGATGCATATTTTCAAGCAGCCAAGCAATAGAAGTTGCTGATTTAGAGATCTGTGAGCAAGCAACTCGCCCATTATAATACTTTTCATGAGATTTATCCTTACCCACTCTGAAGCAATGTGTGAATTTGTCCGTTGATGTAGCTATTTAGCATTGTCCATGTTAATTCCTGGCAAGCATGAGCTTCCTTGCCCACTGAAGTAAAGCTGCCAAATACTAAATCAATGTAAGTGTCATAATTAGTGCACAGATTATCAAATTTAAATTAGTCTATAATCTAGCAGCTGTGAATGATGGGAAAAGGTAATTGGGCAACCCTTGAGTATGAATGGTAAATGGATTTCATACGTCCCAGAAGCTTGTATACATTAATTCTTTTCATTGCCTCATCTCTCTTCTTCTCTCCCTCCTATAGCTATATTGTCTCTCTCTCTTTCCTCTTTTCTTTTTCTTGAACACTGTTGCCTTTTGTATATTTGTTTCCTTTTTTCTATTCATTTGTACTTATTTTTATTTATCCAAATATGAGTAAATACATGTTTAAAAGAATGTACATAATCTTAGGTATCAAAGTCTGATCACACAGTCCTGACTAATACAAAAGAATGAAGATTTAATAGAGTTTATTTTGCCATCAGAGATCACCTTAATCCACATTAGGAAAAATCATATCATCAATTTATTTCAAGAAACTCTTAAATTGCTCCCCAAATTGCATGGGGTTAAATGGACTCCCACACTTTTCTATTCTAGAATACACTAATCCCTCCACATTTGCAGCTTCGACTTTTGCAGATTTGATTATTCACGGATTTGATTAACATGTTATTGCTAGTAATATCTAGGTCCTCCAGAGCAACTCTATGGTCAACTTTAACCAAAAGTCACACTGAAGGGCCTAGAGATTCCTAGAGAGAATACTCCACTAGGCATTTGTAGCTCCTCCAAAGAAATTCTATGGTCAATGTCTGGCAGATGTTGACCACAGAGTTGCACTGGAGGACCTAGAGATTCCTAGAGACGTGCTCAAATAAAGCATAGTGTTTTTGTTATTTGAGGATTTTTAGTGTGATTTGTTATTTGAGGTTTTTCCACATTCATAGGGATGTTCTGCCCCTAGTCCCAATGAATGTGGAGGGATGCATGTATTATGAAGATGTTCTGTGAAAAAAAACAATTTTTACATGGCTCACTTTGGAATTTGGCAAGATTTGTTGATTATAGTAATATTAGGCATATGGTTTCACTATAAATTAACAAATTAACTAAAAGAACTTATTCAGGAATATGGCCAAAATAAAAGATATTATTCAAGAACAACCCAAAGTGCTGAATCAAATGTTTACCTTGGTAAAAAGTTCATTAGCTGAGATATAGTATGCAGAAACAAAAGCCCATAAAATGGCTCCTGATTTGGATAGTGGGTTTGAAAGGCAAATAAAGAAAACAAATAACATTATGGGGCTGAAAAGACTGGCAAAAAGAGCTGACATCCCAGGGGCTTGGGGGTAGGGCAACTACATGCTGCATGCCCCAAGCCATCATCACACTACCCACTCAATCAGATGGCAGGCAGCATTGAGATGTTCCTGCAGTGCAGTAATTACACACCACATACTTACTGCAGGAGCACAGAAGACATGCTTTGGTGGCAAAAGGGGTTGCCATGTGAACAGCAGGGTTTTGATCCACTTTTAGCAAACCCAGGGGTGAGCCTGTCTGCTCCAGTCCATTGATACAGTCTTCAGTGTTACAGGTCTCCTAAGGCTCTTGAGAGAAATTAACCTGTTGCATTTTCTTTACAAAACTGGCCACTCACATCCTTCCCAGAGATCTACCATATAGAAATGAAAAGAAATATTAAAAATACTTTTTTAAAAAAAGTGGTAAAACATGCTTCTTAAAAACCCTAACAAGGAGAAACCTGGACAGCAAAAAAATGTGAACTTTGTGCAGAATAAATCTTGAATTGTATTTAAACTGCATTTAAAAACTGCAGTTTTCAAAGACTTTCTCGCAGCGGGAAGAAAATGTCTAAAATTACTTGTTGCTTCCTTCAAGAAGTTGGATAGCTACCTGCTGAAGATACTAAATGGAGATGCAATATTGAGCAGGGAGGTGGACTCCATTGCCCCTTCCACTCTATGGTTCTATGAAAATGATGTCAACAAATCCCTACTGTCAAGCAGTTGTGACTAGTGAATCCCATGTCAGTGGGTCAATGCATCAGCTCTCTGTTTTAGCATGTACTTCAATGGATCTGATGAAAATGCAGAAACTGCCTAAAATAAATTCAGCAGTTTGAATAAAACTTTTTAAAGTTCAAACTAAAATGAAGAAAGGATTCACTGTTTCATGGACATAGAAGCCATCAGCTCAGCCTGTGCTACCAAGATACAAAGAAGCCCTGTGACTTGTTTGGATATAGGGATGGAATCTATTGAGTGTGCATTTCTGTGGAGAAACATCCATTTCACACTTGGCAATGGAACATAGTGCAGCTTGTCCCAGAAATCTGTACATTTGCAATAATACATTTCAGAGAGAGAGAGAAATCAAATAGAAAACCATGTGTCCATTTCAAAAAGGTGCATGACTAAAAATATGTACATTTGAAAAATAAGCAAAAACCTACTTTATTCAATGAAAAATCCACTTGCTTTATTCAATGAAAAATGTGTACCAAAGTACATACATTGGAAATACATACAAAAATACGAATGGAATACAACTGTGCAGATACAGATAAAAAAATCTCAAAACCTAGTATAGAACAGAGATCACACTAAAAATCTTTTGGGATAATGACAAGCACTAAGAACTTGACTGACAGTTTTCATATCACTAATTGAGTCCTTTCTTTTTTCAGAAATGATACATATGATTCACTGGTAGCTTGGGAAAGTGATAAAATTAAATATAACAGCAATCAGGTCCTGATATTTCAGGATTTGCAGTCTGGGATGCTGAGAAAGAGAGCAAATTTGAAGACAATTACAGAATCTCTGAAAAATACAGTTATCAAAAACCCCTGGGAACATATTATCTCTAACCTGGGGGGGTTGCAGACTGCCAGAAATAGTGCAAATTGAGTCCACTTTTAGGGTTAGGGTTAGTGCTAGGGAATCATGGGAACTGTTATTTTTCTGAGACATTGAGCCTTCTCTGTCAGACAACTCTGATGCCACAATAAAATACAGTTCCCATGATTCCCTAACTCTAACCCTAACCCTAAAAGTGGACTGAATTCACACTATTTCTGGCAGTCTGCAACCCCCCCTGGTTAAGTCCTATAATGGCAGTAAAAATGTCAGTATTCCCTAAATTAACCTTCTGTTTTCAAAGACTCACTGTCATATCAACACTGTACTATCAACAAGATTGAAGTTTCCTTCCCCTTCCTCCTCCCTCAGAAATGAGCTCTGGTGAGCTTCCCAGCACCCTGGAGCAGGCATTTTTGGTAGATACGGGGCTGCAAAGGGGATGAGAAATCACTTCTTCCTCCTCCTACTGACAGAAGCAGTTCCACCAGCAGGTGTACCCTGTTGTATTGTGAATGTCTGTATATGAATATTTGCATGTGTCATGAGATGATGTTGCTTATTTGAAAACATTGTAATTCTTGGTAATGTGGAAGGCAATAAGAAAAGAGGAGGACTGCACTACAGATAGGTTGTCTCATTCAAGGAAAACACAGCTTGCAAGACCTGAGCAGGGCGGCTGTTGATACCTGGGGCTCTTGAGGGTGTCTCATTCATAGAATCATCATAAGATTAAGTTGACTTGATGGCAAACAGCAGCAAAAACAAACACCTGAACATCTCTGCTCAACACACACAAACACGCCACAAAAACTAAACAAGGCAAGTTAACCACACCAAATTGAATAATGTGCTCCAATTCATTTCAGCTCAGACTGCTAATGTATATATTAGATGGTCCTGAGGCCATTACCAGGTAGCCAGATTTTGAATCATCACCAGGTAGCCAGATTTTCTTTTTTTTTATGAAGTCTTCCTTTGAGACATTGTATTTTTGTACTTAGCAATAAAATGGTGTGGGGGGGGGGATGGACGATGACCCTCCATCCCTGTAATTAAAACTTCAAATTTGGAAGATCTATTATAAAATATTAACTTCTTCCATATCTCCACTTATACCAACTGCAGTTGAGTCGGGAGGGGTTTCTTGTTGTGCTGGCCATATAAGGACACGGGAAGCCTGATTGGTCAAAGTGCACGGGAGAATGAGAACACCTGCGCGCTTTGACCAATTAGGTGTTTGGTTGTTACTCTAAAGTCTCGTGTTGCTCTTGGTCTCTCGAGATTTGGGACGAGAGTTTGTTCTTTATAGCTCTGCGCTGCCATGTGGAGGCAGCCATTTTTTGAGCTTGAACTGAGCGAGTAACATTGCTCTGCTCTCTGCTCTGGCTATTTGCTTGGCTTTGGCCTAGCACTTACTTGTGGCCTTGGCTACGTTTTCGCTTGGCTGATTTTATCTTGCTTTCACAAGTGGGAGTGTTCAGGTATCTTTCCCTGAGCAACCCGGTGGGCCGATACTGGATTCAGGCCCAGCGGCGCACTGGCGACCCCGGTCTGGTAAGGTTGGGACCCCATCGCTGGTTTGGGAGGGTTGCTACACTTCTCCCCAGCGGTGAGTGTGTTGGAAGATGCCTGTCTTCGGGTTAGGGCTCCACATAGGACCCTTGGTGGACACTTTCCCCCCTGGTTGTTTGCCAGCGACGCTTCCTGGCTGTTTGTGTCTCTTGTGAGACTTCGGAAAGGGTGGCCTTTCGGTCTGGTGGTAGTCATCCAAGGTTGGGTGATTTTGCTTGGGCCTGTGTTCCATTCACTGAAGGAGAGATACCACGCAGTAAGGCCCAATCTAAAAGGCATGCAGCTTCAGCTGTGCCCAGCTCTGGTCACTCTGCTTTGAAGAGGCCTTCTCAATCTACCAGCAGGGATGATGAGATTACTGCCCAGTGGGCACAACTGGGTAAAACAGTTCAGGCTTGTGTTGTGCTTTGCAATCAACTTGCCCAGAAGGGGCTACAGGCTACAGCCACCAGCCCTATTGCCGGTGCTTCTGGTACCACCAACACAGAAGTGCTGCCTCCTCCCATGGCAGCTGATGCTCAGGTGATGGATGCTACACCGTGTCCTTCAGTGGTTGCAGCTGTGGAGGCTGGGCACCCCACTATTGCCGATGTGTGGGATCTCCTGAAAAGGGTCCCTGGTATGGAGAGTCAGGGTGTGGCTGCCCCTGTGTCTGTGCAGCCTACTCTGGCTGATTTATATAACCTTTTACGAGGAGTGGTTCTTCCAGGTGCTGGTGCAATGGAGCAGACCCGTGAAGCGCAAAGAGGTAATCAAGCTGCTGTTGCCTCTTCTGCTTTTGACACCCGAGCTGTTGTGGGGCCACACTTTGGGGGACTGGTGAGGTTGGCTGGTGATGCTTTTCAGCAAGCTTCAGTTTCAGGTTTGTCTCCTAATATTGCACATGCTAATTGGCCTGCCACGGTATGGGCTCCAGGTGGCCAGGTTAGTCAGGGTGTGGCTGTGGAATGGCCTAACCCTGCGGTTTTGGAGGCACCCGTGCAGGCATCTGCAGTTTCACAGGTCCCTGACACTAGGGCGCAGGATGGTCAGCCAATGGCTGTAGCTAGCAACATTTCTGTGGTGTCTCTTTCGAGTGCTCCTTTGTTACCTGGAGTGGTTGGGCATGCTGAATCTACCCCTTACGCTGGAATGTCTACGCCCCTTGGTTCACACCTTCCTCTTTCCACTAAAGAAAGGATTTGGAAGGGAGAATACATTGACCTACTTTTACATTCAGGGATCCCGAGCCGAGGATCATCGTAAAAGATGGGATTATTTTTAGTCTTCTCAAAGAGTTTCAAGTGCTCAAACACCCTAAGCTGGAGCACAATTTTGTGAATTGGATTATGGGTTTCACTATTTACAGAGGTGTTATAGAGGAAAAAGAACCATTGAGATCTCCTGACTTTTTTAAATATCAGGAGATCATGATAAAAGCGTACACTAATTGCCATCATAACTCTTGAGGTGCAGCCTGGCTTCAATACGATGAGCAGTTTAGAATGAGAGCTGCACAGGATCGCTCCTTGTCCTGGAGGCATGTTCAGTCTGAGCTTTGGGCTGATGTTATGGTGGGGGCCTCCCCCTCGAGCAGGTGTGACAATGGGTATGTCCCAATGGTTACCATGCCTAGAGGGCCGAATGCAAGGCCTGCCATGGGAGAGAGAAGGCAATTTGGCATATGCTGAGATTTTAATGAAGGCAAGTGGAAGAGGCAACCCTGCAGGTTTGAGCATAAGTACAACACCTGTGGGGGTGGCCACCCCAGAGCTTCCAGAGAAGCAAGTGGCCAGGGGTGGCTACTGCCCCCCGGCCAGCTTTGCCTGGAGGAAAAGGCCCCATCACCAATTAAGTTAGACACTATGGTGGCATGGCTAAAGATTTATAAAGAGGCTGCTTCTTATTTATTCCATGTTTTTTCCCTAGGTTTTCGTATCCCTTATATAAGTCCTAGGGTTCATCGTTGTGCGCCCAATGTGCATTCCATAAGGGAGCTGCCGAACATTGTGAAGGAGAAATTAGCAAAAGAAACAGCTGCAGGAAGGATTTCAGGACCTCATGATCAGTTGCCTATTCCCACGCTCCGTTTATCCTCATTAGGTGTGGTTTCTAAAAAAGCCCCTGGGGAATTTAGGTTAATCCACGATTTATCATATCCAAAGGGTGACTCTGTGAATGATGCTATAGATCCTAGGCTTGACTCTGTTAAGTATGCATCATTCGACTCAGCAGTTAAGATGATTAGGAATTGAGGCAAAGGAGCCCTTTTAGCTAAGTGCGATATTAAGTCTGCCTTTAGGCTCCTTCCTGTTCACCCAGACGATTTTGACTTACTGGGTTTTCAATTTGAAGGAAACTATTTCTTTGATAAAGCCATGTCAATGGGATGCTCAATTTCTTGTTCAGCTTTCGAGACATTTACTATCTTTCTTCATTGGTGTGCAGTTAAGTGGACTGGTAATAGAGCCATAACACATTATTTAGATGATTTCTTGATCGCTGGGGATCCCAATTCTTCGCAATGTAGGGATTCTTTAGCCCAATTTCAGGAATTAATGTATGAGTTGGGTGTGCCCTTAGCGGAAGAAAAGACTGAGGGTCTAGATACATGGATTACCTTTCTAGGTATCGAGATTGACACCATAGCTGGGATTTCTCGATTACCTAATGATAAATTGTTGGCTATGAGGCAGCAGGTTAATGCCATGTTGTTGAAACAAAAAGCTACACTTCACGAATTTCAATCCCTTACAAGACTCTTGAATTTCACCTGTAGGGTTGTAGTTCCAGGACGAGCATTCTGTGTAAGATTGTACAGGGCTACTGCAGGTGTTGTGGCACAGCACCATCACATCAGAATTACAAGGGGCATTTGTGAGGATTTGAAGGTCTGGGACTCCTTGGAGCAATTCAATGACACATCGTTTTGGAGATTTGAAATGCTGCTGAGGGCAGACTTTCACATGCATTCTGATGCTGCTGGCACCCATGGTTTTGGCGTTTATTGGCATGGCCAGTGGGCTGAAGAGGTGTGGCCTTCTGCATGGGTTCAAAGCGGTCTGACCAGAGACCTAACGTTTCTTGAGCTTTTTCCTATAGTAGTGGCTGTCCACTTGTGGGTAAGCCAGTTTGGTGTGACAACCAGGCAGTCGTGCATGTGGTAAATTCTCAGTCTTCTAAGTCTTCTACAGTTATGGGTTTGGTGAGGGCGATGGTCATGCAGTGCTTGAACTATAATGTGTTATTTAAAGCTCAACATGTTCCTGGTGTGCTTAACCCTTTGCAAATGCTCTTTCTCGTTTTCAGCTCTCCAGGTTCCAGCAGCTGGATCCCGAGGCATTGACACATCCGTTGGAGGTACTGGCTTTACTCTGGAGCTTTGGAGATTAGAAATGTACAGGGCAATCTTGAATTCCATCACCCCATCTACACGCAAGTCCTATCAAACAGCTTTAAATTTGTTTAATCAATTTTTATTGGAAATTGGGGAGGATCAAAGTTGGCCAATTAAGGTTGACCTGATCCTATGTTTTATAGTTTATCTTAGGCATGCAGATCTTCTGCCTGTCGCTATTAGGGGCGGGTCAGCCGCCCTGGCATTTCACTCTAGGACAAGGGGTTATTTTGATCCTACCACAGACTTTAGGGTCAAAAGAGCTGTGGAAGGTTGGTCCAGGGAATCCCCTGTAATAAAGGACTCGCGATGGCCAATAACAGGCCCAGTCCTGACTAGATTATGGGAACAATTAGCTGATATATGTTATTCATCTGGGGAAGAGGCTTTATTTAAGGCAGTATTTGCTTTAGCCTTCTTCGCCACATTAAGAATTAGTGAGATTGTGCCAGGATCTCACAATGATCAATCTGGCAGGGCTCTTTTATTTATTTTCGGATATCATATTAACGGAACAAGGGATTCAGATTTGTGTTAGGTGCTCTAAGACTGATCAGATAGCAAAGGGTCAGTCTATTTTCTTAGCCAAAGCGCCTCATGGGCAAATTTGCCCGGTAATAGCAATGGTCAACTATTTGAAGATTAGGCCCAATGTGGCGGGCTATCTTTTCATTCATCTGTCTGGTATGCCCTTAACTCAATTTCAATTTAGGGCAGTGTTGAAGGAAACGCTAAGGCGGGCTAAGGCCTGTTTTTCATCGCACTCCTTTCATATTGGAGCAGCAACAGCTGAGGCCACTCATGGTTTGAGTGAAGCTGATATTTGCAGAATTGGACGGTGGCATTCCCGAGCATTCAAGTCTTATGGCAGACCATCAGGGAACATGACTCCTGATCAGCCACGCTAATTTGTTCTATTTCCTTTCACCTGGGTTTTACCACAGCTCAATATGGATTATGGGCCATAGTCTGGTCTTCTGGGCAGAATGCCACCTTCTGGAGCATCGGCGTGACTAGCTCAAATGAGAGAGGGATGCGCCCAACTTCGCTTCTAGGACCTTATCCAATTGTCTACGGGAGACGTAAGAATTCTGGCTAGGGAAGACACTGAAATGGAGCAAGCTCCAATTAAAGTCTAAAATATTTATTTGGCAACAATAAACAAACATCCAAATGCAGCGCGCACACACACACACACTAGAGGAATAAGCGGGGAAGAGAGAGAGTGGGGAAGGCAAAGAGGGAACCATAGAGGGAGATATACTCACACCCGAGCAACTCCTCTGGGCTTTGGCAGCGAATGAAGATGAGTTCCGTGGAAGGGGCACAACCGGCAAGAGAGGGGTCGCGGGAACTATCTCAGAGTACAGACCGACAGAGTTTCAGCATGCACTTCCAAGGTAGCACGATGTCTGCTAAAATCCATGGGTTCTTATAGGGAAATTCTGCCTTCTAGCCATGGGCTGGACAATAGCTAGACAAAGGCATGATGGGCTTTTCATTGTTTACTTAAGTCTGGGCATAGTCTAAATAATGCATGTTGTATCAAAGCAATCAAGGAAAGGAAGCTAGAGAAAGGAGGTGCCATCAAATCTAATCACTTTCTCGTCAAGTGTGAGACTAGGGGGGGAAGCAGACGAGGGCGTCCAGGACGCCCTGGGCTGGCGCGCTGTGGGGCCGCAGCCTCCGCACCTCGGCGCACCGGCGGCGTCCCTGGAAGGAGCGCTAAATCAGCGCTCCTTCCTCAAGACAGCGAAAGTGCACCCTAAAAGCGGCAGGTGCACTTTCGCTGTCTTTTCCGCCGCGGTGCATCCGGTCGCCGCGGCGTGAGGTCATCCCCAGAGCGCCGGCCGTGCGGAGGGCCGGCGACTCCGAGGGCGACCTCAGGGAGAGGAAGGGGCACCGCTCGTGCGGCTGCCCCTCCTCTTCCAAGCCTCCAAGACGACTCTATTAGTCGTCTGCCGAGGCCCAAAGACAAACAAACACTATTAGGTACCTTTTCCAACATAATGGGATATTCCCCAAGGCAACTCCCATGACCTGCCTGTTCCGGTGGTCTTTTGTAACTTTACTTGCTTACATGACTTCACATTTAGGGGATTATAGCTTCTATCTCCCAGGGGTCAGGCTGGGGTCATAGGGGACTCTGCATAGTCAAAATATATATGAAAAATTGAGGACTTTTACTAACATTAGAACTAGGACTAGTCCAATGCACTTCTGTCTGCAAGAAAAAAAGCCAGGCTCAGTCCAGATCAGGGGAGAAAAACATTGTACAAAGTCTTGCCATATTAATACTTCCTGCCACTGAGGCTGTACTATATTCATCACTTGATCCAATGAGAATATTGTGGTGAGCTGCCGAGAAAAGGGACTTGTTTTATCATCCATTGTGAGAATGTAAAGCTGTAGTACTTTCGCAGGGAAAGGTTATTTGTTGATTTTTCAAAAATGATAAAACAGATTTTGTTTCCTGAGCCAAATTACCACCAGTGGTACTCTAATAATCCATGCAAGAATCCATGCAAGAACCTACTTCACAAAGAAGTAGTCATATGTATTTGTGTTAGTGGTAGCTAGGAACAGCTACAAGATGGACCAGCTCACTGCTGAATGTGGGTACCAAAGAGTGTGGCACAACTTCTCAGGGGAACAAATCAAATCAGATTTGATTTTAAAGTGCACGGTATCCTTCTATTCTATATGCAAGTGAACGTGTTTCTCAAATGTATCCATTAGTGACGTGGTTCTCAAATTTTGGTCTTCCAGATGTTTTGGACTTCAGTTCCCAGAATTCCTAACTGTAGCCAAGCTGGCTGAGGCTGGAGGACCAAAGTTTGGGGACCACAGCACTAGTGCCCCTGGAAGAATTATTGGGATTATCCTTTTGCTATTTACACTCTATACTGAAGTCATCATACATTTATCTTCTATTTTGTATTTATGGACACCATGTTTTACCTGCATCATCACAGAATATTATCATTGTGACTTAAGTTTTTTTGAAGGAGGGCTTATTTGTTTCCCCCTTTCTGTTAATAAATCTGAATATATATATATATATATATATATATATATATATATATTAAAAGAAGAAGAATGCCTTTCTGTATTCACTGGGACTTGTTCCCAGGTAATAAGTTCTACTGAAAACAATGAGCCCTACCTCTGAATAAACATGTATTGGATTGGATTGTCAGGCAATAATTTTATACCTAATTCTAACATTTGGAAAGAAGAACAATTGAATTTTTGCTAGAGGTAAACTCCAATGAATTCAATGGAACTTTTTGGTGAGTGTACATCTTGAACTGTTAGTCATCTACATAGTATATCCAAAATCCTTAATAATTAAACTGCTATCAGAGCACTGTCTTGTTTTCCCCCCCATTATAATTGTGATACCTGCAGTATTAAGATGATGTGTAGTCATTTCTTGATTAAGCTCTAAAAAAATAATGCACTATAGGATCCATAACTAAAATATAACCTACCTAGGTTCTTCACTGCTTTCCTAGTGAACGTACCTGATTTTGTATGGGTTGGAATAGCCCCTTGTTTGATTATCCCCAAACCTCCAAGAAAAGTTATCCTAAGAAAACCTAGGGCTGGACACACTGTGAAGCTCTGGCCACTGATGCTTCTAGGCATATTTTCATGTAATGGTGCACTTTTATAGACCCAAATGAAGCAGGGGGGCTGGCCACCCCATGCCTATGATCAGAAATGGCACAGGTGAGGAGGGAGCAAACTTATAATTCTAAAAGAGTTCAATCTGGCCTCAACCTATCTCAGCTCCAAACCTATGTTATGGTTGGGGAAATGGGCCACCTATTGGCTATACTGTGTCTTCAAAGAGACACATTTAAATTAATCAAAATTAAAAAACAACATATACCATATATACTCAACTATAAGTTGAAAAATTTATGCCCAAAAATTGACCCTAAAATCTGGGGTCGACTTATATAGGGGTCAATGCAGTTATCATGGGTTGAGATTGACTGGAGGACAGTTAACAACAACAAACAGTAAAACAGGAAGAAAACAAGTGTAATTCTCTATATGATTACAGCATCTCAAATTATTTTCTCTAGACTCTTGAAATCACATAAGATGCCTTCCATACAAGAATGGAAAATAAAATTAAATGAGCTAGCAATAATGGATAGATTATCCATGCATATTGCAGGTAAATCAGTACAACAATATGAAACTAAATGGAAAGAGGTATTTGAATACCTGCATGTAGAGGAATAATGAAGGAATAGAAGTTATGAGACAAAAATAGAATGGAATAAAATAGAATTTAAAAAATAGAAGTCTTTTTTAATTTTCTCATAGTGTTACTATCACACTGTGGTGTTATTCATGATACTTAACAATGCTTTGACTATAAGAAAGTGACTTTATGTGCAATGTACTAATTCATGATAGTATGTTTTGCTTTGTTTTTCTTTTTAATCAATAAAACTATTTTTTTAGAGGAAAGAGTAAAAGGAAACTTTAAGGTTTTTTTATGTATAATAGACAAGGAAAACTGTAGAAATGTTAGTATGATATTTATTGTTGTATTTTAAAATCAATAAAAATTAAATTAAAAAACCAGTAATATTGTGCATGAAGCTCCTTGAAAAAACAGTCCCAATGCCCCACTCTTGCTGAAAAATCTGCAAGGCATGAGTATGTGTGTGTGTGTGGTGATTCCCTTCTCAATCCTATCTCTAAACCTTAACTACTCTTTGCATTTCCTCATTTCCCCTCCATTTTCAAGCTGCTCTCCAAACCCTTTGTCCTCTGCATTTCTCCATTTCCCCTCAACTTTGAAGCCGATCTCCAAATCTTCTGTCCTCTTTGCATTTCCCCATTTTGCCTCCACTTTCAAGCCGATCCCCAAACCTTTCCTCCTCTTTGCCTTTCCCCATTTCCCCTCCATTTTAAGCTGCTCTCCAAACCTATCCTCCCCTTTGCATTTCAACATTTTCCCTCCACTTTCAAGCCGATCCCCAAACCTTTACTTTTTCTTCCCTTCCTCCTCCTTGCATTTCCTCTGAAAACCAAGCTTCTCTTTCCCCCCTCCACTTCCACTTTCAAGCTGATCTTAAAACCTGCCTTCTAAGTTCTACCCTTGACTTATTCATGAGTCATATCAAAATCCATGATTTTGGCCCTAAAACCTTCCCTCAACGTATACATGAGGTCGACTTGTACACGGGTATATATGGTATTAAAAACTAGATAAACCTGTGGTACACACCCTAAGTTCCCTTTAATATGTCTGATAGGTTTGAGGTGTCAAAATTTCATAGTTCTAGAGTATGTATCAGTCACACAGGAATGCAGCAGAGAGGCATACATTCTTTTAAATGTTACACCTGATAAGGAACTAACTGACAAGATTTTGTTAAATTAAGTCTATCCAGTACATATAATGTATATCTGTTCATACAGAGTTACACTACCAACCAGTATCTTTAGCCAGAGCAGGGCTGGGCAAAGTGCAGCCCATGGGCCACAAGCAGCCCTCAGGACCCACAGGGGTCAAAAATATTTTTGTTGCAAAATAATTTCAAAAGTTTCCATTTTTCTTGTTTCAGAATGCTGTCAAATGTGCTCTCAGGTGGGAGGCATTTCCCACCACTTTTGGAGGGGCCATGCTCTCCCCCAGATATATATAAAACTGCAAATACATTGAAAAAAACTGTTTTGCCCCCACCCCAATGCTCTGAAATGTCTACTTGGGACATGAGGCTATATTTCCACCAAATTTTGTGAGTCCCTTGGACTGTTTGGAATTTAGGTACAGGAGAGGCTTTTTTGAAACCCAAAATATGGCGAAATTTATTTTATTTTAGCGTTATTTATTTATTTCATTTATTTCATTTATAGGCTGTCTTCCTCTGATAAAGGGACCTTAGGTAACTCACAGGAAAAAATCAGTTAACAGTTTTACAATAAAAAATAAAACAATTAAAATTGTTTAGTTAAAACAATATAAAATTTCATTAAACATACAAAAGTTTAAAAACGCACCCTGTATAAAAGCTTCACTGATAAAGATTATATATTTAAAGCTTGCTTGAATAAAAATGTCCCCCATAGTCTCCAGAGGTGTTTGGGGTCATTTTTTTTATGGGAGCAAGTGCAGCCCCCCATCTCTCCTGAGGGGGCCTAATGTGGCCACCTTGCTTTCCACAATTGCCCTCCCCTGAATCAAAGATTCATTCTGACTTAACTTCAATGGAGAAACACACTGTTTAACTATCTGTTGGAAGAAACCTACCTTCTTTCTTTCCATTTCTTTAATACTTGCTTATTCATTAGCTTTTAGAAAAACCTCTGGATTGTGACTGGTTGTTAGATGTGGTGTCATTTTGTTGTTCATACCTTGCACACCAAACATTAGTGAAAACTAAATGTAGTGACAGCTTACAAAACATGCAGAAATGGGCTTCTTCAGTATTCTGGGAATGTTTGTATCTGATAAAGTCATTTAGGAAAAATGCAGCAGGCCAAAAGGTTTTGTTAATATAAAATTATATGGCACTTAAATGAAAAACTGTGTCACTTCAAATGGTTTTTATTATCCATTAGTGGAGCTGTAATAGAGTGAGAACTTTTTATTACTGTACTTATTACAAAAAGCTGTAATTTAAAAGTTGATGGTGTATGCCCCCATGCATGTTGAAACTATTTGCCTGGATGAGTAATAAAGACTTCTTTCTGTTGACAGATTCTATGTACTGATAGTTAATGGAATGTTTTCTTATAATGGGGTCATACAATTTAAGGAGTATAAAATCATAGAGTTGAGACTTCTGGTGGAATGGTGGTGCATTGATCAGCCTCAGAGAGTGAGCTCCTGAGGGTGATCATTCGTTGCAGGGATTAGACCAGTTGGGGAGACTGGCCAGCTGGTAAAATGTGTCCCCCTCCCCCGATAAAGGGGAAGTAGAGGGGCTCAGCAACAGACCCAGAGCTTCTGGCATTTCTGGCAGTGGTGAGTGCAAATAGCTGTGAAACATCAAGAGACATAAGAAGAAGCTAAGTGAGGCTAGAGCACTGACATTATCCTAGAAGAGATGAGAAGAATCCATCTAGAAACAAAACAAGAAATATATAACTCAAGGGAAGAACTAAAACAAGATTATGATAAGTAATCTCAAAATTAGGTAAAATAGATTAAGATCTGACTGGTGTTAGTGGTAAAGTAGGAGTATTGGAATCTAAACTAAAATAAATGGAGGAAAAAGGGACAAATTTGTCCAAAGAACAACAGGAAGATCAAGTTATGATTCTAATGCTACAATTGAAACAATGAGAGAATTGTTTAAAGCTTCAAGGACTATTAGAATCTCCAAACAAAAACTTACATGTTTACTTATCTCTGATCCTGGCAAAATATATTGATGAATTGGAAATACAATTTCCTTGGGAAATTGATCCAAACTACCAGATCAACTCTCACATAGCAAAAATGAGGAATCTTCCGAGAGATGTCATGATATACTTTGTACGAAAGCAAACTAAGGATATTATACTACAATGAAGTTATAAAGAGAAACTAATAATAGAAGGCAAAGAGATCATGATATTTAGGGAAATTCCTGGAAAAATCTTGAGAAGAAGAAAGAATTACAACTTTCTTACTGATCAATTGAAAATATATGGGATCCCATTCAAATGGGGGAAATTGAAGGAATCACATGTGGAAGCAGAAAAAGATCAGGCTGGACACAATGGCAAAAGCAAAAGATTTCTGGCTGAATGTGAGGAAAGATCTGGAGAAAAACAGGAAAAATGGTGAGGGAGAAGAGGAGAAAGGTTAAAAAGGAGAAAAATTACTTGTTATTAGAATATTTTGTCAGAATTAAATTGGTTAGATAAAATCTAAATCCACTATTTTCTCTTTTTGTTAAGTGGACTTTAATTAGAAATAGGCAATATGGTAATATTTGGTGGGGTTTTTTTGTATAAGGATTTGGATTGTTAGTTTAAGAGAATTACAGAGAATTAAGGAAAGTATTACCAATCTTAATAGAGAAAGAATAGATTAAATTCTAGTTTGAGAAGAAAATAGAAGATAAGAATAGAGTAGCACAAAATTGTGATTATACAATTTAGATATCTGTGTAGTGTGTTATTTTTGCTGTTTTTCCTGTTGTGATTGAAGGTAAACTGGCAAAGCATTAAGTGACTAATAAAGTACATTTTTTGGAAACAAGGTTCATATGGATTTTATTTCATGGAATGTGAAAGGTCTAAACTCACCACAAAAAAAGAAAAAGGCTATTCTCTTTTCTAGAAAAAAAAGAAATTTAGTGTAATATGTCTCCATGAAACTCATATCTGAAACAAAGATGTTAGACTGATAAGGAACAAAAAATTAGGGAAAGAGTATGTAACATCTATAAACAAAAGTAAAAAAAGGAGTGGTTATATATGTGAAACAACAATTTGAGTCAAAAGAAATTTTCAGTGACAAAGAGGGTCATTATTTAGGAGTTGAATGCAGTTGGGAAGATAAGAAAGTGTTAATAATCAGTGTTTATAGTCCCCAAGTAAATAAAGGTGATTTCTATGTGAAATTACACCCCCCAAAAAATTATAATCTGATTATGAAAACCAAGTTATATTGGGTGACTTTAATGGATTGCTGGATTCCAGATTGGATAGAACATCAGGGAAAATAATAAAAGAAAACCAGAGAACACTTTCTAAGAGCTTTTACAAAATAATGAAAGTCCCTAACAGAAGCAAGGAGATACTTATATAATAAATGAAAAGGTTATACCTTCTATTCAGAAAGGCATGAGTCATTGGCTAGAATCAATCTATTTTTTATTTCAAAAGTCTTGAGTCAAGACAAAAAAGAAATGGAAATTCTTACTAGGTAAATTTCAGACCATAACCCAATTACAGTGAAATTAGGTGATACAATATATATATATATATATATATATATATATATATATATATATTGAAAGCTAAAACTATCATTGAAAAAGGAAGGAAAGTGATTCGGCAGTACTTTCAAGAAAATCTGAATAAAGAAACTAAATTAGAAATAGTCTGGGATGCCAGAAAAGCATTCATTAGAGGCTTTTTTCACACAAAAAAACATTATATTCCAAAAGAAAAGGAAAATTGATGCTTCTTAACATGTTATTTAAAAAGAAAGAAGATGCTCTAAAGGATAATCTAAATAAGAAAATAATTCAGGATGAAATAAGGATATTAAGAAACAACAAGAAATGGAATCAATTGCAGAATTGGGAGAAAAGTTAAAAATAGCAAAACAAAATAATTTTGAACATGCAAATAAAATGGATAAATGGTTATCACACAAACTAAGGAAGGAAAAAGAATAATGGAAAAGAATTTAGTAAAGAAACATGGGAAAGTTTTATTCCATATGAACTGAAGTGCAAGGATATTGTTTGCCCAGAAATGGAAGAGTAAGGAAGTTCCAACTAAAGAAGAATGACTTTACAAATTATATGATATATTGGAGATGGACAAATCAACACAAATATTAAGAGATTAACCAAAAGAGCAACTCTATAAAGAATGGCGGAAAATATTAGAATTTTTGGAAAAAAAGATGGGGAGACTTGGCAACAATTAATATTTAAATTAGTAAAAGAGAATGTTTACTATGAAACAGGAAAGTACACACAAGTCAATATAATATACTAAGAGGACAAATATTGATGGGTAGGAAGTCTGTATGAATGGTAAAAGTGAGGAGAGTCAAATGAGAGCTGAAAGAATTGAAGAATTAAATACAGAATATAAGACTAGAATGGTAGCAAAAGAAAATTAAGGGTGCAGGATTAGTGAAGGAAGTAAAAGTAGGTGTTGAGGGTATGAGGATGTGCATAGAAGGTTTGAGGAAGGGTAAGTTAGCTGAGGAGGAAGATATGAGGGAAAGATGGTGGAAGGGAGGTGGATGATAGAATGAATGATAGCATGGAAGGAGGAGTTTAGAAGGAAAGAAGGTAAGGATAGTGATAAGAAGGAGTGAGAGAAGTAGAATATTTGTTAAAGGATGGAAAAGAAATGTAATTGTAAGATATTGGAGAAGGTGATAGTTTGTGGGGAGGAATAAACAGAATACAAATGGATAAGTGAAGGATTGCTATGCAATAATGTAAGACGTTTGATAGATTTGATAGTTTTTCCTTGATTAGTTTGATATCTACTTGACATACATGTATTTTTAGGTAAAGTGAATGTGTATACAAAGCTTGAAGGTTTGGGGTTGTAGTGATTGTATGGGTTTGTATGCATTTGTATATGTTTTATGGTTTTTTTTTAACAATAGACTTTAATATAAACAAAAAAAAAATAGAGTTGAAAGAGACCCAAAGGGCATCCAGTCCAACCACCTACCATGCAGGAACACACAATCAAAGCACTTCCATAAGATGGCCATCCAGATGATGGCTACCGCTGATGGGAGTTGCAGTCCATCAACCTCTGGCAGGATTCATGATTTCAGCCCTGATGTAATGTTTTACATTATTTCAGTCTCTTCTTCATTTAGGGATGTGAGTTTTGCAGCCCCCCAGATGTTGTTCAATTGCAAATGTCATCATTTCTTGCCACTGGATATGCTAGGTAGGTTTGCTGGAAGTTGCAGTTCAACATCTTGAGGGCTGCACAATTCCCACCCTATTTTAATTATTTGCTATTTTTAAATAGAAGAGAAAAGATCTGTGCAGTGGTGACTTGCTTTTGCAATATAATTCAAGGAAATAGAAGTTATGCATTTCATCTCATACGTTTTTTCTTTTTGTTTCTTTCTGATTAATAGATGATGAAAAATTCAGCATTCATGCTTGGTGCATAGTAATAGATTTTCTTTTTTAAAGAGCATTACTGTCCTGTAATAAATATATACATCTGAAGAGTTAGAACTGATGCTGGAATAAAAGGCCTATGCAGACTTCACTGATAAAGCATGCATTTTAAATAAAGCCTCAGTGAAGAGTAACAGAGACAGTCTCCATTCCCATTCTGAGTAATGTCTGCCTTCTATTCAACAGAACAGCCCATGATGAAAGTAGCAGACAAAGACATACCAGATGAAAAACATCACACTAACAAAATCCTTGTATGCGGGGCAAAAATCTTATAATTGCTGACTGATGATATTTGCCTCTGAAAATATGTGGGGAAGACAGAGGGTACATTTTTAAAAAAATGTGTGAAAGAGAAAATATACAAGATAATGACTGGATGATGCTGATTTACTTTGAAAGTTTTATTCTAATCAGAATCTCAATACTGTGGTTTTGGTTGTGGAGCCACATTCACTTTCCCCGACTCAGCTCTGAAATGCTTAATCCACTATCAAACAGTGAACACTCTTGGCACTGATCCTTCTCCACCCAGACTGAGGCCTTGCCAATGTTTCTTGATGAGGAGTGAAATGTGTCTACATGTTCTTGATGGAAGATGGCCCACACTTATGATGTCAGAATGAGTCTTCCAATTTATGTTCAAGAAAGATCAGTGAAGTCAGACAGGCTATAGAGCTTCACCAAAACAACCTTTTTGGAGCAATAAGTTTAATCAATTGAGCATCTTTCTACTAAATCTTCATGTCACTGATGATGCATCAGTAGTGCTAATTAGAAGCCCACTGATGACAGTAGAAACATGCTAGTGGACCAATGCTTGTCTTGCTTCCAGCTTATCTTTGTATGTATATAAATGTACCTATTAACTAGTGTAGGGGTGGGAATTATGCATCCCTCTGTATGTTGCGGGACTGCAAGACCCAACATTGTCTATGTGGAATACAACTGCTAGGACTTGCAGACCAACAGTCTCTGGAGAACTGTGTGACTCCATTTCTGAACTAGGATAAGATTTATCCAAATATTCTCTCTTTCATACACACACACATAAGAGAAATTGTCTAGACAAAATAAAGGAAGAAGGGTAAATGGAGGAAGGTGGTAGGGAAAAGTGAGTATATCCATTAGATGTACATTTTGGTGACCTATATATGCTGTACCCACTTGTCCTGTCCTGACAGTGGACAAGGCAGACCCATACATGCATCACTCTGGAAAGCTCTAAGTGATCAGCTTGCTCCAACATTGCCCAGGACCTGAATGAATTTTTTTATGCTTCTGGTGCCAAATCCTTCACCTGAGGCCCCAACCATTTCTGGGGAAGGTCTCTGGCATGGACCCTCCTCTCTGTGGATTCATTCCAAGCTCAGTGCTTTTGTTGGTAGGTCACTGTCGCTGGAGGGGTTCAGTTCCTCAGGGAGGTGTACAGACTTCATGGTTGCATCTGCACTGCAGAATTAATGCAGTTTGACACTGCTATGACTCAATGCTATGGAATTGTCATTTTGTGAGCTACTTAGGCTTCTCTGTCAGAGAGCTCTAGTGCCACAACAAACTACAAATCTCAGAATTCCATAGC
The DNA here is from genome assembly GCA_026167975.1 of Phrynosoma blainvillii. Lineage (NCBI taxonomy): Eukaryota > Metazoa > Chordata > Lepidosauria > Squamata > Phrynosomatidae > Phrynosoma > Phrynosoma blainvillii. The sequence goes on along the minus strand of JANUYF010000001.1, from coordinate 199,416,870 downwards.
ATTGAACCATGACAATTAACGTGGTGTCAAACAGAATTATTCCTGCAGTGCAGATCCAGCCTAAGAATTAAGAGTAATCTAGAACTTTGATTTAATGCATCTTGGACAAAAGGCTCAAAGAACCAGCTCAGCCTCCCCTCCCCCATGCTATGGGCCTAACTTGGTTTGCCATACTTCTATATCTAGTGCCATTGGTCCAACAGATGAAGCCTTCCCCTCCTTCTCTGAATCAAAGTCAAAATTGAGGTGGCTGCTTACAACAAAGTTTCCAATACAACTGGTAAGAATTAATGCAGCTACTCCTCTGAGCAAAATGTTTTGAAGTAAACCAGACTGGTGCTTCCCCTCCTCCTCCTCCTCCTCCTCCTCCTCCTTCTTTTTTGGCATTGATGAATTTACCATTTACCCCTCCAAGCAATAGGATTACAATATTGGCAGTGAGCAGTGAGAAAATGGGCCAAGTTGTCCTACCATGTATTCCAGCTGCACAAGGGAGGGGGAGGAAATAGTGCTGCTAGACTGGCCAAGGATCAACCAATGTAACAACAGCATCATATCGCCCCTGCAACTCATCAGAGTATAGGATTATGCTTTTAACTCCTCCCAAACTTGGTTGTAAAATTATTCACAAGATATAAGACTGTTAAATTGTTTGTTGGGCCATAATGTAGCTGGTTTAGCAATTGCTATGGTGGTCTGAAAATTCTTTTCTTTGGAGAAGCCCTATGAAGCATATGTTTTAAATCATATACTTATCACAGTATATCACAGCACTGATTGGTTTCACTTTTCCAGCAGCAATGTGACATATAAAATGAAACATTAGTTAACTTCAACCACAGAGACCTCTCTGTAAGTGGAGGATACTTCTGCTTACAAAAGAATATGAGATCTCTGATTTGGCCCATCATCCCCTCCCCACAGCTGCATCTCCAAATGCTGAATTGCATGCCATTCTTGGGGTCTCCAACACCTTGGGAGATGACCTACCAGGGAACAAGGGGATGCTTCAGGAAAACAAGACCAAAGAACAAAAATGGTACTTTGGATTTGGTCCAATGTACTGAAGCCAAGATGGATGCCAAGTCCATGCATTTCTCAATATGTTTTTGCTACTATAATGCAGTTGTTAAAAATTCTGAATAACAGAATTATAATTTGGAAATAATCTGGAAGTCAGAGTCTGCAAGAGCCAGCATGGTGCAGTGGTTTAAGAGTTGGACTATGACTCTGAAGACTAGGGTTCAAGTCAACCACTGAAAACCACTAGGTGACCTTGGGCAAGTCACACTCTCTCAGCCTCAGAGGATGGCAATGGTAAACCCCTTCCGAAGAAACTTGCCAAGAAAATTCCATGATAGGCTCGCTCTAGGGTCACCATAAATTGGAAACAACTTGAACATACACAACAACACAACACAAAATTTGCACCCAATGCCCTCATAGATTCACCTGTGTAATTTGAACAACAACAACAACAACAACTTTATTTTTATATCCAACCTTCTGCCAAGGCAATCAAGGTGGCTTACATAGTATAAAAATAATTTAAATAAAACATACCTTATATTTAACAAAATGATAATAATAACAATTAATCCCCTCTTTAAAAGAATAAATACAATATTAAAATAAAAACATAAAATTAAAAACTGTCTGCATTCTAGAGCACCAATAGGTGTATAGAAAGGGCATATAGCAAGGGAGGGACACAAATTGAATAGGGCGATCTATTCTGGGAAGGCCTGCTGGAAGAGATCCATTTTGACAGCTTTTTTAAAGCTGTACAAGTTGGATATTTGATGGATCTCCTCCAGCAAGGCATTCCACAATCTGGAGGCGGCGGCAGAGAACGTCCTCTGGGTGGTTGCCACTAATCTAGTTTTTATCGGTTGCAGCAAATTCCTCCCAGAGGACCTGAGGGTGCGGGGCAGATTGTATGGAAGAAGGCAATCCCTTAGATAGGTTGGACCCAGGCCATGTAGGGCTTTAAAGGTAATCACCAACACCTTATACTGTGCTCGGAAACCAATAGGCAGCCAGTGCAGAGATTTCAACACAGGTGTGATATGATCGCTCCTGGATTATGATGTATCATGAAGACCATGACATTTTGGTGTTGTGGATTATTATGACAGAGGTGACAATGAAGCAAAAAAAAAAGTTTTAACTTTGACAAATTTTGTTAAAGAAAGTTACACACACTCTCAGTTTACCATTAGCTTTGCTATGACAACATGGCAAAAGCACTGACAGTTCAGTCTTCTGAATGCTGATTTGGAAGTAAACCCCCCTCAGATTCAATGGGATTTCCTTCAGATGGAGCATGTGTACAAATTACCTGTGTATATCTTATTACTTTTGAAGAAATATATTTTAAATTTTCACTTTCTTAACTTTGATCATCTGCATATTTACTGGATTTAAAAAAAATATCTCTAAGAGCTAGCCTGCCATGGCATGAATTTCTAAAAACTGATATCAAAAGATATACTAAATGACTGATTGTTGATATTAATGATGCATATCAATGACTGTTCCAGCTTTCATAAATGACAGAACTATTAATAGCGAGGCAGAGGCATTGACATAGAATGGCTTATGTGCAATCTGATTGCAACACAGAGCTCTGAAAAATATGAATTTCTCAGTTTGCTTCATTACAAGGGGGCACTCCTGCCTAGCAGATTCCCTTAGCATTAGAACTGCTTGCACATATGAGTTTGTCACATCAGAGTGAACATTTCAATTTCATTTCTCATTTGGAATGTCCAGGAAATTAAGTGAAAGGTGTGAAATAATTTAACCCTCTCTGTGTCTTTGTGGTATTGACACAGAGGATGAAACATATACTAATCAAAAGGGAATATTAACCATTGATTATAGATGGCATTCAGTGCCATTCTGAATAATCTTTGTATTTCACCAACATTGTTGATCCAATCATGCCTTCATGCTAAAGATGTAGATTTCATTTAAAGTAATACAATAACAGGCAATAGGAAAAGAGGAAGACTGCAATGTAGATGAGTAGACTCAATCAAGAAAGCCACAGCCCTGATTTTCAAGACCTGAGCAGGGCTGTTGGTGACAGAGTGACTTGGCGGTCTCCGATTCATGGAGTTGCTATAAGTCAAAGTCAACTTGGCGGTAATTAACATCAATACAATAACAACCAATAAATGATTCAACACTAGCCTTTTACAAAAACTAACTGATTCAAATTCAAAAACCTGGAGTGGAAGCCAGGCACAGACATACGGTATACATGAGAGAATGTCAATTCAAATTACGAATCCATTGTATATGGAAATGAAGTGGTAAGTCCAGTTTTATCAATAGTCGTTCGTGCACAAAGACAGGAAACTGGTCTTTATGCATGAGGATGAACTGGCAGATCCAGTTGTCTAATGGGACTAGCCTGTGGTGAGAGAAATAGATTAATGTAGGGCACCCCTATGAGGATGGGGTCAGATAATGTTGAAGTGTGTGTAGTGAGTAAGGAACCTATTGTCTTTGCTCAATCCATTGCTGAGGGACTGTAGTTTGTGGATAAATTCCAATTCTGCTGTTTCTCTTTCCAGTCTACCTTTGTAGTTTTTTGCTCAAGGACTGCTGTTCTGAGGTCAGAGATGGAATGCCCAGGGAGATTGAAATGTTCTGCCACTGGTTTTTGTGTATTCCCATTCCTAATGTTTGATTTATGTCCATTTATCCTCTGGCACAAGGACTGGCCTGTTTGCTCAATGTGGAGTGCTGAAGGGCATTGCTGAAACAGTATAGCATAGATCACATTGGAAGATGAGCACATGAAGGCCTGCCTAATAATGTGGGTGATGCCTCCAATCCACCAAATGCATCTGAGGAAGTAGACTAAAGTCTACAAAAGCTCATGCTGCCAATTTCTTTCTTTCAGTTGGTCTCAAAGGTGCTACAAGATCTCTCTGCATACTGATTCTACAGACTAACATGACTATATCTTTAAAAACAAAGCAGACAGGGTTGGGATTTAGGCTAAATTGGTAGTTGTAACTAGTGTTGGAATAAATGATAACTTGGCAAGTCAAAATTTATGTAAGTTCCATTGATTAAATGGTCAACTCTAGTTGGGAATAACATTTGTATTTAGCTGGTAATACTTATCATGACGGGAGATCACTGCATAATACAAAATGATGTAGCAATTTAAGCCAGTAAGTGATTGAGGAGGTGACTGATATCTCTGACACCACAAAACATATTAGGCAGCACTTCAAGAACTCCTGCCATAGAACTCTTCTTGAGGATGTCACAATTTGGTCATACCCAGTCAGGGGTTCTGGGATGAGGGCACCGTGAATACTATTATGACAGCAGGACGTTGTTTTAAGTTCCCCTGTACTGCTAAATCTGTATACAAAGACCTGGCAGAATCTGAATCAGAATTTGAATTTGAATCAGAATTTGAATCAGACCCTGCATCCCAATCGTGTCTCTTTTTATTCACTTTCTGTCCTTTATTCCTTTGTCCTCAGTGCCACTTTCTTGGTTGTTTTTTGTCTATTGTATTTTCATTTTAGTCTCCATGTCTGAGATCACTTTCCCATAACATAGTTATAGCCATGTTATATCTCTTTAATTGTTCTTTGGAACACTGGTATTCCTAATTTCACCAGTTATTTCAAATATTCTGTCAGAGAGCAATAGTGCCTCACCAAACTACAAATCCCAGGGTTTCATAGGATGCAGCCATGGCAATTAAAGTGGAATCATGGTGCTGTAATTGTGTAGTGTGAAATAGACTTTAGTGCATCTGCATATACTCTTCATCTCCATTTTTTTCAAACCCATCAGCAGTTCTTCCTGAACATTAACCTTGCACCATTTGAGGTTTCCTGATTTCTCTGTGATTTCAGACAAGAAGTGTTTTTTCCCCCCTGATCTGGAGTAAGCAGTTATGTTCCTATCAAGATATAACCAGCACCTTCCCTCTCTGTTCCTTACTCTTGCCCAGTTAGGGGTACTGGCTGCTCCTTGCCAGCTCCCACTTCCCACACTATTTTTCTTTGATATATATCTTCTGTGCTGATCAGCTCTGCATCTGGTGAAGCTCTCTTTCCTCTATTCACCTCTATTGTGCATCTCAGGCCACACCAGAGGATCCAAGCGAAGACTACTAATTTTTCCTGCATGTTGCTTCTCTGTCCAAAGGATGTCTATTTCCATGACAGAGATTTGCCTGCCTGAAAACTTATGTATGCACCCCATGTTAATGCAGCCAGCCTAAAAGAGAAGCAGAAATAGGTTAAGATGTCCTTATGCTGGTATTTGCCAGAGGAAGAGAGGTGGGCTACTTTGCTCTCATTCTAAAGCTTCCTATTGGAAGAAGAGAAATGGCTGTTGTGACCTTATGTTAATGCTCCTTTCCTGAAGAAGAGAGATTAGCTATTGTGATCTCATGTTGAAGTTGCCTATCTAAAGTTAAGAAACTGGCCATAGTGACTTCATGCTGATGCTGCCTGAAGGAGGAATAAATTGAAAACCTTTTTCTTCTACAGCTGCTGTCCACCTGTAGGAAAAACACTGTCCATTGTGTCTAAAGCTTGCTCTAAGAATTTATGCCCCAGACCACACAGGAGATACGTTCTCTTTCAAAATTTACCTCAATTCAAGCAGTCTGAGAGTCTGGTTCAGCTGTTCACCAGTGCTGATGAAAATATGAGATAGAGACTGTCTTCTGATTTCAACTGGCTTAAAATGGGAACTTCTCTGTGTGTTCTGTTCATCAGGCACCTTTTTGTGAGATGGTCAATGAATGGGAGTCACTGAACAGTTAGTATCCATCTTAATGGAATCAGAAATGAACAGAAAGCCCACTTGAGAAGAGATGCAGTTATTACCGTAGAGGACATAAACTGAATAAAAATTACACACATTTCAAACATTTAAAAAATAATTACCGAATCTAAAAGAATGCTACCTCCTACACATTCAAATCTCACACTTTCCAACATGGATGGATAACATGAGGAAATTATTCATTCACAATTGCATTAATGATATCCCTTGAAAGCTCTTTGTATAAAAAGTAGTGTTGATTAACTTTCTTTAATTTATCATAGATACAAACATTGCTTTTACTGAGTGAGTTATTCACCCATTAAAATCTCTACCATTGAGATAAATGTGAGGGTTTTTTTTAAAAAATAAATAAAATAAAACATTGTTTTGGATGGATATCACTCTATGACCTTTATTTTATTTTGTTTTAATTTTCAAAAAATCATGATTGACAATAAGGCAATATGATAAGTGTTAATGATTGCTACAAGCACTTATTAGGGAAAGAAGGAAAGTTAATAATTTCAATTAAAAGCATAATGATTTGAATACACTAAAGTTCAAAGAGGAGAAGGGGGAGTGGGTCCCATTTGAAATAATTAGTAAACCATGATTTTCTACAAGATTCTACTTCACCATAGAACAAGACTTTGCCTGGTGACATCTGTTATTCTGATTAAGACAGAATTCTGGAAGATGAAAATTTCCCAGAGCTTCTGGATAATTTGGGTTTACCAGCTGGTTTGCAGGCTAAAACTGAGATCTTGCTGTTTCTTAAAATGAGTTACTTGAGCAAAAAAAAGGAGGTGTGGATGTCCCATTGAAATCAATTAGTGTATTCCAGTTTCAGATTGGAAGTATTCATTTATTTGTATTATTTTATTTATATCCACACCTTTCTCCCAACATGGGACCCAAGGCAGCTTACAGTAAGGCTAAAACAAGAGAGAGCTCAAAACCTGATGATAAAGGAGTTTAACCACAATTCAACAAGCTATCATATGAAGGCACCATTGATTTTAAAAAGGTCAAAAACATTTTTAAATATAACAATAAAGTTAACAATACAGCTATACCTCCTCCAAGAAAAAGACACTTCTGCACAATCAATTAATCACCAAATGTCTCTTTAATTTAAAAATGATCTTTACATGTCAGCAAAAAGAAGACAAAGAGGGGCCAGTCTAACCACCTGTGGAAGTACCTTGGTGGGAGTAACAACAAAAAGGCCCGCTCACATGTTCTCACTTTGTTTTATTGTCGGTCCTGTGACAATGGTGGGACAAAGAGAAAACCCTCATTTGAGTCTTTTAAGACTTGATCAGGCTTTCAGCTAGTCTGGATCTAAGTCATATAGGGCTTTACAAGTCAGAATCTGCACTTTGAATTATGCTGATAGCCAGTGAAGCTATTTCAAGAAGGGAGTTATATGTTAGCTCTAACTGGCTGAAATTAACACTTTGGCTGCAGCATGTACAAGTAACTCAGTCAGAATACTGAGAGGCAATATCAAAACACATAAACAGTCTTTGAAGAAGAGGGTCAGGTTGAACAAACTTCTAATTCCAATAGCATTTTGCTGCTTGTTTTTTCTCTGTATATTGAAAATGTAAACATATGTTAAAGAATTTGTTTTGCGCGCTCTCTCTCTCTCTTTCACTATCTCTTGCTCTCTTTTTGCTTTAGAGCCAATGGAACTTTTAGAAAAATGTTCATACCATTTTGATGAAGTTAACAGTTAATCCAATTAATGTTACCACAATGCCTTAGGCTCCCTTGAAGGATGCCACCAACCGAGAGCAGATTGAAACATGGAAGGGAAAGTGAGGTATTTTAAAGAACTAGTACATTGCCAGGGAGTTTCACCGCCTGGTCTTTTTCCTTGGGATCTTGGTTTTCTAAACGCTGGCCACCCATCAAACACGACATATGATTTTGTTATCCTTGGAGCCTGACTCTCAGAAATATAGTTAATATGCTCTGTGGTATTCTTCTGTGCTCCATGATAAGAGTATCATATTGGTATTGGGGGGAACTCTTTGATACATTATCCAGAAGAAGTCACATTAAGGATCCCACAGAATTCTCCTTCCCTTCCCTTCTCTTTCTTTTATTTCCCTTCCCAGCCTCTGTTGTACTCAGATAAGAACTGCTTGAGGTTTTTATAACAGGATTTTAGGTTTGCATGACCAAAGCAGAGGTGAATTTCATTTGGTTCATTTTTAACGTCTGAGAAGGCAAAGCTGACTTGTCCACTCCTAGTGGAGGGGTTTGAGTGCTTAGCTGTTAGAAGTCTGATTTTGAATCTATATCCAAACTAGCTGAATGCAAGTTTGAATTATATTCACCATCAATCCCTCCCTCCCTTTCTGCCCTCTGTATCTTAAACAGATATATCTTTAACAATTCATACAGGGGGTATCTGACAGGATCCTTTCCATACAGGAAATATATTTTGGAAAAGTCACTTTTTATACTATAGTTCTAGATTCACTCAGGGGGGAAGCAGACAGCACAAAGCGACATCTTCGGGGCAAGGAAGGGGAGGGGCAGCCACACGCTGGGTGCCCCAACCCCTTCCCGAAGACATCGTCGGAGCGACAGACCCTCTGCATGGCCGGCGCTCTAAGGATGCCTATCCGCTGCAGCGTCCACACACGCTGCGGCGGAAGAGGTGCCGAAGGTGCGCTGGCAGCCTCTTGTGGTGCACCTTCAGCGATTTGTGGAAGGAGCACTATTTTAGTGCTTCTTCCTGGGGCGGCGAAGCTGCGCTGTGGGGCCGAGGAATGTGGATGCCTCGTCCCCGATCCGCAGTTTCCTGGGGCGGCCCCATGCCACCCGTCTGCTTCCCCTATCAAACAGCATGGTCAGTGCTGGCTAGGGGATTCCAGGAGCTGTAACTTTTTTACAGAGTTCTTGATGGGAATACATGTTGAATTTCTCCACAGAATTTTGTACAGTTCCTTAATTTTTTTAAAAAAATATGAATATTCAGAAATTTGTTCATAAATTAAAGATTACTTGATCTTAAAAAAAAAGTAGACAAAAAACAATGGAAGAGTCATCCATGCCTCATCCAAACTGAATCTAAAGTACAAAATTAATTTAATGTGTGATTATGTTAAAATGCTTAGAATACCATCCAATTCCACTGGATTGTGTGAACACGCACTTACGACTCTATGAACATGAATGCAACTCATTAAGGGTATAACCTGGCCTGGATTGCTCCTCAGGCTAAAGCCATATTAGGGATAAGAGAAAAGAGATGGAAACCCCCTCCTTTTTGTTTCCTCACTCTCTGATTATCTGAGACCTGGGCTGTGCCTGTTCAAACTGTAGTGAAATAAAGAGTAAGGAGAAGAGATACATTCTGTAGATATTATTTTATGTACTGCATGGAAAAGTAAAGCTAAGAGGAGAACTGAAACAGAAGGTAGATTATTACAGGGCTTGAACGTTTCTGTGTGCTTTACTACACTTACAGGGTCCTGCTGCCACCAATAAAATATCATGGACCACCATTGTATGATGGCCTTTCCTCATTACTAGGTGACCTCCAACACAATATTACTACTACATAAATCCCTAACCCTGGGTCAGGTAGGTATAGCTAGGTATAGGACAAAACAATGGGATTTTAAAACACATATGTATTTCTGCATTTCAAAACCAAGGCTGCTGCCATGCTGCAGAATTAATACCATTTGACACAGCTTTAACTGTCATGGCTCCATCCTGTAGAATACTGGGATTTGTAGTTTGTTGTGGAACTGACAGAAAAGCCTAAATAGCTCACAAAACTACAAATACCAGAATTCCATAACCTTATGCCATGGCAATTAAAGCTGTGTCTCAGCAGTGTAGATACAGCCTAAATCTCAATATAGCAATCTAATTTATCTAGTGTTAAACATACCAATCACTGCTGTTACTGCTGTTTACCTACCACCTAGAAAAATATGCCAACTAAAGATCCACTCTATGCTTTATTCACAGACAATTCCTCTGTCAGAAACTGGAAACAATTCTGGCAATTCATAGATAATTCCCCCATCGATTTCACCCAGTTAATTCATGGGCTTAGGGCAGTCTTTGTGTGTTTGGCATTGACAGAGACTAGGACTCCACTGCCAAACTCTTAGAAAGCTTTCACGAAGGTCCAGCAGTGAACACTCTAGACCCAGGTCTTCTTTTTTCACTGTCAGGCTCTCAGCTGTCTTGAAGGTGACTGGCTTCTCTTTGTCTGTCTGCTCCCTTTGTCCCTCTAGTGCAGACTATTCTCAGTCTTGCCTTTTGCAGTGGTTTCAGCTCTGGGCCCACTGATGACTACTTCATCCTGCCTCATCCTGTCCTCCAGTCCTTTCTCTTCTTTCTGAACTCTTAGACTGCCCAGTCTGCTTCTTAGATATTCCCAGCTTAAGCCAGTTTACTGTCCCCCACACCTTGCTCTATCACATAAATATATGCGACAGAACTCTTTACCCAAGCTGGTCCCCCATCTTCCAGCTCCTAGGTATCCTGCCAGTCACCTTACCTTTGTTCCCCCAATTCTTTTCTTTCTAGATTGGGTTACTGGGCCTCAGGATGACCCTTTTGTGACAGTGACACTCAATCACCTTACTATTTTTCTCAGATGGCAGCACAATGGGTTTTGTTATCCTGCCACTGCCACCAATTTTTGATAGGGACCTAATTTTCCCCAAACCACTCAAGAGGACATAATAATAAAATACTTTCTTCACTGTTGGTAGTGTGTAACTATATCTTTAAAAGCACTTCACACAGTCTTTTATTGAAACAACATTATACGTTTATTTGCAGGTTAACTTAAATACAGTATCACTTGTGTGGGATGTTATTCACAGTTGATATGTTATTGACACACTTTATTTCTTACACTCTGTTATGTTTGTGGTTTTTTTTTGTCTTTATACTTATTTGTTACAGTAACCCAAACTTATTCAAACTCTTAATTATACTCTTGCATATTTCACTTTTATTTTATTTTATTTGTTTGCTTTATTTCTATGCCACCTTTCCCCAAAAGGGACCCAAGGCAACTCACAATATAAAACACATTAAAACAAAACAAAAACAAAAACAAGCAAAAAACAATTAAAATAACCTATTAAAACACTACAAAGTTAAAATCTAATACATACAAAAGTTAAAAAAAAAACCATAATCTATAACTGAATGTTTTATTAACTGAATGTGCTTTCTGTTTCACTGACTAATACTCTCCTCAGAGAATAACACTTCACTTTTCCCAGGACACTCCTAGTCCTCTCTTGGGTATTTGTAAAACCTTTAAATTACTTTCCTCTGCAGTATAAACATGCCACTAAGGCTCTTCATACCCCTCAGGGTGTACCACAAAAGCAACTCTCACTTGGAGTTCCGTTCCTAACCAAGTCCCAAACCATCTACCCCACTCTCTATTCCCTCTCCTGCTCTATTTATACCTACTCCTATCTCCACTCTTATTGGCTAATGTTTGACTCACCCTGATTGGATGGTAATAAATTATTATTATTATTATTATTATTATTATTATTATTATTATTAATAATAATAATAATTCCCACCTCTCCCTGCGGATCGAGGCAGGATTACAACAATAAAAATACAAGAATACAGATACAAAATATAAAATACACTATATAGAAAACTGGATGTTGCCAGGGCTTCTCTCAGCCTACCTAAATCTGCCTTATCTCTGCACCCTTATATAGGTAGAGTTGTTCTTGTGTCACTGTTTAGTTGGATGTGTGTGTGTGGCCTCACTCCAACTCAGATTTGACAGTCACCCAGAGACAGGTTTAAAAGAACAACAGAAATAGATTTATTAAACACAGTATAAGAATATAATAAACTCTAAGGAGTCATTCCCACTACAATTTACAGCTAAATTGCTGATCGCTGTATATGTGTCTTGTTCCCACTGGGAGCGGTTTGAGAAATGACTGCGATTGTTCGGATTTGCTTTGAATCATGGCAAATCCAAAAGAATCACACTTTTTGAAGAGTAGTTTTCTGGTGGTTCTTTTGGAGAAAAAAATTGATTTTTCAATAAGTGTGAACTACAGGCCTGAATCACATTGCACCGGAGCTGCTTAGTGGTGGTGGCGGCAGTGGCGGCAGCTGTTGCTGCTGCACTGGAGTTGGCTCACTGCATTCTCTTAGCCCAGTCCCAGTGCTCTGGGGGCCATGCCAGTTCTCTCTGCTTTCACCCAGCCCAGACCCTCCCTGGTGTTCTGGGGGCATGGGGGGAAGGCTGGCCATGGTGGCCTCAGATGCTGGGCCTGTTGCAAGCAGGAGAGCCCCAGGAGCACCACAAAGGGGAGCACATGCATAAGAGAGAAGAGCCCCAGGTGCTTTTTGTTGCCGGCAGGTGTGCCAGGTCTCCCCAGCCATGGCCAATCTCCCAGCTACACGCAGACTAGCTGGGCCTTTGTGATGGGATGCCTCCTCCTCCTTCTCCTCTTCCTTCTCCTCCTCTAGCTTATTCCATGTCGCTAGTGGGAACGACATAGAATAAGAACATGATTTGCATCCATAGTGGGAACAATACATCAGCCTTGATCGAATCAGCGACCCAATGTCAACACGATTTGCAAATTACATTAAATGTACGTGGGAATGAGCCCTAAGATTTACTTCTTTAGGTGCCCCAATATGATAGGCAGTTCTTGCTTCTTCCTTAAATCCAAAACTCTGTTTCTGTCAGCTCAACATGCTGTCAGTATCAGCTTCAAACCCTGTCTCAAATCCAAACCCTGTGTCTTTGAAATCAAAATCTTTCTTTGCTTTTTACATATCCTGGGGCCAAATATTCCAAAGTCTGCCTTCCTGCTTGGCACCAATACTTCACCAGTCAAATTCCATGGGACATTAGAATCATAGAATCACAGAGTTGGAAGAGACTTCAAGGGCCATCCAGTCAACCACCTGCCATGCAGGAATACACAGTCAAAGCACCTGCAGCAGATGGCTATCCAGCCTCTGTTTAAAAACCTCCAAAGAAGGAGATTCCTCCAGACTTTCAGGGAGCATAGTCTACTGTTGAATAGCTCTTACTGTCAGGAAGTTATTTGTAATGTGGAGGTGGAATCTTCTTTTCCTGTAGGTTGAATCCATTGCTCCATGCCAGGGGTAGGCAACCTAAGGCCCGGGGGCCAGATGTGCCCCCCTCCCCCGAGGCCTTTGGTCCAGCCCCAAGCCAGTCCTGCCACCACTGCCGCCACCGTCCCCCACTGCCCCCCACCGCTGCCTCCCCCCGCCATGATGATATTGATTATTGTTGTTATTACTTGTTCTTGGGGGTTTCTTGGTAAAATCTCCACAGGGGTTTTGCCATGGCTTTTCTGGGACTGAGAGAGTGTGCATGCATATTTTTTTTAAATTAATTTTTAATTTTTAATTTTTATTTATTTATTTATTTATTTATTTATGGTGCTTCAGCCCCCCAATTGTCTGAGGGACAGCAACCCGGCCCCCGGCTCAAAAAAAATTGCCTACCCCTGCTCCATGCCCTAGTCTATGGAGCTGCAGTAAACAAGCTTGCTCCATCCTCAATATGACACCCCTTCAAATATTTAAATAGAGCTATTGTATCACTTCTCAATCTTCTCGTCTCCAGGCTAAACATACCCAGTTCCCTAAGGGCTGTTGCAGATTGGCCCAAAGGGCCAGCCTGGGGGTAGAGTTGGAGCAGGGCAGCGACACACTGGCTGCCCCAACCACACCCCAATGCCATCCTGGCACTGCATGCCGTTACACATGGTGTGTGGTGTCAGGACACCCTTCTGGCACAGCATTTAAACACGCTGTGCTGAAAGGGTATGGAAGAGCCGCAGCACCGACTCTTAGGATGGCCTTTTAGAGCCGGCAAAAAGAAGGATCAGGGCCGCAGCGTGGGGTTGCCGCAGCCCTGATCCGTCACTCCCTGGGGCAGCTCCCTGCCGCCCCAAATGGGCCGTGTGCATTGGCCCTAAGTCTCTCCTCATAGGGCACTCCAGACCCTTCACCATTTTGGTTGCCCTCCTCTGGACATGCTCTAGCTTGTCAACATCCTTTTTGAATTGTGGTGCCTAGAACTGGACACAGTATTCCAGGTGAGGCCTTTGAGCCGGGGCCCAGGTTGCTGTCCCTCAGACAATGGGGGGGGGGGGGGGGGGCAAAGCACCATAAATAAATAAATAAATAAAAATTAAATTATTTTTTAAAAATTAAAAAATTTAAAAATTTAAAAAAATGCATGCACACTCTCTCAACCCCAGAAAAGCCATGGCAAAACCCCTGTGGAGATTTTGCCAAGAAAGCCCCAAGAACAAGTAATAACAACAATAATCAATAACATCATGGTGGGCGGTGGAGGGCTACGGCGGCGGCAGCGGCAGGATTGGCCTGGGGCCAGTCCAAAGGCCTCAGGGGGCCGCATCCGGCCCCCGGGCCTTAGGTTGCCTACCCCTGATCTAGACATTATACTTCTATTCATGTTGGCCATTCCCACAACCAAAGAAGCCCAATTTAGATCTCTTCTATGGACAGAAAGGCTAGAATGGGTCTGATAGCCATTAACACAAGAATGGTTAAAACAGCTATTCACCTTTGGGCAATGTATCACCATGCACAATCCTCATTTCAAAATGTCCTCTCCTCAATCCCATGGCTGTTTAACCATGGCCTATGAAGCATCAATTAACATAAACATGTATGTACCTAATACTTTCTGCCCCACAACAAGGCTGTTGCATAGTCAGTATTGGTGCTAATGCATTAAGGTTAAATGGTTAAATGGATAAAAGAAAATTAATTTTACATAAATGCTTGAAGAAAGCTATACTGTTTTCTATGTGGAGAGAAGACTCTTGGATGAATAATAGTCGTGGGAGTTGCTCATTGTGCTTTGAAGTCCATATACAGGTTTTCCCTCTGAGAACTGGTCATCCTTGATATTCTGGGTAGCAATTTTATTGTGTTCCACCACTTTAGATTATTTTATGGCCAATAGAGGCCTTTGCTAACCTGGAAGTAAACCAGAAGTTGAAACACTGTCTCACCTGGACCTCAAACAGCTGGAGAGGGGCAGAAATGTGACAAAATTGGCCATTCCAGATGGGGGACCATTTTAAGCTAAATAAGCAAATAAATAAATAACAAATTTTAAGGGGTCAGGGGTATTTCAAACAGCCCTGAGGATTACATCCAACCATGTTACAGTTGCCCTACCACTGATTTAACAAAGTGGTTAACACAGTCTTCATTCTTTTTGGAAATAATAAATCCCTGTCATCAGAAATAGACTGGTGGATCCTAAGTATGGCTAGCTTGACTATTAAGCAGAGTGAGATGATTACTTTAGGTGGCAGGTGTTCTGAAATAGCAAGTTCAATCTCCTGGCTGTTCCTCCAGTACAACAGTCAAACATCGGGGGCTGTCCATGATATCACCCCTCATTAGCAGACATTCCAAATAGAATTGTACCTGTTTACCCAAGGTTCTTGTAGTACATAAATCCTTCCTTTGAACCTACCCCTATAGTCATTACACACTTTTTTCTCATAACTTATGAACTAATGCAGTTTGACACCACTTTGCTATAGCTCCATCCTATGGAAACCTAGTATTTGTAGTTTACAAGGTCTATAGCCTTTTCTTTCAAAGTGTGAAGGCTAAATGTCTCACAAAACTACAAATCCCAGGATTCCATATGATGGAGTCATGGCAGTTAAAGTGGTCTCAAATTGCATCATTTGTACAGTAAAAATGCACCCTAAGAAGCCTCCCACACACACACACACACACTGCTGAAACATACATTCGTCGAAGGGTGAATCATTGGTTGATGGATGTGTATGGCAAGAATCAGATGTTCTTCTATGTAGTCTTAAGTGACAGCTACATGTTTTTTAGGTCATATTTCCCCCTTTTTCTTTTGTTGTGGAAGCACATGTAGGAAAACATCTGGAAAATAGCTGTATTAGTTTCTCCTTGTTCAAAGGAATTAGAACTGAACATGAGATACATCTGGCAAAGGACAAGCAGGTTCTTGGAGACTACTTTGGACAGACTTCATTGGCCTATTCCTAGTTCCATACATATGTTGCAAGGGTTTAATTTACCAGCACATTCTGAGATCTGTAGTTTGTAGTTAGACAAGAAATGAAAGTTGAATATTATTATTTTTATAGAAAGCTTTGTGGCATAACTGAAGAATATACTATTTTTGCACTGAGTGTTTTGGAATTAAAAAGGCCAAGACAACAGTGTGGGAAAAAAATCAGGCTACAAGAGGGGGAAAAACCCTCTATAGTTCCCATAGCTCAACTGAGCATGTTGTCAGGGTAACTCCTAGGCCAGTGCCTCTGAGGGATCCAATCACTGTTTGGCAGAATTAGAATCTGATTCATGCTTTCTTAACTCCTACAAGTGGCAACGAGGGATGAGAACATTTCATGGGAACTTTACAGCCAGTCTCCTCCTTATCAGCTCAAAACCAGCTCCCAGACTTGAAGGTTGTTCGATAGAGAATTTAATTCTCAACACTGCACATTAATTTTGAAATTCTTTCTTATCCAGCCATGGGCTATGATTCAAGACCACATTCACTGTAGCCCAACACAGGGTTGATTTTTCCATCCACGCCCCTCTTGGCTGGCTCCAGATTTCCTTGCTGAAGATTTACCCAGAGATCATAGTGCTAAATGAACTCCCCATTCTCAGCTTGCTCTTTAAA
Organism: Phrynosoma blainvillii; assembly: GCA_026167975.1. NCBI lineage: Eukaryota > Metazoa > Chordata > Lepidosauria > Squamata > Phrynosomatidae > Phrynosoma > Phrynosoma blainvillii. Next base: position 199,400,306 of record JANUYF010000001.1, on the reverse strand, counting down.
CTCTTTGCACAGACTTTAGGGATTTTGTAAATGTTATTGTACAAGTGGAGTCTGCAAAGAAAAGTCACAGGGTATCCCGACTCCCCTAGCAATGTATTCAAGGATTCAGTCAGACTGGAACTGATGCACTGGGGTGCTTCTGAGATCTTTGTTTGTACTATGGAATATTTTATTATTGTTAGCCACCCCGATTGATCTCAAAGGGGTGGGATATAAATAATTTATTATTATTATTATTATTATTATTATTATTATTATTATTATTATTAATCTTGTAGTGAGATGATGGATCAGAGGGTCTCAGGAAGTGGAGACAGAAAAAGATGATCTCTGTTTCCCTGGTTTTACTAAAAGAAGCAAGGATCAGGTAATGTAAAGGATCACTTGCCTAGGGGGGAAATATTTCCCACAGTTCACACTTTAAACCAGAGGGCAACAGCCAGGATGGAGGACCACATTTACCTTCCATGGGACCTTGGAGAACTATACATACTCCACACTGTGGATCATGATGCACATTTTAACATACACACCCCTTTGCAATTTTGAATATGTTGGGAGCCACTGGGGAAAGCCTCAAAATGGTGTTGGGGAGGGGGACATGTCCCTCAGCTGTCTTTTTGCCCACCTCTGCTTTAAACAATTTTCATTTCTGAATCTATGAGAACTCCTTGCCCCCATTATCCTGGAGTTTCTTAATCAGACTCATTTCTGCTGTGACCAATTTTTTTTCTGGTAGCCTGGTACTCTAGGTTTTGGTATGAGATGATATACACCCATGTGTGAAAAGTCTACACCAGAGGGTCTGACACTTTGCTCTCCCACAATCTTCAGACAGCATAGCCAGTGGTTAAGGATTCTGGAAGTTGAAATTCAATACATCTGGATGACTAGGGCTGCATATACACTGCAGAATTAATGTTGTTTGACACTGCTTTAACTGCCATGGCGCAGTGCTATGGAATTTTGGGATTTTTAGTTTTGCGAGCTATTTAGCTTTCTTTGTTAGAGAGCTCTGGTGCCACAACAAACTACAAATCCCAGGATTCCCTAGGATGGAGCCGTGAAGGTTAAAGCAGTGTCAAACTCCATTAATTCTGCAGTGTGGCAACAGCCTAAATGTTGAGAACTGTTGCTAGTCTAAACTATTACTTTGCAAATATTTTTAAAGGCGTATTAATTTTTTCAGATAATATTTTTAGCTATTTTGTCTCTCCCCCATCACATAATAGTAGTACTATTTAAAGGCTTAAAGAATCTATTGTTATCACAGTCTTCTCACAGATTTCTTCACTCAGCCAAATTTGCTAAATTCTTCCCTGTCAGATTCAAATTTCTTCACAACCATCCCACACATCTATAATCTACACACCAGCCTTCATTTCTATTATAATGCAAGCACCTGAAAATATTGAAGGAGGTAACTAAATGATAGGAAATGGGAATCATATCCATCATATGATCCACCAGTATGAATGTTTCCATCCAAAGCAGAGTTGTAGATTTCTTGTTTTGTTTTTACATAGTTTGTAAAATGGTGAGTTTCTTTGGAAATTGATCAGCCTTGTTTTAATTACTTTTTTATAGGTTTTAAATGGCCAAATATAACTGAAGAGGAGAAAGAACATTTTAGATCTTGCTAAAATGACAAAAATGAGGAGTTTTATGGGAAATGGTGAGCAATGATGTGCTCTGATATTGCCTAAACTAAGTGTTTCTAATTGTGTCAGTCAGGGGGGAAATGTTCATAAAGTTTGTACTTTAAAAAAAAAGAAAAAAGAAAAAAAAGAGGAATGCTCTATATGGGATAATGAGCCTTCCAGTCCAACATCCTGTCTCCAGCAATGACAACAGTATCAGACATTTTCAGAAGATGTTTCCTTGGGAATGGGCAGTTCAGAGGCTGCTTCATTCCTACGCTGATCATTCCTGCTTTGTTACACTGGTTGTTGAAAAAAACATAAGCCACACAGTGCATGGGCACTGATCCACCTAATGGGCTATTTATTTGGCAGGGCTCCCACCTATTTTAAGCCATGAAGACTCAAAACAGTTTCTGTCAGATGGAAGCCTGGTTTCACACTGACACTGTCAGACTACTACAATATGCTTTATGCAGGAGAGGTCCTGGAAATTGCTTGGAAGTTCTAATCAACGAAGAATATCCTATATGGTCACAATGCAGCTGACTGTAAGGGGACAGTGAACTGTAAGATCTTGCTGCAAGCAGAATGGTCTAGAGAAGAATCCAGAGCCTTGGATACAGACTTGGTAGATGTTACCTACTAATCCTGTTTTGAGGTGGACAATTTGAGGCCTTTAGCCTTATTTGAGGTGCTCCCTGTAAACAATGGCCAGAATCCTCTATGGTAGTTACAAATGCATAATTTGGAGTTCTGCACCCATGACTGTTTTGTAAAAGTTCTTCAATCCCCACTTAGCAGGCAGAAGCCACTGTGATCAACAAGGATCTGTTCCTTTGTTGATTGGGAAGCTGCTTATTGCCATTCTCCCCTCCCCTCACACAAGTGATCTCTGGCAAGAGGCGAAATTGTGACAGAGATCCTGCTTCTGCCTGTTGCACCAGAGACCATTCAGTACCCACCTGTTTCCCAAGTGACAAGGGAACAGATTCCCATTTATTGTAGCTGCTGTTCCCCAATAATTGGTGATGGGGAGAGTCAGACTTGGATTTCTGATGTATCATCATAATTACGGTGCTTAAACCTACATGAAGGAGCCTTGGCGAGGACACCTGAGAGGAGGAGTTGGAGAGAGACGGAACAGGCGATGTCATCAAGATACTCCAGCAAATAGACTAACAATACAGATAGAAGACTCACCCGCAGTTTGCGAGCTACTGAGATACAGCGGAAGGACGGAGTGGAGCGGAAGTCGATATACAATTACCTCTAAAAACAAAGAGTGATGATCCCATTTGTGGCGCTGGCATATTAAGGGTCGCCGTTTTATAGTTTTTATTAATCTAAGTGGGGCTAGGTTCCTGATTAATTATATGTTGAGATATAGGTGATTCTCTAATCCAGGAAGAGTGAGGAGGAATTGTTTGATTATTTGAGGCTCTGATATTGATATTGATTGACTTATCCGTAACTTATAAAAATAGTAGGGAAGGTTAAGACTTAATAATATTGTATTAAACTTCTATAGAGGGGGGAATTGAATGATTGGTCGGTAATTAATTAATTGGTTTTTTTCCCCTCCAGATTTCATCAATTTAGGAGTCATGGTTAATTGATTGGTATTTATTAAGGGATAGTGTCAAAAAAATTGTCTGAAATATATTGTGGTTTTAAAGTGATATTTTGTGGTTGTCCAAAATAGATCAAATTATAGTGGGAAAAAAATCTTTAAAATATTTAAAATACTTAATAAAATATTAAAATAAAAATAAACAAATAAAAAACGATATTATTTGAGCACTCAATAAGAAATATAACTGGAATTGGAATATAATATATAATTGGAACCATAAAGTGGATAAATTGTAATTATAATCTGGACAATGATGTCAAGAAACCAAACTGCTAAAATTCAGACACAATCACAGTTACCTAGGAGATCCTCCATAGAGCAAGTTAGAGTAGTAGATATTAATGTGAATATTTTGGAGGAGATCAAGAAACTTAGATTGGAATTTAGGCAGGAAATGAAAGATTTTAAATTAGAAATACATCATGATATCAGAACGGAGCTCCAGGAAATAAATCATACGGCAGAAAAGATTACAGGGGAACTAGCGGTAGCAAACCAAAAAATTGAAAATTTAGAGTATAGAAGTGATAGATTTGGAGAAGAACTAGCAGAGGTTAGAAGGGATAGAGAATGGGACCTAGATGAAAAAGCGATATGGGATCAGAAGCTTAGAGAAAAGTGTGTGAAAATTAGAGGACTTCCAGAGGATAAGGATGAGAACTTGATGAAAGTCATTACAGAGAGCTTGGCAAATTTTCTGGGTAAGGATGCTTCCCAATTCCAATATGAAATAGACAGAACTTTTCGATTGAATTCAACAGTGGCGAAACAAAGAGGGCTACCTAGGGACATCGTAGTCTATTTTGTTCGAAGACAGGTACGGGATTTACTCCTTAAAGTTCATAATGAATCCCCTCTGGAAATTGAGGGTCAGCAACTCCAGATTTTGAAAGATGTCCCAGCGAGACTGCTGAAAAAAACGGAAGGAATATCTTTTCCTAACAACTTACTTAAGACAGGAGGGGATACCATATAAATGGAGGATGCCAGAGGGGTTAGTCTTTTGGTTTAGAAAAAGAAGAATAGTTTTGGGAACAGTGGAAGAGGCAAGGAGATTCTGGGAGCGAGAAGAAAAAAGGAGAAAAGAAAAGAAAAAAAAACCCAGATCAAGATTTAGAGAAAAAGAAAGTCCCCACTGATGAGAAAGATACAAATAGAGGGAAGACACATAAGAGTAGCAGTCAAGAGAATAAGAGAGAGTTGAAACTACGTGAGGCAGAAGATTTAGAAGACTTAGAAGAAGCTGGAGCAGTTAATTGGAGGTGTAGAAAGGAACTAGGTGGTTCAGAGGATGACTTTCTAGATGAGCTAGAAGATCCTCAGAGAAAAAGGAGGGAGGATTTTTCAGAAGAAGAAGGAGATGTTTACGAAGGTTTATGAAAACATAATTAGTTTTAGTTGATCGATAATATAAAGTACGGTTTCACAGGGGTTATATTCAATTAATTTTATAGAAATATGGTGGGTAATTGGGTGATAATGGCATTGTCATGTTGAAACTTTTTTTTTTCTTTTCCAGTGTATATTTGATTTCATAGTTTAATTATGGATAAGGTTAAGATTATCTCTTGGAATGTTAAGGGGATGAACACGCCGAATAAAAGGGGGAAAAAATAATTATCATTTACAGAAACTGAGAGCAGACATATATTGTTTACAGGAAACGCATATTCATTGTAAGGATATTAAATATTTGAGAAATAAAAAATTGGGAGAAGAATTTGTGGCATCAGCGAAAAGTAAAAAGAAAGGTGTTGTGGTATATGTTAAATCGAGATTTAACCCAAGGGAAATATTTGTGGACAATGAAGGACGGTTTGTCATTGTTGAGATTAATCTGGGGGGGGGGAGAAAATATTATTAATTGGATTATATGCTCCATTAACTAATAAAGCTGAATTTTATAAACACCTGGCTTGTAAATTGGAAAATTGGAGTGAGGATAAGATTATCATCATGGGGGATTGGAATGGGGTCGTAGACCCTCAAATGGATAGATTTTCAACAAAAGAAATCAAAATTTCACAGGGTAAATTATCTCAAAGTTTTTTCGAAATGATAGACAAATTCGCATTGAGAGACACATGGAGAATTTTAAACAAAGATGTTAAAGATTATACTTTTTTCTCCCATGTACATAGTTCATGGTCGAGAATAGATATGTTTGTGATATCGGCAACAATTTGTAAATTTGTTCAAAAAATCAAAACTCTTCCCTCGGTGTGGTCAGACCATAATCCTATTATGATGAGTTTAAAAACCTCTCCAAAGGAATTCCGCTGGCAACTTAATATGAGCATTTTGAATGATCAAAAGATAGTTGAGGAGGCAAGAAAAGAATTACAATTATTTTTCCAGGAAAATTTAAATAAAGGGACAAACATTAATGTAGTTTGGGATGCTTCAAAAGCGTACATGAGGGGTTATTTTTTTAAAAAAGGTGCCGAGAGAAAACGAACAAGAGAAAAGCAAATTAAAACTTTAGAGGAAGAGATAAAGAAGACAGAAAATGAATTGAAAATGAAACCAAATAGTACAAAATTAAAATCTAGTTTACAAATATTACGAGGTCAAATTTCTATCTTGTTCTCCGAAGATATAAGGAAAAAGATGAAATATATAAAACAGAGAGATTTTGAATTTTCTAATAAAGTAGGAAAACTATTGGCATATAAGTTAAGGCGAGAACAAGAGAAAAAGGCAGTTTTGGAATTAAAAGCAGGAAACAAGATAGTTACATCTCAAGAGCATATTAAAAGAATATTTTTAGAGTACCATACTAATCTATATAAGAACACCGATCACGAATGGAGTAATGAATCAAAGATAAGTAATTATTTGCAACAAATGACTCTCCCAGTGATCGCAGAAGAATGTATGGAAGAATTAGAGAAAAAAATCACACTTCAGGAACTAATAAATACAAATAAAGAGATGAAAAGGGGGAAAGCTCCTGGCCCTGATGGATTCGTTATGGGATACTACAAAATTTTTCAGATCAATTAGCCTTACCGCTACTTGAGACAATGAATGCAATATTAGATAATAAAATTCCAAATTCGTGGTCACAAGCTAATATAACATTAATACCGAAGGAAGGAAGAGACCTAACTGAACCTAAAAATTTTAGGCCCATCTCACTTTTGAATTGCAATTATAAGATTTTCACTAACATATTGGTGAATAGATTTAAAAAATGGCTAAATACATGGATAAATACTGACCAGGCGGGATTCTTACCAGGCAGAAAAATTAAGGATAATACGAGAAATTTAATAAATTTAATTGAATATTTTAATAAAAATATAGATAAAAAAGGAGCAATTTTTTTTTTTTTTACGATATTGAAAAAGCATTCGATAGTCTTAATTGGATTTTTATAAAAACCATGGTAGAAAGATTAGGCATAGGGGTCAATTTTAAAAAATGGATTGATATGATTTACCAAATGCAAGAAGCGAGAATTTTAGTTAATGGAGAAGCTACTAACTTTTTTAGAATTGAAAAGGGGGTTAGACAGGGCTGCCCGCTCTCTCCGCTCCTGTTCATTACCTGTTTTGAAGTACTTTTGGAAAAAAATAAGAAAAGAGAAACAGATTCAGGGAGTAAAAATAAAAAATAGCAAATTCAAACTTAAAGCTTTTGCTGACCACTTAATGGTGTCATTATTGAATCCAATTGGGGGTATCTGTAAATTAAATGAAGTAATCAATGAATTTGGGAAGTTAACAGGATTAAAAGTAAATAGAGAAAAAACAGCCATGTTGATGATGAATTTATCAAACAGAGAAAAGAAAAAGTTAAAAGAAATGATGAAGTTTAAAGAAAATAAAATGGTAAAATATTTGGGCATAAATTTTACAATAAAGAATTCAGAATTATTCAAACACAATTATGAAATTAAATGGAAGGAAATTAAGACGGATTTGGCCAGGTGGAGAAGATTAAATTTATCACTGTTGGGAAAGATAGCAACAATAAAGATGAATATTCTCCCTAAAATGTTATATTTGTTTCAAAATATTCCAATAATGATTAGTGATACACCATTCAAGAAGTGGCAATCGGATTTATCTGAATTCATATGGGGGGGGGGGGGCAGAAGACCGAGGATCAGAATGAAATTACTTCAAGATGCGACAGATAGAGGGGGCATGAACATGCCAAACCTCAGAATTTATTACTATGTGTGTTGCCTATATTGGATCATAGATTGGATTAATTTAACGAATGAAAAGAATTTAAAATTAGAAGGAATTGACAAAGTGTATTCTTGGCATGGTTATTTATTATATGATAAAATTAAATTACATAAGAATTTCAATGATCACTATTTAAGAAGATCCCTTTTGAGGGCATGGTTTAAAGTGAAAGCAAAATGGAACGATAAGATACCCTTATGAAGCAGTTGCAACCAGAGAGAATAAATTAAGAACCGAAGGTTGGTTGACATATCAAGATCTGTTGCGAGAAGAAAAAGGTGGGTTTGAAATTAAATCACAAGAGCAATTAAATAAAGAGGGGTATAATTGTAACTGGTTCACTTATCGCCAGTTAAAAGAAAGATTTCTCTTTGATAAAAAGATTAAATCATTTGGTTCGATGAACACAGATTTTGATGGGATACTTAAGGCAAGAGATAAAGGTAAAATTTCAAGAATTTATAAATTATTATTAGGTTTGGAGATGGAAGACGAACTCATCAAACCCCAGATGGTGAAATGGGCTCAGGATTTTGGCCAAAATATTGAATTGCAAAAATGGGAGAAAAATTGGAAAACAAGACTTAAATTTACAATGAACTCAGACATCAAAGAAAATTACTATAAAATGCAGTTTAGGTGGTATTTGACACCCTATAAATTAGCCAAAATGAAAAGGAATCTCACAAATAAATGTTGGAAATGTGAAAAAAGAATTGGCACCTTTTTTCATCTTTGGTGGGAGTGTAAACACGCGAGAAGCTATTGGAAAATGGTCCATAATGAAATCGAAAAAATATTTCAAAAAGATTTGTCATTCGGTCCACAAATATATCTCTTGGGAATGGTCGAAGATGAAATGTTAGAAAAAACTTATGGCAAATTATTGTTTTATTTAATATCGGCAGCGAGGATTGTCTATGCGGCAAAATGGAAAACAAAGGAAATTCCTGATATTACTGAATGGGTAAAGAAAGTGCTGGATATAATGGAGATTGAAAGATTATCTTTAATGCTGAAAAAAATAGAATATGGAATGGTTATTAATGAATGGAAACCCTTGATTGAGTACTGGATTAGAGAGAAAGAAACTTGTTTTATAACTGATGTAATCTAGTACTAGTTAAACTCGGAGGTGTAATGATAAAAAAGTTCGATTTTAGAGTATTTTGATTTAAAATATTATACTTGTATAGTACACAAATTAGGAGCATCACAATATCACGTGTGGCTTTAGATTTATAGTCAAAAATAGATAGAAGTGTTAACTTGTTATGCGATTTGTAACAGTATGTCTTTAGCAAGGAAGTCATTTTATGTGTATGTTGGTGTTGTTTTGTTTGTTTGTTGTATGTTATGTTTTGTCAAATCTTTGTACTTTGTTTTCTTTTTTTTATGTTAATAAAAAAAAACTACATTAAGTTGCCAGACAATCTTTCTATTTTCAGTTTAATAGACGAGAAGAAGGAGGAGAAAAGAGGGAGGAGAGAATAAGGCAATAGAAACAAGAGAAAGAAAACAGGTGAGCTCAACTTCTTTTGGGATCTGGTCACATCCACTGCTGACACCAGTTGACCATTAGTGTCTGTTAGGATTTGGTTCCAGAATCCCCTATGGATGCTCAAGTCCCATTAAATGGAAAAGAATCCATGGATATGGAAGGCCAACTGTACTACTTGCCTCCAGGTGAGTATCAACTATGGCCTTAAAAACAATGTTTTTTACTATAGTGTTTGATATGGAAAATACCAGATAGTTTTCCATATACAATTATACCTCAATTAGCAAAGCTTCTGGTAACATCCATTTTTAAAAGGCTTGTCCATTCCTCCCTTTGTCCTCTGTCTACCTGGAAGTTTGAGTGTTTTTAGCTGCAGCTGCATTGGAAAGGGGGGAATTCTATGAAGAGAACAGTGTTGCCATTACTGTGGTATACACCACAGCAGGGGTAGGCAACCTTTCCCCTTTAAGGGCCGAGGGACTTCAGCTCCCTGAATCCCAGGAGCTATTGGCCAACATGGAACTATTGGCCAACATGGCTGAGACTTCTGGGAGCTGAAGTCCTTCAGCCCTTGAAGGGGAAAGGTTGCCTACCCCTGCACCACAGCATTCCTGTCATGACGTGAATCCAAATTAAGTTTGCCATATCTTGATTTATGGTGTGCAGAATCTGAACTTTCATTTATCATCCAAGTTGTTAGAAATCAGGGCAGCTGACAAATATAATTCTGTTTATGTGTGTTCATGAAAACTAGCTGAACAACAAGCCCAAGAACTGGACAGTGAATAATTCCCCTGATGTGTAATAATGATTCCAGGAATGTTTTTATATGTCAAGCAGTAATTGAAAGCACAATGTATGTTGTGTCTTAACAGATGTAAATCAGATATAACAGATGCAAATCAGTTATGGTCTACAAATGTGATATGGTATTCATACAACAAAGTGGTGAAGGTGGAAATAGTAGATGCCTAGAGTTAGAACAGACAAATGTGCCAGTTTCACTTTCTCCCCATATAAGTTGGGGAGTATTCTAAAATAGTGGTTGTTTTTTTCCCAGCATTGCACAGAGGTGGTGAGGAAAAACAGACAAAATCTATTTGCTCTGAGTCTCTAGTGCTTGACTTAGGACCGTAAGCTCACAGACCTTTTCTTCCTCCTACCGTCACCTACACTGGCCTAATAATGCTGTGTAGAGCATGAACACAATTATGCTTCAGTTTTTAAAAATGTTTCTTTATATCCCAAATGCAAAGACATTTGTGATTTTGGGTGAATTCTTTAAAAAAAAAACCATCAGAAACTAAAGTCTTACCAATCCGCCCATTCTATAAGGCTTTGTGGTTTTTAAAAAATGACCATTGTCTATCCCATCTTGATATGATGGGAATTAAAGTTCAGCTTCAGCTAGCACAGGTAATAAACATATAGCATGGGCACTGTAGTCCAAAAACATCTTGAGGATATGAGATTGTGGTGAGCTGATCTATAATGTCAGCATCTGCAGCTGAATCTGTCAGCTTGCCTGCCATGGCCTGGAGTGTTGGACTAAATAGGTATAGCATAAGATATTTTTATTTGTGGGATTATAATGTGTTATACAGTGTGGCTGTTAAATGATGGGACTTGTAGTAGTGTATTAATTGCTGTAGATCACATTCTTTTGTGGTTAATGAGCAGATGGGAAGAGAGGTGAGGTTGTGCCAGGAAGACCCAAAGTCAGTCTCTTCAGATGGTCTGGAGGGAGAGAAGAAGGTGGCTACCATGGGAAAAGGAAAGGAAAAAGAATGTTTTCCTTTTGCGATGAATTTGAAGGTAGCTTGCTAAGATCTGAAATTGTGTATGCTTTAACTATGCTTTGTTAATGCTTGCTGCTTAGTTCTGAAAACAAATGTTTATGGAGAACATCTATAGATTTGTGTTTTCACAACTGAAGCCTTGACTTATGAACTCAGAGGTTTTTGCATATGACAGTATCTGGTATAGACTGACTCTGAAATATCTAAGACCTATGATCCAGAAGACATGCTAACACAGATCCCTTAATTTTTCAGCTTGTTTTAAATGACTGAAAGAGTTTTTGAGGTATTTGTTTAAACCCTTGAGGTTGGTAATCAGCCATTTCTCCCACTGCTGGCAGGGAAATCCTTTGGCCAGCAATTACTTATGTGGCTCTTGCTCCAAATCTCCATTACATAGGTCTCTTGTGATCCCTCCTGATTCACAGATGCACAAATCAAGCAGTCTGATGTATATGCCAACTCCTCAATAAGTCTTTTGAGAAGAGACCAACACTTGCTACATTTGCTGGTCAGCTGGAAAAAGGCATAGGTTCAAATCCCACACCTCTTTACTAAGAAGTGTGTCTTGCCTAACACAATGACTACTATTCAAACTCGTGAACTAGACTTTTATCAGCAATTTTGATAGCTGTAAGTAAACATGCAGTACTTACCTAAGGAATGCAGTAGCTTTGTGGTTAAGATGTCAATTCTGACGATCAGAAGATCAGAATGTTGACAGTTTGAGGCCCGAGTGCTGCATGATGGAGTGAGCTCCTGTCACTAGACCCAGCTTCTGCCAACCTAGCAGTTTGAAAGCATGCAATTGCAAGTAGATAAATAGGTACTACTTCAGTGGGAACATAACAGCATTCAGTGCAATCATGCTGGTTACATGACCACCAGAGTAGTCCTTGGACAATAATGGCTCTTCAGCTTAGTAATGGAAATGAGCACCAACTCCTACAGGCAGTTGCAACTAGACATTCATGTCAAGAGACTTCCTTTACCTTTACCTGTAGGTAAACATACATACATAGCTGGCCTCTCACATCAGATAGCAGCATCAGTTTCCACTCACATAAGCTTTGACTGCACAGGTCCCTCTGTTCTGGCATTGTCCTGTTCAGACAATGCACAGCCTGAACCCTAGTTCTGGTGTGGGCAGTCTGGATGCATGGCATGTCCTGCACCAGAACTAGGGCAAAACAAGACTAAAGTGCATTTTAGAAACTTACCTGTTGATAGCATGTGACCATTACTGGGCACCTCATTCTTATCTCAGAAGCAAGTGATCCATAGCAGCAGACACACTGCCCAGATGCAGGCAAGAATTGTGTTGGCCTTCTTGGCTGCTGACTCATGTTCAGATTGTGGTCTACTAAGACTCCTCTTTCACATAAACTGTTGTCTAGCCAGGTGTCTCCCATCCTATATCTATACATTCCATTTTTTCTGCCTAGGTGTAGGACCTTACATTTCTCCCTGTTGAAATTAATCTTGTTAGCTTTAGCCCAGCCTTCTAATTTTGAATTTTAATCCTATCCCCCCTGGGGAATTAGCAATCCACCCCAGTTTGGTATCATCTGCAAATTTAATCAGCATGCTCGCTATTCCTTCATCTAAGTAGTTGATAAAGATTTTGAATAGCACTGGGCCCAGTATAGATTCCTATGGCATTCCACTTGTCACCTCTCTCCAGGATAAAGAGAAGCCATTGTTGAGTACTCTTTGGGTTCAGTCATTCAGCCAATTATAAATCCACTTTACAGTACCACTGTCCAGGCTACATTTTACCAACTTCTTTGCAATATCATGGGCAACTTTGTCAAAAGCCTTACTGAAATAAAGATTTGTTACACTCACAGCATTCCCTTCATCTATCAAGGCTGTAACTCCATCAAAAAAAGGGACAAGATTAGTCAGGCATGATTTGTTTTTGAGAAACCTGTGTTGACTCTTAGCAGTGACAGCATTATTTTCTATGTAATTACAAAATGTCTGTTTAATGATATGCTCTAGAATCTTTGCAGGAATGACTGGGTGATAATTATTTGGGTCCTCTTTTTTCCCTTTTTGAAGATAGGGACAATATTTGCCCTCCTTTAATCTGTGGAGATCTCTTCTGTTCTCCAAAAATTCTCAAAGATTATTGTCAGTGCTTCTGAAATTACTTCTGCCTGTTCTTTTAATATCCTTGGATAAAGCTCATCTGGCCCTGAATTCATTTAGAGTAGTGAGGTATTTCTGTACTACTACTCTGACTATTCTGTGCTGCATTTTCCCACTACACCACCTGATCCTCACTCCTCAGGTTGTGCACTATTTTCCTTTTTAGAGAAAACTGAGGCAAAGAAGGTGTTGAGTAGTCCTGCCTTTTCTCTATTAGTACTTGGCCATCTTCTCCATGCAGCAACCATATCATTTCCTTGTTCTTCCTTTTGCTGCAGACATAACTTAAAAAAACTCTTTATATTGTTTTTAATCTGTCTCACAAGCTAAGTTCACTCCATGCTTTAGGTTTTCTTACCATATCCCTACATATACTGGCTATGGACGTTATCACACGGGGAGTCGCGGGGAGAAAGTGGAAATAAACCTGTCAAGCAGAAGACTTTAATTTATGGGATTTGTCCTGTTCTGCCTTGTCTGATAACTAAATTCCAGTTTATTTATTTATTTATTTATTTAGAAAAAAATTATTAATTAAAAAATAAAATAAAAAAGAATACAATCATTTTGATAATCTTACACATACAGTCATATTATCGATGTTTTCCTTAACATATAAATCTTTAAACAAAAACATATAATTATATTGATAATATGACAGATATTTTATACAGATTGAAATAAAACAACTTCCTCACTTGGCTTGTCTTGTCATTTTGCCCCATAAATTAAACTTCTTTATACATCCTTAATTTAACCTTTTTGTCATTTATTTTAATACTTAAACTTGTTCAGTTGTAGCCTTATACAAATTAAACTATACAATAAACATCAGAACTTACTTATATTTAACTATAGTCCTTTTCTCCTCTAATTACTATTTCTTTATCAAGTTTCCATAGTGAAGAAAAAGAAAAACATATTAAATTAACCATACCAACTTATTTGACAAAATATTATAAGTCATCCAGACACCAAAAAAAGAGCTTCATTTACATCTAATTCCTTTCTGTTTTAGAAAATTTACCACCACTGCCCAGTCATCTTTATGTTTTCCATTACTGTTTCCTTTAATTAACTCCATAAGTCTGTCCATATCCATAAAGTCAATCAATTTCGTTATCCATTCTTGGAGGAGCGGGATATCCCCTGTTTTCCATTTAGAAGCATACACAATCCTAGCCGCCAAAAGAGAATAAAAGATTATTTTACCATATTTCTTTTCCAAATCTTCCTCAATACAAATACCCATCAGGAACAATTGGGGGTCAAGTTTTAATTTATAATTTAACATTTCCCCTAAAAAAGATCTAATCAATAACCAAAATTCTCTTGCCTTTTTACATTCCCACCAGAGGTGATAATATGTGCCAATCTTTTCCTTGCATTTCCAACAAAGATTTGAATAAGATTTATTTAATTTAGCCAAATGAACTGGTGTCAAGTGCCAATGATAGAACATTTAAAAAAAAATCCTTTATATTATAGCTAAGTGTATATTTTAATCTTTTTCTCCAGCACTTCTCCCATTGATCTAAATTTACATTATGATGGAAATGTTGAGCCCATTTTAACATTGTAGGTTTTATTAATTCCGATTCCAATTCTATTGCTTGAAGTAATCTATAAAATTTGGCTATCTTTTGTTTATCAGTTGACCATATTATCTCCTCTAATTGTTCATCTAACACCCCAATTGTCCTTGTTTTCTTGTCTGTCAGGAAACGTTCTCTAATTTGTTTATACGAAAACCAATTACAGTTGTAGCCTTCAGCATTTAATTCTTTCTGCGATTTTATTTCTATATTTCCATCTTCTATAACAATCAGATCTTTATATGTAAGCCACTTTTCCTTTCCAAATTTGTTGCCTTTGGAGACCACTTCACCAATTGCTGTCCATATTGGAAGAACATCCTGCCATTTTTGTTTAACTTTAAGCCAAACTCTCAACAAAGATCTGCGAAGATAGTGGTCATTGAAATCTTTATGGCATTTAATTTTATCATAAAATAAATAACTGTGCCAACTGTAGATATTATCATATCCTTCCAAATCGAGGTTTTTTTCCTTTTCAAGCTTAAACCAGTCGATTAACCAAAATAAGGAGCATGCATAATAGTAGTTCTTAAAATTTGGTAGTCCTAATCCCCATCTTTCTTTAGAATCCTGTAAGAATTTAAACTTTATCCTTGGTTTCTTTCCCTCCCATAAAAATCTAGAGATTTCTTGGTTCCACTTATTAAAGGGTTTGTCGTTTAACAATATTGGTATATTTTGAAATAAATTAATTAATTTAGGTAATATGGACATTTTAATAGTTGCGATTCTGACTAGCCAAGAAATATTTATTTTTGACCATCTCTTTAAGTCCTCTCTAATTTCTGCCCATTTTTTTTATCATAATTGTTTTTAAATAAGTCTCCATTTTTAGTTGTGAAATTTATTCCCAAATATTTTACTATATTTGTGACTTGAAATTTGGAGATTTGTATTAATCCCTTTCTTTCTTCTGAGTTCAGATTCATTAATAACATTGTTGTTTTCTCCTTATTGATCTTTAGACCCGTTGCTTTCCCAAATCTAACAAACACTTTTAAAAGCGAATCTATACTGTCACACGGATTGGAAAGTGAAACCATCAAATCATCCGCAAATGCTTTTACTTTATGTTCCTGCTTTCTTACCTTAATGCCACAAATATTTTGGTTTGATCTTATATTATTCATTAACAATTCAAAATTCATAATAAATAATAAAGGAGATAAAGGGCATCCTTGTCTAACACCTTTGTTTATCATAAAAGATGACGTTGTTTCTCTGTTTACTATTAATTTGGCTTCCTGACTTTGATAAATTAAACCAATCCATTTTTTCATATTTGATCCTATATCTAATTCATCTAACAAATTTTGCATAAAAGTCCAACTGATGTTGTCGAAAGCTTTTTCAATATCAAAGAAAATTAAAGCCAATTTGTGATTGATTTTCTTATTGTGATATTCTATCAAATTAATTAGGTGTCTGGTATTATCTTTTATCATCCGGCCTGGGAGAAACCCCGCTTGGTCATTGTGAACCCATGATGACAACCATTTCTTAAATCTATTAGCCAAAATTGCAGCAAAGATTTTGTAGTCATTATTTAACAAAGAAATTGGCCTATAATTCTTTGGGTCTGATTTGTCTTTATTCTCTTTGGGAATAAGCACAATGTTAGCTTGCCTCCAAGAATCAGGAAAGGAACCTTCAAGGATATGAAAAGATCAGGTTTTTGTTTGAATTAACCCCCTTTTAAATTCAAATTTAGTTATCAGACGAGGCGGAACGGGACAAATCCTGTAAATTAAAGTCTTCCGCTCGTCCGGTTTATTTCCACTTTCTCCCCGCAACTCCCTGTGTGGTAACGTCCTATGTGCTTGAATTCCTCTTTGGTGTTTTCCCCATTTTTCCATTTCTTGTAAAAAAATTCCTTCCTATTTTAACAATTTGGTTTGTGCCTTTAGTATCTCATTTTTAAGAAAACCCCATCCATCCTGAACTCCCTTCTCTTCTGGTATGCTTTCCATGGAATTATAGCCAGTAATTCCATAAGTTTACAGAAATCAGCTTTCTTAAAGTCTAGAATGTGTGTCTGGCTATACTTAGTTTCTCCTTCCCACTGTATGACAAATTCCAAGAGAGCATGGTCACTCCCACCTAAGGATCCCACCGTTTCCACCCCATTAACATGGCCATCCCTGTTGATTAGAATCAGATCTAAAATAGCTGATCTCCTTGTTGCATTTTCCACCTGCTGGTCAATGAAATTGTCTGCAAGACAGGTAAGAAATTTATTGGACTTGATATTCTTGGCAGAAGTGTACTGCCAACATATGTCAGGATAGTTGAAATCTCCCATTACTACTAGCTCTCTCCTTTTTGAATGTGCTCTCATCTCCTCCAGGAAGGCATACCCTCAGTCTGGTATGAGACTGCAGAAGTGGAGGCATAGTACAACTTTGTGCCAACCCTCACTGCTGCATAATAAATGCAATAGAGTGTTAATGAAGATTCCAGATAGGAGTTAAATTTTCACCCCCCAAAAAACCTAAAATGTTTGTACTATTGCCAATTACTCCTGTAGCGAATTCTCACTATTCCAATTGTGTATATATTACCTTTGTCTGGAAATACTACAAATTCAATTGATCATCATTTCATAGTCTTTGGCTTTCACTGTTTCCAATGTTCTCACACTGTCTCTAACCACAACATGTATAAATTTACAATTCTATTTATGTGCTAAAGTGAGCTTTAGCTCATGAAAGCTCATGTCCCAATAAAGCTGTTAGCTGTAAATAGTACAACATTATTTGTTGTTTTTCTACAACAGACTAATATGGCTACTTCCTTATTATTATTATTATTATTATTATTATTATTATTGGTGGAGGTGTATCTTTAAGGTGCTTTGGGATCTCTTTAGCAGAGTTTGGGGATCTAAGCATAATACATAAATTAAATTAAATACGTTTGAGGGAAAATAGTAATTGAAGGGGAAAGGGGATTTCCAGAGATGATGACACAACTGGAAAAAACTATTCAGGACCAGCTTAAACAAATATGGCACCATGCCTTGTTAAAGGAAGCCAAGGGACACAGAGCCATTTCTGCACTGTCAAATGTCATGACACAAAGATTCATGGGAAAATGCCTTCCACCTCCCGGGAAATTACCCTCTTATAGCATGGTTTTGCCCTTGAGTTCTGCACATCTGCTTTACTGCATGCAGGAATTCATTGGGCACAGAACATAAATGATTTTTTTCAGGAATGCACAAGAGACCACGTTCCATATAAATCCTTTAGCAAAGTTTTCTTTTAAACCCTGGTACATGTAATGGCATGGCATTTATTTTGATTTCTTCTAATTTCTCAAGTATTCTCAATAAGATAGATGGTGAGTCTTCTTCTTCACCTCATATCATATTATTCTTAAATGGTTGAGAAGCATGGATGAGAATAACCTGCTATAAGGACAGATGCTTTTAAGAACTACTGGGGAGAAATAATTGTGAGGGGGATTTATTCAAGATCAAAAATCAACGTCTTGCAAGGATATTTAAGAAAGCAGAAGCTTATTCATACACAAGAGCAAAATATCTCTTCCAATGGATTCCTGTTTGATTCCTTGGCCATTGGCCTGTGGGGTCCCTTAGGGTTCTGTTCTGTCCTCCATGTTACTCAACATCTGCATCAAACTGCTGGGAGAGGCCATCTAGAGTTTTTGGGTGTTGTGTCACCAGTATGCAGATGATACCCAACTCTGTCTCTCCTTCCTATCTGATTCCAAGGAAGCTGTCTCAGTACTGAACCAGTGTCTGCTGTCAGTAATGGACTGGATGAGGGCAAACAAATTGAAGCTTAATCCAGACAAGACAGAGGTGCTCCTGGTCAGTTGTAAGGCAGATCAGGGAATAGAGATTGAGACTGTGTTGGATAGGGTTACACTCCCTCTGAAATCTCAGGCTCACAGCTTGGGTGTGCTCCTGGACTCCACTCTGAGCCTGGATGCCCAGGTTTCAGCAGTGGCCAGGAGTGCATTTGCACAGTTTAAACTTGTGTGCCAGCTGCACACATTCCTTGAGATGTCAGATCTAGCTATGGTGACATATGCCTTGATTACATCCCGTAAGAACTACCGCAACACACTCTACATGGGGCTGCCTTTGGAAACTGTCCAGAAACTTCAGCGGGTTCAAAACATCGCAGCCAGAATGCTGACCGGGGCCAGTTACAGGGAGCATATAACTCCCTTGTTAAACACTGGCTACCTGTTTATTTCTAGACACAATTCAAAGTGCTGGTCATGACCTATAAAGCCCTACATGGCTTGGGTCCAGACTATTTGAGAGACTGTAGGCCTTTGCAGACTGCCAGAAATAGTGCAAATTGAGTCCACTTTAAGGGTTAGGGTTAGTGCTAGGGAATCATGGGAATTGTTTTTTTGTTTTTTTCTGAGACATTGAGCCTTCTCTGTCAGAGAGCTCTGGTGCCACAATAAAATACAGTTCCCATGATTCCCTAGCACTAACACTAACCCTTAAAGTAGACTCAGGGGGGAAGCAGACGAGCTAATTGGGTTGTTTTGGGGCTGACCTGAAGACACAGTCTTTACATGACGCACGCCGAAAAAGCGCCCCCTACTTGACCTTTCTAGTGAAAGTGCGCTTTAAAAAGGAGCCACTTTTTTCCGCTCCTTCCCGAAAAGTGCGCACTTTCAACGGGACGTAGGGATGCAGCGGCGGAGGTTCGCCCAAATAAAAGCTGCCTTCGGCCGTGTGGTTGTACGTGTACAGGTGCGGCGCAGTTTGAGCTGACTTTGGAGAGCATGCGCTCATTGAAACAAGACTCAAAGTAAAGCGTTTTCGAGGGTTCAGGTGTGGGCGAACCGACGCAGGTGCGTTCAGAACCCTAGTGTTAACCCTAAGGTACAATCTGCACATGCGCCACAGCGGGAAGGTGAAACTGTTGCTAGCGGATGTTGACATTGAGTTAAAGAGATAAAGGGGAAAGTTTCACTTTTAAGCTGGACCCCCACACACATTCCAGCGCCATTTTCGTACGAGAACTTTACAGCTGGAGACCTCCACACTCTCCACTTCGGGGCTGCCTTTGTCCACAGCGGCCACAATGGCACAGCCATCCGCAAGCGGAGAGGCAAGGAAAGGGAGAGGGACCTCATGGACTCACGCGGAGACGGCCGACCTCATAGCTCTGTGGTCGCAGCCACACATTTTGGACAGATTGAGAAGTTCCTTTTTGAATGCAGAAACATTTAAGGAGTTGGCAGCAGCCATGAGGGCCAAGGGCCACCAAAGGACCTGGGAGGAGTGTCGTCGGAAGACCAAAAACCTCAGGTCCGACTACAAAAAGTTTAGGGACCACAGGGCCCGAACCGGACGGGGTCCCTCCTCCATGCCCTTCTACAAGGAACTCCATGCCTTCCTCGCCACAGACGGAAGCATACGCCCAAGCAGAATAGGCACTAGTAGCGATGCGACGAGGGTCCCAGTCGGCCAGACAGCCAGAGCACAAGCCAGGGAGGACACCTCTCTGGGGGAATGCGCCCAGGAGCTTTTGCCCCGTCAAGGTAAGATGCCACAGGGACCCTGGGAAGGGGTGCAGGGGGCAGTAATAGGGTGGCCACAGGGCAGAAATGGCCCTATCCTTTGTCACTTTTAGGTGACCAGGAGGAACACCCAGACTCAGATGAGACCTCCTGCAGTCAGAGGGCTATGGACATCTGTGCCTCGAGACCATCATCCCGAGCCTCCACATCGTCCACCAGCAGGGCAGCATCTCGTACTTCACATTGGAGCACTACATCTTCCAGGACCAGTACCCACCGGGATCGCTCCCCTGTCCCAAGGACAAGTACAGCACTGAGTGACGACGACAGCGAGGGAGAGGAGAGGGCAGGCCCCGGGCCATTCACTCAGCTTATCCACCAGGTCCAGGCTGCACATGGTACATTCCCTGTTATGACAAAAAATGTTTCCCGTCGCATGTACGTCTGCACCCCGAAAAAGCAAAGCTCTTTGGTTTTTGTGACGTTTTATGCGTCGGTATGCCGGTTTGCAGAATTTCTCCCTTCCCCGCACGCTGCTTTTGCACCCTAGTGTGTGGAGGGGGGGAAATTAACTTAATGCATGTGTCCCATTCAGCCAATTCCTCGCATGAGTATCACCTGCATGCCTCTAATGTGCACACACATCCCTCCCTGGCATGTACCTCTCACCTCCCCCCGCGGAAATGTGTGGGAGATGTTGTGTGTGAAAACGGTGGTGTCCTGTGACATATGATGTGTCTCTAGAACGAGAAGTAGCAGAACAGGGAGAAGAGCATGAGGATGAAGTTGCTAATCCCCGAGCTGCAATGCCACCGGCAGCCCGCCTGGCCGAGATCAGAGGGAGGAGGACACGTCGCCCAGCATCCACAGCACGTACGAGTGTCCAACAGGAGTACATGGAACGGAGCATCGAAATCATGGAGAAAGCCGTAGACCAGGATAAACAAATTGCTGACCGTTCCCATGAAATGACAGAACGTTCCCATGAAATGACAGAACGTTATCATGAAATGACAGAACGTTTCTATGAACGTTCCTATCAGCAGAGGCAGGCCGAGATTGAGGATCGGAGGCTGCATGATCAACGAATGGCCCACGAACAGCGGCGTTTAGGTGATTCCCTACAAGCACTGACTGGCCTGATGGGCCGAATGGTGGATGTCATGGAGAGGTCCCAGAGGGCCATGGCTGTGAGCGGCGAGGGTGTGCAGGAGGGTGGAAGAGGGAGGGCTATCCTCCACGGCCAGGAACAGATGGGTGTGGGCCTCAGCAGAGGGAGGGGGGGTGACGTTCCACCCCTGGATGTCGAGCCTGCTGTGGGCAGAGGGAGGGGGGAGAGGGCTCCACCCCTGGATGCCGGGCCTGGTGTGGGCAGAGGCAGGAAGGAAAGGGATCCACCCGTGCAGGAGGAGGCTCCAATGGAAATGGAGATCATTGAGCCACAGCCCTCACAAGAGTGTAGTAGCCTTTTCAGCAGTGGTCTGGTAGTCCCACCGCCCAAGCCTCGCCCACGAAGGCAGAAAGCAAGCAGAGGGGGCTGGAGATGCTGCGACAAGCAGCACTAGTTCCAAGGCAGCCATCGCATTGTGCTCCCCACTTATGCCCACCTCACTGCTTGCCACCGCCGCCCCACACCATGCCCACTGTACTGGTCGCCACCGCCGCCGCCGCCGCACACCACTTCACTGATCACCACCGCACACCATGCCCACTTCACCGTCGCAGCTTTACTGGGTGCTTGTATGGATTCTCCGACGGTTCTGCACCCCTTCGCATAAAATGCCAGGCACTGTCTAGAAATAGAACGTTTATTCATAGAAGCCGGTCATCGCCGCATAGGCGTCTGTGCGCATATGACGTCATGATTTTTTAAAAATAAAGTTTTATTTGAAAACACATAAAAACTATGTACAATAACAGACAAATGGGGGAAGGGGAGGGGAGAATACAAAAAAGGGAGGGGAAGTTTCTAGGGGGATGAAGGAGAGGGAGGAGGGCAGAAGCAAGTAGAAAGGGAATGGGGAGGGAGAGGTCCGTCAAGGATGGGGAAAGGGGGGAGGAATCGGGGGTTGGGGAAGGCCCAGGTGCTGGTAGATGGCTACCAAGGAGGTCAGCACAGTCTGCATCTGCTCCTCCATGGCAGCCACCCTTTGTTCCAATCGTCGATCTGGAAAGGAAAAGAGGAGAGAAACGTGTGGTTAGAAGCTTTCCCTGCAACACAGCACCGTATGCTGCAGCCAGGGTCCCTGGGGGGCTCCACCAACCCCCTCCCTCTGTGTCCCTGTAATACTTACCCCTCTCCGATTCTCGGGTGGATTGGATGACCGCCAGGCGGGCAACACCAATGGGACCCTGGTGTGCTCCGCCTGGCGGCCGGCGACTCGGCCCGGGCAGGTCCTCCTCGACAGGTCCGCCTGTGAAAGGGAAGAATACACCGTTTAGAAAGGCATCTTGGGAAAGTGGTGGGGGACGGGAGGGTCAGGAATGCCATGGAGGCCGCAGTTATGCCACTAGTACCCCTCCCCTCAGGGACCTACCTTCAGCCATGGGAGGCTGCTGTGCCTGCAGAGGGATAGCAGGGCTTCCCTCTGCACGGGCCTCCCTGGCTGGCCCGGCTTCCCTCTCCGAGGAGGAAGAGGAGGAAGAGGGGGAACTGGCAGGATCCCCCCTCCGTCCCTGTCGCCGCCTCCGCCGCATGCCTACATTGGGAGAGAAGGGGGACAACATTAGTATGGGATGGGGATGAGGGGCAAGTGAGGCAAAGGGAAGAGTGAGGGGGAAGGGGGGCATGGGGAGCAAGCTACGAGGCCCACACTTACCAGGGGCCCGGCGATCTTGCCACCGAGGGCGGCCGGCCCTCACCCATAGCTCCCGGAGCTGCTGCCAGAAGGGTGGCCTTCGCCGAACCGGAGGATGCTCCCCATAGTCCTCCAGGGCTTCAAAGAACACCCCCTTCAATGCCTTAAACTTTGTGCGGCATTGTTGGGGGGTCCTTATGAAGCCCTGTTCTCGGAGGGCCCGGGAGGCCTGGGTAAAATACCCCCGGTTCGGCCGGTTGGAACTGGCCATCACCCTCCTAGCAGCCGGCTCTGGGTTCAGGGCTTGGAGGAGAATGCCCACTTCCTCATTGTTCCAATAGGCGATCCTGATGGGCACTCTCCTCCTGGCCGCCATCGTCCTCCTCGGAATCGCCGGAGCTCCGCAGGAGCATTTATAAGTGAATGTTGCGGGGGCAGATGGCCTTACCTGGGCCCTGACCAATGGAGACCCTCATGTGGGAAGTTTGAAAATGATCCCCAATGGTTGCCCTCTGGGCTACCAATTGATACAATCGAATGGGCCATTGGGAAAGCTGACTGTTGGGAATTTGGCAACATTGTCAGAGGTTTCAGTTGGTGGTTTGTGCACTGTATCCTTCTACTGGCAGGAAATCTGGCTCCAGGTGACCCCTCCATGCCCTTTCGTGTGTGTGTGTGTCTGTGTGTGTCATGATAGCAGGATTGCCAGCCATATGCAGAGTGGGCATCACAGGATCTCATCATGGGATGGTGCAGTGCTGTCCCCCAAAAATGCAAGCCACACACAGGGTGGGGATACCAGTACAACTTTATTGAGATGCTTTCAGGCTCAGGGCACAGTGCAGTGGTGTCCTGCATTTATGCAAGGCACAGAGAGAGAGGGCAAGGGGGCCTTGAGGAGCTTCTAGGCTCAGGGCACAGTGCAGTGGTGTCCTGCATTTATGCAAGGCACAGAGAGAGAGGGCAAGGGGGCCTTGAGGTGCTTCTAGGCTCAGGGCACAGTGCAGTGGTGTCCTGCATTTATGCAAGGCACAGAGAGAGAGGGCAAGGGGGCCTTGAGGTGCTTCTAGGCTCAGGGCACAGTGCAGTGGTGTCCTGCATTTATGCAAGGCACAGAGAGAGAGGGCAAGGGGGCCTTGAGGTGCTTCTAGGCTCAGGGCAGATTGCAGTGCTGACCTTGGGGTACAGTTGGAGAAGGGAGGATGCTTTCAGAACCTCCTGGTCTCAAAGAACTCTGCCAGGGCCTCCCTCACAGCCTCCCCTTCTCTCTGTTTTCTGAGATCATTGTGCTCCATGGGTGCCCCCAGGGTGGGAAGCACAAAGCGGCGCCTGTAGCGCCCTCCCTCATCCAGGACCCTTCCCTTGGTCTCGCAGATGTTGTGGAGGATGACACAGGAGGCGATGATGGGGATGACATTCTCCTCTGCCACAAGGAGTGGGGCGGTGAGGCACCTCCACCGAGCCTTCAGCCGGCCGAAAGCCCTTTCCACCACATTCCTGCCGCGATTCAGCCTCCTGTTGAATCCATGCTGCCTGGCATTCAGGTTGCCCTGGTAGGGCTTCATCAGCCACTTCCGAATGGGGTAGGAGCTGTCGGCGAGCAGGAGGGGGCCGATCTGCTGGCCCCTCAGGGTGACGGTGGGGTTCCCTGGCACGTAGATGCCGGCCTCCATGGCCTGAAAGATGATGGAATTCCTCGCCACCCTCGCGTCGTGGGTCGATCCAGGCCAGCCCACTTCCACATCTACAAAGCGTCCCTGATGATCCGTGGTGCCTTGGAGGACAACAGAATAGGTGTCCTTTCGGTTCACGAACTCGTTCCTCCTCCCCAAGGGTGGCACGATCAGACAGTGGCACCCGTCGACGGCACCCACTACTTGGGGGAAGCCGAGCTCACCGAACCCTTGCATGATCTGTGGGTGACAAGAAGGGGGGAGAAGGAGACAATTATAGAGGAGCCATTGTATTTGCTAATGACGTTTTCCCCGTCCCTGCGCAGGTTCATCAGCCCTGGCTCCCGAGTATACAGGACTGTCACCGCATAGCCATGTTATGGCGAACTAGACATCCCTGCGCAGGTTCTGCGGGCGCTGCCCCTGAAAATACAGGACTTTCACTGCATGGTCATGGCGAACTAGGCATCCCTGCGCAGGTTCATCGTCCCTTGCCCCCGAGTATACAGGATGACTTTCACCGCATAGCCATGTCATGGCGAACTAGGCATCCCTGCGCAGGTTCTGCGGGCGCTGCTCCAGAATATACGGGACTTTCACTGCATGGGCATGGCGAACTTTGGCATCCCTGCGCACGTTCATCGGCCCTTGCTCCCGAGTATACAGGACTCTCACTATGCGGAGTCATGGCCCACTAGGCATCCCTGCGCAGTGTCATTGCCTAAAACAGCTGACTCTGATCAGTGACAGCCACACTGTATGCCATGACATTTCCTGCGCAACAGGGGAAAGTGACAGGTGTGTGTGTGACGGTCCTTACCTGTTGGTGGTCTCCCAGATACACTGTGCGTGACAGGAGCAGCTTCTCCATGGTGAGGGCGAACTCCACCAACACTTCACCCACAGTGGTTTGCCCGACCCCGAACTGCTCTGACGTCTGCTTGTAGCTGGCTCTGTGGGCGAGCACCCAGATGGCCATGGCGACCCTCTTCTCTACCGGGATGGCCTTCCTCATCACGGTGTCTTCCCGCTGCATTTCCGGACGCAGTACTTCTACTAACCTGTGGAAGAGGGCACGGGGCATTCGGAAGAACATCCTCCATTGCTCATCTGCCCAGATGTATGTGACGAACCCGTCCCACCAGTCGGTGCTTCTGGGGAACATCCACCACCGGCGCGGGGCTCTCTCGGGGGCCATCAGAGCGGCATAGGCCATGGTGGTGAACCGTGTGACTCGTCTTGCGGCACCCGGTCTCACGGCTGTCACTTCTTTGACAGCAACAAAGGGGCGACAGTCATCACGGCTGCCTTCCCTGAATGTATCTGCGGCACGGACCATGGCGGAGGCTGCTGTGGCTGTGCATTGCAGGGCCAGTAGTAGCGCCGAGCACTCGGTTGGCGAGGCAGCCATTGTTCCTCTGCAGTACATAGTGCGCAGGTCCTGAGCACTGCCAACATTTCTGTTAAAGGGACCGTGCTTTCTCTGCGCACGTGCGCATGCGCCGGAGAGAACAAAAAAAAAAAATTAAAGCCGCCGCTGCCGCCCGTACGGTGGCTGCATTCTTATTTGGGCCAACCTCAGGCATGTCAGTGCGGTTGCTGAGGCTTTAATAGAGCCTCGAAAAAGCTGCATTGACTGACTCCAATGCGGTAGCTCCGTCCCTGAATAGTGCACCTTCAGGGCATGCAATGCGGTTGCTGCGGTTTCGGGAAAAGGCAAATTCAGGTCACACTTTCTTTCCCGTCTGCTTAGCCCCTCAGTTTGCACTATTTCTAGCAGTCTGCAAAGGCCCTGTATCTCCCATAATAATAATAATAATAATAATAATAATAATAATAATAATAATAATTTGTATTTTCCCACCTCTCCCTGCGCATTGAGGAGGGATCACAAGTAGTATAAAAAATACAAGACAAATATATGGTAAGATCATAACAACAATGTCCCCCCCCACAATAAAAACCCATAAGATCTAGAGCCCTAAGATCTTCAGGAGAATGCTTTCTCTCAGTCCTGCCAAGATCACAGGCTCACCTGGTAAGGATACAGGATGGCTTGGGAGGTTGGGCTGGTCCCCTCCCTGTTGGCCTTTCACCAGCAAGTAAAAACATTTTTATGCAGGCAAGCATTTTGTACACAATGCATAGCAGGGCAGTTTTTATGGAGCAGGTGGATTTTTAGTTTGTTTTTAACTTTTGTATATTTTATGTGATTTCATACTGGATGTAGATGTTTTAATTGTTTTGAATTTTATTGAGATCTTAAATGTTTTATCTGTGAGCTGCCTTGGGTTCCTCCAGGGAGAAAGGCAACATATTAATGAAATAAATAAATAAATGCTGTTTTTTTTTTTTGTTGTTGTTGTTTTTTAACACACTCCTAAAAGTGCATTTCAACCAATATCTGAATTGTTGTAATTTCAAAGAATGTTCACAACTTTCTAGCTGCTGGTAGTGAAAGGAGAGGGAATAATGAAGCAAGGAATGAATTCTAGTGAATTTTTAATGTGAGTTCTACTGAAGTGAAGGGGGAATTTCACAGAAGACCTAGAAATAGGCAGGGCATGGGTAGAGAGAAGGGTAGAACAAGGGAGACAGTGGGATTATTCAGACAGTGAAAATAATTCTGGTAGAACATGGGTTGTAATTTTGTTGTTCACATACATTTCAAATGCACCCGAGTAAGTTGGGAGGGGCTGCCAGCCCCCCTCCTGTAACCCAGGATATTTAATCTTGTTTTTTCCCCCAGAGTTTTCCTAAAATATTTGCATTGTCAGGTGTCTGAATAACTGATGCTAATAGACCCAAGATAAACTGGGATAAAACTCTGCCTGCCTTGTACGTGTTTCAATACACCCACATCATTGACTCCATCTTTATTTGTTGTGCTGACACATGTGAGCAACAGAACTCAAAGAGATGTGCAGAGATGTGATTCCAATAAAAAAAATAGTGTGAACAACAAAACCAGAATGCCTGAATGAGATTATTCGCATAGTCGCGCTAACAAAAACAATGTCTGAATAACCTCCGTAAATGCATAACCAGGGGAAAGTATTTCAAGTAGTATAAGTAGGATTTAGGAAGAAAGCGAACACTGGGATAAAGGACTCTATCCTATTAGTTGGCAGAGGTGCAGAGAGATATGTGAAGATGGGTGATATGCATTGATTGAAATTAATTGGTCAGTTCTTTGGCTGTGAAATTCACTGTCCAGTTCTTTGGAGAATTTATGATTTGGCAGCATATACATATTTAGTCTATGCAGTTCTGCCACAAGCTTGTAGAATGACAAACAATTTAAATAGGAAGACCTAAAATAGAGGGTCAGCATTCTGGCTGAAACTGAGGATTTGTTTGGCACTGTGTGAGAAATTCTGTGACATCTCAAAGTATGTTTACTCCCAATGGACCATAATTTGGCATACATACACAAATCCTCCCCCTCTCTCCCATTCTCTCTCTCTTTTCCACTCCCACCCCCCACCCCCTGTCCACTGTTAATATGGTGTGTATACATCCATAAACATATATTGGCCTTTTTGTCTGCAACATAAGTATAATTTAAAGGACTACATAGTAG
Organism: Phrynosoma blainvillii; assembly: GCA_026167975.1. Taxonomy (NCBI): domain Eukaryota; kingdom Metazoa; phylum Chordata; class Lepidosauria; order Squamata; family Phrynosomatidae; genus Phrynosoma; species Phrynosoma blainvillii. The sequence goes on along the minus strand of JANUYF010000001.1, from coordinate 199,372,208 downwards.
ACTCTGATGTGGCTTTCATCCTAGATCTGTCACTGCAAATGCTCTGTCTTCCTACAATCCCAGGACACAGACATCTCTGTATATTTGATATTCTTGACATTTAAATAGTGATCTGGTTTGTTTAATGGCTCCAAGAGCATCTATGAGTCACTGAAGCTATTAGCCCTTTCTGAGTTCACCATTCCTGCTCTGAACAGCAGCTAGTGAAAAGTTCCAGATACACACATTTGAAGAAGTCTTGGCACTTACGTTTAGAAGTTGACTTCACACTATAGCTTGGTTCAGAGTTAGCTGCTAGGTTACTAAAGAGTGACAGTGTTTAGGCAGGCCTTGATACTACATTTATTAACAAGTCAGGGGTTCTCACAGTCTTTTGAACATGTATTATCATAGTGTTTTGACAATGTATTAAAACACACTTGGTGTCTGTCCACCCCATATGCCTGAATTGTGAGCTGCAGTGGGGGAACATGCATGAGCCCCATTCACTTGTTTGGAAAATGTTTTGAATGTACAAATGCTCTCCACACAATTAGGGGAACTGTGTTTCTTTGGTTTTGTTTTTGACTGAGTAGAAAAGGTTCAGCACTTTCTAGTGAGGAGAAGTGATGGAACTGGGATGGAGGAGTGAGATGGCCCCCTCTTTACATGTTGATTCAACACACTTCCACAAAAAGTGAATAGAGCTAGAGACTGTGACCTGGCTTAGATTCTCATGTACTAATATTTTTTCAGTAGCTTCTTAGACATGTTTTTTTTTTTTTTTTTGTCTTCAGAAAAGGTTGAGAGGATTATGGGGGGTTTGGTTGGTTATTGCATTGGCATCTGATCCAGGCTCTGCATATTAGAGCTTCAAGTTTTGGCAAAGGAGAACAAATTGGAATTTACCTCCTTTTTCTCAAAGCAGAACTATAGGTTGTTCTCTCACACACTTTAAACCAGTCATTAGAATGTTGGGCTTCAATGGGGAACTCTAAGGTCAAATTTTAGGGGTGTAATGAAATATTGGACACTTGGGGCCTTTACAGACTGCCAGAAATAGTGCAACTTGAGTCCACTTTAACTGTCCTGGCTCAGTGTTAGGGAATCATGAGAATTGTATTTTACTGGGACATTGAGCCTTCTCTGTCAGAGAGCTCTGGTGTCACAATAAACTACAGTTCCCATGATTCCTTAGCACTGAGCCAGGACAGTTAAAGTGGCCTCAAGATGCACTATTTCTGGTAGTCTGTAAAGACCCTTGGACTCTGTGCATGAAAACAGAGGATTCCCTTAGGCTTCAGTAGCATTGTTTCCCCTCCTCGTGAGAAAGAAAAATAAATGCATTCCAGTCTGTATGTAATTGTGTCCCCCATCTCACAGAAGGTTCTTTGCTTGAGCAAATGCTTGTGGGAATAGAACAGTGGAAAGTGATCTTAACAGATTCTTACCTCTACAGCCTCTTGTCACATGCCAATGCTGCTTGAGAGGAGTGCAGGACCCTTTGGAACAGTGAAAAGTGGCACTAGAGGTTTCCAGATAAAGGAGTGGTTTGCAAAAGTCGAGTCATTCCCATTACTATTTACAAAAGCCTCCACAGGAGCAAAGGGACTTCTATGGGCAGAGGAACACTATCAGATACTCTTAGGGTTAAATTTAAGTGTTAGTACCAACCAAAGTGGGCAAATGGAATCAGTGATAATTTCTTAGGTCAAGATTTTTGCCATCATAATTGATTTAATGGTTCTATGCTAGTTGAGACTAACATGTGGATTTAGACTTTACTCTTTACATCCTCAAATGTGCACTATTTTGAAGCCTGTGCATAGAGATCCAGAGCTATGAAGGTGAATTAATCATGTCCACTAATTCTCCAAGTACTAATATTTAACATTGTTTTTTTAATATATATATAATATGTCTAAGCCCAAGTTCAAAAGCAAAATTTTAGTGTATTCAAAATTTAAAAATAAAGTCAAAATTCCTTTTAGTTCCAGGATAGTAAGATAGAGATGTGGTCCAAGATCCTGCATGAGTGAAGAGAGTACTGAAAAGGAGAAAACAGCGAGGAGACAAGCTCCATGTTCTCTGAGATGGTCAACTGTTTATTCAATGTTTTTAAAATACTGAAAACATGAGAAAAAGCCTTCTTTGGGAGTCCTCAAAAGAAATCACTGGAGTTGAAAACACTGTTCAATCACAGGACCATAGAGCATACTTTGTGGTCCTGTGTTTTGGAGAGTGTTTTCGACTCTGTGAATGTCTGCCTATTTCAATTTCCTCATCATCTAGAATGAATTCATGTTAATCGTCTGTGGTCATTATATTAGTTTTCTTAATATTCAATATTAAGCCTACCTCAGCACTTTTTTCTTTGACTTTCTTTAGTAATAGTTCCAAGTCTTTGTTGTTTTCTGCTAGTACTATAGTGTTGTCTGCATATATTATTTGTGCTATTGCAAATATCTTCTTTTGGGGCAAGGTGCTTGAGAGTGTGGTGTCTAGGCAACCTGAGATGTTCTTGGAGGGAACAGCTTATCAGGACTCTTTTCAGGTGGTTTCAGGGTAGGGGGATAATAATAATAATAATAATAATAATAATAGCTACATTGTGTTTTGCACTGGTACAAAGGACACGAGACACCTCTTTTGGGTTAAATCAGGCCACAACATTTATTTAGCTGTACAGGGTCTATTTACAAGAATAAACTTCCAACAATTTTGTCACATGTGTAAGTGAAGGTATAATCCACCAGGTGGGTGGACCTTCACCGCATGTGACAAAGTATGTAAATAAATAACAACAAATTTACATAACCCCTCTCCTCCGGAAATTTATGACGTCATGCATTTAACTGCATTCGTCACTTCCTTTTAATTTAACATTATCCAATTTACCTCAAATAATTTAACCATATTAATTTTCCTGTGGGGTGGGGGTCATTACCCACCCCTAAATACAAAATAAGCACATTCTAACTTATAGACCCAAACCCTTAAGTTGTGACAAGCTAATAATAACATAAAACAATACATTAATTATTACCCTAAGACCCATACCCAACATCAAATTAAGCATTAATCTCAGGGAGGGTGAAAAATCCAGGAGAGCATCTGGGGAAAAATTCCCTCCTGGCCCCCGAAGGCGACCAGCCAAAGCCTGAGAGTAACCAAATAAAGCTCTTTAAATAAGGGTGGGGTGGGTCGGGTTGTTCAGTTCAAGCTCTAAAATGGCTGCTGCCATGCGGCAATGCAGAGCTATAAAGGACAAACTCTCATCCCAAGTCTCGGGTGATTACAGGCACCACGAGACTTTGGGATGTGAACCAGGCAACTGGATTGGACCAAGCGCGCAAGTGCTCTATGACCCCTGCGCGCTTAAACAATTAGGCCTCTCATGTCCTTATATGGCCAGTGCAACAAGAAACCTCTCCCGACTCATCAGGAGGTGTCTTTTTCTTTAAAAATTAAATAGCTTTCTACTCTTTGAAACTATGGGGGGGGGTTGCAGACTGCCAGAAATAGTGCAAATTGAGTCCACTTTAAGGGTTAGGGTTAGTGCTAGGGACTCATGGGAACTGTATTTTATTGTGGCACCAGAGTTCTCTGACAGAGAAGGCTCAATGTCCTAGAAAAAAACAACAATTCCCATGATTCCCTAGCACTAACCCTAACCCTAAAAGTGGACTCAATTTGCACTATTTCTGGCAGTCTGCAACCCCCCTATATTAATTATAATATTAACTATTTTATTGTGTTGGTTAGCCCCAACTAGAGTATACCCATTCAATCTATTGTTGAATGGTGAGTCAGCATAGGTTAATCCCATTGATTCAATATCTCTACTCCTCTCAGAACAAACAACAGGATTCAGACTGTTATTATTAGAATTCAGACATGTGTTTGATGTTTCTTTCTGTAAAGATTCTTTCTGTAAAATCAAGACAGAACAATAGCGAATTTGTGATCCTTTTTCTTGGATGACCTGCTAACCTGGAAGCTACCAACCACCACTGATTTCATTGTGCTTCAGTATTCAAGATTAATTTTGCAGACACATCTTCTTTGAAAACAAAAGTAAGACTTGACACAGGCTAGTCACATATATAATATCTTACTTGCTAATCATTAGATAATACATACCTCCATGAAAAGAGATTCCTTCCTCTCTATTTTTTTACTATTGCATAAGAGATGTCACCACTGATACATTTTTGTGGGAAATGGGTGTGCTCTTCTGGAATATTTCTGCTGGACAGCCTAAATGCTTTCCAGTTTCAAGTGCCAAACAATCTGAGCCAAAATCACAACCATTAAATGCTGAACTCAGTACAGTCATCCAAGAAAAAGGACCACAAATTTGCTATTGTTCTGTCTAGATTTTACAGAAAGAAACTTGGAAATATCAAACATATGTTTGAATTCTAATAATAATAGCCTGAATCCTGTTGTTTGTTCTGACTAGAGTAGAGACATTGAACCAATGAAATTAACCTATGTGCTAACTCACCATTCAACAATAGATTAAATGGGTCTACTCTAGTTGGAGCTAACAAACAGGATATCAGCCAATGATAACAGTCATGCCAACTAAACTGTTTGACAGTACAGCTTAGTGATAGTATGTTACAAAGCGAAATGTTTTTAGTTAATATTTCTTATACTATGTGAGCAAAGTGCAGTCCTCTAAATGTTGGACTGCAGATCCTAACATTCTTTACTATTAGTTAAGGCAGATGGGAATTGCAGCCCAACAATTTCTGGTGTGTTGCATGTCCTTCACCCATTTTTTGGAACACCTGAAGTGCCGGGAGTTCTTGAGAACTTCATCTGAATGGCTTTCCTGCTCATGGCTTGGCTGTTTTGAATTGGGTAATAGCCATATGAAATTGTAACCCAAATATCGTGGGACTTGTTATTTTGTTTGAGTATTTGTTTAAAGCAACTTTACCTCCCTTCTCAGCTGAAAAGTCTACTGGATCAGTTTCTAAAAGTTCAATAATAAACAAATAAAAGAAATTACACAAAAAGAAGGGGGAAGGATGAAGAAATGACAGGAAAACAAGCAAACATAAAGCCTTATCGCACAGAGGAAAACTGGAAGTTTAAATGGGGTTTATCCTGTGAAAATCGTGTAATTACTATTAAATTGCAATTAAGATTTTCAGACACAGCACAATAAAAGAGCCATTATCCCGGGAATAACTAGGCAATAAACAGCAAGAAAACATTTTCAGATTTTCCTGTGAATGATTTATTGCTGTTTATTGCCTGGTTATTCATGGGTTAATGCCACTTTAAATGCATTTCAACACAACATTGTGTGAAAAGCTTTATTGCAATTGTGGGATATTCCCAGAATAATAGCTGTTTAATCACAATGTCGTGTGAAAATCTTAATTGTGAATGTGCAATTTTCATGGGATAATCCCATTTATACTTCCATTCCCCGTGTGATAAAGTCCATAGGCATCAGTTCTCAAAGCTATGTTGTCAAACTGTTGCAAATAGTATATTAACAGTCTTTAATCTATTTACAGAAATGTGGATTTTATAGTTCTGGGTGGAAAGGAGAAGGAAAGGAGAAAGAAATAAACTGATTCAGATTTGGAGGTAGGATATGCTTGTTTTGATGGGAATGAAAATATAAAATATCTAAGCACACTTAGGATAAGGTCAGGAGAAGATCTTGCTTTTATTTCTGGATGAGAAAGAGATATACATTTCACAAAAGATTGTTTCTCTTTGTAAGTCAGCCGCCCTTTAGTTTCCACATCTGGAAAGCATGAAAAGAAGTGGACAGCCTGCTGCCAGGCATTAAAAGTGTAGAGGTGTTTGGAAAACTTTAGCCATCCCACATTAGTTAAATCTGTATAAAGTTAAAAAGGGTGAGACTGACATCTGGAAGAACCAACACCACATTCTTCCGTAGGAGTATGTGTTGATGGTTTGTTTCCCCCCCCCCCCCCAGCTAATTTTGAAATACAAAATAGAAAATAAATTTCCCTATGGGACTTTTCTTAATTTTTATTTTTGGGCACATCATACAAAGGAAGCAATGAATTTGGCACATGGTAGTTGCTACGTCCTCCTGTCCAAATATCAAAAAGCTCTACCACGTTGTACTCAGTGAAGAAACAGGAAAAAGTCAGAACACACAGCTTGAGCTTCTGGTCTCCAGTGAGTCAGGAGCACTGCCTCTGATGGGATAAAAATCCTCCAGTCTTCCTGTGGTACAGGAAGTACCTGTATACATCTTGTGAGGGGGAATTTAACTCCAACACAGACAGTAAACAAGACAATGTCATCTCCCATGACTGGAGCCTTGTAAGGCAAAAGCAGCATAGTGACCTTGGATTCAACCTGGAGGAAGAGATGGCAAGGGAACTGACTCACACAACCAGAAAACAGGGACAGGATCTGACAACTATCCAGATAGAGTCCACCAGAAGGAAGGAAGGAAGAACACCTTTGTGCCTACACAAGAATGTACCAACTATTAATCAAACTGGATAAGGACAGCAGAAAGCCCATTTCACTTAACATCCTGTAAATGATGGGAGCCAAACTAGGAGAAATGTACATGAAATAAGTCAAATATGGAGAACTGGAGCATATTACTTCCAGCCTTTGTAAAACAGGCCAAGGTATTCTTCAAGGCAGAAGAAGACAACATATTTTGAAGACTGAAAATTGAAGACAGTCAGGAGATTTTTGCTTCTTGATTGATTACTGTTGCATTTTTGGTGCCAAGCAAGAGGAGAGGTGCTTGTGGGATTTTCTGTCTTTGGTACCAAACTTTGATTGGTCTTAGGTATGGTCAGCGGAGACAGACACCATTTCCAATCTTAGCCCTAGCAAGCTCTGCTCAGAATTTGCAGACTAGACCTAAATAGAATGGCTGGAAGTTGCTTGCCATACATTTCCCAGCTGAATAGTGGGATGCAAAGTGAGGGGCAGTAGCAGAGTCTGGATTGGGGATGATGGGAAAGATATTGTAGGTTGATGACCATAGGAGATGGCCCTCTGTTTTTCATGCATAGCCCTTGAATGTTTGGGAGAGGCTAGGAAAGAAACATTCACACTGCAGTGGTATAAGAAATAGTCCTAAGAAGTGGGTTCTAATACTAAATGTAAGCAGTACAATTGTCAAATAAAATTGAACTTAACTTTCCAGTAAACACAGGCAAATGGCAATAGTTAAAAGCCTAACATTTTATAATATCATAAAACTACAGACTGAATTTGATACTTACATCTTACATAAATGATTGTCTAGAACTCTGTGGCATATTTTTGGTAAGATACTGCACAAACCAAAAAAAAAAGAAAAGTATTAGACTTTGGGCATTCAGTACATAGCAGCAAAATGTAGTAAATGTGCTAATGTGCAGGACATTATGATCCACACTGGATCCAGCTAGTTCAGAAATTTTGAAGCTATTATTTCTTAAGAATTTCAGACTATATTTACAATAATAAAACCAAAGGTTGCATTAGTCTTTTTTGCAGCCATACCACTGCTGTTTCATTTTCAGCTCACAATCATCCTGGAATGCAGCAGTATCTAGAGAGCTACCTGGGCATTCCAATAGGAATACCTGGGGAGCCCTGGTATTCTCTGGTGATTTCCATCTATGTGCTGATCATGCTTACCTTCTAAGAGGTAATCAGAGAAGATTATAATAATTTTAATAATTTTCTGCCACAAAGTCTTCAAAAACTGCAATTTTCAAAGACTCTTCACAGTTCTGAACTTACACTGCATAGAATTTGCACATGGTATTTTTGCTCAGAAAAGAGTATTTTTGTGCACAAATATTTTCTATGTAAAAAATGCTGTTTCCTGTGCAGAAAATGATGTTTTGTATGCAAAACAACCATGTGCAGATTATTCATAAAATAAGTTCTGGACAGGGAAATTTATCATAAGTGTAGGATTCTTCTTATCAGGGTTTCTTGACTCTTGAGAAACACATTTTTGATCTTTTTTGAGTATTTTTGAACATTCATTCCATTTCTGTTGCAGACTAGTGGGCTTTGAGATCTTGTATTTTCTTCCTGCACTGAAAGTACTGCATCCCACAGCATTTTCCTTCATTGTGTACCTAATTTACACAACTTTCCTCCAATCACTAAGATATATATATTATGAGGGTTCCCCCCTCACTGGTTATGTACATTTTAGTAGGTTGCACTTTGAAATACGGGCATTATTTTGTGTTTCTTTATTTCTTGGAAATGTTCTATAAGCCTCACAACTGTATAAATGCTGCAAGCAAGGTGTATATTTGTTGTTTGTGTTATAATTCTTAGGAAGAACAAAAATCCTACTTTTGTTGAAACTTTTAAGTCCAATGAAATGTCTTTCCATTCCTAATTCATAGCTACTCAGCCAGACCCTGGTCTCACAGTTGCTGTCACTAAAGCAAAATTGTAAAAACAAGGATCTGCTGGGTGGAAAAGGAAGACACCACCACTCACCTTCTGCCCAGTGCACTCCACAGAAAGCAGGACATTCATCACATCTATCTACAACAGGCCAACTCAGGATTCATCTGCTCATCTTCAAGATGCCACAAGATTTTTTGTTGCTTTTGAAGATGGTTGTATGTGAAATTTAATCTTATGGATCCTCCTCCTCCTCCTCCTCATTTCTATTTATATAGAATATCAATTTTATATTTATATAGATCAAATTTCACATATAACCAATTTCTATTTATAGAAATGAAGAAACCTTTTCTTCAAATTACAGATTAAAATGGTTGTGATATAGTTATAATATACAGAAAGGCAGTATTACAATAGTCATACTATTTACAAAAAGTAAGGACAAAATAGTCTGCCATTTTGGCAGAGGAGATCAGAAACCAAGATATTCCCAACTCTTTCACAAAACAGAGTTCTAGTTTTGTTTCATGCTCCCCCTCAGTGGAACTAGAAAGGGTGATATGGAACAGGTAAACTAATCCACTAGGTCCTCACTGGTCCTCTTAAACAAAGAAATTTGCTTTCCTCATCAGCTGATCTGAGGGAAGGTTATAAAAGAGTGGAAATGATGAGAAGCATATTTAAATGAGGGTGCAAACACAGGGAAGATGCCTGGTGTGCTGACCTAGGATTTGGCTTATGATCTGAAACATTTTCACTTAAGTGGTTTAATAGAGAGGCCCTGAAGCTACGGAGCCCAGGAGAAGCTCTTTGAGAGCATGGTACTTTCCAGGGGTTGAGGAATGCAATGTACCTCCTGTTTATACTTGCCATCAGACAGCTGATGCTTTTCAGATACCTTTGAAACTGATGATACATGAAGATGAGACTTCAGTACCTTGAAAGTGAATGGGCTCTGGGGGTAATAAAGAACCAGTATCCAAGTCGGTCAGTTGGGACCCACAAATGCTATGTATCCAAAACTAAGGAGGGTCACCACAGTGGCACCATTACTATTTGCATTCTTTTTTCTATTTGTTGTCTTTTTAAGTAGGGGAAAGAAGAGGGAGAGCAGAGAGGAAGAGACATGAAAGGTGAAACATTACTAAATAAAGAAGTCATCCTCTTTGCACCTGGTCATCCCAAAGAGAGAAGAAAAAATGAGCATATGCAGGATAACTCTTCACAAAATCTTTTCAGATAATGATATTAATTTATTCCATTAAAAAAAAATATAACAGTGGAGGATGTATATTGTATACATAATACACTCGTGACTCATGTAACTAAAGGCCTAAGCAGACTGCCAGAAATAGTGCACATTAAATTGAGGCACTGCCCTGGCTCAGTGCTAGGGAGTCATGGGAATTGTATTTTTTTTCTGGGACATTGAGCCTTCTCTGTCAGAGAGCTCTGGTGCCACAATAAATTACAGTTCCCATGATTCTCTAGCACTGAGCCAGGGCAGTGCCTCAATTTAATGTGCACTATTTCTGGCAGTCTGCTTAGGCCCTAAGATTGTTACATTTTTAGCATAGCGTAAATATACACTTGCATAGTTGTGCTGGATTCAACAGTTTAACTTGTTTGAGACTAGTTGCCACAACCTTGTGTTCACCCATTGTACCATAGTCAAATTTCACACTCCACCAAGTCATTAGTAAGAGAGAGGAAGCTGTGTGTGTGCTTGTGGAATGACTGGTTGGTCTAGGGATCAAATTTACACAAGCCCTGAGAAAGTGAAACTGCTTGCACAACTATGTTTATTCTAGCATAATGCCACAGCAGGTTTCCAAACACTCCTTTTATTTATTTATTTTAAGTAATTGCTTTATGAAAACATTTTTTTCAATTAGAGAACTACTAGGCATTAGCTGACATTTCACACTTTCTTTTCAGATATCCAGTTTTTATTTATTCTCTTTTCAGAATTATAACTGATCAAGCCCTTTTCTAATTTAACATCAGTCAAATGCAAAGTAAAACACTGTATATAGAATGCTATCACCAAGAAGAAGATAGCTTACTTACATAGGAGGAGATGGAGGAGATGAAAATGGATCCTATGTTGCAATTATGCTGAAGTGGCCCATTTGGGGGTAGAAGATTGGTCCTGGATCTAAAAGAGTTGGAAACTATATGAATCATGCTTTTGCTATGAACTGTAATCTTGGCCCATACTTTTCTTTGTAACTTAACAAGCAAAACAAAAAACTGGAAAGAACATATTCACAGTGCAAGAATGAGAGGAGAAAAAATCCTATGTGCTATGTGATGGTTAAAAAAAAGTTTTAATTTTCAAAAGGGAAGCTTTTAAAATAAGAAATGTTTTTGACCATTGCATAGCACATGGGACTTTGTCTCCTCTCATTCTTTCTTTCCGACTTCAGAACCAAACAGAGACACCTCCACAATATTTTCTGTGCATTAATCAACCATTACGACCATCCTCATCCCCATCCTCATCATCACAGTGTTTTTAGTGGTAGGGAAAGGGAAGGTGCTTTGAAGGTGCTTTTGAAATTATGTTTTTTTTTATTTTCCTAATATGGAAATGACACAGGAAGAAAACATTATCCATTGATTTTCTGATTGTCACGTTGGCTGCCCCATGACTGGAGAAATTTTCTCCAAACCCTATATATGGATACCACCTCTATTTTTGCATTGATTTTTTTAGGGAGGAGGTACCAGTCTGTTGGAGCAAAAACAGAAAGAGACTTGTGGCCCTTTAAAAGTGAGCAAGTTTTGTTTGGTGTGTGTTTAGGAGAAGCTAACATAAAACCAAAGACAGGAAAGGATTCAACAGAAGAAAAGAATTTCATATTCTCTATCCCCATCTTTAGCAGGAGGTCTCATATAAATAAGAGTTTTAGAAATCCCAAAGTTTTAAAACCAAACATATTTTTGAAAGAAAGAAAGAAAGAAAGAAAGAAAGAAAGAAAGAAAGAAAGAAAGAAAGCAACCTTTGGAGACTGGCAGTGCTCGGTAGAGAATAGACTCAACTATATCTCTGTAGTAAATAAACCCATAACATATTTAATCAGAGACACATGGTGAGAAAATGAATGACATCAGAGCTGCTGAAACCACAGCTAAGAGGAAAATAAGGTAATACCATCTGAATGGTTTGAAAACTATTTGTGGTGATTTGCCATCAATGTGGCTATACTATGTAACAAATATTGAGATTCAGTTATTTGCTTGATAGTTCCCTCTAGAACATCTTTATGGGGGGGGGGGTGTTCCACAGACTGTCAGTCAATTGAGAGCCTGCACCACCATTTCAGTTTAGGAAAATGAGGCAGAAATTTCTGTCTCTGTTTCTGTTCTCAAGATAAAACTGAAATAATTACTATTCACAATCAAAAGCTGGTCACACACATGATTATTGTAAGAAACTGTGATGGGTCACCGTGAAAGCTTTAGGGCCTATCTCTAACCATAATATTGACTAAATAAGTACATCCACATAGAAAGTAAATAATGCACTCAAATGTGATCTGGTTTAAATATGTAATTGGACAATTGCATTATCCTAAAAATAATGAGTCACAAAACAAGCTCAATGTTTATATGCCTTGAAAGTTTAGCCACACTTTCCATTCGACAACATCTTGTTGTCTCCATTATTTTTTCACCAAACAATATCCAGGACATTTAAATTATAGATAGATTAAGCCCCGGTTTCTGAGAACAACTGATGGCTTTTCCTGACCAACCCCGCACAAATTTGTGCTCCGCACATTATGCTTTCACCTGCTCCATTTTTATGTCTCAGAAGAAAAAAGCAGAAGAGACATCAAAACATCACACAATATTTAAGTGCATTTTGATGCCTTTCCACAACATCTATCGCATAACCTTGAAACTGTTTCTCAGTACTGTGGCAAGAAACTCAGAACACTTGGCAGCCATCCTTGTGTTTCTGAATTGTGTTGCTTTAGAATTCACAGGGAGGAGGTGGTAGGATTGATCAAACTTATTCTAGTTTAGAGATGGCCATTAGAATGGTGGCTGGTAGCTTGTAGATGTCAGTGGGACAATGAATTAAAACACCCATCCAATGTGCCAATTCCAAAGCTATTTGGAGAATAGGATTCTGTTTTTTTAAATTTCTCTTTAGAAGTTCAAACTTAAACTGAAAGTTGATACAATGTTGTTCTGACCTGGACACTATCAGTTGCCACTGGGAAGGAAGGTCTATCATTTCCTGTGTAGGTTTCCAGTAGAGATGAATTTTTTTAAAAAATATTCAAATGAAATGGTTAAAAATGTGTTCTCAAGTGTTTGGAAAACCTGACAGTGAGAATTCTGGACAGATGAGAGTCCTCACTCTTAGGAATTTATTCTGTACACAATTGGCACATAGGTTTGTATGTGTGTGTGGAGAAAAAAAAGTAGTTTCTGCACTGGAAACAATGTTTTCTGTGCAGAAATATTATTTCTGAGCAGAAGGATTACATTCTGTCCAAAAATATGTCCTTCCCTGTGCAGAAAATGCTGTTTTTCTGCACAAGAAAATCCTCATATGAATTTTGCACATAATGTGTTCTGAACTGTAAATATGGTTTAAAAATGCACAGTTTTGAAATACTTTCTTGCAGCAGGCAGAAAATTCATCCCTAATCTCTAGTAAATGCATGATGCTTTGGTCTAGATTAGAATCAGCATGCTTGAGTAGAAGAGGTAATCTTCAACTATTTTTTAGAAATCTAAATATTCACCCATGCACTTCAATCAGACATTAAAACAAGGGATATATAATTTCCGTTGGTGACATTTACAGAATCCACCAACAGGAACCAAATGTTGGTGTGGGGTATGAGTACAATCTGCTAAATTTCTTTGGGACTAGGCTTCAAACCCATTACAAGAGAAAAACACTGAGTCTCTATCCAGTCAGGATCTGTCAAGGTGTTTGTGTTCATGAGTTTTCCAATGTCTCTTGGAGATGGCCACTGCCTGCATGATCCTGTGAAATTTGCTGGAGCTGATCAGAAGGGTGTTAGAACAGAACAAGCATTCTGAACAGTGTGTTGATGGCCCAGGATGTCCTTTCAGGTGTTCTCATGAACAGGGAAAAGGAACAGTGGCTTTCCAGATGTATGATCATAACTCCCATCACCCACCCCCCATTAGCTATACTGGCTGTGGCAGACTAGCAGCACAGCACATTCCTCACTCCACTAATAAAAGAAGCGCTCTAAAGAGTTTATCACATGTCATTTAAATTGAATTACCCCTGTAGCATTTAATTCTGAAGTCGGATTCTATTGCACGCACCAGGAGCCAGGCGAGTGCAACCTAGCTGCATCCCAGACCCCAGCCACACTTAGCCAGCATCTTTTCAAAAATGGAAAACTCCCCATTTGAAACAATGCTGGTTAAGTGCGGCTGGGGTCCAGGACTTAGCCAGGTTGCACTTGCCTGGCTCCCAGTGTGTGCAATAAGATTTGGCTTCAGAATTAAACACAACTGATTTAAGTCAATTTAAATGACATGCAGTAAATACCTAAGATTTGCAGTAGAAAGAGAAAGAGATTTGCCACATAATGCAATAGCCCTGTTCAGACAATATGCTTGTACAAGAAGAAGTAATACAAGTAGGGAACAGTACTGTGTATGCCACCACTAATATTCCCCCTTGCAGGAGCCTAGTACTCTCTGCCTCTGATCTTTCTATGTTCAGTATGCAGTTGGGACCCCCGATCAGAATTCCTGATCATTCTGAGACTTGTACTGGCATTGAAGCCCTCCCCACCTAGTGTTCCATGTCACAAGTTTATATTGAATACCAAGAAATAATAATGCTTGAGCACCAGTTTCTAGTGCTACATTTTCCTTCTTGGATTTTGAGACACAGACATACAAACAACAACAACAAACAGATATGAAAGTCTAGCAAATTCCTCACTTGCCTCAAAGATAGTTTCATTGTCCAAAAGGTGGAAGAGGAAACAAGGGGATCAACTATTTTAGATATGATCCAACAGGGATGACCTGGTAAATGGGGTGAAAATGGTGGGATCCTTACGTGTGAGTGATCGTGTTCTTCTGGAGTTTCTTATACAGTGGAAAGGAGAAGCTAGGCATAGTCAAACACTCATTCTAGACTTTAGGAGAGCTGATTTCATTAAACTTAGGAAAACACTGGGAGTGACAATAAAAAGGGCTTTTGGGGGTATATCCATAGCAGAAGAAAGAAGAAGTAAATGGTAGGACCACTGCGCAGAGAAGATGGAGAAATTCTAACAGGGGACAGAGAAAAGGCAGAACTACTCAACACCTTCTTTGCCTCAGTCTTCTCACAAAAGAAAAAGGGTGTTCAACCTTAGAAAAATTGAGCACAGGACACAATAGGAGAAATGCAGCACATAATAAGTAAAGAGGAGGTGCAGGAATATCTGGTTAACCTAAATGAATTTAAGGATCTAGGACCAGATGAACTACATCCAAGGATATTAAAAGTACTGGCAAATGTAATCTCAGAGCCACTGGCAATAATCTTTGAAAACTCCTGGAGAACAAGAGAAGTCCCAGCAGACTGGAGGAAGGAAAAAAAGAGGATCCCAACAACTATCCCCCAGTTAGTCTGACATGCTTTTCAAATTTGCAGATGACACCAAATTAGAAGAATAGTTAATGCCCCAGAGGACAGGATGAAAATTCAAAATGACCTTAATAGATTAGAAAACTGGGCCAAAGCTAAGAAAATGAATTTCAACATGGAGAAATGTAAGGTACTGCACTTAGGGCAAAAAAATGAAATGCATAGATATAAGATGGGGGACACCTGGCTTAGTGAGACTACGTGTGAAAGGAATCTAGGAGTCCTAGTAGAACACAAGTTAAACATGAGTTAACAGTGTGATGTGGCAGCTAAAAAGGCCAATGTGATTCTAGGCTGCATCAACAGAAATATATTGTCTAGATCAAGGGAAGTAATAGTGCCACTCTATTCTGCTTTGGTCCAGGCCTTCCCTGGAATACTGTATCCAGTTCTGGGCACCACAGTTCAAAAAGGATATTGAGAAGCTGGAGAGTGTCCAAAGAAGGGTGATAAAAATGGTTAAGGATCTGGAAACCATGCCCTATGAGGAGAGACTTAGGGAGCTGGGTATGTTTAGCCTGGAGAAGAGATGGATAAGAGGTGATATGATAGCCCTGTTTAAATATTTCAAGGGCTGTCATATTGAGGAGGGAGCTAGCTTGTTTTCTGCTGCTCCAGAGAATGGGACATGGATGCAAGCTACAGGAAAATAGATTCCACCTCAACATTAAGAGGAACTTCCTGACAATGGACGTTATCACACACGGGTCTCAAAGCGGCAAGAAAGCGGTATGGAATCAATCCAGAACTATACCGGTATAGACCCCACAAGACGGAAATGGCTATCAGACACAACTAGCATCATTGCGCAATTAACGAAACCGCGATAGATGCGCTCCTGGGAACCGTATCTGCTGTTCACACACAAGTGAGAAGATCCCTTCCAGAACCCAGCAAGGATGTTCTTGCACATGCACAGAAACAGGACAGCCACGGCTGTCACTTGCCGCGGCTGTCAAACACCAAGCCGGCACAGGGTTGGGAAGGGGTGTGTGTGACAGCAACCCTGGGGACTTGGGAGGAGGGCAGGGTCAGAGGATGCCTCCGACCCTGGCCTCGTCCCAAGGGAAGCCTGATTGCTTTCCTTGGGAGGAGGGCAGGGTCAGAGGATGCCTCCGACCCTGGCCTCGTCCCAAGGGAAGCCTGGTTGCTTTCCTTGGGAGGAGGCTGGGGTCCGAGCCCGGCCTTGTCCCAAGGAAAGCAACCAGGCTTCCAGGCTTGGGAAGGTGTGTGTGTGTGTGTGTGTGTGTGTGTGTGTGTGACAGCCGGCTGTCACACACACACACACACACACACACACCCCTTCCCAACCCAAGCCGGGAAAGAGAGCTGCTCTGAGGACTTCTGCTCAGAGCGGCTCTCTCTTGGGAAGGGGTGTGTGTGTGTGTGTGTGTGTGTGACAGCCGGCTGTCACACACACCCCTTCCCAAGCCTTCACGGGGCCTGGGCTCCAGGATACGTATCTGGTGATCAGACATATGGTGAAAGCGCTATCATTGCGGTATCATTTTGGTCGCGCACTTGTACTTCCTCAAGAAACCGGCATTCAAAAGAACGGGGATGATGCCGCATTGGGACGGGGTTGGGACGGGGTTGTGTGCGACGTCATGTGAACACACGGGGGGGAAAACTGCAATAGGATGGGATTGAGTGTGGATTGGGTCTGCTTTAGACCCCGCGTGATAACGTCCAATAAGAGCTGTTGAACAGTGGAACACTCTCCTTCAGAGTGTGGTTGAGTCTCCTTCTTTAGAGGTCTTTAAACAGAGGCTGGATGGCCATCTGTCGGGGATGGTTAGATTTTGAGTTCCTGCTTGGCAAGGAGTTGGACTGGATGGTCCTTGTGGTCTCTTCCAACTCTATGATTCTATAATTCTAAGTATCCTTGCAATATAAGAGTGGTCACACATAGTTCTGAGATATGTGAATGGTGGACAGGATCTCCATACTGAAAAAGTAGGATGTCCAGAAATTAAGGGGTTAATGTAGAATGCAGAAAGTAAAGCTATCAAAACCATTTTGTTGCTTGTTTGTTATTATGTTGTCTTCAAGTCGACTGTGTCTTCTAGTGACTTTATCATAGGGTTTTCTTAGTCAGTCTTAGAAGTGGTTTGTCCCCACTTCCTCTGTGGCTGAGAGAATGTGACTTGTCCAAGGTCACTCAGTAGTTTCCATGGCTGGGCAGCAATTCAAGCCGTGTTCTTCCAGAGTCCTAGTTCAACACTCAGACTACTATGCTGTTGTAAAATCACTTGTTTACTTGCAAGCAGATATGGGGAGGGGATTTATTTATTATTTTTGCCAATTGGCATCACACTCTTTCTCTAAAGACTTCAGAGGGGTTGGTTGTTGGTTTTAAAGTATCTGTATCTTGTTTTTCTGTTATTGCTGCTGTTGCTGTTGTTTGAAAAAAAGCTAAGATGGGCAATGCACACAACGAGTCCTTCTCCAATGAAGGTATTTACTGTGAAGGTATTTATGGAAGTTTAGAGGAGGTCAGTTTTCAGAACTCCCATGTCTCTGCTAAATTCATTTAGCATGGTTTCTTTCATCTTTTTTCTTAGCAGAAAAAATGGTTAAGGACTGTAAGACAGAACAGCCATGCAGTGTCTTTTAACTGTGAGTAGAAGAGCCCTCTGTCTTAAACCACCAAGGCACTTTCATGCTTTGTTCTTACACCATGATAGGTTATGTTTTGCTTAGTTTTTATCAATTCAATTGGAAGCAGACTTCAAATGATAATTGAGTTGATTTTACCCCAAGCCTGTCTGCTGTAAACCTGACAGGCTTTTTCCTTCTAGTTCTGCCAGTTGGGACTGGCAGAACATGTTCTCTGTGATACCACACACTCAGTCCTTTTCAGGAGATGCAGCTTACTCTCCCAGCAGATGAGCCTGAGAGAAAATGGTTGACCCAAAGATGGCTACGTGTCTGAGCAAGGATTTGAATCTGGTCATCTTTGTTCCAAGTCCTGAAATGCTTCTGGTTGTGGAATGCCTGAAGATGGAAAATCTGAGTGACTTAAAAGCTACTTCACCACTACTTAAGGAAGTGGATTAGGCAATCAGCACTGACTCCCAATTTGGGCAAAAAGGATGCTGGTATGAGTTTGTCTGTCTGGATTACTATGAAAGGTCCTGTAATAGGAAGGAAGCCATTGAGGACTTGGGAGAGAATGGCAATATTCTTTACTGACTGGGGTGTGTTATTTACCATCTTGAACCCTGTTCTCCATCCTTTGAAGAATGACATCCAGTAGGTACTGGGTAAGGGACAGCAGAGAAACAGTGTGGAGCAATCTGGAAGAGACAGTTAGAAATGAACTGTAAGCAAGTGGGGGTGGTTCATGGGAGGGTCCCTACTGTTGTTTTGTTGAAACCAATATAGTCTTTAATGCATAGAAACTGGCCTATCAGGTTAGACTATTCCATGCCCTGTAACATTTTACAGATGAAAACCAGAACATATGTGTCCAAGTAAAATCAGTGTGCGGTCAAGATGGCAAATGTTATTAATGAAGAAAAACACACAATTTAGGAGAGGCTGCAGCAGTTTGGTTTTGCCAGAACCTGCTGGGAAGGGCTAGATTCCATCCCCTCCATTGCTGAGCTAACTGGATACAAAATACTTTTGCACTTGATTGTAGCAACTGAAATAAGGTGAGGAAAGTGAGGGAAGAGTAAAACTGGAACATTTCAGCTGGGACTGTTGAAAAAGCTGAATGACAGATAAGTTTATTGCACTGCACTTTCAGGAATAGGAACTGAACAGAACAGAAAGGCATGGAACAGGGCAAGAACACAAGTTACCACACAGGAGAACACTGCCAATGCTGCCAGGAGTCCCCAAGGCGTTTCCCAGCCATTCCTGGCAGCCGATTTTGAAGAACAGTTTAAAAAAATCATTCTTCAAAATCAGCTGTCATAGCATGGATAGAGAATGGCTTGGGGACTCCCAGTGGCATCGACGGCATTCTCCTGTGCAGTAACTTCCGTTCTCACCCCATTCCATGCCATTCCATTCTATTCAGTTCCCATTCCTGAAAGTGCCATGTGATAAACTTAAATGAATTAATTTTCACTGTCCCTACCAAATCAGAGGAATTGGAGGATATGCTATTTGTCCATCTTACTTATTATTGTCTACTCTGATTGGTTCTTCTACCTTTGAAAAAGAGATCCTGTGTATTGATCCTGGGTCTTTTCCCTGAGTTTCCAAAGCCTCTTATTTGTACATCTGTAAATGGAACAAATATCAAAAGGAAACTATCATTCTTTGTCTATTCAAAAGGAAATTAAACCTACACTGCCACACTAAGGCTTCTTATCCACTGAGAAAGTGAAACATATTGAACAGTGTAACAAAAAAATTGAGTCTTGCCCTACAACAGTCTATTGAGGCAGTGGGTGCCATGTATGGGGAATAAAAAAAGGGCAAAAAGGAAACACTGAGCTGTATAAATCCAAATATGCCAATTTATGTACACTATGGTTGTCAGGTCAATCTCATCCCAGATCCTGGGATCTACAGGCCAAAAATTGAGACTTTGGGATGGCCAAATGTCACAGAAGAGAAGGAAGAAAGATTACTAACTACATACATAAATATACAGACCCACTGGAGTTTTTGTGAGTTGCAACAACTTGATTCAAATCAATTAAACTTTGAAAATTGAAGCAAGTCGCACAGCCAGCTTGAACAGCCCCCTCTTTTCTTTTCTCTTTTCTTTTCTTTTCAATAAGAAAGATAAACACAGACTTGTAGCTGGCAGAGAGCCCTTAGCTGAATGTTTGCATGTAGCCCTTACCTCTTGCCTGGAGCTGACCATATGAAAAGTGGAGAATTAGCACCCCTGCCTCCCACCTGGAGATGACCCATGAAATCTGGAGACTTAAGCTGGCATTTTGAGAGCTAGCAACACTCCAGAAATCTATGCAGTTTTGTAGAATGCATCAACTCATTCTTGTTGACTACAGAAATGAAAATTTATCTTGAAGCATAACCTACTTGTGAGCTTACTATGTGTTGCTAAGAAACGCTCAAAGAATGTGGTGCTATATGCCATTATATAGCTAAATGATTACATCTCCAGTGTTTTTAAAGAGGACTCCAGATCCCTTCATGGTGATCTCAGATGTGGGGTTTTTAATGTAAATGTTACTCCTGTGTGAGGTCCTGAAAAGAAAGCTCATATTCCATTGCATTAACTTGTCCCCATTGGGATGCCATGGTTTGATCCCTCTATGGAAACTTCTCCTCCTCCTCCACCTCCTTGGTCAAAACCACAAAATTCCCTTTAGCAGTCAAACATGAATGTCTGTGGCTTTGCTTTAAGAACATGATTAAGCTTGTAACAGCCTTCAAGCAGGTGAAAAATCAACTAAGGACCTTTACAGACTGCCAGAAATAATGAGGTTGAGGTCACATTAACTGTCCTGGCTCAGTGTTAGGGAATCATGGGAATTGTATTTTTTTCTGGGACATTGAACCTTCTCTGCCAGAGATCTCTAGTGTCACAATAAACTACAGTTCTCATGATTCCTTAGCACTGAGCCAGGGCAGTTAAAGTGGCCTCAATTTTCATTATTTCTGGCAGTCTGTAAAGGCCCTAAGTCAATGGACCTACTTGTTATACCAACAAACTCTCTGTTACTGTAACAGCCTGAATAAGGACCCAGATTCCTTTCATATTTATGCTTACAGTCAAAGACAAAATTCAGATAATTGGTTAATTGCCACTCCCCTCCTCCTTCCCCTGGCTTCAGTATTCCTCAGGCTTGACAGAAATTGCTTCCACAGTACTCAATAGTATGGGGTCTGTATGATCACTCACTTTATTCTCAGTTCATTTGCCTGCACTGAAAGACTTATGGTCATATTGCCCTCATTCTTAAATTTGATCAGGATCTTGACTGTGAGTGTCTTAACAAAAGCAGGAACTTTAATGTCCAAAAGCAAAGTTAGTATATTTTCACACATCTTCAGATTATACGGAGTCATGGTGCTGGGTGTTAACAGTACACTGATGACACCCAAATCTATTTCTCCATGTCTCGTTCATCAGCCTCGAATTCTGATGGTGTCTCCTCTCTCAATGAATGTCTTCAGGTGGTAATGGGCTGGATGAGGAAAAACAGATTGAAACTGAATCTGGACAAGACGGAGGTGCTCACAGTAGCAGCCCCGAACCCAAGAATTGGGTTACAACCTCCAGTCCTGGATGGGGTCACACTCTCCTCCAGTGACTGTGTTTGCAGTCTGGGGGTGCTCCTCAACTTGTCACTCCTGATGACAAATCAGATAAATGCGACGGTCAGGAGCGCCTGTCAGCTTTGGCTGATACGTCAGCTGCACCCTTTTCTGGAAGTAAGGGACCTTGAGACTGTTGTGCATGCACTGGTAACCTCACGCCTTGATTTCTGTAATGCACTCTACATGGGGCTACCCTTGTGCTTGGTTTGGAAGCTACAGTTGGTTCAAAACATGGCAGCCAGGCTTGTATCCGGAACATCTAGGAGGGACCACATCACCCGGTTTTGAGGTCCCTCCACTGGCTGCTTATTGGCTTCCAGGCCCAGTACAAGGTGTTGGTTATCACCTTTAAAGCCCTAAATGGCTTGGGTCCAAGCTATCTCAGAGACCGCCTCCTCCCATACAATCCTCCCCACCCTCTCCAGTCCTCTGGGAGGAACTTGCTGGAACCTCAAAAATCGAGGCTCTCGGCTACCTCCCAGAGGGCTTTTTCTGTTGTTGCCCCCAGGCTCTGGAACGGCCTGCCAGATGAGATCCGTCAATTAACATCTTTAGACAGCTTTAAAAGGGCTGTCAAGATGGATCTCTTCCGGCAGGCCTTCCTGGACTAAATATCCCAGCCTCGGCCCTCCTCCCCCTCAGCAGATCTTCCATAACCCTTCCCTTGAAGGAAGCTGCAGGGGTCTTATTGTTGTTTTATTATTGTATATTTTAAACTTGTTGGAAAAATGGTTTTAATTAAATCTGGTTAAATAGTTTTTTAAGGGGGTGGGTGGGAAATACGTTGGTTTTATGCTGTATTATTTTAATGTTGTGAACCGCCCGGATTGGGTCACCAATGGGCGGTATATAAATAAAATTTATTATTATTTATTATTATTAGATTTGTAGAATAGTGTGGTCTTGTGCTGTGAATAATTGGTCCCTTGGGATGGCGTGTATATCAGGGTCGCCAATTGCAGAGGGTCTTGCAACCTTGGTGTGGGCCACACTGCCACTCTGGGTGTGACTGGAAAAAATGTTGTGTAGCAGCCATGTTTGGGAGCTTTGAATTGCCGAGGTAGTAGGGACCAAGCAGATGTCACCCACCATGTTTTTGAAGGTGGATTCTCGCTGCATTTTGTCTGAAATTTCAACTAAAGAAAATCAAATTGGTAGTAGGGGGCTTTGGGGTATAAAATGGGTCCCCAGAGGCTGCATGTGGCCTATAAGCCACATTTTCTTCACCCTTGATGTACATTGAAGTTGGTGTACAATTAACCTCCTCTTCCCAGTAGAACAGGTTCCATTTGCTGAGTAGAAAAGAAACACATTCCTCACCCAGAGCTCCACACGTGTCCTCAATTTCTGCTTCAGAAGAGTCTAGATCAGGGGTAGGCAACCTTTCCCCTTTAAGGGCCGAGGGACTTCAGCTCCCAGAATCCCAGGAGCTATTGGCCAACATGAGATTATTGGCCAACATGGCTGAGGCTTCTGGGAGCTGAAGTCCCTCGGCCCTTAAAGGGGAAAGGTTGCCTACCCCTGGTCTAGATCTTACTGCAGAGTCTAGATCAGGGGTAGACAACCTTTCCCCTTTAAGGGCCAAGGGACTTCAGCTCCCAGAAGCCTCAGCCATGTTGGCCAATAGTCCCATGTTGGCCAATAGCTCCTGGGATTCTGGGAGCTGAAGTCCCTCGGCCCTTAAAGGGGAAAGGTTGCCTACCCCTGGTCTAGATCAACCTTTAGCACAGCTCTAGAAAATGAAATAGTAGGAAGCGCTGATCTTATTTTCTCAATTGACACAGAATCACATATCATATTTTTTGTATCCCACTCTTTCCCCAGAACTGGAACTCAGAAGTCACAGAATTTATGCTTTTTTTAAAAAAATGTACAAATATAAGGGAGTAAACACTCAGAAAGACTTAGCACATGGGGAAGCATTCACCAAATAATAATACTAATAATAACAATTTTAAAAGTCCAGAGAAATACCCTTCTAAAAATAAGGAATTCAAATGTCAAAATATTAAAATGTAAGGTTTATTTGGGGAAAAGGGAATGAATGTCAAAATAGGAAAAGGAAGGTCCCAAGTTCCACACAGGTTTGCAGATAAAGCCAGTAAAATTGATCTAATGTTAATATAGCTAATTTGCCAATGTGCATTCTATGCTCTGAACATCAACCATGCCATTTTATTGTGATCAGCTCTGCAGAATGGGAAGAATTTTACAGTTTGGCTGAGGACAATGGGTGAACTTGTCCACAACCTGACTCATCTCCTGATTACGAGAACTGGTGAAAGTCTCAATGTCCAAACCTGTGAGAAATTTCCCTCGGGACACCAGGAAACCATTTGGATTCATAAGTGTGAAAAAAATTAGTTGTATTCATTTCTCACTCAGAGATTTCTTGGTCCTACTCCAGTAAAAATAAAATACATGCGTATACATACACGTGCATGCACACACACAGTTGCACATCCATCAAATATGTTATATTTGAGCACACAAATAGTTTTAGATAGGGCCATTGTGGTCATGAATCTGAACTACTTCAGATTAGGTAGGTTCAGTCTCAGGTAGCCTCAGCATAAATTTTGAAGTCCTCTAGATGAGAAGCCATCACCAAGACTAGAGGCCTAAGCAGACTGCCAGAAATAGTGCACATTAAATTGAGGCACTGCCCTGGCTCAGTGCTAGGGAATCATGCGAACTGTATTTTTTTCTGGGACATTGAGCCTTCTCTGTCAGAGAGCTCTGGTACCACAATAAATTACAGTTCCCATGATTCCCTAGCACTGAGCCAGGGCAGTGCCTCAATTTAATGTGCACTATTTCTGGTAGTCTGCTTAGGCCCTCGCTCAGGAAAGAAAGACATGGGCTGAGACCAATTAGCTGTCTTAACCAAAGGTAGACCCATTGAGTCAATGGGCTCAGCATAAGTGTTGATTTACCATTCAGCAGCTGATTCAGTAGATTACTCTGGTTGACATTAGCAATTGAACTAAGGCCATGGCATCCTTGATAACTTACTGCATTTCCCTGCCTTGCAAGCCAGGATTGGTGACATGCCTCAAACCCTGATGGCATTTCAGAGAGGGACACTTCTATTTCATCACTTTTAAAAATTTATATCTTTATTAGAATAAAATAATATATATAATAATAAACATTTACAATAGACAAAACAACAGCAACATAAAACAAAAATAAACATCTCAATTTCATCACTTTTTAATATGTCACAAGACACCCTGTTCTTCCTTGGCTTAATCACAAATATTTCTCTCAAGTTAATTTTATATGTGTTTCTCCTTCATTAAAGCTAGAGTGGGGGGGGAGAACTAGTTCAAAGACATACTTGTCTAGAATAAAATAGAATAAAAATAAACAGTGTATTATCTGTAGAAGTTTTTGAGATATCATGCTTCTTTCAAGTGTGTGCATGTACATATACATATTTTAAAATTATTCCAAACTCAGGAATCCCAAATAGAAAAACAATAATTTGCATCTATTTGCTGAATCCTGTTTGGTAAATAGGGACTATTGTTTTATGAAGCATGTAACCAGCATACATTATGTTTTGACTCAACGGACTACATGAGGAATACAGGAAGTGGTACAGACTGAAATATTCCCTTATGTTATCTGACCTGTAATAACTTGGCTGTAGTCCAAAGCTGCAGCTTTTTCCTCAGACAACACTTTCATTGACTAAGGATTTGGCCCCTAAAGTTGTCTCTCAGTTCATTGGCCTGGCCTATGGAAATTATGGTTCTGAGGTTTCTGGGAAGATATTTCAGTATGTTGTTGTTTTTAACCATAATATTTAATATCTAAGTTTTCCTAGACAGTGAGGAGACAACAGAGGAACCATGATACCATTATTAACCCAAAATCTTTTGTCCATAGTAGTTCTTAAAAGGTGTTTCCACTTTCATCACTCAGAGATATTTGAAGGACAGAATGAAATGGAAAGGTGCCATTTTATGTAATCAATATTATGAAGAAACAAATGGGAAATTATTGCATGAAGTCTGGTTTGCAGGAAGTCATGGTTTGCAGGAATGGACCATTCCTGAAATAGTGAGATGTGTATATGTTTATATGTGTTTCTGCACTTATCTCAAGGTGGATCCAGTGTTAAGAGTTTCCTTTTTCCATCTAAAACCCCATAAACAGGAAAGTGAGTTTTTTGGGATAAAATCATAGAAAGCATCTTTATATATATATATATCAAGATTCATTTAAAATTCATTTCATGAAACTGAGGCCCCTGAAACAGATCCTCAAATTGTGCATATCTTGTTTATATATTATACATCTGACACTGTTCAAATATGGATGGAACAAAGACTGATGTTTGTTGAATTTCACTTTTTTGTTCACAAATGTGTGATGCAAGCAGAAACATGCCTGCCCCTATATTTCTTACAGAGTGTTGGGACTGCGTGCTCCTCTGAGGCAAGAGGCAATGATGACAGCAGCAGGGTCTCTCGTGTCAGATCGACATTTCCTCAGTAGCCAGGCTCAGTGTGCTAAACAGCTACTGGGCATCAGCAGGAATGTTGGGTAAGGGCAAGGTGATACTGGCAAAGGATCTCTCAGAGACAACAACATTTTAGTTAACTCTTGTTAGTACTTTACAGAAGAATGCCTTTTACCTCAGATCCCAATGATGAAGAGACAATCCAAAATGAAAAAAAAAAGAGATAGCACTGTAAGACGAGACTCCCAGGTCAGAAGGCATCCAGTAATATGCAGAGGAGAGGCAAGAAGGCTGTCAGGAAGATCATCAACTATAGTTTTTTGTGGCTTTTTTGGGCTGTATGGCTGTGTTCTAGAAGAGTTTCTTTCTGATGTTTTGCCAGCATCTGTGCTACTGGAGAAGAGTTCTATAGATATCATGAACTGCCAAAAAGACAAATAAATGAAATAAAAAGCAAATTAAACCCAAACTCTCACTAGAAGCCAAAATTACTAAACTGGGGCTATCATACTTTAGACACATCATGACATGACATGGCTCATTAGAAAAAATGATAATGTTTCGCAAAGTAGAAAACAGAGGTTAAATTTAAGACCAAATTTAAATATAGATTGAATAAATCAATGAAGCCACAGCCCTAGGTCTGCGATCTCTCATTCAGTCTGTCTCTATAAGTATGCAAAATTCCTGAAGTGAGAAATTATAGAACAGTGTAATTAAAGTCACAAAATTTAAAAAACCTAAACCTAGTTGCATAAAAACAGCAGACGGATAAAAGTCACAAAAACAAAAAGACAGATGAAATGGACTGAAACTTTTCATATACAGTTGTACCTCTCCATTTGCAGACTTCAAGTCTACAGTCCCACTCTTCATGGCAGGGACAAGTGGGGGCCCTGTGTATGCCACAGACATGTGCTCCATTATTTTCAATGGGTCTCGAATATTTGCAAGCTGCCATTTTGTGGATGGTCTGGCATGGATCCCTCACAAATTGGGAGGGGCTACTGTAGTATAAAAACACATCAGCTGGTTACTGTTCAATAAAAGTGGTTGCTAAAGTGATGGAACAAAATTTGTTTTGATGAACACAATATGGGGTTGCCATCTCTTCTCCACCACCAGGAAACTTGTAATTTTTAACACCTCTATGGTAATCATGTACAACATAGGTTTATGCTGAGGAAATTTTTGCTGTTGAATTTAGCCAGTGCAGATGGGAGGAGTTACAGTTCATTTTTTGAAAACATTACCAAAAGTTGCATATTTCTTCATATTTGAGACAGAAAGAACACAAGGTTTAAAAAATGTGAAGGTAGCAGAAAGCAAAACTCAGATTTCTTCATTCCTAAATCCCCTCTTCAATAGGTAGTATGCGTATTTATGTGTTCTTACTGGTGAGACTGTAATAGAATCCTGTAATGAGCAGGTTCTCTCTTACTCTGCTTCCCATCATGTCCAAGACATTTAAAATGTACAACCTAATATAAGATGCATATTTTTGTACTAGTGGGCTCAGCTTGTTTGAAATTAGTGACTAGCAAACTAGGCTGCTGCCACACTGCAGAATGAATGCAGCTTGACACTGTTTTAACTTAATGGCTCAATGCTATGGATTTCTGGGATTTGTAGTTTTGTCAGACATGTAGCCTTCTCCATCAGAGAGCTCAGGTACCACAACAAACTAGAAATCCATCCTATGGAGCCATGACCATAGTGGTGTCAAACTGCATTAATTCTACAATGTGGCAGCAGCTCTGGATGGTAGATTTAGGCATAAGCTAAATGAGCTAAAATTTTGGGACTCAGGTATGGAGCAACCTTTAAACACTCTTTTTTTAAAAAAATGCTAAAATTTAAAGTTTTACAAAAATGCTATGATTGTTCTTTTCGAAAAATAATAATGCTATATAGCCTCTTAAACATAACACACCTTAACGCCTCAGTATATTGTAATCTAGTTCTGCAATTTTCCTCATATTGACTTGCATTCCATCCAAGATTTTAAATTTTTCCTGGAGAACATTTGGAAGAATCTTTCTCCTGTCTGAGAGCTCTTTCCCAATTTTTCATTTAGAGAGGAATGGGCATTGTGGCCTTGCCACCTAGGAATTGTCATTTGGTTTAGAACTGAACTCACAGGGAATGCAGATGCTATGCTGGAATGGCTTGGCATTTGTTCATGTGGCATATGGGATAAACTGCATGTGGGATAAAAAAAAAAGTGTCAACACATAATTTCACAGCAGTCCATGATAGTTTCATCAAGAACGTCTGCACATATGCCTACAAATTGGCTGACCTTGAGTGCCTGGCCTGTTCAGCACTGGCTGAAGATGTGCAGAATCTGGTTTAACAATCCAAGCAAGTCACACTCTCCCAACCTCAGAGGAAGGCAATGGAAAGCCTCCTCTGAACAAATCCTGACAAGAAACGCTCACAATAGGGTCACCATAAGTCCGAAATGATTGGAAGGCCCACAACAACAACAACAGTTCATACAGAGCTTTCTGTATCACACTGCTATGTTGCCTTGGGCAATGGTAGCTGCTCCTGGAAACACACTATGAATTGGAGTTGGTGGCATAAATTCAGCCCTTTAAGGGAGGTTGTCTGTTGTTTCCACCGGTTAAATAAATAGTACTCCCCCAGAGCAAGTGGTTTGTGGGCTACGGCCTTGATCATACCTTTAGCTCATGCATAGCATTTGAACACTCAAAGCACGCAAAGTTTACTATGTGTGTGGGTAATATTAATGTTTAACACCAAATAATTAATCATTGCTAGTTTGGCAGTGTTACGGTTAGCATAAGTGTTCTGATTTACCTTAGTTGTCCTGTCACACATCCAAATTCTTTCAAATGAATCTGTTATGTCTTTTAAACCCCTCATCTTTTTACCTTGAGTCAGGTAGGGGATTTCCATTTGTGTCGAGTCCTCTCCTTGGCAACTGATGTTGCTCAGGCAAAGAGTTGTTTTTCTTGTCTTCAGTCCAGCTTGATTCTTGCTGCTTTTCTGCAGTTTGACTTGCATTCCATCCAAGATTTAAAAAAGTGCCATGAGTCATCCCACCTTCCTTTCTCAGGAAAATGTAACTCCCTTTTCTGGTGTCAGCAAACAAAACAAAACAAAACAAGCTGCCAGACCTTATGTGGCAGGGTTTTCCCCCCATGTCTTTATGTGGAATTCTGAACCTTCCTCTGAATTTTGAAAATAATTCCTTGGAACATTTTACAGGTAGGGTGCATAATAACATCCTATCATCAGGAATGTTGGATTCAGAACTATAGGAAGGCCTGGAAAAGTTTGGATAAGCTACTTTTTTTAACTAAAAAATCCCAAATCTCCCAGCCAGGAAAACTGTAGTGTGAAAAGGGAGCATTTCTAAGCTCTGGAAAGGATACTCTAATAAGAATAGCTTACAGTGAAATCCATATGTACCTACTCAGAAGAATGCCCCCCCCCGACTCGTCAGGAGGGGATCCTTGTTGCGCCAGCCATTTTGGGACAAGGGACGACTGGTTGGCTGAGCGCGCAGGAATTCCCACCTCGGTTCCTGCATGCTTAGCCAATCATCTATTGTAAAAGTTGTGGCAAAGCATGCTGGGAAATCTCGTGGTGCTGAAGGCAACATGAGATTTCCTGCGGGATTTTAGAATTATATAGCCTCGCACTGCCACATGGCGTCAGCCATTTTAGAGTAGCAGCTGAGTGAGTCACATCGCTTAGCTGCTTTCTCTGGCTACTTGAGAGGCTTTGGGCCTAGCAATTCTTCACTCTGCCTTTTGCTAATTCTTTGCTGATAGATTTTGAGTACTGCGTGGAGGAGATCAATTTTGCGCTTGTCGCTTCGATGGCTTAAGGCCTACAGTCCCTCAAACACCCGGCTAGGGTGGACACCAAGCCGAGGCGGGTGCTGCATCAGGCGGCTCTCTGCTGGGTGTGCGGACTGTGTCGGCTGAACTTGAGGCCTAGCGGCACCCAGGTAACGCCAAACCAGTTAGGTCGGGGTTCCACTCATCCGGTAGGGTGGGGTAGGGCACATACAGCCTCCATGGGCTTGGTGATCTCCCCCTACAGTGGGTGTTTTTTGGAAAGGGTCCCCGTTTGGGTCCTGGTGGACACCTTCCTCGTGTGTTTGCCAGTGAAGCTTCCTGGCTGTTGGCGTCTCGACACTTGGGAAGGGTGACCTTGTGGCTTGGTGTAGTCATCCGAAGCGGGTGGCGTGTTTGGTGGGCCCGTGCTTGTAGCTAGGCATACACTTGTGCAGGATAATGCCCCACAGCAAGGCCCAATCGAAAAGGCGCGCAGCTCCTGCTGCGTCAGGTCCCGGTCACTCTGAACCAAAGAGGCCCTCAAAAGCGGCTGGCAGAGACGACAAATTGTAGCGCAGCTCACACAACTGGGCAAGACCATGCAAGCCTGTGTTGCAGTGTGCAATCAGCTTGCTCAAAAGGGGCTTCAGGCTACAGCCGCTAACACCTCTGCCAGCACTTCTGCTTTGCAAAACACAGAAGTGCTGCCCCCTCAACCTTTGCTTGAGTCTCAGCCAGTCGACACAGTGCGTGGTCCTCTGGTGGCTACGGCTATGGAGGTAGGGCAACCTACCATAGCCGATGTGTGGGAACTCCTGCAAAGAGTTCCAGGTGTGGGGCAACAGGGTGCTGCTGCCCCTGTGTCTGATCAGCCTACCTTGGTGGATCTATATAACCTCCTGCGTGGAGCAGTTTTTCCAGGTGGAGCCATGATGGAGCGGACCTCTGAGGTGGGGAGAGTGAACCAGGCAGGTGCCTCTACATCTCAAATGGACACCCAAGATGTTGCAGGGCCACACTTTGGAGGAACTCCACAGTCAGCTAGTGATGCTTCCCAGCAAGCTTCTACATCAGGTGTGTCTCCTTCTACCCCTGCACAGGCGTCATGGCCCACCTCGGTATAGGCTCCAGGTGGGCAGGTGTCCTGGAAAGCTACCAACACATGGCTGATAAGGACAAGGCCCTTTTCCAAGACACAAACACAGTTGCAAGTAACGTACCAATGTTTGCTTGCAGCAGGCAAACAAGCCCAGAATTACAAAAGGCAGGTCAAGAGAGCAATCCAAGGTCCAGGGTTATCACGAGCAGGTAGTCCAGAACTGTTCCAAAGGTCACAAGATCCAAACCAGTCCAGAGTCAAGCCGAGAGCCAAGAGCTTTCACCGGGGAATCCAAGATAAGCCTTGACGAAGAGCTTGGCTTTTCCCAGCTGCTTGTCTAGCCTCAGCTCCTCTCTCACAAGTGTTTATCTTTAGCTGCACATTTCTCAGCTAACCTTCGAGAATGCCGCAGCCCTGCCCTATCTGTTCTCCTCTGAGCAAACGTAGGGATCTCAATCTCTTGCTCTTCTGCTTCCTCCAGGCCTGAAACCTCTGCTAAGGAAAGGCTTTCTGCTGGAGGGAGGCAAGGCTGCTGAGGAGGGAGGCTAGGCTGCTGAGGCAGGGGCTGTGCCTCAATGGGTCCCACACAGCTAGGTCCAGGTTCAGCTAGGTCTATGGGAGCTGGTAGCACCAAGTTAGGACCTGGCTCCACATCCTCCCCCTCAGAGTCCTCCAAGTCCTCAACCTGGCTGTCCCTGACAGCAAGTGGGACAGGGCCTGGGGGTGGTACACCCCAGCTCTGCATCGCTGGAAGCACCCTCAATGGCTCCTGAGTCTTCCCAGGTGTCTGACTCGAGGGTGCAGGTGGGACAGCCAGTGGCTTCCATGGCTGGTGAGGTATCAAGAGTGTTTTCTGTAGGAATGGTTGGTCTAGCAGGAGTAAACAAGGTAGGGGAATGCAATCCATATGCTGGAATGTCCACTCCCCTGGGCTCACACTTTCCGCTTACCACCAAAGAAAGAATATGGAAAGGGGAATATATAGACTTATTTTCCCTAATTTTCGCAATCCTGAACCAAGGATCATGGTAAAGGATGGAATAGTGTTTAGCCTCCCCAAAGAGTTTCAGGCATTTAAATGCCCTAAGCTGGAACGTAATTTCATCAACTGGATAATGGGTTTCACTACATACAGTGGAATTGTGGAGGAAAAAGAACCTCATAGGTCACCTGATTTCTCCAAATATCAGGAGATCATGATCAAAGCATATACTAACTGCCATCACAATTCTCGCGGTGCAGCATGGTTGCAATATGATGAGCAGTTCAGAATGAGGGCTGCACAAGACTGCTCTCTATCCTGGAGACATGTACAATCTGAGCTGTGGGCAGATGTAATGGTGGGGGCCTCCCCTTTGAGCTGTTGTGACAATGGGTTTATGCCCATGGTTACACAGCCGAGAGGGCAAAATACGAGACCTAGCATGGGAGAAAGAAAGCAATTTGGTGTTTGCTGGGACTTCAATGCAGGTAAGTGCAGGAGACAACCCTGCAGGTTTGAGCATAAGTGCAACACCTGCGGGGGGAATCATCCCAGAGCTTCCTGTGTTAGAGGCAGGAGGTCAAGAGTCGGGGGCACACCCCAGCCATTGTCACCAGGAGGGAAAAGCACTGTTACCAGTTAATGTGGAGCCACTGGTAGCATGGCTCCAGATATACCCCAACAGGGACTCAGCCTCTTATATATTCAATGTTTGTTCTATGGGTTTTCGCATCCCTTATATTCAGGTCCCAGGTAGTATCGTTATGCGCCTAATGCTCATTCTCTGAAGGATCTGCCAGCTATAGTAAGGGACAAGCTGGCTAAAGAGGTTGCAGCAGGAAGGATTTCAGGCCCTCACAATCACTTGCCAATTACTACCCTTCACTTATCCCCTCTGGGTGTGGTGCCCAAGAAAGCCCCAGGGGAATATAGGTTAATCCACAATTTATCTTACCCAAAGGGGGATTCCGTTAATGATGCCATAGACCCAAATCTAACATCTGTTAAGTATGCCTCCTTTGACTCAGCGGTTAAGATGGACAGGGCATTAGCCAAGGGGGCACTGTTGGCAAAATGTGATATAAAATCCACCTTCAGGTTGCTCCCTGTACACCCAGATGACTTTGATCTCTTAGGTTTTCAATTTGAAGGAAAGTATTATTTCGACAAAGCCATGCCAAAGGGGTGCTCTATTTCCTGTTCAGCTTTTGAAACATTTAGCACCTTCCTGAATTGGTGTGCTGTCAAGAGGTCAGGCAATACTGCAATCACCCACTACTTGGATGATTTTTTGATAGCTGGAGCTCCCAATTCGTCAAGATGTAGCGATACTTTAGCTGCCCTTCAGGGTTTAATGGCAGAGTTGGGAATTCCTTTAGCAGAAGAAAAGACAGAGGGTCCTGACACACGGTTTACTTTTTTAGGGATCGAGATGGATACCATTGCTGGGATATCTCGTTTACCAAATGGCAAGCTAATGGCTATGAGGGAGCAGGTTAGGTCAATGACTTTCAATCCCTTACAGGCTTGTTAAATTTTGCATGTAAGGTAATAGTTCTGGGATGAGCATTTTGTGCACAACTTTATAGAGCCACTAAGGGGGTTTCTATTCCACATCATCATATAAGAATCACCAAAAGGATTTATGAGGACTTGAAGATTTGGGAGTCATTTTTGGAACAATTCAATGGGATGTCGTTCTGGAGGTCTGAAATGCTGCTGAGGGCAGATTTTAAGATACACTCTGATGTTGCTGGTGCCCACGGATTTGGAGTTTATTGGAATGAGCAGTGGGCTGCCGAGGCCTGGCCTCCAGCTTGGACAGAACAGGTCTGACAAGAGACCTGACATTTTTGGAACTTTTTCCCATAGTTGTGCCGGTACACTTATGGGCAAATCAATTTGCAAACAAGACCATCTGGTTTTGGTGTGACAACCAGGCAGTGGTTTAGGTAGTAAATTCCCAGTCCTCCAAGTCCTCAAGGGTGATGAACTTGGTTAGGGCCATGGTGACTCAGTGCTTGATGTTCAATGTTTTGTTTCAAGCTCACCATGTGCTGGGTTTGCTTAACCTTTTGGTGGATGCCCTCTCTCGTTTTCAGTTCTCCAGGTTTCAGCAGCTGGCACCCGAGGCTTCGACACACCCATTGGAGGTACCAGCTCTTCTATGGACCCTTGGAGACTAGAAATCAACAGGGCAATCCTTCAATCTATCGCCCCATCTACACGCAAGTCTTATCAGACAGCTTTGAATGCATTTAGAAAGTTTTTGTTGGAATTAGGGGAGGTGGAGGTCTGGCCCATTAAGATGGACCTCCTTCTTCAATTTATAGTGTATCTTAGGCAAATGGGTTTGTCTCCTGTTACTATCAGGGGCAGGTTAGCTGCCATGACTTTTATTCCAAGACTAGTGGTTATCATGACCCTACTGTAGGGTTAGGAGAGCTTTAGAGGGTTGGACTAGAGAATCTCCTGTTGTTAAGGACACTCGCCTCCCAATAACTGGCCCAGTTTTAGTAAAATTATGGCAACACTTAGCCAATACTTGTTTTTCACTCAAGGAATTGGCTTTGTTCAAGGCCGTGTTCGCTATAGCTTTCTTTGAGGCTTTGAGAATTAGCGAGCTTGTCCCTGGCTCCCGCAATGATCAATCCGGTAGGGCACTCCTTCTTTCAGATGTCATATTATTTGAGAACGGGATTCAAATTTCCATCAGATGTTCGAAAACTGACCAGTTAGCTAAAGGTCAATCTATTACCTTAGCTAAGGCACCTGAGGGTCAGATCTGCCCTGTGCTGGCACTGGCAGATTACTTAAAGGTTAGACCGAATCTACCAGGATATTTGTTTGTGCATACATAAGGTATGCCTCTAACTCAGTTTCAGTTTAGGGCGGTTTTGAAGGAGACTTTGAGGTGCGACAACTTACTTCCCGCTCACTTTTCTTCTCATTCTTTCCGTATTGGTGCGGCGACTGCCATGGCTGTTCACGATCTAAGTGATGCCAATATTCGTCGAATTGGCCAGTGGTGATCAAAGGCATTCAAATCTTATGTACGCACTTGATGGAACTGTCCAATTTGTGTTAAAACTAATTGACCTTATTTGTCATTTCATAACAGGCTTCTTCCGTGGAAAGAGCTGGATAGTGGGCCACAGTCTAGTGTTCTGGGCAGAACGCCATATAGTGGAACAACGGCATGACCCCACCTTGGGATTGGCGAACATTGGCAGCCTGCAATGGTTTGGTCACAGGGGCATGCAATGGGGAGCCTTACTTCCCACGATTATTGAACTTTTAAGGACCCATCTGCACCCCCGGGTTTTAGTAATACACTTGGGAGAGAATGACCTAGTCAAAATTCCATGTCTCCAGCTTGCGAAGCAAATGGTGAAGGACTTGCAGGAGATAAGGAAGCTTATTCCTGGCACTATCTTGCTATGGACCAAATTACTTCCAAGGCGTAGCTGGCCCAGGGCCCATAAAGACGATGCCATTAATGGCACACGACATTGGCTCAATTGTTCCGTGTCTAAACTGACCAGATTGGGCATTTTTGTAATTGACCACATAGTCATTCAGATATCCATGCCTCAGCTATACAGGGGGGATGGGGTACACCTCTCTTCTGAGGGTTCCAAGGTTTATGTGCAGTCACTTTCTGAGCACATCAAGAAAGTGGTCTGTGGGCGGGGGGGGGGGGGGGGGGGGGGGAGGGGATGCCAAGCTAGGCTGGCCCCTTCTTGTGGTGGGTAATGACCTTCTACCCACAGAAAAATAATTGGCTAATTAAAATTTGATTGGGATTAATTAGGCTAAATTAAATTAGGGGAAGTGATGTCAGTAGTTAAGTTCATGATGTCATTAATGTGGTTACGTCATATAAAGACATATGATGTCATTTCCAGTTGGGAGTGGCAAAATTGTTTGTTATTGTTATTTACACGCTTTGTCACATGAGGTGAGGGACCACCCACTTGGAATTGGTTACACCTTCACATACACATGTGACAAAGCATTGTGTATTTAATTGTAAATTGTTTTGTAAATAGACCCTGAACAGCAAAATAAAGTTGTGGCCTTTTTATACCCATAAGAGGCATTGCTTGTTCTTTGTGCTGGTGTAATGCACCCCCCTGACTCATCAGGAGGGGATTCTTGTTGCACCGGCCATTTTGGGACAAGGGACGACTGGTTGGCTGAGCGCACAGTAATTCACGCCTCGGTTCCTGCGCGCTTAGCCAATCATCTATTTTAAAAGTTGTGGCAAAGCACACTGGGAAATCTCGTGGTGCTGAAGGCAACACAGAATTTCCTGCAGGATTTTAGGATTATATAGCCTTGCACTGTGATGTGGCGGCAGCCATTTTAGAGTAGCAGCTGAGCGACCCAACACACCCAACCTAATTTTAGGGTTTGGTTAGGCTACTCTCAGGCTTAGGCTGGTCGCCTTCGGGGGCTGGGAGGGAATTTTTCCCCAGGGATGTTCCCCTGGGTTTTTCACCCTCCCTGAGATTAATTTGTTATACGTTATTGGGTCTGGGTCATATTATGGTGTAATCTTAATTCTGGTTTTATCGCCAGGCTATGTGATGTATAGTTGACATGGAAGTTAATTGCTTACTTACCTGATTTATAGCTTAGTCACAACTCGGGGACTCAGGGTCTAAATCAAAGTTATAGTTTTGATACTTGTGAGGGCGGGTAATGACCCCTTACCCACAGAAAAATAATTGGCTAATTAAAATTTGATTGGGATTAATTAAGCTAAATTAAATTAGGGAAAGTGATGGCAGTAGTTAAGTTCATGACGTCATTAATTTGGTTACGTCATATAAAGACATATGATGTCATTTCCGGTTGGGAGGGGTGAAATTGTATGTTATTGTTATTTACATGCTTTGTCACATGAGGTGAGGGACCACCCACTTGGAATTGGTTACACCTTCACATACACATGTGACAAAGCATTGTGTATTTAATTGTAAATTGTTTTGTAAATAGACCCTGTACAGCAAAATAAAGTTGTGGCCTGTTTATACTCATAAGAGGCATCACTTGTCCTTTGTACCGGTGCAAAACAACTATTATGTTCAGTTAGCATAGGTAAATGTGTAGAGGACAGAAGATTTCACCTTTAACAAATGAAGAACTCCTGACCTATCCCTTCTCAAATTTTCTAAGCATGCACATGGTAGGAAAGGATATTCATAATCATTTGTTCCTAGGTTGAAAGACAGGTCTCTCAATAGTCAGGAAATCCCACTGAGGGTTTATTCCCACTTACATTTAAACCAGTTTGCAATTTGCTTTGGCACCGGGTTGGTGAGTCGATTCCAGTCGAGTTCCCACTATGGAAGCAAATTATTTCTTTATTTCATGGATCCATGTCTTTTTTGACACGATTGTCATTCCCACTATATTTGTGCCACTTCAAAGGACATGTCAGTCATCCACGCATCATCCATGATGCAATCACATGTCATACTGGCAACACATTCAAGAAAACATGTAGGATGACATGACCACATAGGAACTAAACACACTCATAGAAATGTAAATGCCATGCTTCCTAGTCCTGCTCCAAATGTAAATGTCATGCTTCTAGTGCTGCTCCAAATAGAGGACCTTTTGGGATTCCTCCTGGATGGGAGGCTGAAATGTAAGACTGGTCCTGGGAAAGGAGGAGGATGTGCCTAGGAGGGAGTTGGGCTTCCTGCCAGAGAAACAGGCTGGATAAAGTGATAAAACAAAATGGCCCAAAACTGACTTCTAAATTTTATGATGTGTTGTTAAAAAGAGAATTAGAACAAAATGTCATAAAAGAGACAATGATTAAGTGGGCAACAAATATTGGAAGAAATATTGACTTAAAAAGTTGAGAATGGACAAGAAAAAGAACTCATAGGTTTACTTGATGTCAAGACTTAAAAGAAAATTATTTTAAAATGGAACACCAATGGTACTTAACACCAACAAAAATGGCTAAAATCTACAAAACTTGCAATAACAAGTGCTGGAAATGCAATCAAGTTATAGGGAGTTGGCTTCACGTGGTGGAACTGTATTATAGTTAGAAAATACTGGAGAAATGTTCATAAAACAATATGTGAGGCCCTCAAAATAAAGTATGACTTATTACCTGAAACATATTTGTTAAATAGGATAAACAAGATCCCAAGGGAGATAGAAAAGAATTATGGAACAATCATATTATATTTGATAACAGCTGCGAGAATAGTATTAGCAAAACAGCAAGAATAATATTTACTCCAACACAAGAAGACTGGCTGATAAATACAATTGAACTGGCTGAAATGGAAAAACTGACAACATTAATTAAAGCAAAATCTTCAAATAATTTATGAAAAACTCAGAACTGTTTATTACATGCTTGATGTCTCATTGGGATTATGTATCAGCTTTGGGGTTTGTAAAATAAACAGAGTTTGTATGTTGTAGAGATATATAGTTCCATATATAAGAAAGTATAGTATACATCCACCATTTGGGGGGTGGGTAGTCAGTAGTGTTTGTTTGTTTTTGTTAAGTAGTTTATTTAATTTAGTTTTTTATTGTTGTTTGTTTATATTTGTTTTAGCTATATGTATAATATTTGTTTGTGGTTGTGTTTAATAAAAATGAATTTTAAAATAACATAAATCAGTCCTTTCCCCAATATCTGCTGGGAGAGAAACATCTTCACTTGACAGTGAAAGGACAGTAAGGAAGTGTCTAGTCTCACCTAACCAGAAAGGGAATTCTAGAGTATAGAAGCAGTAACAGAGAAGGCCCTTTCTTGTATTCCCATCAAATGTCCTTCTGAAGGTTGTGGGACTGAGGGTTGGTGGAGCTGGGGCACCTGCCCTGATGATCTTCAGGCAGGCTCGTGTGGGAAGATACAGTCCTTTGTGTATTTTTGTTGGTTACTGCACTTATAACCACCTTTCTCCCAAAACAGTATCCAAGGAGGCCTAGATCTGCGCCATACAGGGCTTTACAGGTCACAACCAGCATTTTGAGCTGGACTGGCAGCCAGTGGAAAGGTAAAGGTAAAGGTATTCCCCATTGACAAGGTTGTCAAGTCGTGTCCGACCATAGGGGGAAGTGCTCATCTCTGTTACTAGGCCAAAGAGCCAGTGTTGTCAGAGACTACTCTGTGATCATACGGGCAGCATGATTGCACAGAATGCTGTTTACCTTCCCACCAAAGTGATACCTATTTATCTACTTGCATTTGTGTGCTTTCAAACTGCTAGGTTGCCAGAAACTGGGACTAGTGATGGGAGCTCACGCCATCACATGGCACCTGGGCCTCGAACTGCCAAACTGCCGATCTTGCAATCAACAAAATCAATGTCTTAACTACTTGAGCCACTACATCCCTGTCACCCAGAAAGAAGTTGTATGATCCCAGTAACCAGTCTTCATCAACAATTTGGCTGCAGCTCAGAACTTTGAAAAGTTAATTTTTTAAAACTATAGTTCCAAGAATTTCCTATTGACTGTAAAATTCTGGGAGCTCTCCTAAAAAGTAACTTTTCCAAATCTGAACAGTACTTCATGCTGACTAAGAATGAAACAGATGTTATTACTTTGTGTCTTCACACTTATGTTGTTTAAAATGAAAACCTTCACAAGGTTTCCTTACTTTAAGTATACTGGCATTATATAGTGGAAGCAATAGGTGACAATTATGTTCATATTTGAAATTCTCAACTTTTTTTACTGAAACTTACTTATTGGGAGCAACAACCTCCAGCAACTCTTTAAGATGTTTTATTCAAAGCCTCAGGCATTAAGATAGCCAATTAATAACAAATGTTGTTTTTGTAGGCCTCCTGCTACATAAAATCTTCCCCAAGCTTCATGAGACTGGCAAGTCTGGAACTTTTTTTGTAGCATTCATTCCAAATGGATCTTAGAAAAAGGAGTGTAATCTGTCCTGTGAACAGGACTGCTCACAAATTGCCAGTTCCCTCTTAACAGCAAGGGTGTCATTGTGATGGGACACATGCCTTAAAGCACAGCATTACAGACAAATGTGAACACTTTCGTATATTAAACATGGCATACAAAACCCCCAATGGGGATTGATTGTGCCATAACATTTAACAGATCACAACTGCATTCTTGGGGAGGAGGAAATGCTCTATAAATATATGGATGTGCAGTTCTCAGACAATTACATATTTAACTAAAGACAAAAACAAAAATCTATAAGTATTGAGTGTCCACAAGCAAAGGCTCTTTCCCCCTCTATCTTCTCACAGACCCTGATACAGATCCTCTTTTTCTTCCTTCTGCCTAAAACATCTGTGTATGGCAAAAAAAAAGAGAGAGAGAGAGAGAGAGAGAGAGAGAGAGAGAGAGAGGAAAAGAAGGGAAAATATGGGTGGTGGACTCCAAGAGCAGCACATTACTTAATATGTCCCTCATCCTAGCTCCTCCCCCAACCCCCTAAACTGCCCCAAAATCCAGAAGTGAAATCTAGGAGTGGCTTCCTAAAATTTCCAGGTTTGGATTTAGGGGGCACTGTGGCAAACTGGAGGCACAGGGATAAAATTTGCTTGCCACCACAATTACCCACACTTGTATTAGAAAGGTTGGTCCATTTGTTTAGAGCAGAGGTTTCCAACCTGTGCTCCAAACAACCCATAGGGCTCTGCGTGCACTTCCCAGGTGCTCTTTGGCCACTCTAGGAAAATAAAAGAAATAAAAATTGAATGAAATTAAAGAATAAGAAACAAAAGGTAGAATCAAAATAAGAAAACTAGAAATTACATTCTGAACAGAAATTTGCTAAGTTGAATTTGTCAATTTGAAAAGGGCTCCACGAGTCAAAAAGTACGGGAACATCTGGTTTAAAGCAAGAGAGGTGACAGCTGAGATTTTTCAATACTAACTGGTGTGTATTTTATTTTGACCTACCCTGGGATCATTCCACAATGAGGGATGGGATATAAATGTAATAAATAAATAGATTATAAAGAGTTGCCTAAACTGTGTGAATATGTGCCTTCCCATGAATTTCATAGGGTTTGCTGAAGCAAGGAATACTCATTGTGGTTTTGTCAGTTCCTTTCTCTGAAATATAGCCTATAGGACCTGGTATTCATTGGTGGTCTCCCATCCAAGTACTAACAGGGGCTGGATTTTCTTAGCAAATTACACACAGGTATTGAATGTCAGTCTTTGGGATCAACAAAATCCATTTATATATAGATAAGAAAAATATTTCTAAAATAGTGAGGTACAGGTTGGATATCCTGTTAGAATATAGATGGGTTATACAGTCAAAGGTGAAATGTAGAGATGTGAGTGTGGAATTTTCCTCATGAGAACAACATCTCGAGAAGTGAATCTAACACCAGATGGCCAAGAAATCATAAACATGAACTTTCCCAAAGGTACAACTCATAGACACAGATTTTGTTATGGTTAGCAAGAGATATCAAAAAGGAAAACAATACAGCAACCTCATTAGGTCATGAGAAAGGAGTCACATGGGGGATGATGGACAGCAAGAGGCTGGGTTAATACACATCATACAAGCATTATCCAATCAACATAAGATTAACACCCAGAAGGTGGAGTATGGGAAGGGCCTACAAAAGCCTTAGTTTAAGAATGTTTATAATTCAAGATGTGAGTGCATGCATTCCTGGCAGCAGCGGTATTAACCAGGGAGCTAGGTGTTAGCTTGTAGCTGTTAGTATGTTTATACTGCTTTTATAATGTAACTCCTAGATCTGGAAATATGGATCTGTAACTTCTTCTTAACTTTCAACTGCAACAAGTTGGGATCCTATGCTTTTGGGATTGTTAAAGATGTAATCTTTCATGGCTGAACTGGATTAGTTCATCACAATGGATTTTACTTAGTTATCTTATTTTTCTTTTATATGCATTAATAAACTATGCTTTTGGACTTTACAATGTGTCTTCTTGACTGAGGAAGACAGGATCCTAAAGAAGGGAAGCTGAGCCAGTCGATGGTAAGAGATACAAAGTGGCTGTGGATCACAGCAGCCAGCTTGTCCTGGAGATTCTGCTGGGTGTCAAAGAGCATCACTGCAACACCCATCATCCACACACTGACATATCTCTTATTCTGAAATATGATATCCGAAATACTTCAAAATCCAAAATTCTTCACATAGCTGAAATAGTGACACCTTTGCTTTCTGGTGGTCCAGTGCACACAAACTTTGTTTCATGCACAAAACTATTAAAATATTGTGTATAAAATTATCTTCATGCTATGTGTATAATGTGTATACAAAACATAAATGAATTTCTTGTTTAGACTTGGGTCCCATCTCCAAGATATCTCATTATGTGTATGCAAATATTCCAAAATCGAGGGGGGGAATGAAATTCAAAATACTTCTGGTCCCAAGCATTTCCAATAAGGGTGACCCAACATGTAATAGCAAGGTAAAATAACTAAATAAGTTGTAGAGATGTCCTTGTCATTTGTAATTACA
This sequence comes from Phrynosoma blainvillii, assembly GCA_026167975.1. Taxonomy (NCBI): domain Eukaryota; kingdom Metazoa; phylum Chordata; class Lepidosauria; order Squamata; family Phrynosomatidae; genus Phrynosoma; species Phrynosoma blainvillii. Next base: position 199,330,071 of record JANUYF010000001.1, on the reverse strand, counting down.
TGGTTCATATTATAAGTTTGTTCAATTTGTAATGCTCAGACATTTATTAATCAAATGTCATTCCCCTACCAGAAGAACTTCCCCACTTTGAGATTCTGCACGTTTACAGTGAGCATTCAGTGAACTCGCCAGGCTGCTTTTCAGACTTATATATACTGCTGCTGCTGTTCCAGCATTTCTTTCCTGTCTCCTGCCTCTTGCTTTCTGTGTTCTTATTTATCCCTTAGTTCCATGATAAAAAACTGAAGATCCTGAAGACAAAAAAAAAAAAAAAAAAAACCTGGTTAGTGTGGGCCTTGCCCACTAACTGACAACTGCTTTTGTAAGAAAATTATGTTCTGTGCTCTGGAGCTGATAGGAGTTTCTATCTTAACGTTATGAACCTATTCTTTCACACAGGCAGGCAGGTAAGCCCCACAGCCCACCAGGTTATACCTTCTGGCTCCCACTGGGTATCACTGAGAAGATTCATCTACTGACTACCGTAATAGGAAGCATTACTTGATTTGTGTTTATTTATTTCTTCCCATTGTCCGCCCTGTCTGAGGCTGCATCCACACTGCAGAAATAATCTAGGTTGACACCACTTTAACTGCCATGGTTCTATGCTATGTAATTCTGGGAATAGTTGTTTGTTGGAGCACCAGAGCTCTCTGACAGAGAAGGCTAAATGTCTCACAAAACTACAGTTTCCAGAATTCCCTAGCATTGAGCCAGGACAGTTAAAGCAGTTTTAAACTGGATGATTTCTGCAGTGTGTTTTGTACCAATGACGACAACAACTTTTGGTGTTTCTATATGGACAATCACCTCTGGGTTCCTCAGGCATTGCTAATGTGCTGGAATTATTGATCATAATTTCAGAGAAGCTGGAACTAACTATTTTAGTTTATAAATGTTTGTTGGAAAGCACTACATTTGATGTTAATGACGTTAGAGCTGAGTGGAACAAAGAATTAGATTATCCCGTGCAAATTAACTAATCAAAAATTGCCCTAGCTTTGGTATCTAAAATAACCTAAAATAGGTTTGATCCAGAAAAAAAAGTGTTTTGGGTGTACTGACCACTGTTACACCTTTTAGAAAGAAAGTGTCTCCTTAAACTAAATGTTGGCAATATAATGCAGGCAATGTTTTCTTATGCCTCATGATGTGGGCATGTTCATTGATTACTTCTTTTTGCTTGGATGTGTAAGAATGTATTAATTTTGCATTTATTTACCAACCTTGTACCTGCCCATCTGATTTCACAGAAGGGAGGGGGCAAAAGAAAAGTTTGATTTTTGTTGGCAGGTGTCAGAATCCATATGTATCATTCTGTCATGATATGATGATATTAAGGAATGAAGATATAAGGGCATGCTGATATGGTGAAATAACACTCTATAGGATGTGGGCTATTGAGACGGGGATATTCATTATGCCAAATCCAAGCCTGGGAAACACACAGGAGGAACAGATGGTGGCAGAAAGGAGTTGTAGTTTATAACCCCAACCTTCCTGCCATAGATCGGAGCTGTGAAACAGGGATTACTTTCTCCCTGAAGGGAGTTTAAAGATAACACAGGAGGGGAAAGAAACATGAAGGGCCCTTTGATCTGGATCAAAGAGAAGTGATTGAGGTGAGACATGGGGGCTGGAGGATGTGAATGTATTTCTGAGGGTCTGAAGTGGACTTTCCTTAGTTCTAACACTGAGCCTGGGATGGGGAACATTCTGTCTCAATATCCAGAACAAATCTTTAGTTTTCTACTACACTACGATGTTGTCCTGGTTTTTGGGAACTTGGTCCACCAGTCCTAACAGCAGGTAGGTTCCTATTTTATAGCTGAGTACAAAATGAACCGTGGCTTTCTCAGTCCATGTTATTCAATTCATGCCATACCACAATATGGTTGAATTTGTTGTCTTAATAATACAAGTTTAGTATTTGTTAATTACCATACCACAGAAGTCCATATGCCCTAATTATATTATAGGATGCATGCACCTCCAAAGCTCAAACCAAGGGCCGAGGGACTTCAGCTCCCAGAATCCCAGGAGCTATTGGCCAACATGGGACTATTGGCCAACATGGCTGAGGCTTCTGGGAGCTGAAGTCCCTTGGCCCTTAAAGGAGAAAGGTTGCCTACCCCTGGCTCAAACCATGTCAATGACACCATAGTCATTCAAGGTAAAGTAAAATAATAGCTATAGTAGAAGTAGAATAACAGCAAGCTGAAACATATGTTACATTTGAAAAGATAAAATGGCAGCTGTCATTTGATGAGTTGAACATTTCAGACTACTAGTACAGGTCAGCTGTCAGCTCTGACAGCTCTGTTATCAGTTCTGACAACAGCATAAGAGTGCAGGCAAGTTGGGATAAGTCCATCAAAAGGCACTGAAAGTGACTGTGAATTCAGCCTTCCCCAAGTGTAATAGTGTCAGCAGTAGCAATGTCATAAATGGGTGATGTTGGGGTAAAGTGGGCACCAGATGAATAGTCAGTGTTTATTTTGGGTATATCAACATGTTTGTTATCCATTATCCTTCTTACATGAGCTAATAGGTTTTAAAAATTTTCTTACATATTGTAATGTTCCTTCTTAGTTTTGTCTCCATTCTTTCTCTCCCACAAGCCTTGCCTAGAACTAGATAAGCTTCTTAGTGTTCTCTACAACTAGAATGGAATCTGCTAGAGAGTCCCTTCAAAGCACTGCTTCTTCTTCAAAGATCCTTTGTTCATAATCTCTGATTCATCAACTATTGGCCTGTTGAATACAAGAAGATCAGAATCAAGGCCACAGTGAAGTAATGTCTTACAAGGATGAGTCAGACTGTGCCACTTCCAAACTCATGTGAGTGAAATGCCAGCCTTCTGCATATTTGTATCCCCTCTCAAGAATGTTTCCCCTGCAAAGGTCAAGAAAAACATGTAATAAAGACTGAGCCACCCCCCTTCCTCTTTTTTGGTTAATGAAGGGTGGTGGTGGTGGTGGTGGTGGAAGCCATCAAAATTTCATAGGAACTTTTTGGTACTGTTCAACATATTTGGATATATGTGGAAAGCAGAAAACCAATCAGTGATACCAACCCACTAACAAGAAACATCAAGAATAAATTGTGAAATTGAAGAGAGATAAATTAATTAAATTTATCTGCAACACAGGTAAATATATAATGATTAAAATTATAAACCCTGCTTAACAAAACCCAAGCTCAGAAGAAATGTAAAATTTCTTATGGTTCAGAGATTTATTTGGTTGTTACAACTTTTACAACCCAGTCAACAAAGTGAAAAAGTATGTCATAAGCCAGCAGCAATCACATTCTTTGCAAAACAAAATAACAAAACAAAACAGTATAAGAACTCATGAAAATGTATTATATAGATGTCAATTTAAAGAAAATGATTTTTTGGAAATCTAGTCAGCTTACATCAATATATGCCTCACCTACATTGATATCCTAGGTACTTCTCCTCCTTTTCTATTTTCCCTCTTTTTTTTCTTCCCCCCTTTCTTTGTAATTATATTTAATTTTTTAAAATAAAAACATGCTGAATGGTGAGTCAACATGTAGAAAAATCTCATTAATTCTATGGGTGTATTCTAGTTGGCTAATAATAGGATTCAGACCAATGACTGATAACTTTGTTGGCCTTTTTTGTGTAACCAGTAATGGCTGGCATCGTGTTAGGTAATTGCAATGTCACAAGCTACACTTAGAACCTTGTAACTGTTTTGTATTTACATTTATAATCATGGCACCATTGTAATGGCTCCAAATGCCCTGCAGCCCTCTTAAAATCCAAGCAGTCATATTGAGTGATGGAATTCAGTGACTCTGTCAAGTGGGGCACTGGAGGATGATGCATCCAGCCCCTTCCTACCAGCAAGCCATGGTGTGATAAAGCATTGTGATAGAGGTTCCTATCACTACAGCTCACTGTTGGGAAGGGGTTGGTCATGCCATCCTTACCAGCACTACAGAACTACTTTGTTCAGTACAGCTGCCTGGATTTTTGGCTTTTAGAGGGTCAGGTCAAGAGATGGAGCATTGTTACCCATTCAATGTAGGATCTTGATCATTGGTTGTAGTTATGTTTTCTCATTAATTCTTTGGGATACTAAAAATTCACTCTAGGGGTATTTTGAGAAGATTCCCCCTATATTTTGGGCTCTTTTATTACTTTTTTCTATTGTACCCCATGCCCCAAGACAGGAATTAGAAAAATAATGAAAATAATGAGTCATGAGTATGAGTTTGGCATTCTGTATTGAGTAATATCAATTCCTTTTTTTTTTAAAGTAACTCTCCAAGATCTGCTTTTTTTCAACTAGAGGCTAGAGGTATAAATGAAGGGGTTAGCTTCTGTCTGCAAAAGCATGTGCTCTACTGTTCAGCTTTATCACTTCCAGCTTACTCTTTCATGTAGCCCCTGAAGGATATCTTGAATAGGACAACTGGATAATCCACTGTTTTATTATTCCCACAGGGAATACTTCTACATATTTATGTATGTATGTATTTCTATATAAATACCTTTTAAACAAAATAAAATAAATGTGGCCCAATCTACAAATTGACTTATGATTATTTTAATTATTTATTTAATATTTTTCAATTTATTTACCACTTATCTAACACCGATATTTTTAAATTTTCTTTTTTTTTTTTTTTTCAAAACCAAAAATGTCTCATCACAAGGTGAAAGCTGGGGTGGCTTCACATCATTCATGTAAAACTAGAATTTACATTCTTTTAAATTCCTGATTACATTAACTCATCAGAATAAAAACAGCCCCAGGAACAGTCAAGCATGCATTCACTTTTAAGTCCCACCACTTAAAACTGCCCCCAGTCAAATAGTTAATTCAGCCCTAAACTTAAACTGATTTGCCAATTAAAATGAATAAAGCTTACAGCTGCAGATCCACCCATCATAAATTCATACATAAATATATTTTCTAAAGAACTGTCCATACCACAAAGACAAATTAGACCATACTCTCAAGTTATATTTATAACAATACTCTTAAAATATTTTAAACCATGTATTAATTACAACCAATGTAACACCAAAGAGTGTACCTCAGAATAGCATAATAAACTCAGATGAAAGCAACATACTTTTTTCTTTAACATGAGCAAGGGAAACATGAGTCTAAGATGGCATGTCACTTTTCAGACAGACCATTTCCCTCTTTAAGTCTGTGATGGGCAACACTGACTTGCTAGCTAGGACTGATGGGAGCTGAAGTCCAAAAAAGTAGAGGACCACAAGTTGCTCATCCTGACCTGTATGAACTTTGCACACGGTAAATTTCACATGCCTATCTAGCCAAAGCCAAATTTCCAGAAAAGCCTAAATAGGACTGCAGTTAACTTTCAATCATTTTGGATAAATTTCTGAGAAATGGAGCTGAATTGTGCTCCTTTTGTTTTGTAATAGCTTACTTTTAATTTCCTGTTTCATATTCTCTACTGATAAACATTTATTGAACACCAACAGTGTGCTATAGGTGTTACCTTCTGTGAAATGTTCATATCCTATTGGAAGAATGTAAGCTTTTATACATGTATGCAGTTCTCTTTCATTCAATTAGCTTGTGCAGGAAAATACCCTGGAGAAATGTGTCTCAGTCTGTTTTGAATCATGTGGATGATGGAGACAATAGGTATTACTTTGGGGTAAAAGGTTAGGAGCCCCATGTCAGCAGTGAACAATAGGAACAGAAATTGTATTTTGAGCAAGAAGAACCCTGGACTGAAGAAAATCTTCATAGTTTGGGACTTTATGCAAAATTCACATGTGGTTGTTTTGTGCAGAAAACAGTATTTTCTGCATGAAAAATATTTAAATGCAGAAATAATAATTCCTGTGAATAAAAGACTGTTTGCTGCACAGAAAATGCTGTAATGTGGGGTTAATTCTGCATAAAATTAGCACATGGTTGATTTGCATGGAAAACAGCATTTTCTGAACATGAATTAATATGTCTATGTTGAAACATTTCTTTTCACACAGAAAATGCTGCTTTTTGCACAAAACAAGCATCTTTGGAAATTAAATCCTAAATTATGAGTAACTTTTGAAAACTCTGTGATTGTTCTTTTATTTTCTTTCTTTTTTTCCGCCAGAAAACTGTGTGGTTTTCAATCACTCTCTTGCAGCTGGAAGAAAATTGCTAAAATTAATCATTGTTATCTTCAGTAAGTTGTAAGAGAGTAATTGCATACTTAGTAGGCAAGGGCAGGCCCCTCACCTGCAATCCTCCTTTGTCTCCTTTCCTTCTCTCTCTCCCTCTCCCCACTTAGCTACCTTCCTAACAGGCCTTCCACACCACACAATTATAGCACTGTGATTCCACTTTAAGTGCTCTGGAATCCTGGGGTTTGCAGTTTAGAAAAGAGTACTTAGCATTCTCTGCCAGGGAGTTCTATGTGTGGCTTCTTTAAATTGCAAGACCCATGATTCTACAGGATGCTGCAATGGTAGTTAAATTAGAATCATAATATTATACTTGTGTATTGTGAATAGGTCCTATGAAATAATAGACTGCTTGTACAAAAATAGCTTAATTAACAGCTTACAGAGACCCTTTCAAATTGAGGCATGGGCCATTTGAAATTAGTTCAAGGGTTTCAATTTGCCCCTTTCCTGAATTCTCTGGCCACTCTCTCTGGCTGCATTTCTGAAAGATGACACCATAAGGTCCATTCCCTTGGCCTAGATGAGACCAATTGCCAGTTGGCCCTGTAACTTGAAGTTGCCCATTGGCCTACCTATAATGAAATTATATAAAAACTAGCACTAGAGAGCCCAGCTAGATACAAATATCACAGGGTTCATTCGATGGTACTTAGCTCCATGTCATAAAGTTGGCCCAAGACATGGGATAAAATACAAGATTTCACTTCCAACATTTGGTGTAAAGAGGCAAACACAAGTAGACTGACATGAATTTTGCTTCAAACTATGAATAGGATAGCATCCTCCACTGCTCCCAAGGAAAACAAGCTAGATGAAGAAGCACAGAGCAAGCTGAGTGGCACATCCTACTGTGCTCTCCATCATCTTATTACTCATGCCCAGTCTTTAAGAACTGCTTCTTGAAACTTGAATTTTATTGGTTAACTCCAATTACAGTAGACTTCATGAAACAATGGGATATACCTATTTTTAATGCATCATTCAACGACTTATCCAAGGGGTCTACTGTAATTGGAGCAAACCAATAGGATTGTAGCCTGATGTGGCCACGTCACCCTGCCTAATGATAGAGTTATTGCATAGATCTATGGCCTGAATTTATTTAGTTTTTTCTTTTCTTTTCCCCCTTGTTCTTTTTTCCTGTGATGCAGCAAGCCATTTTGTTCAATTATCTGCTGTGCTGAGTGCATTGATTGGAGATGCTAATATAAATCTACTAAATGAATGAATAAGAAGCCCCACCATTCCCACCCAGTCCTACTCACATCCTTCCCTTTGATGCAAGAAAGCACAAAACCAAGCTGGTTGCTCTTAATCACAAGTGACTTGTGAAATGACAGCATTTAGCTAATCTGGTTTAACCACTAAAGCCTTCCCACAGGAGAGTAATGACTGACTAGACCACCTTCCAGCGCTGTCTTTAATATCCATTCTGAATTCATTAAAGTCTTGTGATCTGAGGAGGACCTTTTGCTGTCCTTAATTTTACTGAGGTTGACTCCACATCCTGGCATGACAGGACAACAAATGACTGTGTTATATAACAGAGTCTCTCAGTACATCTGCTGGAAATGGAGTGGCCTTAGGTACACAAGCTATCTTGCAGGCAAGGGAAATCCTTCTATGTGACCCTGAGGTTTCTGCTTTGAGTTTACAAAAATTCTTCCTTTGTTTCAGATGTGAGACTGTAAGAAACCGGCTCCCCAGGGAGTGAGTTTTACATGAGTTCCTTCAGCTCAGAGCAAGTTCCCATAAAATATTTTTGAATGAATAAACCATCTTGCTTCCTACATTAAAATTCCTCTACCTATGGTAAACGAGGCTTACTTTTCTTTCTTTCTTTCTTTCTTTCTTAACAAAACAGCTAAGCAGTGCGACAATTAACCAAGGTCACAGAGGCCCTCAAAGCATTATAGAAAAATATACTGGGAGAATTTGCCATTCAGTTCTCCACCCCCACCCCTTAGGCAAGTTAATGGGGAAATATTAAAAAGAAAACCACAAAGTATTTTAAAATATAAATATAAATAAATAAATGGCAAGAGTGCCTATGTAAGTGCAAGTGCACACACACACATACACTCTCACACACATATGAGTACTCATATAATCTAGCTATGCAAAGTCCCCCCAACTCCCCAGATATAAGTCTTTCATAGACTAGATGCAGATATGGGATTTATTGTGTAAATGCCATGAATGTTCTGTTTTTTTAATGTGTAAATACCCCTTGATAGAAGACTGAGGTTCCTTGAGACCATCTGAGGCAGACAGGAAATTTAGCTATTTAAAAATCTCCTCACTGAAGCTATTTGCATTTTGAAGAAGCCTCTGTTAATGCCAACAAGTCTTTTCTTCCAAAGCAAATAGCAAGTTCAGGGAGGTAATTTTGTTTAGGAGCTTGGTGGAGAATAAAAATCTGATGTCTTTTATGGTCTCATTGTTGTGTGGGCCTTCCTATAATGTGTATGTATGTTAGTACATTAAGTGCATACATGTAAGGAACTTCATGTGTATAGTTTTTTGTGGGTTTTTCGGGCTGTGTGGCCATGTTCTAGAAGAGTTTCTTTCTGACATTTCGACAGCATCTGTGGCCGACATCTTCAGAGAACTTCATGTGTAGTTTGACCAACCTATAGGATTCTCTGCAAACTATTATAAGGGAGGTAAAGAGACCCTTAAATGTGACACATTTCATGAATACCCTCAAAGATGTGCCCATATTATGGAAGGAAAAGTTGGGATGTTGGGAAGTTTATGAAATAGAAAAGGTTTTGCTACCTTCTAAAGGTCAGAATGGATAATTATAAATAGCTGGTGAAGGGAAGATGTAAAGTAAGCTTCTCTAAGTAGGAACATAACAATACCTCATGTCTGCCTCTTGCACATAAGATACACTTTCAAAAGGGCATACATGCATAGAGTTAATACATGAGGGTGAGAACAAATGGTAAATCCTCCAATATTTCACAGATGACACTTGGACACATGTAACCAGAGTGTGCTCAAGATGGTATAAGTTATTAATGAGGGAGAACACACAAACTAGGAAAGGCTGCAGCAGTTTGCTTTTGCCCAAGCCTATTGGGAAGGGCAAGATTCTGCCCACTTCTCTCCTCTTCCCCTACTGAATTAATAGAATGTAAACTGCTTTTGCACTTTGAACTCATTCTGTAGCCATGGAAGTAAGCTGAGGACAAAGAGGGAAAGTGGGAAGAGAAGAGAGAAATGGGCATTTTAAAAGCAGAAGAAAAGGTGGGACAATCAATTATAAGCATGCAATTAAGAGAGGCATTCCTTCAGTTAGCCAGGACCCATATATACCATGGCATGTCTGGTTTTCAAAATCAAAACCAGTTCTTTGGAATAGACCCTGAAAAGGAACCAGTAAACAGTGCTGGCTTTGCAGGGCTAATTTTCTCATTAGAACTTGCAATTGAACACTGGGAAAATTACCTTTTTGACAACACCTGCTGGATTCCTACCACCAACATGACCAGTGGTCTGTGTGGCAATACGCATAGGTCTCAGAAGCAAAAGCAGAAGTAGCAGGGAAGTGATGTTTAGAGGGCCAGGAAGAGGGGAGAAGGGCTGCTCACAGTGTGTAGATCAGGCAAGAAGAGATGCAGTAAAATTTCACAGGTAAAAACTGGGACATGTTTGAGCAAGCAACATCAGAGTGTGGTCAAAATGGCAAGAGTTATTAATGAGGAAGAATACACATGCTAGGTGGGGATGAAACAGTTTGCCTTTGCCTGAGTCTCCTGGAAAGAGCTAGACTCTGTCCCCTCCTCTACCCCTTCTGAGATAAGTGCAAAGTACTTTTTGCACTTTGAAGTCAGTTTTCATCAATTGAAATAAACTGAGAACAAAGGGGGAAAGTGAGAGGAGGAGGGAGAAACTGGGACATTGTAAAAACAGCGGAAAAGTAGAATGGCAGAAGATTAATTTGGACTATCCTTCCCAAATCAGGGCAGTTAGATGATACATGATGGCATAGCTCATAAGCAGCATCTGGAGGCCCGCAAATTTCTCAGCACTGATGTAGACAGTAATGACAGCTTCATATATGATCTGTGCTCAATAGATGGCTAGAAATAATAAATGGCAAATAAAGTACTGAACTGATTCATCTCAAAGAAAAGGGATGCAATGACAAAGCCATTGTTTTTAACCATTTCTCTTGCAAACTCTTTTTGATCCACAATATATATATATATATATATATATATATATATATTTGAATGACTGCTTGTCTGGATCAAAAGAGGTCATCCTGTATATTCAGTTTTCCTCTCTAATGAGAGGCATAAACATTCATTTCCTACTAGTCATGATATATCTCAGAGTTGTATGACCCTTGGCAGTTCATGTCCAATTGACCTTTTCGCATGATTTCTCTTCCCTTCCCTTCAATTCCTTTCCAACTTCAATGAAAAGAGCCTAGCACTCTCTGGGATATACCTTTTCCTTTGATGAACCCTCATTTGCCTTCTTTCATTCTCCTATGTCTGACAAAGCTACAGCTGCAGATGGTAAAACGGGTGGAGATGGCAGTTATTTTATGATACCTTATCAGTGGGCTGATACCATTGTCTCAAAAGAAACTTCTTAATGGCAGTGAGATCTTTGCAAGTTTCTCATGTTACCAATAATTTGCTTGAGCTGTTACGCAAATGTGGCATAAATGCCTGCCAAACGTCTTCTTTATTAAACCCACATCAAAAGTCTGCAGAGAATGCTTTATGGCTGCCAGTCTCTAAGCTTCTTAATCCATACAGCATGATATACTCCTAGAGCCTCTCTAGTCTAGGCTGCAGGAAAATCTCAGTACTGCTATGTGATTGGTTCAGGTTATTTTCTCTCTTTGCAAATGGAGATTTTGATGCCTGTCAAACTCTAAACCCAAAAGGCCTGCTTGATCTCAAGCCAAGACTCTTTTTCTGATAAGGAAGACTGGTGAAACTTGCATGGAGGTGTAAGTGTCTCAAAGGAATTTAGCAACAGCTCTTTCTGATAGTACAGTTTTGATGTAAAGACCTATTAAGGTCAGGAATCTGTAAAACTGACTGGTGTGTGTGTGTGTTAAAATGTTAAACTTGGCTTAAGCCAGATGTATGCTTCCCTCCTTGTCACATACATGCAAACAATGGAACGGGAGAGAATATACTAACATTTCACCATTTTTAAGCCTCTTACAAATTAAAACATCCCTGTCTGTATCATAATTTATCAGCTCTTTGCCTTCAAATGGATAAATATTATCTATAAGTACAATGCAAATAAGGTTTGTTCATTCATGATCATCCCAAGTGTTCAAAATTCCAGGCACAGGTACTGAAGGAAGCTAAAACAGACCAAAGGCAGCTTATTTTCCACAAAAGCCAACAAACAAAGGGAGAAAGGTAACCTTAGGCAAAAGACAAATATAATATATCCAAAGAAGTCATTGAGAAAATAATTCTAAAATCAAATTGAATAGGCAAGGACCTGAGGGTCCCTTTCCATTCCCTCTGCAGCAACTTTCCCTTTCCCTTAGTGGTCCCTTTACACTAAATATATAGTGGGCCTCTTGGTTTCAATTACTTTTATTTTATTATATATTTTATTTCTAATCTTTTCTGATCCTGTGCATCCCTTTATGTTAGATGCACAGTAATACAGATAAAACAGATAAAAATTGAGCCACAACAATACAAGAGAATCCCTCTGAGCTACTGAATATGAATACAAAATATAAGACTAGACCACATGTTACAATTACACCTAAAAAGATGCAATAAAATTCAGAATCACAAAGCAGCAATACATTTTTGGGCCAACTAGAAAGCATACAATATATTATGCAAGTTTTCAAAGCTACACTGGCTTCTTCATCAGGCAAAGATGTTGAAAATTATAAAGGAGAAAAATGATAATGATGTCAGAGTCACGGGCCTACATTCTGTCTAAAGTGTTGTCAGTTAAAATGGGATTGAGAAATTTCAATCTAGGTAGAGGCTATTCCTCTTATTGACCATGTGAGGACTAGATACAAAGAGCAACAAAAGGTAATAATATTTAAGCTTCCATTGTTAACAAAAAAAAAAAAAATCGCTTGGGATCCAGATGTCCCTGTACTGTGTATAACAGTTTGTCTAGCTCTTTCTCCTGCTCTTGAGTAGGAAAGGGGACCCCCAAAGTCTATCTAGTTGTTACCACAATAATAATAATAATAATAATAATAATAATAATAATAATAATAACTTTTATTTATAGCCCGCCCCTCTGCTCAACAATCGAGGCAGGTTACAACATTAAAACAGACAACAAATTAAAACATTCCCTCATACCCTAATCCTACCCTCCCAACCCCCTTAAAACAGGATTAAACTTCAAAAGATTAAAATACACTTATCCATTAAAAACAATAACAATAAAATCAAACTACAATGGGAACTTAAAAATAAAAAGCTGAGATCACATCTCCCTGAAGCAGATGCTATTTCGGGAAGGCCTGCCGGAAGAGGTCCGCCTAGAGTAGTAATAAGACGGATCTCGTCCGGCAGGCCATTCCACAGCCCTGGAGCAGCTACAGAAAATGCCCTCTGGGAGGTCTGAGACAGCCTAGTTTTTATTGGCTGTAACAGATTCCTCCCAGAGGACCAAAGGGTGCGGGGGGGATCATACAGGGAGAGCCGGTCCCTACAATAAGATGGACCCAAGCCATGTAGGGCTTTAAAGGTCAAAACCAACACCTTGTACCATGCTCGGAAACTAATTGGCAGCCAGTGGAGGGATTTAAGCACCGGTGTTATGTGCTCCCTCCTAGATGTTCCTGTGATCAGCCTGGCTGCCATATTCTGTACCAGTTGAAGTTTCCGGGTTAGGCACAAGGGTAGCCCCATGTAGAGTGCATTGCAGTAATCCAGAAGTGAGGTTACCAGGGCATGTACCACAGTTTCCAAATCCCTCATGTCCAGGTAAGGGCGCAGTTGGCGTATCAGCCGAAGCTGATAACAGGCACTCCTGACTGCCGCATTCACCTGACTAGTCATGTGAAGCGACAAATCAAGGAGTACCCCCAGACTGCGAACACAGTCCTTGGAGGAGAGTGTGACTCCATCCAGAACTGGAGACTGTATTCCCAGAACTGGTTTCGGGCCTGTGACTGTGAGTACCTCCATTTTGTCTGGATTCAACTTCAATCTGTTTTTCCTCATCCAATCCATAACCACTCTGAGACAGTCATTAAGAGGAGAGATGCCATCTGAAGTCTCAGACGATGATCTGGTCATGGAGAGATATATCTGGGTGTCATCAGCGTACTGAAGACACCGAGCTCCATGCCTCTGAATGATCTCACCCAGCGGCTTCATATAAATATTAAACAACATCGGGGACAGGATGGTGCCCTGAGGGATGCCACAATTAAGCTCAGTTTTGGAAGAGCAACTGTCCCCGAGCCTCACCCTCTGGGATCTGCCCAAGAGGAAGGAATGGAACCACTGCAAAGCAGTGCCTCCAATTCCTAACTCTCTCAGGCGATCCAAGAGGATGGCATGATCTATGGTATCAAAGGCTGCTGAGAGATCCAAGAGCACCAGCAGGGTCACACTACCCCTGTCGATACCCAGGCGGAGGTCATCGGTCAGAGCAACCATGGCAGTCTCCACTCCAAATCCCATCTTGAAGCCGGTTTGAAATGGATCGAGATAATCGGTTTCATCCGAGACTGCCTGGAGTTAAGGAGCAACTGCCCTCACGATCACCTTGCTTAAGAAAGGTAGCAAGGAGACTGGTCTATAGTTGTTTCTATCCAGGGGATCCAGGGAGGGTTTTTTAAGGTGAGGCTTAACCGCAGCCTCCTTTAAGCAAGATGGAATAATACCCTCCCTGAAGGATGCGTTGATTGTGTCCCGAAGAAACACCTTCAACGTGTCCCCTCCCTGGGCGACCAGCCATGATGGACAAGGATCGAGGGGGCAAGTTGTCTTCCTCATCCTTCCAAGCAGCTTGTCCACGTCATCGGTACTCACAGATTGGAATTGATCCAGTAAAATACCATCAACGGAGTTCCTGGATACCTCGTCTACGGATTCTGCCAAAACACTGGCGTCCAAGTCGGCTCTTATCCGAGAGATTTTATCCTCCTAGCCGGGTACTCTATCAGTGAGCAGGTGAGGGGAAGTGGGCAGGGGGGGGGGGCGGTGTGGCTCTGGTTCATAAGAACACCTTAACCTTGACCAGGACACCTGTCTGGAACACAGTCCACTTCGAGTGTATGTACCTTAGCCTGAAGACCAGGGATAGTTTGGGGATTCTGCTAGTCTACCAACCACCCCGTTGTCTAGCAGACTCCATGACTGAGCTGACACAGCTGGTCTCTGAGCTGTTGCTGGAGACCTCCAGACTTTTAGTTCTGGGGGACTTCAACATCCCGCTCGAGACCAGTTTAATAGGAGCGGCTCGGGAGTTCATGGAGACCATGACAAACATGGGCCTATCCCAATTGGTGAACGGGCCCACACACTGTGCAGGTCATACACTTGATGCGGTCTTCAGTACGGAACAGGAATATCCATGGGCGGAGGTGGTAAGTACCTCTGCATTGTCATGAACGGACCATTTCCTGGTCAAGATGGAACTGAGAGCCAATTTCTGCCCCACTGGGGGTGGTAGACCTATTAGAATGGTCCGCCCTCGAAGGCTAATGGAGCCTATCGGATTCCAGAAAGCCTTGGAGGGTTCATTGGTTGGAAATGCCGGTGATCCCGTCGACGCTCTGGTTAATATCTGGAACATCGACCTTACCAGGGCTATCGACATGATCGCTCCCAAGCGTCCTTGCCAACCCACTTCGAACCGAAGGCCATGGTTTACACCTGAGCTTAGGAGAATGAAGTGGTTTGTACAACGACTAGAGCGCAGGTGGCAGAAGACTTGACACTTATCCGACAGAACTCACCATAGGAACTTTCTTTGTTCCTATCGGGAGGCAATACGTGCAGCGAAGAGAGCTTTCTCCTCTGCACGTATTGTGTCTGCAGAGTCTCCTCTAGCAGAGCTGTTCAAGGTGGTGAGGGAGCTGACACAGGTGCCCCCTGTGCCAAATCCCTTACTTAACCCAATGATGGCCTGCTGTGATGCATTTAACAACTTCTTTGCAGATAAAATCTCTCAGATAAGAGCCAACTTAGACACCACTGTTGTAACAGAACCTATAGGAGAGGTGTCCAGCGACTCTGTCGATGAAGTTATCCTGGATCAGCTGCAATCCATGAGTACCGAGGACGTGGACAAGCTGCTTGGTAAGGTGAGGAAAACAACTTGCCCTCTCGACCCTTGCCCATCATGGCTGGCCATCCGGGGTGGGATGCATTGTTGAGACTCCTCACGGATATCATCAATGCCTCCTTCAGGGAAGGACATGTTC
Organism: Phrynosoma blainvillii; assembly: GCA_026167975.1. NCBI lineage: Eukaryota > Metazoa > Chordata > Lepidosauria > Squamata > Phrynosomatidae > Phrynosoma > Phrynosoma blainvillii. The sequence goes on along the minus strand of JANUYF010000001.1, from coordinate 199,314,457 downwards.
CATCCTGTTTAAAGGAAGTGACTGTTAGGCCGCTTCTGAAAAAACCTTCCCTGGACCCCCTGGATATGAGAAACTATAGGCCTGTGTCATTGCTGCCATTTTTGAGCAAGGTGATTGAGAGGGCGGTTGCTCTTCAGCTCCAAGCTGTCTTGGATGAAACCGATTATCTAGACCCATTTCAAACCGGCTTCAGGACAGGCTTTGGGGTCGAGACTGCTGTGGTTGCCTTGACCGACGATCTGCGTCTGAGCATCGACAGGGGTAGTGTGACTCTGTTGGTGCTCCTAGACCTCTCAGCAGCTTTTGACACAATAGATCACGGCATCCTCCTGGACCGCCTGAGGGGGTTAGGTATTGGGGGCACTGCATTGCAGTGGTTCCAGTCCTTCCTCTCGGGTAGGTCCCAGAGGGTGCTGCTCAGGGACAGTAGCTCCAGGAAGAGAGACCTGGGGTCCCTCAGGGGGCTATTTTATCCCCAATGTTGTTTAATATCTATATGAAGCCGCTGGGTGAGATTATACGGAGTTATGGTGCTCGGTGTTGTCAGTACGCTGATGACACCCAAATCTATTTCTCCATATCTCCACTGGCATCTTTTCTCTCAATGAATGTCTTCAGGCGGTAATGGGCTGGATGAGGAAAAACAGATTGAAACTGAATCCAGACAAGACGGAGGTGCTCACGGTAGCAGCCCCGAAACCAAGAATTGGGTTGCAACCTCAAGTCCTGGATGGGGTCACACTCTCCTCCAGTGACTGTGTTCGCAGTCTGGGGGTGCTCCTTGACTTGTCGCTCCTGATGACAAATCAGATAAATGCGACAGTCAGGAGTGCCTGTTATCAGCTTCGGCTGATACGCCAGCTGCGCCCTTTTCTGGAAGTAAGGGATCTCGAGACTGTTGTGCATGCGCTGGTAACCTCACGCCTAGATTTCTGTAATGCACTCTACATAGGGCTACCCTTGTGCTTGGTTCAGAAACTACAGTTGGTTCAAAACATGGCAGCCAGGCTTTTGTCAGGAACATCTAGGAGGGACCACATCACCCCGGTTTTGAGGTCCCTCCACTGGCTGCCTATTGGTTTCCGGGCACAGTACAAGGTGTTGGTTATCACCTTTAAAGCCCTAAATGGCTTGGGTCCAAGCTATCTCAGAGACCGGCTCTTCCCATACAATCCTCCCCGCGCTCTCCGATCCTCTGGGAGGAACCTGCTGCAGCCTCAAAAATCTAGGCTTGCGGTGACCTCCCAGAGGGCTTTCTCTGTTGTCGCCCCCAGGCTCTGGAATGGCCTGCCGCATGAGATCTGTCAATTAACATCCTTGGACATTTTTAAAAAGGCTGTCAAAGACAGATCTCTTTCAGCAGGCCTTTCCAGACTAAATTACCTGGCCTTGGGACCTTGGACCTCCCCCCTCTTAAGAATGTTTTATAGTCCACTTTCAGAACTTGGAGTTGCAGGGGTTTGTTGGTTTGTATTTTATTCTTAATTTTTTATTATTTTAATTGTAAATTGTTTTAATTGTAATGTGATTTAATAACTTTTTACGGGGGGGGGGGGGGGAGAGGGAATTATACTGTTTTAAGCTGTATCTATTTTACTGTTGTACACCGCCCGGATTGGCTTGCCACAGGGGGGTATATAAATAAAATTTATTATTATTATTATTATTATTATTATTATTATTATTATTATTTATCTGCAAAGTAGGTATTAAATGCCTCGCCGCAGGCTGTTGTTGGGTTAAGTAGGGGGCTCGGCATTGGAAAAACCCTCGTCAATTCCCCCACCACCCTAAACAGCTCTACCGGGTGAGACTCTGCAGACGCGATACGTGCAGAACAGAAAGATTTCTGCACTGCACGTAAAGCCTCCCTATAGGAATCAAGATGGTTCCTAAGGCGAGTTCCATCATGTGACTCAGTAACATAGTAGGAGTTACTGAGGTTTTGCACTTTTCCTCTCTCTGACTCTGCAGAGAACTTCTCTCCTCCTCCCATGGGAGAGGAGAGTCCAATACACATGCACATGCATACACACCAAGCAATGGCACTTGAAGATAATTTTAAAAGATGGTGAGTATTTTTGAGATGTTCCAGGACACCATTGTGCATTATGTATAGTGGAGCCACTACCCATCATACAGCGAAGGTTTGTAGGTTATGTGACCTGACTGAGAAACATCCCTGCTGTTGAGATTCATCATGCATTTCACAGGTGTGTGTATATGTGCCTTCAGGTCATCTGTCAATATATGGCAATCCCATAGATTTGATAGGGTTTTCTTAAGCAACCATCTATAAACATTGCCCTCGAGGATCTCGAATATTTTGGATGTCTCTAGTCCATGTAGTTTTAGGGGAAGGAGCACTGGCCTCTCAAATGTTAGAACCCATTTAGATATTGGGATCAAAAGCCCCACAACCTCTTCTTATTGACCATGGGGGAATATAGATGGTGGGACTTGGAGGCCAAAATGTATTGAACAAGAAATGTCCCTCCCTCAATTTTTGAGAATGTATTTATGTTACCGCTTTGAATGCATACAGCATCTGTATAAATTAATATAAGAGATATAAATCTTTTCTTCCTGTTTACTTTTAGGATATAAGAGCAAATGATTTCCAACATTTTCTACCCTCTCCATGAGATTTTGAAAATTTTGTACATTTTTCAACGTTTTGCACTTTGGGATGTTTTGTGAAAATTTTCATTTATGCCAAAAACTTGAAAGTATTCTTTACATCCCCAATTGACCAGGGTGGTGGTGCTGGTGGTGCTGAGACTGCATCCCAAGATAGTTTACAATTACAATCCATTACTGGGTTCAATGTAAATGCATTATCATATAATGAATATTCTCTGTTACAAATTCACATATTGAATTCTTTGACTGATGGGGAAAGAGCTTCCTACTAGCATATTGCATTTTCTCAGCCAATCCCATTCTCAGCAAATTGACTCCCTTTCCAATGACCTTGACTATATTGACAGGGTCAAATTACCATATGGATCTTGAATGATGACTTTTGTGTTTTCAGCAAAAATTCAGTTGTCTTCAGCATCAGAACTGTGCAAATCTACATTGCTCTTCAGTTTTAAATATATTTAATAGTGGCAATTTCCTCCAAGGAGAAAAACTTCATTTCCTCTTCATTGTGCTGCTGTTTGTCAAAGATGGAATAAATAATACTCATTTGAGAGCATTGTTTGAGCCCCCTGTTCTTTTTCAAGACCCCAATGAAAGTGAGTGACTGGATGCCTTGTTTTGAAACCGTGGGTGGTTCCTTTCAGACGCTTAAGAGAAGAAGAGGGAGAAGAAATGGGAAATTAATAATGTTCTTATTGACATATGAAACCTGGAAACACCAGCTGATTAAAATCTCCAGCTGATCAATTGTGTTGTCTTTAACCAATAAACCACTTAACTAAAGAGTAAAAAAGCAACACTATCAAAATAAAACTGACTAGCCATGGATTTTTAGTGAGGTCAGCTCTTCCTGTCCAGCAAAAGAATATGAATCCAGCTGCAACACCATTTAATTTAAGTTGCCAATAAAATACCTGAGTGTGCAAATATGTTTTGCATCAGGAAAATGGTAAAGGGGTTGGGAGTTGGAGTGTCACTATATGCCACTGCCTTTAATTATATCTAGATGATATAATTAAGGAATTTCCTGTTGCATTTATCTTTTTAGGGTTGTCAGGGTTTCAAAATAGTAATTTGGGCAGTCAAAATTCATGATGTGTTGTGAAAAGGAGAGTGAAAGCCTGATCCTCAGCCCCAGTCTAACAATGGGTCTTTGCAGACTGCTAGAAATAGTGCAAATTGAGTCCACTTTAATTGCCCTGGCTCAGTGCTAGGGAATCATGGGAACTGTATTTTTTTCTGAGACATTGAGCCTTCTCTGTCAGAGAGCTCTGGTGCCACAATGAACTACAGTTCCCATGATTCCCTAGCAGTGAGTCAGAGCAGTTAAAGTGGACTCAATTTGCACTATTTCTGGCAGTCTGCAAAGGCTCGATGTCTTTGCAATTCAGTTGGCCTCATAAGACTAGCTGGGACATATGAGGCAAGCCTATATGTGGCCCACCTCAAGTCTCAGGAGAGGAGTGTATTTTGTGAGAATTCTGGGTTGCAACAAGATCTCAGATCTTATGAGAGCCCCCAAACCCTAGGAAATATCACAATGGCATATCTGTAGCCAGCAACACCCACAACAAATGGACCCCCAAACATTTGATAAACCTAATGTGAGGCACTGAAATACAATGGACCCTTGGTATCCTCTGGGGTTGGGTTCCAGGACTGCCCATGGATACCAAAATCTGTGGATGTTCAAGTGTCATTAAATACAATGCCGTAGTAAAATGGTGTCCCTAATATACAATGGCAAAATCAAGGCTTACTTCTGAGAATTTTTTAAAAAATATTTTCATACTGTGTATGGTTGAATTGTTGGATAAGAATCCATGAATATGGAGGGCCAACTGTATACCAAATAAGGGGGAAGTTGTCAATCTGTTATGAACTCTTAACTCTTTCCACTCATATCACAAATAGACTGAAATATGGGATTTGGGGTATCTCATATAGCACAGATATGAGCCATGCTTTTTGGCTCCTTAATATGGGACTTTCTGTACAAAATAGGATGCTTATTTTGCAGATTGAAGAGAAACAACAAGTCCTGAATTCTTTATCCAAATTCAACATAACCAAAGCTGTTACTTGCAAATTTGTTGTTGTGTGCCTTCAAGTTGTTTCCAACTTACGGTGACCCTAAGGTCATAAGGCCTCATATCATGGGGTTTTCTTAGCATTGTTCTACTGAAGGGACTTGCCATTGCCATCCTCTGACGCTGAGAGAAGGTGACTTGCCCAGGGTCACCCAGTGGGGTTTACACGGCTAAAGAAGGATCCAAAGCCTGGTCTCCAGAGTCATAGGGGGGTTGCAGACTGCCAGAAATAGTGCAAACTGAGTCCACTTTTAGGGTTAAGGTTAGTGCTAGGGAATCATGGGAAATTTTTTTTTCTGAGACTTTGAGCATTCTCTGTCAGAGTGTTCTGGTGCCACAATAAACAACAGTTCCCATGATTCCCTAACCCTAACCCTAAAAGTGGACTCAATTTGCACTATTTCTGGCAGTCTGCAACCCCCCATAGTCCAATGCTTATACGATTACACCACACTGGCACATTGTTTGCATATATCTGCAGATTCATTCATGCAGATTTGTTGCATCTAGTCTGATTCTAAATTCTTGTTACAGGCACAGCACTAAGCTGCAGAACTGCACCCCACTTTGTGTTAGTGGTCTTAAAGTCAAGGTTAGTAAGTGTCTCTGATGACTACTAGCCATTGCCCAGATGGTGAACCATGCCATGGCAGTCTCTTGGAGGAGAACCTTTCAGTTAACCCTGGCTCTACTTTCCCATCCCAACTTGTCATTGGCTTCTTCCTTTTGGAACAGGAAGGAGTATAAAGGAATTCCTCTTCCAGCCGAGCCTTGTTAAGCTCTAGCATGTCTTTCTTTTCTGGTCTTGGTTCTCCAGAACTGGGTCTGGTTTGTTGTTGTTGTTGTTGTTGTTGTTTTCTGTTGTGCTCAGCTCTTGACTTTGTCCAGTGCCTATTGCTCAGCCCTGACAATCAGAAAATTGTTGATTTCTTATAGGTCTTATGTAATCAAAGATTAAAAAAAGATCAAAATTTGGAAAAATAACTTTTTGGGCTACAACTTACACAATGCCCCAGCCAACATGACTACTGTATTCTGGAAGATATGATACAACAAATAAATTTTCCAAGCTTAAATTTATCCAGGGCTTAGGGTTCTCTTGTGATTGTGACCCATTGTGCTTAACAATTGGCATTCACTTTTTCTTGCTCATCACTTGTAACCAGATGTGTAGTCATTCTAAGGTCAAAACCTGTTCATGCTTTTAAAAAAACCCATCAACAACCAATATATTTTCTAAGAAGAGACTGTCAAATAGGACATCAAGGAAATGGTGTAGTTTGGCCACCAAAATCTTGGCAAATTGCAAATGGAATGTATTCTAAGTGGAGCCTTACTTGACATACCTTAGACATCCCAGCTGGAAGGCTGGATAAAAACAAAGAGAAAGTTCTGAAAACCAGATGCTGCTTCTGAGCTGAGCTTTCATAGGTAAATAAATGGCTAAGAACACACAACAGTCCATTCCCCACTCCCCAGAAAGGCAAAGAATATCACAAGGTCATGCATTTAATTTTAAGATTAATCTTTCTGAGTCACTCTTCTTCCCACCCTTAACCCCCCACTGTCCTTGGTATCAGCAGATTTAATCAATAAGCAGACCAACTCTGCTTTCTTCCAGATATTTATAAAGGCCTCCCCTGCTGAGATGGTTGAATATGCTTCCTTCAACACAGCAGGCTCCTGAGGTGAACTCGGTCATGAGTCATTACATTTTCCCAGGCTCTTCCATAAAATTTGAAATAGAGAGAGATGGGAATATGAGGAAAGCAGTTTCCCCTCCCCCCCCCCCCCCACCTTCCTAATGGTGGCTGGTATGTAAAGAGTATGCAGAGGCAAAACAGTTGAGGGACAACTTGTGACAAGCTGCCATGCTTAAAATTGTTTTCTCCCACAGAATCCTTGAGATTTTTCTCTCTTTCTCTCTTCCTCCCTCTCACACAACACACAGACCAGACCCTTTCAGATTCAACTACAAGTCAACATGTTACAAAGATAATCCATGTGAAGGACTCTGTACACCACCTTTTATCATCTTGTGCTTCCTTGTCAACATAAGGGAAATGTCAGACATGGCACAGCTGCATGATCTGCACTGCCTTCTCTAAAGTTCTATTGCATTATGGTACTAAAATATATAAATTATACTAGTTTAATGTGAATATTATGTTAAGATCATGTTATTTATTTATTCATTATATTTACATTGTTGAGAGCCAGCACGGCATAGTGGTCTGAGTATAGGACTATAACTCTGGAGACCAGGTTTTGATTCCCCACTCAGCCATGCAACCCATTGGATGGTTTTGCCCTCAGTCTCAGGAAGGCAATGGTAAACATCCTATGGACAGATCTTGCCATGAAAACTTTGTGATAGGGTCACCATATATCAGAAATGATTTGAAGGCACACAACAACAATAACAATATACATCATATCTTTCCTCCAGAGACCTCAAGGTGGCAGACATATCTCTCCTCTTCACAGCAACCCCATTAGGTAGCTCAAGATGAGAAAAAATGGCTGACCCAAAGTCACAATATAAGTTTTATTGTTCATTGGGAACTTGAACATGATCCCAGTCCAAGATAGTTCCAAAATTCTAACAACAATTATGAATTCTGTTTCACCTTTCGTTACTCAGAACACTTTTACTATCTTGTGTGATGTAGAATGATCCAATAAAATGATTAAGCATCCAAAGAATAAAGTCAGGATGGCTCCATTCTCCTTGCATTTCTGGCAGACAATTAACATTATTATTCCACAGGGATTTTGGTCTTTAAAATCAGGCGTGACTTTGGCTATTTAACTCTGTGTGTGTGTGTGTGTGTGTGTGTGTAAACTATTTTTTTTTAAGAAAGTGTTTTAGTCTGTTTTTAAATAATGTTCTTGTCTGTTTTGTCTGGTTATAGTTAATGATTTAAATAATAATTTTAGTTGTTATACATCATCTTGGGGACCTTGCAGGTAGAGAGGGGATAAACAAATACATTGAAATACAAAACCCTTTTCAAGACACTTTTCAGAAAGCCAGGTCCAAGGCAGGACATACCACTGTTGCCAGAAGGAAAGAAACCCATGAAACAAACAGGTATCTTTCAAAACATTTGGTGCAGACTGGTATGAAGAAAGTGAAAAATTTTCTTCACCAGTGTATCTTTCCTGCATATTAATCCTGGTTTAGCTATAATACTTTCTGGTTGTTTTTGATACAAGCCTTTTAAAGAAGAGAGACATGTCTCAGCTGAATTTTATATGTTGGTATTTAAAATAGACCAAATGGATAAACTAGTTATGGGCAATCTATCCTGCTTGTGATATTGTTGGACACCAGCTAATCAATATTTTATCACTCTGGAGTTAAAGCCATCAGCCATTCTAGATCCCATTTGTCAAATTCCATGGGAAAACCATCAAAGCCTTTTTTTACACCTTGTGGTAATATCAAGCACTCATCGAGGGTATGAAATATCCACCCGAGCCATAGCCATTTTGTTCACAGACCCTGTGTTTGCACACAGGCCTTCTGTTCACATACCAGGGTTCTGTACCACTCTCTTTGTGTATCCCTCAGATGCTATCTAAGCCACACTCCATTTTCCCGTGAACTCTCTTTAATACTGATAATTATTGCCATCTTTAACTCCTGATTCCTCTCTATCCAACTTTCCACATCTTTCTTCCTGCTATCCCTGTGTCATTCTTAAGGTTGTACTGGCTTTTGCATGTTTACCCTTGAACACTTCTCAACTAACTCCTGATATCCCTGTGTTCAATAAAGCTAGAGTGCTCTCTGCAGTTAGTACTGGTATAGGTAAAAGAGATTAGCACATGGCTAAAAAAAAAAAGAGGCATCTTACTGCTGCCAAATTCAATCCTCATTCGGGCTGCATCTGGGTATTATCAGATGTATTTTGGTGCTAATGCCGGTACAGCCCGGGGAATTTTGAGGTAGAATCTGAGCTCAGCTAGCCTCTTTCCAAAACCAGAAAGCTCCCAGCTTTGCAAATCAGCTGGCTGAGCTTGGATTCTACCCAGAAGTTACCTAGGCTGCACCTCGCCAGCAGCATTGGTGGCAAAATATGTCTGCTAATACCTGGATGAAGCCTGAATTAGGATTGAATTCAGTAGTGATAAGACACTTTTTTTTAGCTGTGCTCTAATCTCCAAATGTAAAGGGTTTCCCCATTGAGGAGGTTGTCAAGTCATGTCCGACCTAGCGGTTGGTGCTCATCTCCATTACTAAACTGAAGAACCAGCACTGTCAGAGACTACTCTGTGATCATGTAGCCAGCATGATTGCACAAAATGCTGTACTGGTATACATGGGTGAAAATACATGTACTGGTATACATGGGTGAAAAGATCCCTGAAGTTACTCTCCTCTAACAGGTCTCCTTTTGAGCTATAATTTCCTCAACATTTAAAGGATGCACTGACACTGCTGGCAAGAACCCCCAATGTCCCCCCTCCACACACACACATCTTTAAGGTAACACAGCATTCATCTACACTGTAGAAATAGTACAGTTTAACACCAAGTGCTATAGGTCCATCCTATGGAATCCTGGGATTTGTAGTCTTACAAGGTCTTTAACTTTCTTTGCCAAAGTGCGCTGGTGCTCACAAAACTACAAATCCGGGATTCAGTAGGATGAAGTCATGACAATTAAAGTAGTGCCAAACTGCATTATTCCTACAGTGGAGATACAACCACAGTTACATGGAAGCGACCAGCTTCCCCATCCAAGATTCATTATTGTTTTTCTCTTGTGCCGGCTAGTCAAATTCAAATCTTGTCTGCTGCACAAGAGATGTGAATAGAAAACCATAGCTCTACTGAAAACAGAAATGTACTTTCAACTTAGCACCCCACCTTGTTATGTCACTTGCCCATGGAATTCCTTCTGACAGCTTGTTTATTACCTATCACTAGGTTGTGCCATTTATATTTGCATATGAAGAAAGCCATATGTTGACAATGAACTTTAAACAGTTAAAGGAAGCAAATATTTTCCAGTTGGCATGTTCATAAGTTTCTGGTATTTAGCTGTGAGCACATAACATTTTGTACCTATTTTTTTTTAAGTTTGATGAGGCAATATAAAGTAATAGAGCAGATGCAACAGTCAATATTCTTCTAATTAATATGCTGCCAAAGTAAGAAGTGGGGTATTTATTCATTTTTTTTTTTTTTGCAAAATAAATTGCCATTATATTTTTTTCAATTTCAGTTTTCTCATCTGTTGTTAAACCTTTCTGACTAAAATGTTAAAAATTGCAAAAATATGTCTTGTCCTAACCAAGAGTCTTCATAATAGGCCATATTGTTCAAATTATTAAAGTCTAGGTTTCTTCTTTTCAAAAAAACAAAAACAAAAAACAAACCTACAATCATATATGAACAATCAGTATGCAAAGTGATCTTGTAGCACCTTTAAGACTGTGCAAAAGAAATTGTAACATAAGCTTTCATAGACTTGGTCTTATCCATGCATCTGAGGAAGTCTATGAAAATTTATACTACAACTTCTTTCACACACTTATGGCCTTTACAGACTGCCAGAAATAATGCAGCTTGCGGCCACTTTAACTGTCCTGGCTCATTGCTAAGGAATCATGGGAACTGTAGTTTATTGTGTCACCAGAGCTCTCTGACATAGAAGGCTCAATGTCTCAGAAAAAAAATACAATTCCCATGATTCTCTAGCACTGAGTCAGGACAGTTAAAGTGGCCTCAAGCTGCATTATTTCTGGCAGTCTGTAAAGGCCCTTAGTCTCAAAGATGCTATAAGATCCCTTTGCATAGTGATATTCCAAACTAACACAACTATGTCTCTGAATATATGAACAATGTACATTAAAAGCAACTACTTAATCACAGCATCTACAGAGAGCCTGTGGTGCTTCACTAATTTTCTAGTTAATCCAGGACTCCATTGAGAGTTCAGACAATCATATATTGGCTTTAAAAAATGGGACATTAATTAGCCCTTTGCCAATGCACACAGTTCCTTTGTTTCTCCCTTGCTTGAACTGGCAAACAAATCAGAAAACTTGAATTATTTGTTTAAAGAATCTTTGGATTTCCAGATATTTCAGACTCCAAATTCCACAGTCCCTTTCCATTGTACATGGTGGGTGGGATGGTGAGAGTTGATGGTCAAAAATTTGAAGAGATCAAAGCTTTCCAACCCTAACTATGGTTTCTTGTTTCATCTGAACAAGGAAACTTTAGTTAACATGTCTGGGACAAGTCAGGCTTTTAAACTATGGTTTGGCACTGGTTTAATATCCTGGGTTGATTTGCAATTGTTAGCTCTAGCTTCTTCATCTGGATTACTCAAGAATCTATAGTCAACTGTCGATTTCTTGGTTTGTTTGCCACCATGGATGACTCATAGACCAACTAAAATGTGCCTCACCTCAAAATTGCAGGGGTGACTATGGCTGAAATGCTGTTACTGCACTATACTAGAGGTTGCATTTTGCTATTCAGCACTGGTCAAAGAAAGTAGGTAATATCTGCCAGTTTGAAGAAGACTACTTTCTCAGTACTTCACTTCATTCAAAGCCACTACACCGGTGACCTTTTTCCTCCATCTACCATCACTTATGCTAATGTAGTTTACTCCAGCAAACTGTACCAACAAATACCAGTTGGCTATAGGCTAGATTTCAGAGGAAGGAATTGGTAAAATAGAGACAGTATGGTGTAGTGGTCTGAATGTGGGACAACAACTCCAGAGACCAGGGTTTGAATACTCACTCAGCTCTGGAATCCCAATGGTAACCTTGGGCAAATCACATTCTCTCAGCCTGAGAAAAAGGCCCAAGCAAACCCACTCTGAAGAATTCCTGTCAAAGAAAACCCTGCAATAAATTCACCTTAGGGTTGTGATAAGTTGGAAATGTCTTGAAGGTACACAACAACTGGAAAAGCCATCTCTGAGTATTCCTTGCCTAAGAAAACTCTATGACATTTATGGAATTGCTGTAAGTGCTGTAAGTCCTTGCCTAAGAAAACTCTATGACATTTATGGAATTGTTGTAAGGTGACATGAAGGGACACACACACACATTGTACCAACAAAATTCTAGCTGGCATGCACAAATGAGAACCAGGGAGGGTGCAAAGGTGTCTTCATTTTATGTGGGCAAAAATTGTCTTCATTGTTCAGATGTAACCAGTATGTGTAGAGAATGTTTGACTTGCATTTGTTTGCATATCAGTGATATCATGTAGCTAACAGAAAAAGGAAAGAAACTTTCAGAAATGTTAGCCAAGGACACCACAACTTCAAAAGGGCAGTCAGGTAGCTACAGGTCATTTAATACTGCAGCCTTTATTATTATTATTATTAGTTGAAATACAGCACTAAATGTTACTTCTGAAAGACTAGAAAAAATGAACTCTTTTCATAAAAATTAATGCCTGTCCTTCTTCTCAGGTTTATGGGGTAAAACAGCAGGTTGAAAAACAGCTCTACTCAGCTCCGATGACATTTTCATGCAGGTCAAAGTAAAAATGCACAGAGAGTTGACAACTTGACATTAAAAGGGTGTGCTGGTTAAACTACAAATGTGCTATGCATGCACAAGTTTGGACTGAAAATATTCACATCTGATTCTTATTCTGAGAGCCTACTGTAACAAGCAGGGAAACTGGATCTACCTTCCATCCTACTACTTTAAAGCAATAGAGAACAGATGACATAGCAATTTAAATAGAACAAGAGGCTTGGCACAGTACAGAATTTTGCTGCATCACCACGATGGTTAGAAAGAAAACAAACTGCTGTAACCCCACCGAGAATAAAGTAGTGAGATACTTGTATTGGGATAACTGGAGCCACAACATTATTAAACAGTATAGGAGACCTGCACAAATACTAACAGCTGTTTGAGAACTGTTTATGGCAGGATCTCCATCACTGGCACAACTGAGTCTGCCCTGTATCAAAAACAGCTTACATTACTACCCTTCATCCATAGGGTTGCCATTTAGTCCCAGATTGAAGGGACTAAAAAATGTTGTGGCTAGCTGGGCCAATTGAAGCAGTAAATCCCAGATTTCTCCTTCATTGCAGGCTGATGGGTAGGTTAAAATGTGGCAGTGGCAATGAAGCAGGAAACTGAAAGAAGACTGACACCGGTGGAAGCTTCATCCAACCCTGCAGGCTCTAGTTGCTACTGCACAGGGGTAGTATTGACACCTTATTCTTCTATTTCCTTCCCCTTTCCTCTAACAGGCCCAGAAGGCAGGAAAGGAAAAGAGGTGAGCAGATATGGCCTTGTGTTGTGTGATGACTGTGTCAGTGGCTTAAGGTTACGGCTAGGCAGCACAGTGGAACTTCTCTTCCAAACAGCCTCGAGAGACTAATGGGAGTCCCTTTACTCTCTGGGGCTCCTTGGAAGCCTCCCTCTCTTCACATCAGCTGGGGAGGGGAGAGAATTAAAAAAGAGCTTTTAATTTGGTACTGGTACTGAGGCTGAAACATAATAGTAGAAAAAGTACAATGATTAATGTCTTGAATTTGTATAATTAGAATTTGTTGTTGTTGTTGCTGCATGCCTTCAAGTCATTTCTGACTTATGATGACCCAAAGGTGACCATATCATCAGGTCTCTTGGCAAGTTTCTTTCCAAGGGGCTTGCCATTGCCATCCTCGGAGACTGAGAGTGTGACTTACCCGTTGTCACCAGTGGGTTTCCATGGTCAAGGGGAGATTTGACCCTGATCTCCAGAATTATAGTCTAACACTCAAACCACTACCACTCTGGAAAGCAAATTAATAATATGCATAATTATAATGATTTGCATATTATGCAAATTAGATGCCCAGATATAAGGGACTGGAATATGGAAACCCTATTCAGCCACACCTTTGAGTAATGAGAGTGGTCCTCTGGGATTAACTGAAAAACAGTATGGTGTATCAATTAGAGTGTTAGGTTAAATTTCAGGAAGCCTAGCTGCAAATCTAAAGTTGGTCATGAAGCTTATCTTTGGCTAGTCACTATCTCTCAGCTTCAAACATCTCACAAGATGATTGTGAGGATAAAGATGGAGGAGAATCATGTATGTCATCCTGAGCTTTTTGGAGAAAAGCCAGGATATAAGTGTAACAGATTTATTGTTTCAATAAATAATTCACTACTGCCTGAGACTCTAGACTTTGGAAGAAAAATATTCTTGTCACCAGGAGGAAAGGAAAAAACAGCAGAGAGAGAAAGAGACTTTTATTCTACCTTTTACAAATGTAAGTCATCCCCCTCCCCCCACAAAATGTTTTAAGAATTTCTCCAGCCCTCCACCAATGACATAGGAGATTATCACATTAACAAATAACGCAACTGATCCCTGGCAGGATTTAGTTGTGTTTTGGATTACTACCTGATTTTATCACATTTAAATCTCTGCCACTGCCACTGCCACTGCCACTGCCACTGCCACTGAGCGACTGCAATCCAGCTACATCCTGTGTCTCAGCCATGCTTATCCAGCTGTTTTTCCAAAACAGCAAGCTCCCATTTTGGAAAAGCAGCCAGATAAGTGCGGCTGGGATCCAGGATGCAGCCAGTCTGAAGTTGCCCATTGGCAGTGGTGGCAATTTAAATGTCATAAAATAAGGTAATAATCTGAACATGACTGTATCCTGTTGTGGATCAGTCACGTTATTTGTTAATGTGATAATCTCCATAGACTATACCTTCCCACTTTTGCAGCCAAAGAACAAGGCTGCAAAGTTGAGAAGATGTTTTCAGAACTGCACTAGTACTTCACTTCCTAAACCAGGTTAGCAGTAATCATTGCTAACATCAAATCATGGTTGATGAAAGCAAAGAAGTTTGGGTGTGAAAGGGAAAAATCAAAACAAGAGTTGACAAAATCATCTTTGTCTTTACTAGTAAACAGTATCTGGTGATTGGCAGGTGTGCTGTCTGCATCAATTTTAAGAAGAAGCATTAACATTATTGATTTGATAGATCTGGTGCTTCATGTGTATCTAAATAAGAATATACTACCATTAATTCCATTTTTGTATATCCCCTCTTAAGTACCTGGGGAATGATTACCTTTGATAATACAGTTATAGGCGATCTATAAATTTAACCCGAAATTATTTCAAATGTTCTGAAAAAGGGAGCATGGTTCTTAAACACATCCATGACTAAGAATTTCCAGGAGCAACAATGCAATGAAATTTGTCCAGTGTGTGGAACATGTAATATGATTATTCCAATTCCAGATTTTATACACACACACACATCTCCTGAAGATGACTTCTGAAAAGAAACAGCAAAAATGTTAACAAATGATTCCAAAACTCTGTTCATACAGGGCCATCATATTCTAAGATGTTGGGAATTATAACATTGCATACTGAAAACACTATGTTTTCAGCACATATTAAAGATCTCATTCTCAGTCTGCAGCAGAGTCTACAAACCGGTGGATATTGAATATAAGTCCCTTTGGAACATGGTGCTGAGTACTCTTTTTTAATTTACAGAATTAAGGCCCCCCTTCATATCTACCCATTTACAAAAAAACAACGAACAATGGTTGATGATTATCTAATTATTGCTATCATGTGCTCTTGCATTCTTCTGAACATAGGCCTGAAAAACTATTAACAAGTACATATCAGAATCTACACTATAGGTGAATTGTAGTGTTGCCAGATCTGATCTCACTGAGCTGACACCATAGAAAACCATAGTGAATGATATTGCAAGCTACTGAAAGAGCAAGCAACAGCAACAAGACTGAATTCCCATCAGAGAGATCAAATTACCAAAAGGCAAAAATTCAGATCAAAATGGGTTTAAATAGTATCAACCTGTGAAATTGTTACAGCATCTATTAGGGGAGAGGATATATCTCAGTGATGGAACACATACTTTGTGTGCAAAAGGTCCCAGCTTCAGTCTCATGCATCTCTAGGCCAAGGTATAAAAGACCATTGCCTGAGACTTTCAAGAGCCACTTTCAGTCAATAAAAAGTACAAAATTTGCCTGTTTGGTTCAGTATAAAACAGTTTCCTATGTCCCTGTTCAACAGTCTGAGGCTGGCTCTCCTATACATCAGGGTAAAGCAACCTGCTTCCAGTGGTACAACGAGGAAGAAATAGACCTAGGAAGGTGCCTGATTGCTGTAGTCAGACATTTTAAAATGTTAGCCACAGCCAGGTGATAGGCTATCCAGTTCTTTGGGCCCAGCCCTAAATCTGAGGGCCTGTTCCCTTTTCTCCATTCTTCAAGGTGAAGGAGAGGAATTTCAAGGTGAGAGCACTGCCTTCAAAAGTTCACATTGATATCAATTTATTTTTTCTCATTTGTTGGAATAGATATTTTTGATTTGAATCGCATACATTTGCCCCTCCCAATTCATGGGGGATCCATTCTGGACCCCCTCCCCCCAAAAAAATGGTGGCTTACAAATATTCGAGCCTCATTGAAACTTATGGTGCACATGCCTATGGCACACATGTGGGGCTGCACACAGATACATATGGCCATTTTAAGTATAGCCGCTTGTCCCTCCCCACGAAGAGTAAGACTGTGGACTCAAAGCCCTTGAACGGGGAGGGACAACTGTACTTTGTTCAGCTACAGCCTCTGCCAAATGCATAACACTAAATGACATCACTAGGACCCACCCCTTTAACATCACAAGCGGTTGTCCCTTGGTCTCAGGATTTGGTCATGAAATCTCAGAGTCTTGGAGAGCCCTGATGTGGCAACCTTATTTATTTATTTATTTGCTGCCTATCTCCTAAATTGGACCCAAGGTGGCCCACAAAAGATAATTTTAAAACTCTAATGGTGGAAGATATCATCTGAGAGAGTAGCACAGTCTTCAGCCAACATCAAGACAATCCTGGATACACTGGATCATTTTAAAGCAGAATAAAACAAACAAAGATGCCATCTGGAGAAGGGACAAAACAAGGAGGTGTCTGCAAGAGTCATGGGAGGAGGCAAAAAGAAGACAGTGATGTCATTATGCCCCCTTGTACATATAATAATTACCTTTGAGCCAAAACTGAACATGAATAACATTTAGCTCCATCCTCCTGAGTAGTCCAAATGTGTATGCTTACAGAAAACTGTACTTCAAAATGTGACCATGGCCCTTCATAAAATGTGCTTTATCCCCTGAAGGTCATTGCCAGCTTTAGCATTATTATTTCAAATATTTTCTTGAGGAAAAGGATGTAGCCAGACCCCTTGGAAACAGCTTGCTTGCTCCTCTGCCTTTGCTACCACACTCAGAGCCATTCTCCCTTAACACAACACACGTGTTCCTCTTTTCATCTGTCAAATGTAAGAGGGTATATTAGCTTTGTTCTGTCTTGGGCTACTACAAGAGGATTCTCAAGGGACACTAGAAAGGTTTTGACTTGAGTTGTGGCCTGGCATATCTTCTTTAATCCTGCACAGAGGAAGAAAAGTAACTCTTGACAAGAGAAAGGTTTTTTCCCAGGCTGTAAATACCTGACACATTATCACTACCTCTGTCAAAATTCATCCCTGATAGCTGCCACTGCAAAGAAGTGGAAGGAGGGGAGGTGTTCCCATTAGAAAGAGAGAGAGAAAGGAAGATTAGAGCTGTCTTAATGACACACTTCTTAGTCAAAGCCTCACACATCACCTCCTTTCAATCCTGGAATGTGGGATCATTTAATACATAGGAGAACAGCCTCTGCAGCCTCTTTCAATCTACTGCCCAGCTCCTGATGTGCCATGAAAATGTTCTAACAAGTACTGCTTCATATACACTAGCCCAAGGAACCAGACGATTCCAGTAACTTCTTCCAAACATTCAGAGGCTGGGAGATTTCACTGACAAATGCAGAGGCATCAAGTAGTGAAAGGGTCTTGTAAAGAAACCTTCATGGGATACCAATGGAGACCGGTGCATTATTTGAGATTGGTTCCTTGCTTTGGATTTGCCCTCATTCCTTAAAGCATGGCACACACATACATTTCCTCAATCAAACTTGATTCCAGAAAGCCATGGTTAAGGAAGCTTAATAAAGTTGTAGCATAACGTCTGAAAGGACAGACTAAGATATATAGCCAGGTGACAAAACATAATGAAAAAGTATGATCTGTAGTGGATTTGCAAACCATGGTTTATTCCAGGAGAACTGAAATGAGCTGGGATGGGATTGAAGCCCTGCCCCCCTACAGTAATCTGTGTCCAATGGTGTTGGGAGCATGATGCACCCCCAGCATCCTTGAATCTCTAGCCCATGTGCCAAGTACAGCCTCCTCTTCCTCCTTCCCCATGTGAGGTAAAGATCAAATCACTGATAGGAAAATGAACTGACAACACACTACTTTTTCTCCATACCCTTTTCTGCACCCAGAGAAACAGTAGGAGGCATGAACCCAGGAGGGGAATTCTCTCCATCTGTGATGAGTGATGAAAAGTACTAGGTATTCTCTTCATGCTAGCATTCAGGGGTAGGGCTTACCAGGAGACCTCTGCATACTGTAATCTCTTTCCTCTCATTTGTATAACCATAGTTATAACCAGTGCTCCATCTCTGGAAATCCCTTAGGATCTCCAGGTAAAATATCAAACAAGGCTCCCACACCTTTAGTGTAGAAGCAGACGTTTCAGCTGGTATTGTTTATTATGCATGCAGCACTTTCCAAAATCCCTTCTTCTACATGACAATTAAAAGCACAGAGCCCTGTCCCTAAGGCAACGATAAGGTCATGGAACATAGACATCACACTATTTATAATATAGACATAGAAAAAAGACAGACAGATCTTACACCATGGCTTACTTATCCCAAATCCAGTGGATCTTACAATTTCTGTCATAATTGGAAATCTCATCCCTCCTGCAGCTCCTCAGTCCCAAAACCCTGCTCCAGGAGACCATGAAACCACCTAGAATAACATTCTGGATACCTAAAAGGGCTACAGCCATGGGCAATGGCAATAAAGTTCTGGTTCTATCATCACTGAACACCATTGTGAGCCATAATAATTTGACCCTAGCATTTATGGAAGTTCAAAACCTGGTCTGAGTTCTAAAGTGTATTTAGAATAAACTGTGATTTGGACTCTTGGTTTAACAGTGTATTTAGAATAAATCACGGTGTTTTTTTCTTGTTGTTGAATATACTTACTTGATAAAGTCACAATAGCGTACTATGCTTCTACAGTGCACAACCATTCTAGCATCTGTACAATCGCATATTCTGAAAGATCTCTCTGAGGCAAATAATGCTGCTGTGCCTTTTCTGACATTCCTGCTGCAACATTTTAAATGCCAACTGAAATTAGTGGCCTTATTTGTTGAAGGTGGTGCCAGGGATATTAATAGATTTCAGAGACTACCCAAGTTGGTGGTAAAAAATATCCCCCCCCCCCAAGCCTTCCAAAAATACAGACACAGACTTTATGGTGTGTGTTAGAGAGAAGGGGGGAGGAAAGAGAGAGAGAAAGTTGCTTCCCCCCCCCCCAACTTTGCTTTCACCTTTACATTTTGGAACAATAGGTGAAGTTAAGAAGTCTGGGTCTCTCCCAAGGGAAAATAAATATTTTATGAGAGGAAGGTTGTCTTGACAAATGTATAGGTACTGCATGCATACACATCCATGCATAGTTCAAAATATACCAAAAAGCAAAATAGATATCATGCTAAGGACACCTGCTGCAAATTGTATCACTTTGTACTGCAATATAATAACTCAGGGGAGTCAGTGGAAAGGTTTGTTTATGCTCAAAATCTTCCCAGTTGAAATATTTCCTAAAATTATATTCTGGATTATAGTTCTTAGAATTCCCCAGCCAGCATGAGCAGGGTTTGGGCTGTCTGGGAAATTCTTAGATTTGTAGTTCAAAATCTAACTTTACTAGGCCTGCAGTTTGGTGGATAGATGTATGAGGAGCTCATCTGTGGAAAAATCTCTCTTGTATTAGGCCATTCAATTATTTTAACTATTTGCACCCCATCCTTTTGAAAGCTTTCTCAGGGCACTTTCACCGAAAAAGCAAAAAGGCTATAATACAACAGCAGGTTAAAATTAATAAAAGAGAATAACAAAATTCTAATAAAAGGTGAAAGAAAGATGAGCAAAGCAACATAAAAGAAACAGTAGTCAGAGATCAAACTCACAGTTAAAATACCTGAGAGAATAAAAAGTCAAAAGATGGTGTCTAAATGACTTCAGAGTCAGTACCTGTAGAGATTGCCCAGGGAGAATATCCAGCTACTGAGGTGTAATCACTGAAAATGCCCTTTTCCCTGATTGCTTCACCTATCTAGGTATAGACCAGGGGTAGGCAACCTTTCCCCTTTAAGGGCCGAGGGACTTCAGCTCCCAGAAGCCAGACAAATCTATTTTTCCTGATTTTACATTTCCTCAAACACAAGTTTGTTTCAGCCCACATCTGCATCATTTTACAGATGTACCAAGATTTATCTACAATCAGCACAAAAATGTGTATGTATTTTTGCCAACTTTACATTTTGAGTGCACTGTTTGGCTTTCATTTCCCCCAGCCCAACATGGTAGAGAGATCTTGTAGCACCTTTGAGACTAATTGAAAGAAAAAAGTTGGCAGCATGAGCTTTTATAGAATTCAGTCTACTTCCTCAGATGCTATTTGAAAAGGATTTTGAATTTGAATTGACATTCTCACATACCAATGGCATATATATCTGTCTGTCTCTGGCTTCCATTCCACCAAAAACATCTGAGGAAGTAGACTAAAGTCTACGAAAGCTCATGCTGCCAATTTCTTTCTTTCAGTTAGTCTCAAAAGTGCTACAAGGTCTCGGTACATAGTAATTCTACAGACTAACATGGCTATATCTTTGTAGTCTATTGTGGATTTGTGCACAGTTATCCTTAATAAATGTCTTTCCAGTGTATTTTTCTTAATATGCATATTTTTGATCATGTGTTTTTGAGTTGATAACTGGTTCACAAAATTCTGAAAAGTATAAGCTTCAATGCACAAGTGTGAATTTAAACTGTTCTAGCTGGATTATCGGCCTGGCAGAACCCAATCTGGTAAAATGGCACATAATTTAGAGCTTCCCCCCCTACGTTGCTAAGTATATCTGAAGGTTATCGTAGGAGAAAGATGTAAAGACATGTGATGTTCCTGATTTATTGGTGTTAAGGCTTGAGAATTTTTAAAGGTAAGCATCAGCACTTAGAACTCCACTTGGAAATGGCCATGATTACGTTCTTCTAGTTGTATGATACCTTGACTTTGATTGCAATTAAACAATCTCTAAAATGTTTTTCTTCTTACAAGGATTTGCCAGTGTGTCCAATAAGGATGCATCTGCACTGCAGAAAAATTGCAGTTTGATGCCACTTTAACTGCCATGGCTCAATGCTATGGAATTTGGGGTTTGTAGTTTTGTGAGATATTTGGCCTTCTCTTTCAGAGAGCTCTGCTGTTACAATAAACTACAAATCCCAGGATTCTATAGCATTGATCCATGGCAGTTAAAATGGTATCAAACTGCATTTTTTCTGTAGTGCACAAGCTGCTTCATGTGAGGTTTCCATTTTAATCATGGGCTCTTCCAGGTAGGTCTGGGAAGGGTTCCTCACTGAAATCTTAGACTAGAGCTGCTGCTGGTCAAAACAGACAATACTGAGCTAGATGGGCCAGATGAACCAGATTACTGGTTCATCTTGCCAGTATTTTCTCCTTGAACTTGCAACCCAACTGAGGTTGCTGTTCCAATCATACTCTGGTTATGCCTTAGGCTGGAGCGGAGGACTGAGATGGGTGTAGACAAAGTGCAGCCCAGCTCCTTATGTACCCCTGATGTAAATCATTTTCATGTACCCCTGATATAAACAATTTACCCCTGATGTAAACCCCGATGTCTGTTTCCCACAGTATCAGAACAAGCTGAGAGCAACTGCTACAACTTAATGATGACATCTCAGTAGAATGAGAAATAAGGAGGGAAGGTTCAAATATTTAAAGAAGGCTATCATATCCCCTCTTAACAATTTAGCCTGGAGAAGAGACGGTTAAGAGGGGATATGATAGCCCGGTTAAAATATTTGAAAGGATGTCATATTGAGGAGGGTGCTAGCTTGTTTTCTGCTGCTCCAGAGAATAAGACTCAGAACAACGGATGCAAGCTACAGGAAAAGAGATTCCACCTCAACTTCCTGACAGTGAGAACTGTTTGACAATGGAGCACATTCCCTTGGAGTGTGGTGGAGTCTCCTTCTTTAGAGGTCTTTAAACAGAGGCTGGATGGTCATCTGTCAGGGATGCTTTGATTTTGAGTTTCTGCATGGCAGGGGGTTGGACTTGATTCTTTCATTTTGAAAACACTTAAACTTGTTACCTAGAAAACTGTCTTGAACCAAGTCATAAAACTGGCCCCTCTAGCTTGATGTTGTCTGTTTTGACCTGCAGCAGCTCTAGTCTCTAAGGTTTCAGTAAAGAGCCCTTCTCAGACCTACCTGGAAGAGCCCGTGGTTGAAACAAAGCCTTTCTGCACACAGAAGATGTGCCCTGTGACTGAGCTATAGCCCTTCCCAAAGTCTCAACAGTTAAAGAGATAATTTACAGCTCAGAAAAGGTCCCATGCATAAAGGGTCAGAATAATTGGGACATGAAAATAAGTGTGACACAGATGGCAAATAACTGAATATTTGTTTAAAGAAGTATGCTGTTTTGGCAAAGCAGAAGAAGTTTTTAAAAGGGTAAGGGAAGGGCACTGTGTGTCAAATCTGAATGTCAAAGGGTGCATCCACACTGCACAATTATAACACTTTTATTCCACTTTAATTTCCATAGCACCATCTTATGGAATCCTGGGATTTGTAGTCTGGTGAGAGGTTTAGAATTCTCCACTGCACTTCTTTAAACTATAGCCTTGGAGCTCTCTGGGAGAAATTTTGAAGGATTTTGCCAAACTACAAATCCCAATATCCCTTTCCATGGAGCCATGACAATTAGTATGAATGTTATATAGTTGTGCAGTGTGGGAACATCCAAATGGGCAAACAACTCTTTAGTCCAGAAAAGGCTTCTGTGGCATTTAAAGGGGTTTCCGTTTCAGACACTCAGATTCAAAGACACCGATCTTCAGCTCCCCTTCTTACTCAGCTACTGACTGTCTTCCCATCCCTTTGCATAAATGAAACCATGTTTTCTCACTGATGTTTGTTTGTATTCTTACAGTAATAGAAGACCAGAGGCTGGGAGGGAGGGAGAAATCAAAGTGTTTTGGCATATTAAACTCCCTCCATTTGTTATTAATATAATTTGCAGAACAGTTACTAGAAGTCCAAAGCCATTCATGGAGGGTTTTTTCCCTTCCACGAGAAACCACAAGATAATAAGAGGAGGCTCCAAGAGAGGTGTGGATCGCCCACAAGAGGTCTGAACAGCAACATGTATTTTTACTGGAAGTCTGCTTACTAGCCAAAACCTTTGGAAAGTCATGACACTAATTTGGCAAAGGACTATCTCCGTCTGCTTCATTGAAAACATCTTAGACAGCATAATAAATAAAACACATTTCGTTTTCAGGGTTTTAAACTTGTCTTTCTCTTGGCCTGCAGTCTGTCAGCGAGCAAAGATTAGAGAATTGACTGGAGCTTAGCAAATCTGGTTCAAGAGAAATCAGATAGATATCAGGGGATAGGAGAAATTTACCAAGTGTATCTCCTTCCAGCCACCCCAGTGCTGAAGTATTGCCAGGTAGTGCATTAAAACACAACTAAACCTCTAAACTCTACCATGCATCATTTTTGAGGCTCAGCTTTAGAAAAAAATGTTGCTAGAAAATCCAAGAACTGCTAAGAATGAAAGGCCTAACATAATGGATGCAAATTATTACCAAAATATACCTACTATCCTTCAGGAAAACATAGGGCTAGACCTTTCCCACTAGCATCTCTCATGGACTGAGAAATTCTCCCACCTTTTTGAGGAGGGTAACCCTTCCTGATGGGTCCATGAGTCACCACCCCTTTGCCATACCTGGACATCACAAAAACACTCCCATATACTTTTCTTTGAGTTTACCCCCCCCCCCCGTCAGTTCCTGTCTTGCCAGAGTAGATTGCCTTAGGTTCCTACCCACTAGATCTTGGTGACCATGGAGGACCTTATCTTGCTCAATTTGTGGCCTTAGTTACCAGAAACAACTTAGCCAACTTAGTTACCAACTACAAGTAAGCCAAAGGAATCAGAAGGTGAAAGACCCTACACCAGCTCCTTTGAGTGAGGAGATCAAACCAAGATCGAACCCAGGAAGATGACACCCTGAAAATTGCTGAAACTCAAACTGTAAAGTATTTTTATTTCAAGCTATTTAGAGCTGGGGAGGAGAAAACCTTTTACTTTTGTTCTTTAAAATAAACTTTCCCCTCTTTTTAAACTTCATATTCAGCATTTTGGGTGAAAGTGTTTGATCTCACCAGGGTACCGGCATTGCACACCTGAACCTGCCACCACCTTTAGTCAGGTGTGTCTTCACAGTGTAAAACTACCCAGAGGCCTTTGCTGCTCCCGCCTGTTAAAACAGAGTCCCAGTGCATGGCCCTGCATTGAAGCAAGTTTCCAAGACTCGCATAGAGGGAGAAGAGGCCTTTCTGTGGCTGTAAAAGGGGTGAAGGCAACCTCTGCTGTATTAGGATAGCCCGTCTTGCTACAGCAGCCATTTTAGGTCTACTTATTTCTGCAGAATTCTGAGCACATGGTCGGTGCCCATTTTGGGTCTACTTCTTCCTGCAGCATTCTGAGCACATGGTTGGTGGCCATTTTAGGTCTACTTCTTCCTGCAGAGTTCTGAGCACATGATCGGCGGCCATTTTGGGAGAACATTTTCCATTCAAGTATATGAATAGAGCTTTATGAGGAGAGTAATGTGTGTTTGTGTTTGTTCATGTTGCAAACCTGAAGAAAGGAGCTAGAAGACTCTTCAACCAACTCCAGGTCTGGCTGTGCTGAAGTAGCATAGGAGTGGTGATAGAAGGAGAGCAGAGCAGTAGCAGGCTGTAAGTAAAAATAAGCAGTACACTGTTTAGTCCTCTTCATCCTTGATGAGTTGTTGCTTTGGCAACTTGGACCAGCCAGAATGGATAGGCTTTCTGAAGAACCAGCACATGGACACACTCATGACACTCGCTCCCTCAGGGACAGGCACCTGACTGAGAAGGCCCTAGAACTGCTGTTGGAGGAGGAAAGGCACTTAAGTGTGAAAGAACTGGAAGCCTGGAAGAGTTTGCAGCATGCCATGTCCTGGCTGTCAGCAGTCTGTGACTCGGAAGACATGCAAAGAAGAGCGCTTGCCCAGCAATCCAGTTTTTTACAATGGAAAGAAGTGGTGAATAAAAGGATCCAAATACTTCAGACCATTAACAATCTCAATGTGGAATCCAGACTAAAACAATTCCTGGAAGAAGTCACGAGTAAAGAAAAGGAGTGTAGCACAGTTTTGGACATAGTCAAGTTCCGGTTGCAAAGTTTGGAACTTAGTGAAGAGAGTGAGAAGTCCCCTGCTGGCAGTGCCAAGTCCAGCAGATGAGTATACCCAGGGAAACCTCAAAGTGCAAAGAGCTCAAAAACTTGTCCCACCAGCAGGTCTTCTTTGCACAGACATGGTTCCCGCTCCAGTAAAAGTCGTAGTTGCAGTTGTTCTTCCCATGCTAGCTGGAGTTCATCTATGGTAGCCCAGCAGTTCAAAGTAGAAAGGATGAAATTGAAGTCTAAAATATTGCATGCCGAAGTAGAGGCAGCAATGGCCAGTGAAGAACTTACCTTTTCCCAAGAGGTTGATTTAGAAAGGCATGAAGCTGCCCTCAAAGCAGAGCAAGAAAGGCAAGAACTTGCAATACATAATGAGAAGAAACTTCTGCTCAAGGCTAAAGAGGCTTCAAAACTGTCCATAAAGGCCAGGATTTTAGCCAAGACCTTCCAGGATGATCTGAGTGAAGAAAACTTGAGGTTGCTTCCTACACAAGAGCCTAGAGACAGGATGTCTACCTTGTTCTTTGTGGGTGAGAGCTCCCCACAGGATCCAGTGGTCAAGTCACCTCCTAACTTAGATGCTAGCAAGACACGTTTGCTTGCCATTCCATGGCTTCAGACTACAGAGGAACCTGTCTGCAAAGAGAAGATCACCCATCGTGACTGTCTACCTATAAATATACCAGTCAAGGAATCCTTTGGAGACCAGAAACCCATGGCGGGGAGCCAAATTCCCAGCCATGCTAGTGTGACAATCCAGCAAGCCCAGGCTGCTGAAGCTCCCAAGATTTACAGGCCTACAGAATCTATGGACTTGCCTGCCAATCAAGCTGATTTGCAGACTAAAAAGAGTTCACATTTCTCCCAGCCTGCAGAGACGATTCCCACCTTTACGGAGTCTTGGTCACCACTTATGTTTAAAACTCCCAGGAAGGACCTTAGTGACAAGGGCGTCCAGAAATTTTCAGACCTTCCTGAAGACTTTACCTTATGGAAGGTAACCTTTCAGAGAGCCATTAGAGATTTGAAGCTGCAAGCAGATGAGGAGCTCACCTTACTCATGGCATGGTTGGGCCCCAACTCATCCCTTCAGGTCCAGAGAGTCTATGCAGCCTACGTATCAGACCCAGTTAAGGCATTACAGACAGTGTGGAACAGATTAGAAGAGCGATATGGTGCATCAACAGAAATAGAAGCATCCTTACTGAATCTACTTTATAAATTCCCAATCCTCAAGTCAAATGACTACTGTCAACTTTGGGACTTAAGTGATCTTCTAGTTGAACTTCAGTCTGCAAAATGTAATCCAGAGTTACCTGGTCTAGCCTGTTTAGATCAGTACATCACGCAGATGCAGGTGCTCCAAAAACTACCCTTTCAGCTCCAGGAGATGTGGGGGAAGAGAGGTGTTTTCTTATAAGGAACTCCACATGTAATGCTACCCACTCTTCAGTTACCTTGTAACCTTTGTGACAAGAGCTGCAAAGGAAAGGAATGACCCACAGACTGGGTTCCCAACCCTTTACCAGAGCATGCATCCAGAGAAGACTGTAAAGGAGGACAAAAAACCTACCAAGGACATGGGGAAGGCCACTGTTGTAGTTAAATCTACTGAGGTCACTCAGTTTAAGTCAGATATGAAGCAAGAGACTAAAGAAATTCCATGTCCCATTCATAATAAACCACATAGCCTTGCAGATTGTAAAGAGTTCTCAAAAAGGCCTTATGACGAAAGGCTGGAGATAGCAGCTAAAGCAAAGGTTTGCTTCTGATGCTGCGGTTCAAGAAATCACTTTGGTAGAAACTGCAAAGTAAAGGTGAAAAGTGCCGAATGAGGTAGCTCACAACCTTTTTCAGCAATGCACCATTTTAAATCACCTTCAGTGTCACCTAAACTCAAGAAGAAAACAGAGAGTCCTAAAAGTGAGGCTGCAGAAAAGGCAGCTAAACCTACTTCAGAAGTAGAGTCAGTTGTGGCATGTACAAAGCTATGCCAGGACTCAACACAGACTAGGACAGGGGTAGGCAACCTTTCTCCTTTAAGGGCCGAGGGACTTCAGCTCCCAGAAGCCTCAGCCATGTTGGCCAATAGTCCCATGTTGGCCAATAGCTCCTGGGATTCTAGGAGCTGAAGTCCCTCGGCCCTTAAAGGGGAAAGGTTGCCTACCCCTGGACTAGGATATGCCATCCGATTTGTCTAGCTGAAGTTTTCCCAGAGAACAAACCTCACTTTAGAAAAAGACTTTATATTGCTCTAGACTTACAAAGTGATGCATCCTTGGCCACACCAGACTTTTTCAGTACTTTTGCAGTCAAAGCCAAGATGCTTGAATATACCATATCTACCTGCACTGGACAGCAACAAATGCAGGGTAGAGTGGCAACTGAATTCATGATTTCACCGTGCGATGGCAAAAGGTACATTAAACTTCTTCCATTAATAGAGTGCTCTTCTATCCCAAGAAACAAGAAACAAACAGCAATCAAGGCTGTAGCTGAAAGCCATGCACACTTGAACGATATAGCAAAAGAAATTCCTGCATTGGACAAAGATGCCGAAATTTCCCTCCTGATAGGCTCAGATTGCCCAGAGCTGTTCCAGGTCTTGAAACAAGTAAACGGACCTCCAGGTGCACCAATAGCACAGAAACTGCCACTAGGATGGATAGTTATTGGACCTGTGTGTGTCCATAACAAAAGCCTGCCAGCAGCATTCAATCTTACAGGCAATAGCCAATTTCCGAATTCATGACCCACGCAACTACAAAGTTGCCTAAGCGACATTAAAGTGTGTTGCCTTGGTATTATCCCAGACAACAGTGCCATTTTTGAAACTTCTACAAGAGATGAGGACATAGCCTTTTCCTGTGAGGAAAGAAAGTTCCTAGACATAATGAATCTAGAGACAGTCCAGAATAATGAAGGGAGCTGGATGGCACCCCTTCCCTTAAGAGAAGACCGACCAATTTTGCCTAACAACTGTCAACTTGCTGAGAAAAGACTTTTCGCTTTGAGAAATACCCCACTTTGAAGGAACAAATTGTGCAGTTCATTGAAGATCTGTTTATAAGCAACTATGCTGAAAGAGTTCCTTTGTGCAGTATACCCCAAGAGCAATGGTTCCTTCCATACCATAAGGTAACTCACCCACACAAGACAGAAAAGGTGAGAATAGTTTTTGACTCAAGTGCAAAGATACAAAACATCTCACTTAATAATGTTCTTCTTAAAGGACCAGACTTGTTTAACAGCTTACTAGGAGCACTTCTGAAGTTTAGAGAAAGAAAAATAGTGGTGACAGCAGACATACACAAAATGTTCTATGCCTTCCTGGTTAAGCCAGAATATCACCGCTTCCTAAAGTTCCTGTGGTTCCAGAACACAGAAACCTTAGAAGATATCACCGAGTTCTGCATGAGAGTACATGTTTTTGGATATACCCCTAGCCCAGCGGTAGCCAGCTACTGTCTTAAAAGAACTGCAGAAACTTATAAAACTCAGTGTAGAACAGAGGCTTATTAAGCAATCAACTCAAACTTTTACGTGGATGACTTATTGATTTCCTTTGACTCAGCACAGGAAGCTAGCCGAGTCGTTAAAGAGGTACAATCTGTGCTAAACTTGGCTAACATAAAGCTTCATAAAGTAGTCTCTAACAGCAGAGATGTTTTGGAGACTTTTCCTAAAGAAGAGCTCATTGAAAAGGATGTCACAACAATTTTTGAAGACAAGTGTGCACAGAGTAGCCTTGGTAGTCTGTGGAATGTCTTCACTGATAGACTTTTAATCAGAATCCCAAAACTTGAACTTCAGACTACAAGGAGGAAAATACTCTGTTCAATTAATAGTATTTATGACCCCTTGGGTATTGCAGCACCAGTGCTTATAGTGGCCATCATCAACAACCGCCCGCTGATGCCCATTACTACAGATCCAGAAAGGGCACAAATTCTGACTCCAGCCATGATCTTGACTTTTAAAAGCACTGACTGGAAAGATATCAGCCTTCCAGTTCCAGAAGGAATTAATACCATTCAATGGAAACAAGTTCAGTCACTGGCATCAGAGTTTTGGAAGAGATGGAAGTCTGAATACCTTTGTCACTTGCAAAGAAGGAAATTGTGGCAACGTCCCCAAATTGATATAAATATTGGAGATGTTGTCCTTCTTAAAGAAAGAGAGAGCCCTTGCTATAAATGGCCTACTGCAGTTGTGGAAGAAGTTTACCCAAGTACAGATGGAAAAATCCAAAAGGCTACCGTAAAAACCTTAAGTGAAGGCAAAGTGATCAAGTATCAAAGACCTTTGACAGACTTAGTTACCCTGTTCAGAGTTAGGTAGAACATTTTTAGTTGTATAACTGCTGTTGTTTGTTGTAAAATTGTTTGTTGTTTGTGTTGTTTTAATTCTTGTTGTTTAATACTGTTTTAAGGGGTGGGTGGGTTTTTGGGGATTGTACATTGTGACGTTTTATTGCTGTAAGCTGCCCCAATTGCATCTGTAGAGGGGCGGGATATAAATTATTATTATTATTATTATTATTATTATTATTGAATAAATGAATAGGATAGGTCATAAGATTGCAAAATTTCATTGACATTTTGAGTGGGGAGTGTGATGTCCAGGACTGTTTGAATCTCCACCTGCATTTTCCTTCATATTAGTTCAGGCCTTAGTATGCTTTAGTATAGGAAATGTTTCATTGTATTAGTTGTGGGAGGAGCTGAAGGAATCCCCTGCATTTTTTCCAGGTTTGGTTTGCCCCTTCCCAGAAAGCTCTGTGTACCTTAGAGGCCTTTTTAGTTTTAGGCAGTTTTTGCTGTGAGTTTGCAGAGAGCTGTCCTTTTGGTGGCAAACAGGCCCAGACAGCCAGGAAGGGCATTTCTTACACGTTAGCCAATTTAGTTACCAAAAACAAGTTGGCCAACTTAATTACCAGAAACAACTTAGCCAAATTAGTTACCAACTACAAGTAAGCCAAAGGAATCAGAAGGTGAAAGACCCTGCACCAGCTCCATTGAGTGAGGAGATCAAACCAAGATCGAACCCAGAAAGATGACACCCTGAAAATTGCTGAAACTCAAACTGTAAAGTATTTTTTATTTCAAGCTATTTAGAGCTGGGGAGGAGAAAACCCTTTATTTTTGTTCTTTAAAATAAACTTTCCCCCCTTTTTGAACTTCATATTCAGCATCAGAGCCTTTTGGGGTGAAAGTGTTTGATCTCACCAGGGTACCGGCATTGCACACCCAGACCTGCCACCACCTTTAGTCAGGTGTGTCTTCACATCAGCTGATTGTAACCCCTATGTGGGCATGTCCACTCCACTAGGCTCTCATCTCCCACTTGCAATGAAGGAGCAGATTTGGAAGTGTGAGTTCATTGACCTTTTTTCTTTGAATTTTTGGGACCCTGAATCGAGACTTATGGTAAAAGATGGAGTGGTATTTAGTCTCCCTAAAGAGTTTGAGAGGAATTTTGTGAATTGGATAATGTGTCCCTAAAGGTCTACGGAATTGTCCAAGTACCAGGAGATGATCAAGGCCTACACTAATTGTCACTTTAACTCAAGAGGGTCTGCTTGGCTTCAGTATGACGAACAGTTTCCGATGCATACTGCTTTGGATCATTCCATTTCATGGCAGCACGTACAAGTGGAGCGGTGGGCGGACATGATGGTTGGCACCTCCCCTTCGAGCAGATGTGACAATGGCTTCATGCCTATGGTCACTCAGCCGAGAGGGCAGTATGTGAGGCATGGCATGGGGGAAAGGAGATTACCAGGAGTTTGCTGGGAATTCAATGCAGGTATGTGCAGGCAGAAGACTTGTAAGTTTGACCACCGATGTGGCACCTGTGCAAGGAATCACCCCAGAACTTCCTGCTTCAAAAGTAAGTGGACCGGGGCTGGAGTTGCCCCTCAGTCTACTCCAGTTGGAGGAAAAAGCACCAATGCCCATTAAGTTGGACATTTTGGCTGCATGGTTGAGGGTTTATCCCAAGCAGGATTCTGCTGAATACTTACTTTATGGGTTTACACATGGTTTTCACA
This sequence comes from Phrynosoma blainvillii, assembly GCA_026167975.1. Classification (NCBI taxonomy): domain Eukaryota; kingdom Metazoa; phylum Chordata; class Lepidosauria; order Squamata; family Phrynosomatidae; genus Phrynosoma; species Phrynosoma blainvillii. The sequence continues at coordinate 199,283,163 of JANUYF010000001.1, read as the reverse complement.
TTCCATATTCTGGTTTAAGAGTTTATCGGTCTGCACCAAATGCACTTTCAGTGAGGGAGTTACCGGGGTGGTATGAGACAAGTTAGTGAAGGAACTAGCAGCAGGGAGGATATCTGGGCCCCATAGAGAATTGTCAATGCCAACATTACGGTTGTCACTGTTAGGTGTGGTTCCCAAGAAGATGCCGGGTGAATATCGCTTAATCCACAATCTTTTTTATCCCAAAGGGGAGTCAGTGAACGATGCTATTGACCCAACGCTGGCATTGGTGAAATATGCATCCTTTGATTCAGCGGTACAGATGGTTAGAGCTTTGGGCAAGGGAGCTCTTTTGGCAAAATGCAATATAAAATCTGCCTTCCAGTACACCTGGAGGATTTTGACTTGCTGGGTTTCCAATTTGAGGGCATGTACTATTTTGATAAGGCAATGCCAATGGGCTGTTCCATTTCTTGCTCAGCTTTCAAGAAGTTTAGGTCTGGTAATTTTGCAATTATGCATTACTTAGATGAATTCCTGTTTGCTGGGGCCCCCGGCACATCAATGTGCAGGGACACTTTGTGGGCTTTTCAAGTTTTGATGGACGAGATGGGAGTGCAGCTGGCTAATGAAAAGACGGAGGGCCCTGCCACCCGGCTAACCTTTCTGGGTATAGAGCTCAATACAATCGAAGGTTTATCTCCCCTCTTGCATGAAAAATTGGGCCTATTGAGGCAACAGATAAGGTCAATGATAGGTAAGCATAAGGCCACGTTGCATGACTTTCAATCATTATCAGGTTTGATGAATTTTGCTTGCAAAGTGGTGGTTCCAGGACAGGCTTTTTGTGCTCGCTTATACCAGGCCATGAAGGGGGTGGTTTCCTCGCATCACCACATTTGCATCAACAGTGGGATTCGTGAGGACCTGAAGGTATGGGACTCCTTTCTTGGGGAATTCAATGGTGTATCATTCTGGAGGCGCGAGATGCTTCTCAAGACAGATTTACAGGTTCATTCTGATGCATCTGGAGCCCATGGTTTTGGTGTATACTGGAAGGGGCAGTGAGCAGTAGAGAGTTGGTCTCAGGGTTGGGTGAGTAACGGGTTGACAAGAGATCATACCTTTCTCGAACTGTTCCCTATTGTGGTGGCAGTTCATTTTTGGCTTAGGTAATTTGCTCAGAAAACTGTTTGGTTTTGGTGTGACAACCAGGCAGTAATTCATGTCATCAATTCCCAGAGCTCAAAGTCCCCAAGGGTGATGGCTTTGGTCAGGTCCATGGTGTTGCAGTGTTTAAAATGCAATGTACTTTTTCAGGTGTGCCATGATCCTGGCCTATTAAATCCCTTGGCAGACACCCTTTTGCATTTTCAGTTTCACAGGTTTCAAGAGCTAGCTCCAGAAGCAGCAGCACAGCCATTGACAGTACCAGCCCATCTGTGGAACCTTGGAGGATAGAGATTGAGTGGGCTATTCTACACTCCATTGCCCCTTCTACACGCAAGTCCTATCAGCTTGTGATGCAAAATTTTAGACATTTTCTTGGGGCTGTGGGTGAAATCGAGGCTTGGCGCCTGAAGGTGGAAGTCATACTCCACTTTGCAGTTCATCTTAGACAGTCCAGACTGTCTCCAGTTACTATTAGGGGAAGGTTGGAGGTACTGGCCTTTTATTCCCGGGTGGGGGGGTTCTCAGATCCCATGGTGGATTTTAGGGTACGTAGGGCTTTGGAGGGATGGTCTAGGGAGCTCCCTCCGGCACGCGATACCTGCATGCCAGTGACAGATTCAATCCTTATCCAGATTTGGCACTCCCTCTAAGTGGTGTGCTCCTTGCCTGAGGAAGTTACCTTGTTTCAGGCCGCTTTTTCGTTAGCCTTTATGCTGCAACCAGATTTAGCGAGCTTATCCCTAGTTCTCGCTCGGATACTTCAGGCCAGGAATTATTGGTATCTGATGTTCAAGTTTTGGAGCAGGGCCTGCAATTCTGCTTTAGGCGCTCAAAGATGGACCAGTTGGCCAGGAGTCAATCCATAGTATTATCTCGGGCACCTAGGGACCAGATTTGCCCGGTAAAGTCCTTGACAGATTACCTTAGTTTACTCCCAGCATCCCCTGGTTATTTGTTTTTGCATGTTTCAGGCCTTCCTTTGATGCAGCTTCAATTTAGGGCAGTGTTGCGGGAGGCTTTGAAGCATGCGGGCTTACCAGTGACCCATTCTTCTTCTCATTCATTTCGGATCGGAGCTGCCACCACTGCGACAGCTCACGGCTTAGGCGATGCTGTGATCCAACGTATTGGGCAATGGCACTCTGGAGCATTTAAAGCTTACATTCGCCCTTAGGTTGGCTAGATTTTGCCTTCTAGTTTAAGGGGGGGGGCGAACGATGGTTCCTCGAGGATCTAATTTGTTGTTTTCTGTTGAGCAGATGGAGATCAGGGTGACGTATGGATTGTCAGTCACAGCTTGGTTTTTTTGGCTGAACGACATGCTCTCCAGTTGGGCAGAGATCCAAACTTGGGTCTAGAACAATTTGGGCTAATTCATTGGTTCGGGAGGCGAGGTATGCTATGGGGGGCCCTCCTTCCCCAAATCATTGAGTTGGCTGATACCTTCCCATCTCCTTGGATAGTCCTCATCCACCTGGGCAAGAACAATTTGGTCAAAACCCCTGGACTGCAGTTAGTCCAAAGGATCATCGTGGACCTCCATGAAGTACGATGCTGGTTACCGGGCACTGTTTTGTTTTGGACCAAGATTTTGCTGCTACGAACTTGGCCTGGTGCAATGAAAGATTCTGCCATTAATGCGGTTCGTCAATGGGTGAATCGGGGGGATGGGGGTTGAGGAGGTTGGGAGCTGTGGGGGCTTCATGTGTTGAGCATGACCAGATTAGGGTGGAATTGCCACATCTGTACAGGGGTGATGGGGTTCATCTCTCCTGGAGGGCTGTGATCTGTACTTGGACTCCATTGTTTCTCACATTAAAGGAGTCCTATGGGGGGGGGGGAGGGGATGTCAAGCTAGGCTGGCCCCCTCCTGTGGTGGGACAAGGACCCTCCCTGGGATAATTAGATAACTGATTTGTCAATATTTGTAATTTACGATGGATGATTGGTTTACATTGACAGCTTAAAATCTCTGACCTCATCAATCTTAAGGATGACGACAGGATTAGACGGGGGGAAGATTTGATTACATGTTTGACAACTTATGTATGACCCTTGTTGACATATGCTTGGTTTAGGGCATGACTTATCCCTGATGGCTTGATGGGATGAGAAGAGGTGGAAACATCCCTAAGAGTCTCAGTTTACATCACAGAGGGATTAAGATAGATAGACAAGGAGGACTTTATAGTTTGGTGAGGTAGCAGAGCTCTATGACAGGGAAAGCTAAATGTCTCACAAAACTACAAATCTCAGAATTCCATAGCATTGAGCCCTAGCAGTTAAAGTGGTATCAACCTGCTTTATTTCTGCAGTGTGGTGGCAGCTCCACTCATGGTTCTCATGGAGTACTCTTACTTTGACCTGGCTCCTGCTACTAGGATGGCTATATGTAAGTTTCAGACAGCCCCTTATGAGGAAGGTATGGCCTTTGGTACTGGCATGGAGAATGATGCACAAAAAGCAACCATAAAATCTTGGAGTTCAATATTTAGTTGCAGTATGAAGGGAAAGCAGCAAGGCCAAAAAGAAGAAGAAGAAGAAGAAGAAGAAGAAGAAGAAGAAGAAGTAGTCAGAACTGACTCACTACACTTGAGAAATGTAGATTCCTAAGGAAATTTTCAGGGGAAATACATTTAACATGATAGCTGAGCAATACTGAAGACAACAAAAAGGAAAAGGTTCTCTCTAAGAAAGAACAAGTGCTTCATCAACTGAATATGACAAATGGCTTCAGTGGGGTGTTGCAACACAGCCGCTGACAACTGTCTTTTTCTTTGGATGCTAGTTGGTAGACAAAAGGCACCTCTGAAGCAACGATACTAAATTTGTGCCGCATCTGGATGCAAGCTATCTAGTGCTCCTCTAGTAGTTTACAGTTGTAGTTCCCCTCTTTACTATTTCTAGCAGAACTTGCATAAGAATTGCCTCTCTTCCTATCATGGACACTACAGCCATGACCCCTCCAACCCCTCCCCCAAATGTTTGGTTCTCAAAAAGGTTCACAAAAAGGAACCTTGGATGCAGACGGGTGGCCATGGGCCACCATGAGAAGTAGTGGATTGGGGCTGAGGTTGCCCCACACTTCGGCCCCAATCTAATCTTTTTCTGGCCCTGGAAGAAGCGCTAAAATAGCGCTCCTTCCTCAAGGCGTGGAAAGGGTGCCGGAAGAGGTGGCGCATGCCTCTTTGGCATCTCTTCCATTGCAGCGTGTCTGGAAGCTGCGACGGAAGGATGTCAAGGCATGGAAAGAGCACCGGAAGAGACAGCACACGCCTCTTCGACATCTCTTCCATTACAGCATGTCTGGACACTTTGATGGAAGGACGTCATCGGAGCGCCCACCGTGTGCAACAGTGAGCACTCCGATGATGTCTTCAGGAAGAGGTTGGGGCGCCCGGCATCCGGTTGCCCCTCCCTTTCCTTGGCTCAAAGATGGCACTTTGCACCGTCTGCAAAAAACCCTAGTTTACTGTTGCTTGACAAAGCTGCTATTAGAAAGAGGGGCCTCATCTTCCTCTTCCCTTAGTGTTACCACTTGCATATTTTCCTGGCTCTCCCTTCCCTTTCCCACTAACCCACACAGCCACTTGACATTGCTGTTTTCATTGCAGAAGGTGCACCTCACCCTATGTTTATACTCAGTGGATAAGAAAGTTGGAAGCAATACCATATCTATCTCATCTAGTTGTTGTTGTTGTTGCATGCTTTCAAGCCATTTCTGACTTATGGCCACCCTAAAGCAAACCTGTCATAGGTTTTGGGAGGGCTGAGAGTGTGTAAGTCACCCAAGGTCACCCAAATGGGTTTCCATTGCTGAGCATGTATTCCAACCCTGATCTCCAAAGTCTTGTGCTCAAACCACCACACAACACTGGCTCTCATCCAGGTACTGAGGGATAAAACATGCTCTATGATTAGAAGGTGGCCCTGTTAATCACTTAACCTCCTCCCCATCCTTCAGCATTTTCAACAATCTGAAAATTATAAATACATTAATTTGGAGGTATAGTTTCTGCCCTTCTGAACAATATATTGCTAGCAAGTCTTTGCGTCATGTCCAGCCTTGATTCTTTATTATAGTCTATGACCAGCACTATGGAGTTGAAAAAGAAAAAAAGAAAAAAGCAAACAACAAAATTAATTAAAACAAATAGGCTAAACAAGGAATGAAACAGATTATACTTCCAAGTGGTGACAGCTGATGGCTTGTACATAAGCTTGTCAAATTATGCATTTGGCAACAGAAAATTTAGTGACACTAAAACATTGGAAAGCACCAGAACCGATTTCTGCACCAGAACTGAATGAGATGGACGTTTCAACTCAGGATTTAGGATTCCGCTGAAACCAATACATATCCCTACAATTCAGGAGCTTTAAATGCTCATCTTTCATTCTTAACATGAATGAAAGCTCCCCAGATGCAGTCTAAGCCTGGCTTGGAAGAATTTCTCTGACACCTCTATTAGTAAGGTGGTAGTTTAGTAAAAACTGTATCTTTAGCTAGGGAAAATGTCACATACAAGTTGTTACTAAGCAATGGCACGTTCACTTCATCTCCACCAGTCCAGTCTCTCCCCCTGCCATCACCCCAAAAGCCAGTAATGTGAAACATTTAGAAAATTCTCTCAGCAGATTTTGGATTGTTTTAAATACTGCATTGCTATCTGATCAAACTGGGATTGCCAGGCGATAGAGAGCAGCTGGAGACAAAACCGCAAGGGGGGGGGGGGGAAGCAAAAAACTGTGCATAACTGTGTCATTATTTGGCTTAGTTTTAAGTACATGTATTGGAGCATTAGTTCTGCTCCTAGAAGAAACAAAAGCCCAAATGTAAAATGATACTTAAGACATAGAAAAGGACTTTGGGTTGTTCATAAACATATATAATTAGGATACTTCCCAATCATGCTCTTATACACACCCTTTTCCATGCTCTGAGAGTTCCAGGGTCAACACTATTGGACTGAGCAGTTTTATTTGAAGTAAAAAGCACTAGAGACTGTAATAGTTGGGTTGTTGTTGTTGTTTTAAAAAAAGATGTTTTATTATTATATTGTAGTTGGTCTGATGGGCCAAATTTTTAATAAACAGTGCCTTCATTGTTACACACAACAAACAGGTAAAGTGATTTAAAATGCTAAATATAATAACAGTACTCCTGATTAAATAAATAAATAAAAATTGAGCAGCATATAAAAAAATCAGAAAGATTATGATGATTATCTTTAATAATAATAATAATAATAATAATAATAGTTTTTATTTATATCCCGCCCCTCTGCTAGGCAATCGGGGCGGCGTACAACGTTTCAAAACATCAAAACAAACATCAGAACAATGTACAAATTTGAAAGAAAATTTTTATAAACTACAATTTAGGTGGCATTTAACTCCATATAATTAGCCAAAATTAAAAAAAATCATCTAATTCTAAATGTTGGAAATGTGGGAAAAAAGATGGCTCACTTTTCCATCTTTGGTGGAAATGTGAAAAAGCGACGAAATTTTGGTGTGATATAAGACAGTGTATTACAGAGATTTTGGATATTTCATTAGAAAATAAACCACAAATGTTTCTATTAGGGATGAGCATAGACACAAACGTAGAAAAAGCATATGGTAAACTATTGTTTAATCTCCTAACTGCAGCTAGAATCATTTATGCATCCAGATGGAAGTCGACGGAGATACCAACAGTCCAAGAATGGATGTTAAAAATGATGGATTTATTAGAAATGGACAGGCTAATGGGATTGATCAGAGGGGATGACAATGAATCTTTTGTGAAAAATTGGAAACCACTGATTGAATATTGGACAAGAAATGGGTGGAAAATGCGAATAAATGTTTTGTGAAGTATATAGAAAAACGAGGGCAACTGCGTTTTAATGTATGTATTGATGTTGTAGATGGCTGATTAAGAAGACAAATGTGAATAATAAAACTTAGTTGATAGGTAGATTGATTAAATATTGAAAAGCATCTTAAAAATTATGGTATGAGGAATCATCAATGTATGGCATGTAATATAAATTAGATAGAAAAAGATAGAAGTAATTATTTCGGGCTAAGCACAAGGGTAATTAGTGGGAAGTATTTTAGTTATGAAAGAACAAATGAGTGAGTGTATTAAAGGTGTAGTTATTACTAATGAATTATGATGATAATGATTTAATGAAGATATAATGTACGTTATAATAGTAATAACGTCGGGTAATATATTTTTTTTAAAAAAATTCTTTTGGTATGTTTGACTGTTCGTTTGTATGTGTTGTTTTGTATTTTGTTTTGTTTTGTTTTTTGTACTTGTGTTTTTAATTCAATAAACTTTATTTAAAAATTTAAAAAGTTAATAAAAAAAACAATCAGAACAAATAAATCAATTTGAATCCCATCCCTCCTTCCCACACCCACTCATCCCCCAAAACAAATCAATCTAAACAAGTTAAATAACAATAATTAAAAATATACAATTTAAAAATACATAATCTTTCAATATCATTATGGTCCTCCGAGGGCTGCAGGCTGGCCAAAACAGTCCTCCGCAGCCTTAGAACGCCGCCGCTCGCTGCGTAGTGCCAGAGGAAGATGGAATCAGGTGGGGACTTTATGTCCGCTGGTGCTCCTCCCGGCTGCACGCAGGTGCGGCGGCTCAAGCCGCTCAGGTGGTCCTCCGAGGGCTGCAGGCTAGCCAAAACAGTCCTCCGCGGCCTTAGAATGCCAAGGCCGCCACTGGTGCCAATGTTCGGGCTATCAGGCTGGCTATAAGGCTTCCCTGGAGCCAGGTGTATCAGGGGTGGGCTAGAGCACTCCCCACCCAGCTCAGAGTCCTCACCAAGGCCGCCGCTGGTGCCGGTGTTCGGGCTATCGGGCTGGCTATAAGGCTTCCCTTATACTCTTCCAGATTAAGACTCACAAGGTAGCTTACAAATTGAAATTACTGCAATATAGTTAGAAATACCTCTCAAAAAATCAATATTAAAATAGATCATTAACATATTAAAATAATTTCAAACATACACTTCAGATTAAAAAAAAACAGTTTAAACTAGTACAAGTAAAATTATACAGCACTCTCTTAAATTCATTTTTACTCAAAAACTTTCAATTTTATAAAGCCTGTCATTATTAAAGTAACCTTGGTCTGCTGATGGAAGGCCAAGAAGGAGGGGAGCATTCTAACCTCCCTCTGGAAGGAGTGCCAGAGCTAAGGGGAAGCCACAGAGAAGGCCCTATCTATGTAGCCATGAACTGCACCTGCAAAGGTGGTAGGACTGAAAGAAGGGCCTTTCCTGGGGACCTCTGAGTCCAGACAGCCTCATATGGATTGATACAGTCTGTCAGATAATCTGGACCTAATCTATATTAGGTTTTATAGATCATAACCAACACTTTATATTGTTAAGTGGAAACAAACCTGCATCTGTTAGAGTAGGGAAGTAGTATGGCCCCAGTTAACATTCTGGCTGCAGATCTTTGTACCAACTGTGGGGGCGTGCAGATGGGCAGCTCTGGGCTGCCCTGGGAAGCAGCGGATTGGGGCTGCAGCTTCCCTACTCCACAGCCCCGATCCTCCCTTTTGCTGCCCCGAAAAGAGTAGCAAAAGGCTGCCCTAAGAGCCGGTGTGCAGCTCTTCAGTGCCCTTTCTGATGCATCACATTGGAACGCTACATCAGAAGGGTGTCCTGATGCTGTGTGCCATGCGTAATGGCACATGCCATCAGGACAGCGTCGCCATGGGGTTGGGGTGGCTGGCATGCAGCTGCCCCACCCCAACTGTGTCTCCAGGCCGGCCCTTTGGGCTGGTCTGCAGAGGCCCTGTGTTTCCAAACACTCTTCAAAGACAGCCACATGTAGAATGCATTATACTATCCCAAAGGTGATATTAGGTATCCCTTATTAAAAGAACCATGCAGAAACATGAAAGCAATGTGCACTGGGTGCAAATGTACATGCCTTCAACAGCCAGGAGGTTACCAGAGAGCCCACTTGTGCAGTTCTCACCCTCAAGGGTGCTGCAGATATTTCAAGTTGTACAGGAGCTCTGCTGGAGTCAAACATGGGACATGGGACATTTTAAAAGCAGAAGAAAAATAAGATATCAGAGAATTAATTGAGATTGTCCCTGCCAAACCAGAACAGGTGGAGGGTATGTATTGGAGTGTTCTTGCTCTCTGTTGGGCAGCAAGTTAAAACATTTAAATACCATTAGACTTTTATAAACTGAGTGGGATGAGCATTTAATGTTGTGTGATGCTGTTTTTAAAGTTTGTATGTAGACTTTTAATGAATTTTAATGTTTAATATTTTTAATTTTATAAATTGTTTAATTGGTTTTTTAAAAAATAATTTATATATCTATAGTTTTATTGAATGTTTTGCATAATTTTAATCTGTATGTTTTTTTTAAAAAAAATGGTTAGTTGCCGTTAATCTCATTAATAAGAAAAAGATGGAATTTACATGAATAAAAGAGGAAGAGGAAGAAAAGTTGGAAGACAAGAGGATCCTCAAGCCAGTCAAATTCAGAACAATGTTATGGGGGCTCTGGCTTAGTATCACACATGTATTCAACATGCTGCTTGGCTGTGCCTTTGCTTGCCAGTGTGATCTGAGCCTTATCTGCCTTGCTCTGTTGTTGCAATTATACTAATTTCAGAATTGGCTCCATAGCCACTATGATGTTGAGCTAACATTTCATACAGATGGAAGAGCCCCCAAAGCTCTGTAGGGTAACCACCATTCAAACACCCAAAGAAGTCAGCAAAAAACAGCTCTGGTCTTAGGGACTTGCAAGAAAGAGGATACAAGTGTTCACATGAACTGATTCCCCAAATGAAGGCTTGGCAAAGCAAACTTTACTTTGCTTGGAAAGCCAGAGAAATATCAAACAGGGTTAACTTTTTCATAATCAAGAAGCCCAGGGGGAAATGACACTTGCTTAGCTTCACTCAGCTGCTACACAACATTTCCCACCTTCATGACCCCAATTTGCACCCAAGGCTCTTGACATGCATCCAGGACTGTTAATTAGTACCATACCCTAAGCAGCTCTGGCATTTGCCCCATTGTCTACTGAAAGCATCTCCAAGGGGAAAGGCATCTGTCTACTGAAAGCATCTCCAAGGGAAATAGGTTGCTCTGTTTTGTTTCCTGTGTGATGTCTTGCCATTGTTGTTCCTATAAGAAGTGTGGCCTTTGCAGCAATGGCCTCTTATCACATGCCTTAAATAATACTCCTTATCTCTCCTGAATATAACTCTAATTCATGCTGCAGCCATGTTTTATTGCATGGCTTTTGCAGCAGAATACAACTTCAGAGTAGATCCCTGTTCCACTGTGAATTGGGAAACATGCTCTGGTGGCCATTTTTCCAAGTCAGAACCTTCCAACTTGGAAAAAAGGGCACCGGAATATGATTTTGAATTCACATTGGAGCAGAGATCTACTCTGAAGTCGGATTCTTCTTCAAAAGTCATGTGATAAAACATGGCTGCAGCACGAATTAGAATTAAATTAGGGAGAGGTAAGGAGAATTATTTAAGGCATGTGATAATCTCATATGAAACTTCCATCTCTCCAATCTAACTGATTTAAAAAAAAAAAGCACCCTTTTATTCTATAAAGCTTTTTTGAAAAATCATTATTTGTTGACATTGTTAAATTTCAGGTCGTATAGTTTCTTTTGGTAGCCTTTTGGATTTTGACTGGATGGTAATCACAGTGGCTTCAGTGAGAGTTTTATCACATTTTACCATTTCTGTGTAGCCCACCCCCTTGGGTAATCTTTTGCATGGAAATACAGGGTAGAAATTAATTGTTAATTACATGATTTGGAATAATATGAAGAAGTCATTGAAAGTGCAGAAAGAGTGAAAGAGTAGGTGTGCTGAAAAAGAAATGTGAAAAGAAGAATAGTATAAGAAAAAAAATCAATGTCCAGTTTTCTCAGGGGGGGGGGGAGAGAGAAGGGCAGCAAAACTTAGACACAACTACATTGTCAATCAGCATCTTGTGGGTGCTTTCCTAATCCAAGTCTATAAGAAAACCATGTTTTTCTTTTTAAAAGTGAATCATCTGTGGGTAGAAAAAAATTATGTGTTTAAATTATAGGGATGGTGGGAAAGTCTGCGAATTGAAACTAACTTTACATACTTAATTAGGGGTCTGGAGCATGTCAAAAACCACAAAACCCATGAAGTTCATCCATCCCAGCTACTAGGACTGGCACTAGTGAATATATTTAGGGCCAGATGTTGTGTCATCTGGTGGGACATCCAGAGGTTCAAAATGTATTCATTCCCCTTTCCTGTCTATTCTGAATCCTCCTTTATTACCAAGAAAAAGCAACAGTGAAATGAAAGTAGGAAATGTAATCTTACTGGCATGAGTTACTCTCACAATTTTCTATCCTTGTCACCCTGTAATAAGTGTGATTGTGCTGTTGAGTGCCTGTAGCCAAAAGCCCTTGCATCTTGCACAGGCACACAGCAGGAATGAGTCCTTCCTAAAGGATTTTGTTTTTATCTCTACTGCACCAGGTACTCAGCAAAAGCGAGTTCTAATCAGCCTTTTCTTAATATAAGCCACTGGACCCTGGAATATGTCACTATCTAGGTTGTTGGGCTTTCTCTTTTCCTAGGGCATTCCATATGTGTGCGAAAAAAAGCTTCATGCTTTGCATTGGTGAAATTTTCAAGTGATTAACTCTGACTTTTGCGAAGTGAATGTGACAAACTGAATGTTTAAAAAGGATGTGTGTATATATATATATATATATATATATATATATATATTAGTCCCATTCTTCTTGAGGTTCTTATTTTCCCAGAGGCATTCTTGTTTATTTCATTCCATATTGGATTGTGTGACTTTTCTTTTTCTCCTCTCCCTTTAAAAAAAATTTTTTTGCATGAAATGTGTGTGATTTGTGTCTAGATTCTTATTATTTAAAAAATGTATGAGAAGGCACAACTCATTGGAAAAGACAATAATGCTAGGAAAGATGGTGGGATGTAGAAAGACAGGAAGACCGCATGCTAGATGGATAGACTCTATTAAGTTGGTCACAGACATGAATTTACAGGACCTAAGCAGAACAGAGGAGGTTAGGGAGTCTTGGAGATGTCTCATCCACAGGGTTGCCACAAGTTGGGATCAACTTAAAGGTGGTTAACAAAAATACTTATTTTACACATTTGTTTAATGTATCCATTTTGTATAGATTTTTGTGCGGATAAAAGATGCTCATGTGTGCTCATGCAAGTTCCAAATATAACACATTCCTAATCATGTCCCTTAAAAAATGCACAGCTTTTTCCTTTCCCTTTCTGAAATAACTAAAAAGTCCTGCAAATGTATGTATTTCAGAAGTAAGTTGGGTTCGATTTTGTTAGCAGTCATGGCAGGCACAAAATGGCTATTGCCATAGAGAAATACATATCCAGCAAACTCCTTTTTCATCCCTACTCATGGAAATTAGGAATCTAATGGGATACTATGGCACATCAAGGACCATGGACTATTAGGAAATGATACAGTGTGCTCACCGTATCAGTGGGCTAGCCATCCACAGACCTGGGCATTCACATATCACTCCACTCTATTATTGTCAGTGGTGGCAAATGCACATGGTCTCACTGACACAGCCATGAGCACATCACCACCCATTTACTACAATGGGGTTTGATCATGTGTTTTTTTCCCTCATCCACAAGGAGTCCCTGAACTAAACCCCTGCAGATGAGGGCACACTGTAACTTTAGATAATTAAAATTATATTAAAGTACACTGCACACTTTGTTTCTTGTCTTTTTATGTCTCACAGCATCTTCAGCAATGATTTTTGTTTTGTTTTTTAGTTCCTTGGTCTGATTAGCACTGGTCAATTTCAATTTCAATTTAATTTATTCGGTCCTTGGCCAGTACAAAAATGTTAAAATACATAAAAATATATAAAATATATAAAATGTCTAAAATATAATATCTGTATATATATATATATATATATATATATATATATATATAAAAGTATAGACCAACAGAGCAATGGACAAACTAAGAATAAACTATAAATACAATGACCAACCAAATCTTCCTACACAATTGTGAGATGTTCATTTATCAATTTATCAATCGAGGTCGCAATTTACAAACAATGTAGCAAAATTTGGCCACCATATGAGATACTGTAAGGTCATTGTTGTCTAAAAGAAGACGTAAATAAAAAGTGTCAGATTTGCCTGGGAATTTACTCAATAGTGGGCTGATCAATTGATGACGAGCGTCCCTATAAAAATGACAGTAAAGGAGAACATGCTCATTGGTTTCAACATTGCCCAAACCACACGGACAGAAACGAAAATCAAAGGGTATTTTTTTAAATCTGCCTTCGAGCATGGCCGTGGGCATCACATTAAAGCGAGCCAGTGTTAGGGCCCTCCTAAACTTCGGAAGAGTAACATGGAATAGATAAGGAGCCGGGGAAGGGACCAAAGCTAAAGGACTAAACAATACATATTTTGACAGGGAAACAGAGTCCATGCGTCTTTCTGCTTCTATAATTTTTTGTTTGATCATAGATTTGGCTCTGTCAGTATCAAGTTTTAAAATTTCATCGTTATTGAGGCCTAGTTCATACAGTTTCTTGAGAATAGAACTACCCCAGGAAGATTTGAATGGATCTGAAAATATTAATTTTGTCAGGCCTCCAGGGATCTTATGCAGTTTCTGCCAATAGGTAAGTATGCTAATCCACAGACTAGATTCTATTTTGATGGTCCCAGCCTCCCTTCTGAGGAGAGCATTCGGAACACAGTGAGCAACCTGAAAAATTCTTCTAAGAAACTTTGTTTGCACCCGTTCCATTACATTGATGTTACTGTATGGTCCCAGTTGGGCTCCATATAGAAGTTGAGGGCAAACCTTGGCATTAAACAATTTGATTGCGGCCTGAAGGAACTGAGCACCTTTACTGAAAAAAAATCTTAATATAGCCATTACGGTTCTTTGGGCATTGCTGATAACATATTCTAAATGGGCAGATCTCCTACCCGTGTTCTGGAACACAATTCCCAGGTATTTAAAAGTCTTGACCTGGTCTATATGTTGTCTATCAAGAGTCCATTGCATCAATTTGGGGCGATGAACAAAAGTAAGAATCATGGTCTTCGAAGAGTTAATTATTAATTTCTCCTCTTTGGAGAACAACGCAAGAGAGTTTAAGGCTCTTTTGAGTCCAATTGGAGATAACGAAAGAATAACAACATCATCCGCATAAAGCAAAGAGTTAATATGCTTATTGGCCAGCTTTGGAGGATGAAAAGAAAGGTTGTTCAAAGCAGAAACAAGGGAATTAATATAAAAATTAAACAAGGTAGGGGCCAGAACACATCCCTGTCTTACCCCTGTCTTAACAGAGATAGTCTTGGTGACATGTCCTTGAGGGCTGCATCTAACCTTGATATTGGAATTCTCGTGGATCTTAATAAGAAGCAGGAGAAGCCGCTTATCTATGTTGGTGCACAGTAATTTCTCCCATAGTCTAGATCTATTAACTGAGTCAAAAGCGGACTTAAAGTCAATGAATGCCGCATATAGCGGTTGACCATAATGGAGATATTTTTCAACAAGGTAGTGCAGTATCATTGTGTGGTCAATAGTGGAGCATCCGGGCCGAAATCCTGCCTGTTCTGCCATCAAAATATCCTCAGACTCCAGCCAATCTAAGAACTTGTTTAAGAGATGTTTTGTATACAACTTGCTTACCAGACTCAAAAGACTAATTGGTCGAAAATTGGAAGGGTCAGTTCTATTGCCTTTTTTATAGATCGGGATAATGATGGCCAGACCCCAGTCTTTTGGAATGGAAGCGGATCTATCAATGGCCGTAAATAATTTGGAAAGGACGGGGACCCACCAATCAAGATTATTTTTAAGTATTTCACCAGTTATGAAGTCAGCTCCTGGGGCACAAGCAGGTTTAAGTTGGGTGATAAGACTCTTTATCTCAGAATGCGAGACTGGAGGCCAAGAAGGAAGAATCGAAACCTGTATCATAAGATCATAAACTAATGAACTAGAAGAGCTGTCTACAGAATCATAAAGATTGGAAAAGTGACTTTCCCATATATGGGCTGGTATCTGAGCTGTAAGAATGTTAGCATTCTTAGTGAACGAAGGGGTAACCTCTTTCCAAAATAAGTTGGAATTGCTTGTGCTGGCTGACATAATTAATTTGTTCCAAGAATCTATCATGGCACCCTTTTTCTTTTGTCTTACAAGGAACTTGTATCTTTTCTTCTGTACCAGAAGTTCAGATACAGGAAATTGTATTGGGTCTAATTTATGTTGCTTAAACAGATATTTGAGGTGAGCCCAAAGTTCTTTGCATTCTGAATCAAACCAAATCTGGTGACGTGTTGGTTTATATCTAACAAAGTTACCTTTGGAAACAGTTAGCAATGGTTGTAACAAGCTAATTAAAGTGTTATAATTAGACAATGTTTCAGAATCTAATTTGGCGTCCGCTATTGCAAGAGAAAGCAACTTAATTGATTCACTAGACAGAAACTTAGTAAGAGTGTTAGACAGCTGGAGGGACCATTTGACACAGGTTAAACCAACATCATTTGCACAAATAGGGGTCTTATCAAGAGGCAAGATAAAACTGTCATGAAATTCTAAGCACAAGAAGACTGGAAAGTGATCACTGTCGGGTCTGCTAATAATAGCAAGCTTGGAAATATGAGAAATTAAGTTTGGTGAAACCCCCATATAGTCAAGGATCGATGGTCTGGTACCTGCCCAGTGTGTATATTCGGCTGGATAATCATCCTTAAAGCTGCCATTAAGGATAATTAAATTTAATTCATCAAAAGTACGAGCTAGACATAATCCCTTGAAATCACAGAACGTGTCCTTGGATTTACGACACATTGTTGGGGGGATAACTATAGGAGAGGGGGGTTGGCAGTTGTATTTGGCATACAAAGAAACATCATCAGCTCCCATTCTAGCATTAAGATCCCCTGCTACAATGAAATTGGCCGTAGGCGTCTCAAACATTAAACCTTTGATAAAGGAATTAAGCTTGTTCCATGTGCTTGCTATCTTATCCCGACCCTGAAGTGGGGGAATATAGATATTAATCAAGTATAGTAAATTGTTATTAAGCTTCAAAAGAACAGCTAGGGCATACTGCTCCAGTGCAGAAACCTTGATTATTTGAACCTTGAGTTCCAAAGATATCAGCACCCCTAGTCCACCACATAGTCTCCTGTTACCTTTTCCAGGGGTAGCATTCAGACCCGTAAATTTATAACCCTCTATGAATATTTCTTCACCAAGCCACGTTTCCTGTAGAAGAATAATGTTATGTCTGTTGACAAAAGGTATAAAGGTAGGATCCCTACATCTAGGCTTCCAGCCAGCTACGTTCCATGAGATAATGGACAGAAAGGACAGATCAGCTGAATGTCAATTGCCTGAAAATACTGACTGTTCCTGGGATAGAGAAACTTGCCGTTCATTGGCAATTACACTTCCATTAAGTATACAGTGGAACCTCTACTTACGAATGCTTCATCCTACGAAATTTTCAACTTACGAAATGCGCCTCCGAATAATTTTTGCTTCAAGTTACGAAATTACCTCTACTTACGAAATTGGCTCAAAGAGCTGCTTTTTGAATTGAACCATGCTATTGGTTGGTGAAATCTGGCAAAGCAGCACTCTGTTGGCTAGAGAAAGAGGAAGTATGAATTTCAGTTAGGCATTTGGGCTTGCAAGAGAGGAGAGCAAGCGAAATTGGTGGCTTCTGATATCCAGGAAGGTAGGACTTGGAGCTATTTTTGGCTTGTGGCATTGTGCCTTTGGAACTCCAGGACTCTGTTTTTTGGGGCTTGTGGCATTGTGCCTTTCTAACTCCAGGACTGATTTTTGGGGCTTGTGGCATTGTGTCTTTCTAACTCCAGGACTGATTTTTGGGGCTTGTGGCACTGTGCCTTTCGAAGTCCAGGACTGATTTTTGGGGCTTGTGGCATTGTGGCTTTCTAACTCCAGGACTGTTTTTTGGGGCTTGTGGCATTGTGCCTTTCTAACTCCAGGACTGATTTTTGGGGCTTGTGGCATTGTGCCTTTCTAACTCCAGGACTGATTTTTGGGGCTTGTGGCATTGTGTCTTTGGAACTCCAGGACTCTGTTTTTTGGGGCTTGTGGCATTGTGCCTTTCTAACTCCAGGACTGATTTTTGGGGCTTGTGGCATTGTGTCTTTGGAACTCCAGGACTCTGTTTTTTGGGGCTTGTGGCATTGTGCCTTTCTAACTCCAGGACACTGATTTTTGGGGCTTGTGGCATTGTGCCTTTCTAACTCCAGGACTGATTTTTGGGGCTTGTGGCATTGTGTCTTTGGAACTCCAGGACTCTGTTTTTTGGGGCTTGTGGCATTGTGTCTTTGGAACTCCAGGACTGATTTTTGGGGCTTGTGGCATTGTGTCTTTGGAACTCCAGGACTGATTTTTGGGGCTTGTGGCATTGTGCCTTTCTAACTCCAGGACTGATTTTTGGGGCTTGTGGCATTGTGTCTTTGGAACTCCAGGACTCTGTTTTTTGGGGCTTGTGGCATTGTGCCTTTCTAACTCCAGGACTGATTTTTGGGGCTTGTGGCATTGTGCCTTTCTAACTCCAGGACTGATTTTGGGGGCTTGTGGCATTGTGCCTTTCTAACTCCAGGACTGATTTTGGGGGCTTGTGGCATTGTGTTGTTGGCTGTGTTCGGATGACTCCTCCTCCTCCTCCTCCTCCTCCTCCCTCCTCACTGTTGCCATTGCACAGCTGGCTGACCCAAAAGGTAAATGAAACTTTTTTATTTTTATTTTTTATTCTTTGGATTAGTCCGGCAACTCATTTTTATGTTTTTTGTTCTTTAAGGGTAATGTAACATGTTTGTATTAGAGGTACTTAACGAAATAACCCTGTATTATACATTTGTATTGAGTTGTAGCTTGAATCTAGGGGCCTGGAACGGATTAGGCATTTTCAATGTTAAATTTGCTTCTACTTAAGAAATTTTCTACTTAAGAAATGGCTGCTGGAACGGATTAATTTCGTAAGTAGAGGTTCCACTGTATTTCCCTTCTCCGGTGCTAAGGTGATTGGACTGACAGATAGACCCTGCTTAGATATTTTGACTGCATCAGAATTTGACCTGAGACGTCTACTTTTCTTAACCTCAGGTGATTGTGTAATCATAATAGATTTAGGAGTGTTCAAAGTTATTAATTGCAGAGGCTCACTGTGGTGACCAGTCATATGTTTGGGAGAAGTTTGAGTTAATGGGATAAGCGGATCCGCCAAACAGTCCATTGGGCGTTTAGGAGACATATACATTAGAGGAATCGGGTCATCCTCCTCCTCATCACTGCGCCATTTGAATCCGTTTTTGGATTGTGACAAGGGATCTAATAAGGAACAGCTGATAGGTAATAAGTCCTTAATTTTCTCGGTTGCCGCAGTTACTGACATCAGCATAGATTTGACTACATCAAACCTGTTTAGTACTTGCTTTTGGTCCTCATCAGAAAGAGAGCCAAACATCTCAGCCAATTTTCCATCGTCATCAAAAAGACTCTCAGAAATTGGTGTTATCCTCCTGACGTCTTCATTGGAGTTTGCCTTCTGATGGGACGCTTCGCGTCTTGAATTAGTCCTCAGCAAAGGCTGAATGTTGGAATTGCGAAAGACACGTGCTGGCATGATTGAAAATTCCCTAAATGAGCTCCAATTTTTCAGAATCAGGGAGGGTGTTGTAGCATTATTAAACCGCAAAACAATTCTTTTGGTGTTGTTATATGAAGGGAGCCAGTCAATTCCAAGCAGCTCATTATATTGCAGATGTCGATGCAAAAGAAGAGAAAGTGAGTGTAGTATGGCAGCCTTATTATGCCACCTGGCGTAATTGTGATGGTTATTGGCCACTAATAGAGCTACGCTATTTTGCAAAAGCACTAAGTTATCATTGCTCCTAGCTTTAGCTTTGTTTTGGATTTGTTCAGAGTCTTTTTTATTGGATGTTGCTCCTAATTTTGTTGAATATTTAGGCTTAATCATGAGATCTTTAATTCTATCAAGTTTCTGATCTATGCTTGTTAACTTGTCAAAAATAGCAATTACTGTTCTGGCAGTAAGTAAACAGTTCCTCGCTACGATGTCTAAGTCAGACGTATGATTGGTACCAGCATCTGTGCCTGAATTTGGAGCTTGTCCTTCATGCAAGGAGAGAGAAGATGTTTCAGAAATGGACTTATCATTATCTTTAGACGGGAATATCTCCTCCATTTTTAGTTGTTTCAAAGTGGTGGCTGCCTCCAATAATTCTGGGTTCAGGGAACTCGCTATTGAGTTCTTAGCAGGTTTCTTAGTCCTTTTAACATTTATACAGGCTTCCTTTTTAGTTAACCTCCTTTTACACTTAACACTCTTCTTGTCAGCCATACTTTCCAAGATTGTTCAAATATCTACCCAAACGAGACTTAAGCTAAAGCACCCCAACTAGAGAATTAAGGAATAGGAAAAACAAAGGTACCAAATAAACTCGCTAGTCAAAAGATGAAAAAAACACTAAAAACAACAGCTTCCTAGGAATCCAAGAAAACTGGGTTTTCCTTACTGTAACCCCCACCGGCTATGAAGGGTTCGTTGGGGCCTTTTGTAGGCCTGGGTCTTCCGGCCCTTTGAAGGCTGCTTACACCGCCACCGCCGCCGAAACGGCGCTTGCCGGGGGACGAAGAAGGGCGGGGGCCCTGGAGCGCGACTTCACCCGCCGCCGCAATGCACGTATCCTCTGCTGCTGCTCTTCTCTGGGCCTCCAGGCTCCTCTTATGAGGCCTTTGGTGTTGCTGGGAAGGGCAGTGGGTTTGGAGGACACACCCTCTGCTGCTGCTCTTCTCTGGGCCTCCAGGCTCCTCTTATGAAGCCTTTGGTGTTGCTGGGAAGGGCAGTGGGTTTGGAGGACTCACCCTCTGCTGCTGCTCTTCTCTGGGCCTCCAGGCTCCTCTTATGAAGCCTTTGGTGTTGCTGGGAAGGGCAGTGGGTTTGGAGGACTCACCCTCTGCTGCTGCTCTTCTCTGGGCCTCCAGGCTCCTCTTATGAAGCCTTTGGTGTTGCTGGGAAGGGCAGTGGGTTTGGAGGACACACCCTCTGCTGCTGCTCTTCTCTGGGCCTCCAGGCTCCTCTTATGAAGCCTTTGGTGTTGCTGGGAAGGGCAGTGGGTTTGGAGGACACACCCTCTGCTGCTGCTCTTTTCTGGGCCTCCAGGCTCCTCTTATGAAGCCTTTGGTGTTGCTGGGAAGGGCAGTGGGTTTGGAGGACTCACCCTCTGCTGCTGCTCTTCTCTGGGCCCCCAGGACTATTGGTTTTATTTTTAAACGTCAGATTTCAGATTTCAGTGGCTGAGTGGACATATTTTCCAGAATTTTGAAGCAATGGCTGAAGGCCATCCTATATGAGTTGAACTGGAAATAGGCTAATCAAGCACTTGAATTAGTGGCTTGGAACATTAGGAGCTGAAGAATAATGACAATTTTTCTTGCCTTTGATGAGATAGTTGTCTTGGCATGTCCAGGCATGTAGAGGAACAAAATTTTAAACATTTTCCATTTTTTTCACATTTTGAGATTTCTTCTAAAAAAAAGTTCATTTGTGCAAATATAAAAAAAGTATTTTGTCACAAAATATTGTATTTTCTCCCAAAGATATTTTGCACAAAATGCAGTATTTCTGCACACATGAATTTATTTGTGAGAAAAAGCATCTTGCTGCCATGGAAGCCACCTGCCTGCCACTCACTAGGACTGTTTGCATTTCTCCCTTCTCTCTTTTCCAGATTTGCCATCTTCCATTTATCCCTGAGTGTACGTTCAGAAATTTTGGCATTTCTGATAATGTTCTTTATCACACTAGGATTTTCTGATTATATCTTGGCTTATACTATTTCACTTACATTTCAAACAATCTCCCCCCCCCCCCCCAGCATTCTTGTGCATTGAAGATGACCAGAATGACACTGCTTCTCCTCAAAATACAGTTATATTCTACTCTTTGGTTTCTCCTCTTTCTCCCCCCCCCCCCCCCGGCTACAACCCTCTCAGAATGGTGTCGGCACAGGAGTATGGTTTAGGAAAGCTTGTCACTCATCACTAGGCAGGTGATATGTGTTACCAAAGTGGAGTGCTGCAGCTCAAGTGCTTAAGACTCTGACTCTGCTGATTTCAGGATCAGCAGGTTGGCAGTTCAAGGCCTGGGTGCTGCATGATGGGGTGAGCTCCTATTACTAGTCCCAGCTTCTGCCAACCTAGCAGAAAGCATGCAAATGCAAGTAGATAAATGGGTACCACTTTGGTAGGAAGGTAAACAGTGTTCTGTGCAATCACCGCTGGCCACATAATCACAGAGTAGTCTCTGACAATGCTGGCTCTTCAGCTTAGTAACGTAGATGAGCACCATCCCCATCAATCAGGAATACCTTTACCTTTACCTACCTATAAACTAGGGATGTAAATCCTCAACTATTATAGCCTTGCATGCAAGGACAGATAACAACAGTGGTTTTCTTGCCACTGTAAGAAGAAATGGACGTTCCTCCACAGTATTCTCCCCCTGTTCAAATGTCCTAAAGTGTTGGAGAGGACATCTGGCACAAAAAAAGCCATATAGTTCTTTTGTTCAAAAATCTATTTCCCATGCAGAATCCCTCCCTCATACTGAAAATGATATTTTATGCACAGAAAACACATTTTTGTACAAAAAGAAAAAATCCTTATATATTTCTACATAGAGTAATTCCCCAGCAACATTTAGAGATGTTTGAATACAAGAAAAAATGTACAAGGGCCTTGTTGGTCTAGTATTCTTCCTGATGGTGTTTTGTTTGTTTTTACTGTTAAGGACCCTGGGGTTATTTGTTACATGTGTTTATGTTTGGCTGTGAATTAATAATAACAAATATTTCCATGCCTACTATAAACACACAGGCAACCACATTGTGCACAGAACTCACTGGTGGAATGTAAATACCAGCTGCAGCAGATGAGCACTGCATTTACCCAACAATTGTGTTATACCTTCACTCAGCCTTTTCATAACAACTGGACACCTTTTTTCATAAAAGCATAACATTTGATCCATGCATGGACTAACTGTGTTTGGGTATGATGCCAATGTGCAACTGTGTATGTGTATTTCTGATTGATACATTTCTACCTGAACATGGTAGAATGCACTGGGACTCATGGACAAAAGCCAATGTCATGTTAACATTTAATGACATATGCAATGGAGGAATTTGCTTCTCTTCCTTACTGCAGCAGCTAGTGCTGGCTCTGGAGAGTTTACTAGCTTTCTGGAGCAGTTCCTTAGTGTCCAGGGAAGGAGGTTCACTCATTCACTCCAAGTTCTGATGACAGAAGTAATTCTATAATCAGATGCACAATACTGATTCCTGTTCCATTTAACAATAATCTCTTTTTTTAAAAGAAACACCAAATGTATACCTATTGTGTGCTAATGCATTATGCTCATATTCAGATATTGAAGAAACTGGAGTGAAAGAGATGGAGAGAAAGGAAGAAGAGAGAAAGTTTTGGGGTTTTTTTTAAAGGGGGAAGAAAGAGAAAAAGAAAAGAAGGAGGAAGGGAGGGAGGGAGGGAGGGAGGGAGGGAGGGAAGGAAGGACTCAGAGAATGATTGTAAGAGAGGCAAGGTGTGTAAAGTAATCTTGTACCTCTCCATGAATAGGGCATGCTCCCCAACAATTTGCTGGGTGCAATGGTGGCTGGTGTCTTCTATGTTGGAGGAGTGCCACTCCATGTGGTACTCCAGCCTTTACAGGACCTGTCCAAGGTGCTAAATCCTATCCCCCCACCCACCCAAATAGAATCAGAACTGTGGGTAGCTTCTCTAAATTCTCAAGCAACACCTGGCATGGATTCACCAGCCCATTGACATGTGAGCCACCTGGCACCACCAGCCAGAAGAGACTATTACCCAGAGGATTATCTCCTCTCCTGTTTTACACCTTTAATAATGTGGAATCCCTGTGAAACCTTTCCCAGAGTCAATAATACAGGATAAACCTAACACATTTAAAAAAAAATAGGATGCTTTGGGTGTGAAACTTGGAGTAAATTCCTAGTCAGTTATCTTAAGTGATCCATCTCCTTGATCACAAAACAGACTCACTTTGACTAATGAGCTGGAAAGTAAACATCTTCCTGTTACAAGGCTTTTTCCTCTGCAGGTGTAACCATTAGCTTCCCAGCAATATCCTTCTTTCCCCCCAAGATAATCTCACTCTGTGCTGCTTCAGCAGTGTCTCCTTCCTGGAGAGGAACATATGCAAAAACTCATCACCATATAAATAGAGAACTAGTCAAGCTAAACAAGCAGCTTGAAAATTCATCAAATAAATAACCCGAGGAAAGCTGCAGAAAAAGGTGTTGAAACATCCTATAAAGAATTCTGCAAAGCAAGGAAAGTGTACTAGCCTAAAGAGCAACTCTTTAGTCCCAACAATTCAAGCCATGTTTTATGTAGTTGACTATATGAAAGCAACTCTTCCAGTCAATATATAATGCCAATATTTAACAGATAATGTTTAACAAACTCCCAGCTAAATACCCTAAAGATCCCATCTGATCTTGGAAGCTTAGCAGGGTCAGCCCTGGTTAGTATGGGAGACTGCTAACAAATACCAGGTGCCGTAGTCTATATTTCAGAGGAAAGAACTGGCAAAACCATCTCTGAGTATTCCTTGCCTCTGATGACAGGCAGCTTGAAGTCACATAGCCACACACAATATTTAAACAACCATGAACACATTATGGATCAAAAGCTTTCCTTCATCATCCTAACTGTGTAGCACACAGCTGCTCTTGACTTCTGTACTTCTGAAAGATATTAATTATATACAAGGAAAGGCTTATGATGTCCTTTCCTGCTAATTTAGATGAAGAATCTTGGAAAACAAATGTAAGATTATTCCTTTTAATAAGTCCATATTAATTTGATCCAGAGCATGAATATGTTACTTTTTGGGACGACTACTTCCCAAATCCATGTGAAATATAAAAAATTAGTCTGCCTATGGATTGGGTCCAACAACATGGCCATTGTGTGCCAGGGCCTCTGTCCCTTGGTCTCTGCCATAACATTTCCTAAACTTTCCCTGATTGCTATTGCTGCAGCATTTTCAGCACTGCTGTTCCTTCATACAACTTCATATGGAAGAATAGCCAAAAATAAAGGCTGTAAGGTCCTAGGCACAGGGACACATGCTTGCTGAATTGAAGGAGTTGTGGAACATACACTATCCTTTGTTCATTACATGCACGGGACACTTAAATTTTACAATAATTGTTCTGAGAGGGGCTATTATCTTGGAAAACACTTTGTGGCTGATCCAGTAACATCCAAATAATGATACCTTTATTGGGCCAACCAAAATGCACAATTACATGTTGCAAGCTTTTGAAGTCAGACTGGTTTCTTCATCAGGCAAACAGGAGAAAAAAAAATGAGGATGTTAGTCATAGATTATATTTCTTTATCATGGAGAACAGATTGCAAATTCTGTCCTCTACACACACTACTATCATGTTTAGCATCAGTTTATTTATCACTGCAAAGCTGCTATGAATAAGTTTTAAATATCTTCTATTCTCTGATAAACAAGGAGCAGCTGAGAGACTGTCCCTGGGCATTCCTTCTACATACCCACCCCTGAGTCCATAGTTCATGGGAAGGCATTCTTATCAAGAAGGGAAAACATCAAAAATGTTTTTAAACCTCACCAAATTACCCCAGAGTGTGTTGTACAGGATAAGAGTTTTACATGTAAGGCTGCTTTTGATCCTTCATAAAACTGATCTCTGGATCTTTTCTGAGGACCAGAGAAATGCAACACTACCAGCTCTCAAAACAAAAAAACAAACAAACAAACAAACAAAAAAACAAGAGAAGAAATACTCAAATCATGTTAGGTCTATAGAAAAAAATACAGATACAGATATATAGACATATCTAAAAGATAAATAATTGAATACTAAAATCAGGATTGCCCTTGCCATTGTATTTCTCATTTCTATGCATGCTTGTGAAAGCTAGACAGTGAAGAAAGTGAATAGGAAGATAACAAACTCATGTGAGATGTGGTGCTGAAGAAGGTTGTGTGGATACTGTGGATTGCTAAAAAACAACAACAAATAAATGAGTCCTAGAGCAAATCAAATCTGAATTCCCCCAGAAGCCAAGATAACTAAACTGAGATTGTAGTTATTTTGGTCATATCATGAGAAGACATGGCTCACTAAAAAAGACAGCATTGCTTGATAAGGTATAAGGCAGAAGGAAAAAAGGAAGATCACATATCAGATTGATGGAATCAATCAAGGAAGGCACAATCCTCAGTCTGCAAGACCTGAGCAGGGCTGTTGAGGATAAGTTAACTTTGAGGTTTCTCATTCATGGGATCACCATAAGCTGAAGCCAACTTAAAAGCAATTAACCACAACAACAATAGAAATGAGAAAGATTAAGTTCAAGGCCCTAATGAAATGTTTCCCTTGTCACCAATTATTTGCAGGAAATTTCTTGTTCATTCCTGAGTTTTAAGGAAAAGCTACATATGCCTCATGCCCTGAGACTCATAACTAGCCTGTTGCTTCAGGTACAGATGGAGGATGCTCTACTCAGTGCTGAAGTAAGATTCAACAGCTATTCCAAACAGCTTTTATACATAGAATAGGGTTTCCAGGTGTCCCTTATTATAAAGGATTCCCCTTAACTGAGAGTCTAAAAGCTCTCTAGGGTGAAGGGGGTAGTCTCTTGTCTGAGAAGTAGCACAAAATTGTCTTACACCAACCCAGCAAGAAGGGGATTCTTGTTTCTACCTAAATTGCTAGTTTGCCCATCTGCTGTCTTCCTAATAAGCAGGTATTCAGTGAAGGTTGGGAGGAATTGACATTGAGAACTAGGCGAGTCCATAGTAGGCCTGACCTAATGTGTCTTGTATAGTTGTCCTTCAAAAATGGGAGGTGGTACTTCTGTTGCTAAAATGAAGTGGGAACCTTGTTTAGGCAAGCATAAAGCATAAAGATTCTAAAATGGGGGCTCTATCTCAGACAAATGTATTATGCATACTTAAACAAGCACAAGTTAAGCCTAACAAGATGCAACATTTAACTAGATTAAGGGTTGTCTACTAACACAATGAACTATTTTTGTTCTTAAATTATTTATCTTGAAACTGGTCTTCATCCTTCTGCTCCATATTTTCAATTAATTCTAGTAAGAAGCAGAGCTTGCATTAATGGTTTTCTACAAAGTAATAATTTACACATGGTGAGCCAAGGGGATGGTACAGAACCCTTTTCAACCTATGTTATATTTTAACTACTTTAAACATATCCAGCTGCACAAAGTTCACATCCACTTCAGCATGTAAGCTGAATAAGAGATAGATATCCATGTTTTTAATGCATCACCATGTTAACCAGTTAAGCATATATCCCAGAAATTTAGGAAAAGCTGCTCTCTTCCTTTCCTTTCATTGCATATTTTCATTTCCCCTTTTAAAATGTGCCACCCTAGCAGTTCTTATAAGAATATAAAAAGAAACCTGTTTGATGAGACCAAGAGCCTCTCTAGTGTAGCATTCTGTTAACACAGTGGTTTATGCACCCTCTGGAAAGGGCACAGAATCAGGACACAAATGCAGCTGCATTTACCTGGCACATTGCTCTCCAGCAACTGAAATAGAGAGGCATAGTTGTTGTTTTGAAACTAGAGTTAATCTATAGTAATTTATCTTTTACTGCTTAAACATTTCTAAAAAATTGTTGTTGTTGTGTGCCTCCAAATCATTTTTTACTTATGGCAAACCCAAGGTGAACCTGTCATAGGGTTTTCTTGGAAATGTGGAACCGTGGACAATGTGAACCCTATTGAAATGAATTACTTCTGGTGGAAGTTGATCAAAGAATCATGCTGGAGGACCTAGATAGAACAACTCTCTAGGAATCTTTAAGTCCTCTAGTGTGACTCTGCAGTTAACTTTCGCCAGAAGCATATCATGGAATTGTGCTGGAGGACCTAGGAAATGCCTAGAGAAAACATATTTTTTTCAGAGGTCAGTAAGTGAAACTGCAGGTACAGAACCCATGGACATGGGGGGTCATACTGTACTTAATTTTCCCTTTAAATGAGAACATTTCCAATCCAATTGGTAACTCAAATTGATTTTAACTATTTAGTTCCTATCTAAAGTAAGGGGCTAAGCAGACGGGCGGCCGTGGGCCGCCCTGGGAAGCTGCACCGCTGGACCAAGTCAGCGAAAGTGCGCCACAAAAGGCTGACTTTTCTGCTGCAGCGTGTGGAAAGGCTGCGGCGGGAGGTCCTCCTTGGAGCGCCGGCTGTGCGGAGGGCTGGCTGCTCCGAGGACGACCTCGGGAGGGGGAGGGGGCGCCGAGTGTGCGGCTGCCCCTCCCCTTCCCTCCCCCCAAGATGGCCCTTTAAGCTGTCTGCTTAGGCCCTAACTTTCCTGAGCTGTGCAGTAAAGACAGACAAGCACAATCCACAGATGACACTGAATCATGACCATGATCTGAGCCATGAAGCCTAACACTATCCATTTTTACTCAGAGGTAAGTTCCAGAGTGGCATAGTGGTTTGAGCATTGGACTAGAACATTGTGAGACCAAGGTTCAAATCCCGGCTCAGCCATGGAAACTCACCAGGTTACCTTGGGCAAGTCACAATCAGATTCAGGGGAAGGCAATGGCAAACCTCCTCTGAACATATCTTGCCAAGAAACCCTGATGGTAGGTTTGCCTTAGGGTCACCATAAGTCAGAAATTACTTGAAGGCACTACTTTACTTTGGACCTTTATAGACTGCCAGAAATAATGCAGCCTGAGGCCACTTTAACTGCCCTGCCTCAGTGCTAGGGAATCATGGGAATTGTAGTTTTTTTTTTGAGACATTGAACCTTCTCTGTCAGAGAGCTCTGGTGGTACAATAAACTACAGTTCCCATGATTCCCCAGCACTGAGCCAGGGCAGTTAAAGTGGACTCAAGCTGCATTATTTCTGGCAGTCTGTAAAGGCCCTGAATTACTTTAATTATTACTTATAACTATTACTATTATGACTTATTTTAAATATTACTTTAATGCATTACTTTAATGGGGTTTACTCCCAATTTCAGTATTCATAGATTATAAGCCCTTCAGCTTCAGCAAAATTATGCCTGCTAAAAGGGGTCAGACAAGGCTGCATCCTTTCACCCTATCTGTTCAGCTAGTATGTAGAACATATTATATTAAAAAAAACAGGCTTGGACATAGAACAAGAAGGGGTGAAAATAGGAGGAAAGAATATCAACAATCTAAGATATGCAGATGACACCATAATACTAGCAGAAAACTTCACAGACCTGGAACACCTACTAAGAAAGATAAAAGAAGAAAGTGCTAAGGCAATGTTAATGATAAACATAAAGAAAACAAAAATAATGACCACAGAGAACTTACACACATTCAAATTAGACAATGAGGAAATAGAAATGGTAAAAGGGTTCTCACATCTTGGATCAAACATTGATCAGAATGGGGACTGCAGCCAGGAAATAAGAAGAATATTAAGAATGGGGAGGGTGGCTATGAAAAAACTAGAAAAGATTCTAAAATGCAAAGATATACAACTCAGCACAAAAGTTAGAATCATACAAGCCATTGTATTCCCTATTACCATGTGTGGATGCGAGAGCTGGACAGTTAAGAAAGATGAAAGGAAGAAAATCAATTAATTTGAGATACGGTGCTGGAGAAGAGTGCGGAGGATCCCATGGATAGCCAGAAGGACAAACAAGTGGGTCCCAGAGCAGATCAAGCTGGAAACCTCCCTGTAAGCCAAGATGACCAAAATGAGACTGTCGTACTTTGGACATGAGAAGAGAGGACTCTTTGGAAAAAAAAATAATGCTGGGAAATGTGGAGGGAAGTAGGAAGAGAGGAAGGCCATATACCAGATGGATGGACTCTATTAAGGAGGTCATGGGTATTAAGGGGTTGCAGGAATTAAGCAGAGCAGTGGAGGACAGAGGTTCTTGGAGTTGTCTCATCCATAGGGTCACCATGGGTCGAGATTGACTCCAGGGCAGTTAACAACAATAACAATTGGCATGAATGATGAATTCTTCCTGTTCTCTACTTTAGACAAATTGAGAACTTTTACAACGCAAGTGTGTATGTAATCAATCAGATCCAAAATTAAATTAAATTACATGCCATGAGTGGTTTATTTCCTTTCAGTTGTTTTCTGATTCATTTTAATTAAAATGTTGGATACATGGGGCCATCTCCAGCATTTATCTTATATTATTGAATGAAGATAAGTTTTGTAAATATTTAGGAAACACAGTTACATTTTTCAAAAATTTAGAAGGGCTAAATGTGCAAGTGCTCTTCAAAATCCAAACTGTGCCATCTAGATAACTAACCTAATAGAATTGCCTGCTAGGCATCCCTTATATATGTATATATTAAGCCTTTTTAAAATCATTTTTGTTGTTATTGATTTAATGTTGTTTGTGGAAATGAAAAAAATGTATGTTACTCAATGACTTTTATCTGTGAGAATCAGGATGTATTTTTTTCTAAGTAAATGATTAATAAATGATTAAAAAAGCAAAGTTTACAATCATAAATTGACATATATAAAGTCACTATCTTATAATCAAAGCATTATTGAGTATCATGAATAACATTACAGTATGATAGTTAACACTTTAAAAAAATTAAAAAAGACTTCCTCATTTGGTTTGTCCTGCCAAATAGCCTGATGTGATGACTTCTTAAACGTTGTTCCAGATTGTTGCATTGTTCAGTATTGTATAAGCCCTTGTTAAATTGTTGCATATTGCTACTTATTGTCTATAATTACCATTAAATCTTATTATTTTTCAAATCCTATAAAACTAATTATTTGTATCATTTGAACCAACAACTTCTATAGTGAGATTTATACAAGTCTAACTCAATCCATTTGATTTAAACTCAAAACCATGACGAAGATTATTAATCACTTTCTGCTCCCTTTTTGATTAAGAAAATTTGTCACCACATTCCATTCACACTTGATTTTTTTGTAACTGATCCCTCTAATTAAGCAGGTAAGCCTATCCATTTCCGTAAAGTCTGTCATTTTAGTTATCCATTCCTGAAGGGTTGGAACATGGTTCAATTTCCATTTGGAGGCGTATAACATCCTAGCAGCCGAAAGAGAATAAAAAATTATTTTTCCATATTTTCTTTCTAGACTTTCATCTGTACAGATACCTATCTGTGAGAACCAGGGTTGGCTGGTTTAAACCAGGTTGCATTACTCCAAATGATTTTTTTAAAAAAATAATCCTGATTTTTAACTGATTATTCATTTTTTAAAATCGGGCTATTATTACTATTTTCCAACCCTATACTGGAACAATGACTGTTTGAATTTAAACATTTGAACTTGAACAGTTTATTTGCAATTGTGCATTTTTAGACCAATTTCCAGTGTCAGTTGCTTTTTTTAAATCACTTTATTTTGGAGTCCAAGAAATGCCATTCAGAAACAAATCCTTCAATTAACATAAGTTCAGTCAAAACAACTCTAAGACTACTTTGTATGTTTTAATATGTGTAGTCAACATACAATCAGATTGAATAGGAGTAATAAGCAGTAAAGAAATGGGTGTTTTATTGAAATATGTAAATCATATCAAAGCCTAATAACAGTCAGTTATTGATGTTAGAAAACATGAAAACATAGTTGATCAGGTTTCCTAATGCATAAAATAATATTTCACAGTATTAATATAATAAGCAGGATTCATATTTTTTTTTCATTAAAACATTAATGCAAAAAAATTCATCTGTTTTACACCTGGTTTTTTTCCAAACTTGGTGAAAATTGTTTTGGGTTCAGTACTGTTTGCACTGTTCAGCAGAATGGCATAGCTGCTTCAGGGAGGGCTAGAGAACAGTGGAGTCCTGATGCCAGGTGTCATGTGGTGCAGGGGAGATGACAGGGGGCCAATGGTGGCAGCCAAAAGGGCATACTCCTCAAGTCCCAGGGCAGAGCAGATGGAAAGGGCACATGTGCACCCCTCTGGAGGACCCAACCAGGTGTTATTTTTTTTGGGGGGGGGGTCTCATAGTGAACAATGGGTGGCTACCTTCCCATGCAATCCCACTTCATCACCCAACACCATTGCTGAGGTCAAAATGAGATGTCATGCTATCAATGGGCCTCGGCAGACGACTAATAAAGTCGCCTCCGAGGCAAGGAGCTGCCTCCGCATGGCCGGCGCTCTGGGGGCAACCTCCCGCCGCAGCATCCTCACATGCTGTGGCGGAAAAACCAGGGAAAGTGCGCCCGGCGCGTTTAGGGCACACTTTCCCTGACTTCTGAAAGGAGCGCCAATTTAGCGCTCCTTTCAGGGACGCCGCCGGTGCGCCGCGGTGCGGCTGCCGTGGTCCCGCGGCGCACCATCCCAGGGCGTCCCAGATGCCCTGGTCTGCTTCCCCCCAATGCTGGGTGCCTCATTCAGACTCAGCAACTCACACCTCCAGCAACAGTGCCAGACAGCTCACAGGGAAGTGAAGGCAGCCACCATAAGAGCCAAAAACCTACAGCAAAAGGTGAGTTAAATGCAGGTTAGGTGCAGGCATCATGAACACTGTCCGTACCCAATTTGGCTCTGTGTCATGTGAACAGGACAAATGAGCCCAGTAGGAATTCAGGATAGTTTACCCATGTAGACAAGCCCTATGATTCAACTGTTGGTATGGGCTGTATCTGGTGCTCTGGTGCCTCAACAAACTACAGTTCCCAGAATTACATAGCATTGAGCTATGCCAGTTAAAGTGGAGTCAAACTGGATTATTTCTTCAGTGTGGATGGGGAAATGGTCAGCTTTTGTTCCTAAAACAAATATATAATCTTGGCTTTGGGCTCAGGCAGCAAAAAAAAATGGACCAGGACTGTTTGCAATACAAACCAATAAATTAAGGTCCATGGATTTCAGTGGGACTTACTTCCAAGTAGATATGCAAAAGGATTGTGCTGTTAACTAAGGGGGTGTGCAGACGGGTGGCTCTGGGTCACCCTGGGAAGCAGCGGATCAGGGCTACGGCAACCCCACACTGCAGCCTAAAAGAGTGGCAAAATGCTGCTCATTTTAGGGGTGGCAGAAGGCCACCCTAAGAGCCCCCCTTTTCGGTGCATATTGCTTCGGTGTTTGAACGCTGTGCTGGAAGGGCGTCCTGATGCCATGTGGTTTGCTTAATGGCGCACGGCGTCAGGACAGCATCAGCATGGGGTTGGGGTGGCCGGCATGAAGCTGCCCTGCCCCGCCCCACCCCAACTCTGCCTCCAGGCCGGCCCTTTGGGCCTGTCTGCAGAGGCCCTAACTCTCTTTTATGCCTGTTCATTTTGAAATATGTCTCCTTTTAAATCACTGCAGCATCTATAGACCCCATGCTTGGATCAGATAGAATTTAATAGTTCACAATGTTGGTTGTAACAAAAAAAAATTAATATGATACAGAATGTCATGCTCTGTACAACAAAGAAGCTCACAACATCTTAAAGTAACAAATTTATTATGACATATTCTTTGTTATAAAGAAAGATCTATACAGTCACTCATCATTAAGACAACCCACCACATGTGCTGAGAAAAAGAAACCTTTGAAGTGTACATGCTCCACTGCAATATAAAGCCACCTCTTCAGTCTTTGGCTACTAGACATTCCAAATTTTGTTTTGTTGAGGTAGCAAGGTCTTATCTCCTTATAAGCAGGGCAACTCAGCATTCTGAGAGACCTTCCACTCTGCAGTCCTTGAATCTGAAAACACCCTGCCTTCAGCCTGCTGTTCTGTTCTGGGAAGTTATTTTTATGGCTCATCTGGTAACTGTTTAGTGCTTTATGTGAGAGAACCTGGTGGCCAGGCTCCTTCAGGGCAGCAATTAATGTCAGAAAATCTCTTTTCCCCCCCACCACACACCCCTGCTTCCAATAACTCATCTGTTTCTCACAGAGATTATTTGGTGTCAGCACTGATACAGGCTTACCCTTGGTTTTCTCCAGAAGTAAACAAAATAATGTATGATTAATTCATCTGAAGATTTGATTCATTATCTCCCAGGAAGAAATCCCACCATGAGTGATGCAATGTAGCTACAACCCTACACTTAAGATATCCATACAATTACTGTTCTCCTCCACCTGTGCTATCCCTTAAGCACACAAACAATGGTAGCTGATGGCTTCCATCTGAATGTATTCTGGGGTTTAGTGTAAACTATTAAAAAACTATTCAAGATGCTAAGCCCTACTAAGTGCATACCTGATCTATTTACTTCTAGTCTCCTAAAAAAGTTTAGTAGCAGGCAACATAAAATGCATCTGAAGAAGTGGGATGGAGTCCATGGAAGGTTATACCAAGTACACCTTCTTAGGGCCTCTACAGACTAGTCCAAAGGGCCAGCCTGGAGGCAGAGATGGGGAGGGGCAGCTGCATGCTGGTGGCATTTTGACATGCTGTGCCGGAAGGGGTGCTAAAGAGCCACGTGCCAGCTCTTCGGGCACCCTTTTGCACGGCCTGAAAGGAGCAGCATTTTGCTGCTCTTTTACAGGCCGACAGAAGGGAGAATCAGGGCCGAGGCGTCTGGCAGCCTCGGCCCTGATCCTCTGCTTCCCGGGGCAGCCCAGGGCTGCCCATCTGCATCCCCCCTTAGGAGGGTTGCAGACTGGCAGAAATAGTGCAAATTGAATCCACTTTTAGGGTTAGGGTTAGTGCTAGGGAATCATGGAAACTGTATTTTATTGTGGCACCAGGGCTCTCTGACAGAGAAGGCTCAATGTCTCAGAAAAAAAAACAGTTCCCATGATTCCCTAGCACTAACCCTAACCCTAAAAGTGGACTCAATTTGCACTATTTCTGGCAGTCTGCAACCCCCCTTAGTCTTTGAGATGCTTCAAGGCTTTCTGCTATTTTCAATTCAACAAACTTCAGCTTGGAATGAATGCTTTACAAGGAACAACCATACCAATAATGCATGACTTCTTGTAATGACAAGGGCTTAACAGTTACTGTGAGCTTCTTTGTACAAAACCTTGGGGTTTCAGAGGCAGGATATAAATATTTTTAATGAATAACAAAATATGTGCTGCTAACATCTGCAAGAGGAAGCCATTGGACATGCAGTTGCCAGAAACATTGTAGGATGTGTGCTTATCTTCAGGGTTCCCTCCATTTGTTCCTTTAATCTTTCTCTGTGCACCCATTTTCTGCCTCTTCTCCAGCCAACCAACATTCCATGCCCACTCAGCATGGTGACTCTACATTAATGTTTATAGGAGTAATGCATATAGAAGTTCCCCCCGCCATCAAGTTTTTGCTTAACTTTTTTTTTTTTTGTATTTCTGCAAAATCTGGGGTTCACCTATGCCTACTGATACCTCCCCCTTACCCCTGCATAATGCCACTTGGGCTATATAAATGACGGCACTAATGTAGCCTAAATATCAGAAGCAGGAAGAATGATGGTTTCACTCTTTGAGGAGTTCAGTATCAGGAAGCTTGTTCTCCTTATTTTAACTGGAGTTGAAAAATTCTCTTTTGCTATAGAATGCAGTCTCATTTGGCTGCTCAGATATGACTCATTAGTCAAGGCAATAAAGTCTATGGACCAAGAAAACTAGAGTGGTTAGAATTTGTATTATAGCAGCAGAAACATGCTAATAATTCCAACATCTCCAGCTGCCACCATCAGGCTGATGGACTGTGTGGTATTGGAGCAGGAGGGGTAGTGTGGATCTGTCTGCCATTACTGCTACTGTTGCATATCTCCAGGGCAGAACAGGAATGATTCCCCCATTGCTGTGGTACCTTTTCCCAATGTGTGAGGCCTTTCATTTGAACATCAATTGAAGCTGTCTGAGTTGTACTCCAGAAGCCATGTGGTGCTGATTATCAAGAATAATTATGTGAGACAGGATTCTAAATCTCAACTGCTCTCACAGTCAAATGAATCAATTTGGACATTTTTCTTCTATTTTTCTTGGTCACAACGAGGAATATCAAATCAAACAGAAACCATTTGAAACTGTCTTCTTGCATCTTCATTTACCTCATTACTCATTGATGTTATTGCTTTCTAGTGGCTCCAGCATATATAAAGAAAACGATATAAATTTCATAGCAGCCAATCCTTCTGAACAGTAAGCTTCTCAAAAAGACTCTTAGACATTGTCCAATGCTAATTTTGTTCTGCTCTCTCTTTAACATCCCATTCAATTGCGTTAAAAGGGTATATATAATAATCTAAAAGCTGTTTTGTCATATACATAAGGTTTGAGTGATACATGCGAGAAACAAATATGCATACTCATGTAGGATTCTCCCAAACCCTGCTCTA
The DNA here is from genome assembly GCA_026167975.1 of Phrynosoma blainvillii. Lineage (NCBI taxonomy): Eukaryota > Metazoa > Chordata > Lepidosauria > Squamata > Phrynosomatidae > Phrynosoma > Phrynosoma blainvillii. The sequence continues at coordinate 199,247,484 of JANUYF010000001.1, read as the reverse complement.
CCATTAGGGAAAATGAAGCAACTGTCTCAGGCTGCAAATGCAGTGACAAAATGTTGGCAGATAAGCTATATGTACCATGCAGACTTTCCACAGGGAGGCAACATGAGGGCATTGCTCCCAAGAAGAATTCTGCCCCCCCCCCCCTCAAATTAAAATTTCTTTCAGTCAACAAAGTTCTAGTATTGCAGAGTGAGATGCTGGAAATTATGCACACCTAGAATTCATATTTGTTCTTACATTCCCTTGTTCTCTTTGCCTGACCCTTTATTTTGGATGCCTAAACTGTATTTCTAAATGTTCAGCTGATGTTTTAAGTTACCGCAATGCTAGAATTTGGGGACTAAAGGAAAATTTCATTAGATGCCCGCATTATTATGGGGGAACAGTGCCCTCTTTTTACTCCTCCCGGTAGCGATATACCTGGTTCTCTACACTCTCTAAGTGGGTCTGCTACCCTCAAGTACAATACAAGGACACTGCCACTACTACTGAAAATTCAGCTGCTATTTCACTTAGTTTCTCTATGGACCTTTACAGACTGCCAGAAATAATGCAACTTGAGTCCACTTTAACTGCCCTGGCTCGGTGCTAGGGAATCATGGGAACTGTAGTTTATTGTGGCATCAGAGCTCTCTGACAGAGAAGGCTCAATGTCTCAGAAAAAACTACAATTCCCATGATTCCCTAGCACTGAGCCAGGGTAGTTAAAGTGGACTCAAGTTGCATTATTTCTGGCAGTCTGTTAAGGCCGTATGTGAAATGGAGGAGTGCCATCTTGTCCTTTGCCTCAAACAGAAAAATGTCATAGGCCAGCTCTGCTTCTTTTGAAGGAAAATCCATCCCCAGCTTCTCTTTAGTCCCATAATATCTCCTTTCAGCACCTTTCTTCATATGGTTGCACACTGCAAATTCCTATCAGAATGATCCAAAGGATGCTCTTCTGGATTTCACACTTTTCTGAATTTTGTGATTCAATTGCTAGTCTTAAAAGCACAGCAAAGCACATCCAATTGTATTGTTCTTTTAATATTGTTAAGCAGCTCAGAGTCCAAGGGGGAAGCAGACGAGGGCGTCCAGGACGCCCTGGGCCGGCGCGCCGCGGGGCCGCAGCCTCCGCACCTCGGCGCACCGGCGGCGTCCCTGGAAGGAGTGCTAAATCAGCGCTCCTTCCTCAAGACAGTGAAAGTGCGCCCTAAAAGCGGCGGGCGCACTTTCGCTGTCTTTTCCGCCGCGACGCGTCCGGTCGCTGCGGTGTGAGGTCATCCCTGCAGCGCCAGCCGTGCGGAGGGCCGGCGACTCCGAGGGCGACCTCAGGGAGAGGAAGAGGCGCCACTCGTGTGGCTGCCCCTCCTCTTCCAAGCCTCCAAGACGACTCTATTAGTCGTCTGCCGAGGCCCCTAGTTCTGGGAAAACAACAGGATACAAATAATAATAATAATAATAATAATAATAATAATAATAATAATAAATTTAAAATGTGCATTTTAAGATAAAATAGATTTAGGAATTGTGTGTTGAGAGAACATATTACTTTGAAATGTGATTGTGAGGAAATGGATCTAGAAATAAAATTTTAAATGCATATTTCAGTGTGACATTTCATGCAGATTTAAAACAAATAAACAAACAAAAAAGGACAGAATCAACTTTAGCACATGTTAAATTCCTATGGACCAGAAATAACACTGATCCAGTGGTCCATACACCGAACATCATGATCTTGCTCGGATGTTTTTTAAATGTTGACTGCTGCCATTTTTTGTACATAATGCCAGAAGAATGATATCTTTTTGTTTTGTGTTTTTACATCAGTTACTGGGAAATTGAATATGGAAGTGCAGTTGCACTCTTGTCCTCCTGGTGGACTTCTTACATACAATAGTTGGCTAATGTTGTGGAAACAGAGATCTGGAATAGATAGGACTTTGATATCATCTACGATGGTTTTTCTTATGTACCCAAATGTGTATACAAATTAATATTTTATCTTTAAATATCCTTTAAAATATTTGAAAGCATGCACATGCAAGTAGCTAAATAGATACCACTTTGGTGGGAAGATAACAATGTTTGGTGCAGTCATGCTGGCCACATGACCACCGGATTCATTTTCAGACAATGCTAGCTTTTCGGCTAGGGCCCTAAGCAGACGACTAATAAAGTCGTCTTCCGGGCAGGGAAGAGGAGGGGCAGCCGCACGAGCGGCGCCCCTTCCTCTCCCCGAGGTCGCCCCCAGATGCGCCGGCCGTCCGCACGACCGGCGCATTGGGGATGACCTCACGGCGCAGCGCCCACATGCGCTGCGCCGTTTGAGTCAGAGAAAGTGCGCCCGCCGCTTTTGCGGCGCACTTTCTCTGACATCTAAAAGGAGCGCCAATTTGGTGCTCCTTTTAGAGTCGCCGGCGGTGCGCCTGGATGCGGAGGCTGCAGCCCCGCGGCGCTCCGTTCGGCGGCGGCTCCGGGGCCTCCGTCTGCTGAGGCCCTTAGTAATGGAGATGAGCACCACCCCCTACAGTCGGGTACGACTAGACATTCATGTCAAGGGACTGTCTTTGCTTTTAAAATGTATAGGGTGCAAAATTGAGTACCTTATTGCTAAATTGAATTATTACCATGTTACAATTAGGATGAAATAAATTCAGATTTAAGCATTTAACTATGGGGCTGTGCAGATGGGCAGGAAAAGGTGACCTGAAGCTGCCTTTTCCCTATGCTACAGCAACTGCACTGCCTGCCCTGAGATTGCCCTAAATGGGGATGGAGCAACCACACAGGGATGGAGTAAATGCAGCTTTTCTGAGGCTGCATTGAAGCCCCAGCAACCACACCACTAGCTCCAAGGATGCCGCAAAGTGAGATGGAGCAACTACATGAGCTGGCAGTGGCTGCTTTAATTTTTTTTCCACTCAAATGCATGCGTGCGTACACAGAAACATCTCTCCACACCTTTGCATCTGCTCAGGAAAACATCCATGTGCACCTGCACAGGATCTGTCATACACCCACATATCATGTAAAGTTTTGCTGACCTCCGCTTCCCCCCAAAGAGTGGGTGCAGTAGACAGATACCACTGTCTGATTGTGCCACCCTTGGGGTGAAAAAATGGGTTTGTCAACTGAAAAGACACTCCATCATCCTCCATAAAACATGTCCTACACAGATCAGGGGGGAGGGGAGAGGTACATGCAAGGGAGGTTTGTGTGGACAGACTTGATACATGCAGCTGATGGTCATGCAAGGGACATTGGGGGGAAGCAGACGGGCAGCACGGGGCCACCCTAGGAAGCTGCGCTGTGGGGCCAAGTTATCAGCACACCTTGGCCCCACGGTGCAGCTTTGCCACCCCTGGAAGGAGCGCTAAAATAGCGCTCCTTCCACAAGTTGCTGAAGGTGCACCGCAAAAGGCTGCCGGCGCACCTTCGGTGGCTTTTCCGCTGCAGCGCGTGCGGACACTGCAGCGGGAAGTCATCCTTGGAGCGCCGGCTGTGCGGAGGGCCAGCTGCTCCGAGGACATTTTGGGGAAGGGGTTGGGGTGCCCAACGTGCAGCTGCCCCTCCTCTTCTTTGCCCTGAAAATGGCACTTTGCGCCATCTGCTTCCCCCCATAGTCAACAGGACACATGGACAAACTTTACTCCAGGAGCCCCCCCCCAGCATGCCAGGGAGTGGTGTGCAGGTCTTATGCACATCTGGATACCTGCACAAAACAGGTCACAAAAACCTCTTCCATGCAAACTGCTGTGCATGCTGACAGCAAGCGTACATGAAACAGCTTTTCATAAAAGGAAAAAAAGCAGTTCCTTTTTGGAGCAGCTTTTCTCAGCATACGACAGCTAGAGGGAGCTTTCCTGGAGACTTTTAGGTGTGTGTCGTCTAAAGGCCATGCCTACAAGTCACCCTCAAAGCACCCCTTTTTGCCCATCTGCATAGCCTCATGACACTTGTGCTGATTTTTTTAAAAAAAGCAAATAAATGAAAAAACAGGACACATGAATTCATATTCAGGAATTGTATTTTTAAAACAGGACACTTGTAAAACAATTAAGAAGACATATGAATCCATGTGAAATCAGCATGGATCACCAATAAAACATCTCTGTCTATGAAATGGTTATAGTGGTAGGTGAAGTTTGATGTGGGTAATCCCTTAAAATGACCTACCAATTTATCAACTGAATATGACAAGCAATACATTATTCTATGGTTATTTCTTCTTTGGAGGACAGTAATTTGCTATTCTACCAATCCAGCCAGAAGTGGTAGACCCATTCCTCATATTAAAACTGAAAGGTCGAACTGGGTGGGTATTAGGAATGAAATAGTGAGAGACAGGGAGCCCTGGTACTGAAGAAAGCCTCCATATAATTTCCTTTTTCCTTCTTCCTTCCAGATCCAAAACCATGACCCTTTCAGCTAAAACATTTTTAGGGTCAGTCTGGAGACAATAATGCTGGTGTCATTGCTGCCAATTTCTGACTCAATGGGAGGCTATCTTGTAGCGCAGAGAGTATTTCCCACGAACAGGCTGTCCTTTACCCTTTGAAACAACAAGGCAGTATAATTAGCATTCTTGCTGGTCAAAAGAACAGCTTGGATTGTCTCTGTGTTCACTGGACTTTTGTCTGCTGCTTAAGCAAAGGCTGTCTGTCATGGCCTGCACTTGTTCTGCCCACCTGTTTGTTCTTAGAAAACCCAGTGCAACTCTTGTTCATTACCCTGTTATTGGACCAACATGTCTCAGGGCCTTTGCAGACTGCCAGAAATAGTGCAAATTGAGTCCACTTTAAATTGAGGCACTGCCCTGGCTCAGTGCTAGGGAATCATGGGAACTGTAGTTTATTGTGGCACCAGAGCTCTCTGACAGAGAAGGCTCAATGTCCCAGAAAAAAATACAAATCCCATGACTCCCTAGCACTGAGCCAGGGCAGTGCCTCAATTTAAAGTGGACTCAATTTGCACTATTTCTGGAAGTCTGCAAAGGCCCTCAGTCAAATAACTTGTCTGTTTTAATTCAGTCAGACTCTTTTTCTCTGACAGCTTGTTATCTAGAACTGTTCATTATTGAGATCCATTGTGAGTCTCCCACATAACCATATACAGGCAGCCTTCTGAACATCAAAAACACAGAATAAAACAATCTAGCTAGATGTTTCACATGAAATTTGGAGAAGAGTAGGCTAAGTGCATTGTTCCCTAAGTATGCCGTGCAAGATAGGATTTCAGTGCACACAATATATTGCATGATGATGGTGGCATAGTTTGCCATTACCTAATAATTTTACGTAATAATGGGAATCACTTCTGGGAAAGGTACACTCAAAATAGATTTTGTTTGTTTGTTTTGCTTTCTTTGTTTTAAAACACTGTTTTAATACTGAAAGCTTTTCTTTCATAATCACAGTTTGCAATTTGTAGTTGAAGTTAAATCTAGAAGTTTCCTTGTTTTCCTTTTCAAGCAGTATCTCAAAGGTAGCATTGCAAAAAGGCCATAGCCGTCATATAATGATTACATCATCCACTGAAGTCTGTAGCAGTTCTTCAGAGATTTCAGATTTTGATGTAATTTTTCATGTCTGGCTATGGAGAAATAGCCAGATGCTTCTCCAGCCCCACCCCTGCTGCTCCTCACTAGGCATTGAATGGATGTTGGGGGTGGGTTCTTCAGTGGCTCTATGATAGGTCCCATTAGGGATTTTGGTCACTGTGGAGATAAGAAGTGGATACCAACCTCCACAGTAGCCACCAATAGACATATGTAGGCATAAGGTTAATGTACACCTGCATATGGCACTAACAGGATGCCAATCATTATGTGGGGTGAATTGCTGTCAATTGTACATTTGACAAGAAGCTGCATCCAACATTTGCTCCCTGACCAATGGACCGTCATGTTATGCATGTTTGTCAACATCAGTTTATCATGTCCACATGCTACATTTTAAGAGTATGCTCAAGATGTTTTAAGAGTGTATGTTAAAAAGTGACATGAGATATGGTCCCATGTAATGAGAGAAATAAAACCCTCTCTCACAGGGCTGTTAAGTTAGGCCCTCTCTGGTGAATGCTGTTTGCAATTCTTATTGGCATCAACACTGCGGAATTTGCCATAAATCTGAAAGTTCAGATCCCACCAAACATTTGCATTTTGAAATACAGCCAAACACAGAAAAGAAACAAGTATCTTCCCATTGCCCAGGCTGATAGCATTGCAGAGAGTGCCTAAAATGCACATGAATGGGTGCATCAGGATGAAGGTTAGCTGTTCCACTTATACTAGACAAACTCTGTTTCATTGGCTTCTAGCCAGGAAAAATAACCTATCACAATCCAAACTCAGCTAAGTCAAACAGTTCATGCTTAATTAAGCCCACTCCAAGAGTTCTCTGTCCCCAGCAAACTGCAGAAAGCTGATATTCTCAGCAGGTGAGATTGAAACTGCCCGGGTCTAGCTATGAGAGGAGAAAGCTCAGGTTTAGTGTTTGCTACTGCAGATGTTAATGCTGAGAAGGAGACTGGTTATTATGGATCTGGGTACACATTACACACAAATATCTCTTGCTGTCTCGATTAAAGATAAAATGATGCTCTCAATCCAAATAAAAGCAGCTTTCTACAAATCTTGCTGTACTATTCAGATATCAATTACCACTTTTTATCTGTCACCTACCAACCCACCATCATAGCGCTTCCTGAAGCCAAGGCAAGCACTACCATTAGACAGCATTAGGTGGCTGCCGCACATGGCTGATACTGAGTAGTGTGGATGGAGAAGAAGTGGCAGTCCTCTGATGATTCCCATCTGGCAGTCCTCTGATGGTTCAAGGATATAGCTGTGTGTTCTAGCCAACCTGACCTTCACACCCTAAGATAGCCTGCTGCCACCACCACACTGCAAAGAAGGAACATGTGTGGGGACATGTTAAATTAAATTGGCATCCTGGGGCTTTCAGTTTATGGAGTGGTGCTTAGAATTCTTAGCCAGACAGCTCAGCCAAACTACAGATCCTAGGATTCCATAGGCGATAGCCATGGCAGCTGAAGTGGAATCATAGCACTATAAGTGTATAGCATGAGAAGGCCTGTAGTGTTCCAAATGTGTGTATTTAATCTGAAAGTTATGTTTGGAAGTGCAAATGGGGGGAGTGATTTGGAGCAAAGAAACATAAGGTGGGGAAAGGGAGAGGTGTTTCTCCACCCTCTATTATTTCTCCATTTTGGATTTTCATTACAAATGTTTTTAGCGTTACACAGGTAGGTCCTACATTTTCAGAGCACTAGTTGCATTGTCCAAATAATCATCACAAACAAAGTTACATTAATAAGAACCTGTTGAGTCTTGCTTTCATTAGAAGTTAAATCACCAAATAAGGGTGTGTGTTTTTCTGAAGATGAGGTGAAAGCTAGGAATATATATATATATATATATATATATATATATATATATATATAGTTGCACATATTTTGGCCACAATCCAGCATCTCCTCCACACTCTGTAAATATCCACTTGAAGAGATACACTATGGGGGGTTGCAGACTGTCAAAAATAGTGTGAATTCAGTCCACTTTTAGGGTTAGGGTTAAGGTTAGGGAATCATGGGAACTGAATTTTATTGTGGCACTAGAGTTCTCTGACAAAGAAGGTTCAATGTCTCAGAAAAATAACAATTCCCATGATTCCCTAGCACTAACCCTAACCCTAAAAGAGGACTGAATTCACACTATTTTTCACAGTCTGCAACCCCCCTTTGTCAGTATTAGACTGAATAGCAGCAATATGCATCTCGTATCACTGAACAGGTTCCATTGAACAATGTGTGATATGCAACATTGCTGTTTGCACAACTCCACTTTCATCAGTGTCAGAAAAATGTTCCTGTTGCTCAATGGTGAATGATTGGCCCTGTGTACATAGTGCAATTTACACAGGATGCCAGCATCTTTGTGTCTGGGATTGCGCTTCTTTTGCCTTGAGAAATAGCCATGAGGCAAGTGGTCCTAGAATTTCAGAGACAGAGGCCAATATCTTCTAGATTATAGAATATGTTATGAGGGTGATGCAATTGTCTATCAAGATGAGGGCCTTTTCAGTAATGCATACATTTGTACATATTTTGTGCACAATGTCCAACACACACTTGCTCTGATGTGCCTTCAGTGTCTGACAAAGAACTGTTTTATTTTACAGATTCTAAACATTTCCATAGTTTGATTTATGCTATTTTCCTGGACTTCAGTTTGTATGTTTTTAGTGCTTTAATTATATCCTTGATTTCTGCAAGGTACCCTGAGAATTTGGTTGAAGGATGAGTTAAAAATAAATCATTGTGACCATCATCATAAATCAGGGGTCGGCAACCTATGGCCCGCGGGCCGGTTCCGGCCCAGGACGCCGGACTTACCGGCCCAGGTGGACTCCTGCCACTGCCGCGGCCGCTGCCGCCGCGCCTCCGCAGCCTGTTTTGGTCGGCGCGTGACCGAGCGCACCGCAGCCGGCATTTTGGTCTCCAAAATGGCGGCTGCACCACGTTTGCGCATGCACAGGGTTTGCGCATCCGCAAACGCGTCGCGGTCACCATTTTGATAAACAAAATGCCGACTGCGGTGCGCTCGGTCGCGCGCCGACCAAAACAGGCCGCGGTGGAGGTGGCGACGGAGGAGGAGGCAGAGGCTCCACCGCCTCCGCCTCCCTCCTCCCCCTCTGCCTCCCTCCGCTGCCTCCGCCTGCGGCACCGCCTCCCTCCGCCCCCCTCCACCGCCTCCGCCTCCGCCTCCGCCACCGCTACCGCCTCCCTCCGCCACCTCTGCCTCCCTCCACCACCACCGCCTTCCTCCTCTGGCTCTGGCTCTGGCTCCGGCTCTGCCGCCACCTCTGGCTCCGCCGCCGCTGCCGCTCGCTTTCATCAGCGGGCGACAGCGCGCAACACGGCCAGCATTTTGGCCTCCAAAATGCTGGCCGCGTTGCGCGCTGTTGTCCGCTGACGAAAGGTGGAGGCGGAGGCGGCGGAGGCAGTGGAGGAGGCGGCGGTGGAGCCGGAGGCAGCAGAGGCACTGCCGGCAGCGGCGGAGGCGGCGGAGCCAGAGGCGGCAGAGCCGGAGGCAGTGGCGGAGCCGGAGGCAGTGGCGGAGCCGGAGGTGGCGGAGCCGGAGGCGGCGGAGGCAGGGGTCCACCTGGGCCGGTAAGTCCACACGCACCCTCCACCGACGTGTGCGCCCCCCCATACATGCCGCCGCTGCCATGCCATGCACAGCAGCGGCATGTGGGGGACCGCGCACCCCCCCTTTGCCCAGCCGAGACCTGGGCTACGGGAGACTGGCCCAGGTCTCCAAAAGGTTGCCGATGACAAAGGCTAATTTTTTTTTTTGCCAGCAATTTCATTTTCCTGATAACTTGTAATTTTGCCCTTAATAAGGTCAAGGAAGCTCTTTTTAAAAAATGTGGAGCTATACTACTGAATTCCATCTGATTAATCCAGTTCATTTTTACTCCAGAGTAATAAACCTGCATAGGAGTGTTGCCTCAACCTTGTTCTCTTGTCAGAGCAAACACTTTGGATATTTTTCTGATTTCCTTCAGACTATAAAGATGAAGATGAGCCTTTAAACCCTTGGATTTCACTCTCAGTTACATCCAGTTCTGCATGTGAAAATAATAGATCAGCTTCAGTCTTCAAATGTTGTTACTTCAATCTGAACTCTCCACTCCAACTGAGGCCCAAACAAGGCTGAAATGGTCTGCTATTTTCTTTGTATCTTCTTCTTTTGGGATTGTTCCTGCTGCAAACTGGGACTCCAAATGGCATATGCATTCTGGGCAACACTGATGCAGACATTGTTGTCATTGGCTCATGCTCAGTTTGTGATCTACTACCATGTCCAGAGCTTTCTCAGCATTGTTGCCGCCCAACCAGCGATCCCAGCATTTTGTATGTGTGTTCTATTTTGTTTTCCTTCCCTGTGGGCATGTTAGAGGTCAGACACATCCAACCGAAAGAAAAGGCAGACAGGAAAACATCTGTAGCATGTGTACAGAAGTTTCTCAGGGCTGTCTGTCTGCACCAAGGGATCCAGGCAAATAAACAGTGACACTCTTCAAAAGAGAATCTCCTGTTTTCAGACACAGAGGTGTTCAGGCCAAGTCTTTGCTTGATATGATATGGAATGGCTTGCTGTGGCAAGGTGTTTTTGGTTTTTTAATTACTCATAAGCTTTTGTTTCTAATGTCTGTTTTCAAAGGAGTCTGAGGGTGAAATATGATTCATGCCCAAACCCAGCCTGTCAGACAAATGAAGGAAGCTGATTCCACTTCCCAAAATGGTTTATTGGCTTGGGCTGCCATAATTGGTACTACAGGCAATCACAGCTTTGCAAGACTGATAAAAATAGAAGAGTGTGTAGCAATGTTAGTCTTCAGCTGTAACTCCAAACTCAAATATAGTGTTTTGAGTTTTCTTTTTCTTTTTCTCCCTACAAAATCAAAAATAGCATTGAGAAGCTCCTTTAGGCTTCTGTTAATTGTATGACACAGCAAACCACAACAATCCAAGCTTCACCTTGCTTATAGTGGCTCATTTAATTCCTTTGTCTGTCTAGGAAAACCATAAATGTGCCTGTGAATTGTTATAAACTATACTAGCCACATAATCGAGGCTGTCATAACAATAGCTGAAGGGAAACGCCATGTGTTTCCGAGATCTTTCCCCTCTATATTAACCTTTCTAAATGCCATCTGACATAGACAGTAAGTAGAATGAAAAGATCTTTATTAGATTGCTCAACAGGGCATCCCATTCATACAACCAGACCAATGGAAGGAGAGGAAGGATTCTGTAGCTATGACATTCAACCAAGTGGGACAGGATGGAAAAAGAGGTCATTGGCCAAAAAGACTGGAAAATGCTGTTACTTCTAATCCAGACAGATCTCACATATGATAGCAGCTAAATACTGAACTTTATTTCTAACCCATGTTTTAGGCATTGTATTGTTAAAAATATTGTTGAAAAGGTCCTGCATGCAGTGCATGAAGTCAAAGATAGCATAAAGAATAGGGAGCTATCTGCCTTAAAGAAAAGAAGTCAGGCCAGATACACCCCAACCAGTGTGTGCATGCCTGCATATGCACAAGTGCATGAATGCATGTTTCACACACAAATTTTCATGATCTTCAAAACATAAATGAAAAGCAATGTAAAAAAAATTAGAAAGATCTGTGCTGATTTGTTCGTTACTATGTCTGCATTATTATTAGCTAGAATGATTTTAATTTTTTTTTAAAAAAAAGAATGTTATATATAATGGCATGGTTTTGGTGTGAAGCACGAGGAGTGTAACAGCAAGAAAAGGCACATTTCAGCTTTAACAATCAAGAATCAATATGTATTACAACTGTCCCAGTCTGGCAGGGACAGTCCCACTTCATCCTCTGTCACCTGACATTTTATCTGCCTTTAAAATTTCCCAGTTTCTCTCTCTCCCTTCCATTTTCCTCCTTTGTACTCATCTTATTTCAGTTCCTCCAGATTAAATTCAAAGTACAAAAAGTAATTTGTACTCAATTAACTCCATTGAGAGAAAGGACAGGAGGGGAAGAATCTTGCCCTTTCCTGAAGACAGGCAGAATCAAATTGTTGCAGTCTCTGTTAGCATGTGTGTTCTTCCTCATTAATAACTTTTGCCACCTTAATTTCTCTTTAATGTTGCTTGGTGATATGTTTCCCAATTTTTATGTGTGTGAAATGTTGAAAGATATTCAATAATCACTGTAAACAATTGCAAGACACTGTGCAAACAAGTTATCAAACTTGTCTGTGTCCAAATCTTGGCTAGTGGAGCAAGTTAACACATGGGTTCTGTGTCTTTTATAGTTGCCACTATAGTGGCCTCTCCCTTGTTTGGCTGTACCTTTCATGACAAGCTGTCATGACATACATAGTTCAGCAGCAGGCTACATACAGGAGGCTTCAAGCTCCCAAAAATAAAACCCTTAAGTGACAGGGTTGAGGAAGACTCTTTCCTGGTCCTTTGGAGATCTATGGCAAACAGAAATGCTAATAAGCTAGACTGGTGAGCCATTGATGAGCAATGATATAGTTAAATCTTTTACTCCAAGTCACAAGTCTCTATCTTCAAATCTCATGTTGAATCTCAGATCCTTGCAAGATACTTTCAGCTCAAGTCTCAAGTACGATCTCAAGCCTGGGAACCAACTTTAACAGAAAAAAGGAGGTGGGGGCAGTCTCAATAACTAGAAAATCAAGAAGAAATGCATATGCAAGTTAGGTTAAAAAAAATAAAATTATACCTAGAACCCATATATTCAATGTGTGATCTGCTCTTTCAACTATGCATCTAATTAATATGTTCTGGTTATAATTTAAAATGATTGAAAGAGTGGGTGATTCTTACATGTGTACTGTATGAGGATTAACCATATAGGAATCAATCAACAATTCTGAACGGCAATGGTTTTCCATCCTTGTTCTAGATACTAGTCATTGAGAGGTTGTGCTACTCATCCAGTTACATCCACCAGTGTTGATAGTACATAACAGCACTTTGTGTTTCAGGTGAGGATAAAAATCATCTCTTTCCATATCAACAAATTATACCAGTTTGCAGCAGGAACAATAAAATTAAAGATTCTAGATATCAAATGAGCAGAAATAGCACAGATATATTATTAAAAATATGCATCTCTTAAATTTAGAAAAAAGTGGACATACTTTTTTGTGTGTGCAAGTTTCTTCAGCATAGAAAATCATGTCGGAAATAAGGGCCATTTCACAATGTCTGTAACAGCACTAATGACATGCAGTCTCTAAGAATTGTAATTTGTTTCTTTTCTGTGTCAGGACATACGTTGTCAATAAAGTGCTTCCAAGTCACTGACTAGTAACTTTCCCACCGGGGGGGGGGGGGGTCCCAGAGTCGTCACAATGATCTGTGAGTCAGCATGAAGATGGCTTTGAGAAACGTTAAGATGGGAACCATATGGCGACACCCTCCCCTCTGAAATTATATGACGAGTATGTGTAGACCACCAACCAACACTCCAACAGCGTGCTGGATATCTTCTGCTTTCAGCTCCACAGCAAGTGCTTGAAAGATTTCTCATCCTCCAAACAGGTTCTGACACATCACATGTTCAGGGTAAGTGGAAGAGGCTCTCACACCAAGCAAATGTGTCAGAGGAGATGCCTTGACAAGACCAAGTGGCTTTCCCCCCCAGCACCATCTCTGTGGGCTTTATCCCTTCTAACAATAAGGCAAAGATGGTGCTGGGTACAGGGAGTTTGCTTGTGGGGTTACTTTATTCATCCCGCCTTGATTATTTTGTGGCTTATTTAACCAAAGAACCAACACACATATATGTATAGAGGTATGAAACAATTAAGAGTCATAGGCTGCTATACAAAAATAACATCTCTCCTCTTTGCAAAATCACACTGGAATATGATCTGAGAAAAATGCAGCTCCTATCAAATGTGGATGTCTGCTTTGATCTTCTTTGCATTTGCAGAATAAAAGATTCCATGTATTTCAACCAGTTTTTCCCAATTGGGTGTCTCTCAGATGTGTTGGGCAACAGGCCCATCATGCCAGACAGAAGGCTCGGGATAATGTGAGTTGTAGTCTAGCACATCTAGAGGGCACCTGGCTGGGAAAGAAATAGTCTAGCTAGAGATGATAAGAGTTGCAATCATATCCACCAACATTTCAAAGATGACAATTGAGAAACCTGTGGCCATGCAACATCAAAGTGTGGCCAAGATGCCAAACATTATTAATGAGGAAGAACACAATACAGGAAAGGCATTTTGCCTGAGCCTACTGGGAAGAGAAAGATTTTGCCCCTTCTCTCCTCCCTTTCCAGTGGAGTTAATTGAGTGCAAAGTAATGTTGCACTTTGAACTCAGTTGATAAAATAAGTAAGGTGAGGACAAAGGGAGATAATGGGAAGAGGAGCTGGAAATGGAACATTTTAAATGCATCTGAAAAAGTGGGACAACAGGAGATTGATTGGCACTGTCCTTATCAAATTGGGATAGTTGTTGGGCATGAATGCAATCCAACTCATTAGCAGGGCACTGAGTTTTTGAAAGCTGTTCCTGGTAATAAATTTGTATGGTTTGAAAGAGAAACCCACACAGTTCAAATTCAATCCAAGTTCTTCTTCAACCAAAGATTCAAGAAAGCATTCAGGAATGTGCCACAGATGATTATTCATGGCATAGATAAGACAGATCTCTATGTAAAACTCCTCATTGTAGTGTGTCAAAATGAGGAAAAATCATAGTGCCTCTATGGTACACAGGTACTTACTGGACAAGACACAGCTTCTGTTGAATGGTTCATAGGTTGCCATGCTAATAATAGCAGAGGCTAAAGCAGCACTGAACTGATCAAAAGGGTAAAATGTGAAAAATTGGTCCTCATTTTGCCTCTTTACCATAGATCATACTTGAAGGTTTACACGAGCCTTCCCTAACCCAGAATTCTCCAGACATTTTGGATGATAACTAGGTTCATTGACAGCCAGTCCTTGGAAGCTGATAATGATGTGGGTTTATAAGTTGTCTCCTTCTAGAGGTTGCCAAGTTGGAGGAAAGCTACTCTGTAACATGAGGGTGAAGAAAATTGACTTTCTGCTATATTTGTATTGGTGCCCAGTGAAATTACTTGAAGCATGACTAAACTATGACACCTTTGTCTTGTTTCAGCTGCAGCCAAAGATGTAACTTGGTTGCTAAACATTTTCTATAATATCAGTCATATCTGGCCCAAGCTGCAAAATTCCAGCTATCATGTTTTCTAGTTATTTGGACTGGTTTTGTTTGTGCTTCCTTTTTTTTTTAAAAAAAAAAATATTGAAACTAAAATTCATACATGTAAGTTTTATACAATACATAATTCCATACTTACATTTCTACATTCTATTACAATTTAGCTAAATATGTTTTATTTCCTACCTCCATGCTCCCCTTCCCCGGAGCCATTTCCGCCCTTGTATTCCAACCAGAATCTCAATTCCTCCTGTGGAGGTAAATTTCCATCTTCTTTGCTCAATACTTTCTCAGTGAATTCTTTCCAAATTCCATCAAAATCCATAATCCCATTTTTACTTTCATTCTACATGTCAATTTGTCATTGATTGCTATTTTCCACATCTCTTTATACCATTCCTCTAATTGTTTTTTGTGGGTTTTTTCAGGCTGTGTAGCCATGTTCTAGACACACAACCTGAAAAACCCACAAAAAAATATGGATGCCGGCCATGAAAGCCTACGACTTTACATTCCTCTAATTGTACATTTATTTTTGTTTTCCAACATCTTGCTATAATTAATCTCACTGCTGTAAGCAGATTTGTTATCAATTTTTTTCTTCTTTTTTCTATTTCTCTGAATTATATAGTGATAACAATATTATATTCAAACTTCTGTCTATTTTTACATTCATAATACTTTTTATTTCTTTAAATTTTGTACATATTTTTTGTACATATTTACATTGCCACCACATATGCATATATGTCCCTACTTCTTGGCAAGCTCTCCAGCAATTTTTTGCATTATTCTTATCAATATTCTGTAATTGCACTGGTGTCAAATACCATTTCCACATCAATTTATAGTAATTTTCTTTAATCCATACCGATAGATTTTTCAAATGTCTTTGTTCCCAAATTCTATCCCGTTCCTTAACACATATTTTACATCCTAATTCTTTGTCCCCTATTCCTCTTAAAATATTCTCCTTTGTTTTCCCCCTTTATTCTCCATCAACATTTTATAAATTTTACTAATTATTCCTTCCAGTTTTTCATTTTCCTTCATTTCTCATCCTTTCTGTATTAATTATTCAAATTGTGTGCACTTTTTTCTTTCTACATTCCTTTTCCTCCAGTTTTTAATCCATTGTTCTTATTGCATGCAGTGAAAACATGAAATCTTTACCCTTGTTTTTCCTTTATACACTCTTTCTCTAACCTTAAATCCACCCAATTTTCTATTTTATCTGTTTTCCTCTTTTTAACTCCTTATCTAGCATTCCTCTCAAATTCTTTGGAAATTTCTTTTCCATTATTATTGGTGTTATTATTAAATCTTCCGTCATTAGCTTTTTTTATATTTACTCCATATTTCTAATGTATTTTTCATAAATAGGTTTTCAATTATCTTTCTTTCCTAGTAAATTCATTTTTAAAAATTCCATACTCTCATGTCTATTTCATATGTATCTAACTCTAACAATTCTAAGTCTCCCACACCTGACATACCTTCTATAACGTATCTCAATTGATTAGCCTCATAATATCCTCTTATATTGGGAAGGCCTAATCCTCCCTCTTTTTGAGATTTATATCAAAATTGTTTATTTAATCTACTTCTTTCCCCTCCATTACAATATGTATTCAGTATTTGTTGCCATTTATTCAATTCAGTCTCCAAAACTTTCAATGGTAACATTCTAAATAAAAAATTTGGTTTGTGCTTCCCTGTTAATAACAAACAATGTGCTTGGAATGGTGTGTATGACCAGAAAGTGGTTTTTTGTACAGGCTGGGACCATAGATTTTCTTCTTTTGACCCTCCTCCATAATTATGAAGTAAGCCAGTTCTTTCCGACATAAAACATAAACCTTTGTTACCCAAATAACAAGTGGGAAGGTGACTGAGGTTCCCCACCAGCTGTCAGTAATACTTCAAATATTGAGGAAATTAGTTTTACAAGAGGCTTGGGTAACCTTTAGACCAGGGACCACCAATATATACCAGTACCAACTGGGAAGATTTCAGATTCTTGGTAAATTAAGGAATCTTTATTGAGAAGATATGTAGAGTGCAAACACACATGCAAGATAGCAATTCACACACATGCATACAAAGCTAATTGAAATGGAAAAGTGAAAGGAGATTGTGGAGTTTTTAGGGCTGCAATGGGGTTATATTTACCTATCTGAAAGGCTAGAGTGACTCAGATGGAGGACTCTGAGGGCAACACAGAGCATACACAGAGTGAAGGCTGTTGCACAGCAGCTAAGTTTAGAAGACATATTCATACCTTAAAGTTAGCCCGAGGTGATGAACTATCTAGCCAGGTAACAAAAGCTGAATGGCTTCTCCCTGGTATCTACAAAGGGATTCCAGACTGGTTGATGGTTTTAACAAAATCAACAATGGGATTAGGATGGCTCTGGGAAGTGCAGATGGAGAAATCAGGCTGGGATAACAACAGGGTTTAGGCAGAGATGCTGGCTTAATGCTTTAGATGCAAAGAACTCCTTTGTCTCAGGTTTCAAGAGGATTGTAGAATATTTGGGGGGAGGATGTAGCACTTTAGATTTGATAGTTTTGTTTACTTGGATGTTCACATTTTCCTAGCCTTTTTCTCCCAAAACATGCTGTCTCCAAATATGAGATATCAAATATGAAGACCCCAAAATGCAGCATGGGGCATGCAGGAGCATATAACACTGTATCAAGTATCCTATGATAAATTATAATATTGTTTCTTTAGTATTTAGTGGAATCTCGTGTCATTTTTTTTCCTGTAGCAAGTAACAATTGCTTTTCTTAAGGGCAAGAGAAGCAGGCAGTGTTGTCTTTCTTCCTTTCACTATAAAATGAAGACAGGCTCATTCTCAACTATCTAAGAAGAGTTTCCCATTTTAATGTGTTGATTACACACATAAGAAAATATAAGCAATTATTGCTTGCAGTAAAACCAAATGTAATAGCTGTTAGAGCATTACACAGAGTAATTGCTCTGCAGTTAGAAAGATGTTTACATAACCATGGAAGAGCTTTTAATATAATTAAACTTATGGAAAGATGTAGAACTCATATAATAACCCTGTTCTTCATGTAGGAATGTTAAAGCTGAAAATGGAAAACATTCCCAAAAGGTTCCAGGAACCCCTAGAGGGTTTTATGGTTGGGAATGACGGCGATTCTGTCGAAACCCTGGTAAATACCTGGAATAACGACCTTACCAGGGCTATAGACATTATCGCTCCTGAGCATCCTTTCCAGCCCGCTTCTAATAAAAAAACATGGTTTACAGAAAATCTTCGTCTAATGAAGCAGGCTGTGCAACGACTAGAGCGCCGCTGGCAGAAACATCGAGCTTACAAGACACGTCATAGAAACATGTTAGATTTCTATCGAGTGGCAATAGATGCAGCAAAGAATTATTTCTATGCTGCACATATTGCATCTGCAAAGTCTCATCCAGCAGAGCTGTTCAGGGTGGTTAAAGAATTAACTCAATTGGCTCCCACCCTGAACCCATTACTGGAACCAACTAAAGCATTCAAACTGGCTTCAGGGCGGGATACGGGGTTGAGACTTCCATGATCGCCTTAGACGATGACCTCCATCTGGGTATCGACAGGTGAAGTATGACCCTGTTGGTGCTCTTGGACATCTCAGTGGCATTCGATACCATAGACCATGGCATCCTTCTGGGATGCCTGAGGGAGTTGGTTATTGGGGGCACTGCACTCCAGTGGCTCCGATCCTACCTCTCATGCAGATCCCAGATGGTGAGGCTGGGGGACAGTTGCTCTTCTAAGAGGGAGCTGACATCTGGCGTCCCGCAGGGTGCCATACTGTGTCCCATGCTGTTTAACATTTACATGAATCCACTGTATCATCCGGAGATATGGGGCGCGGGGTTATCAATATGCTGATGACACCCAATTATATTTCTCTATGTCTCCGACTGCTGTGGTGACTAAGGATGGCATCTCTCCTCTGGATGCCTGCCTTGGGTCGGTAATGGGCTGGATGAGGGAAAACAAACTCAGGCTGAATCCAGAGAAAACAGAGGTACTCGCAATAGGTACCCCTGGTCCGGGGAGGGAGTTTTGTCAGCCTGTCCTTGATGGGGTCACACTTCCCCTGAAGGACAAAGTACGCAGCTTGGGAGTACTCCTGGACTCATCTCTACAGTTGTCATCTCAGGTGGATGCGGTGGCCAGGAGTGCTTGGAATCAACTTCGGTTGATTCGCCAGCTGCGCCCCTACCTGGACCAAAAGGACCTTGAAGCAGTAGTACTTGCCCTGGTAATCTCTCGTTTGGACTTCTGTAACGTGCTCTACATGGGTCTACCTTTGTACCAAGTTCGGAAACTTCAATTAGTTCAAAATGCGGCAGCCAGGTTGGTCGCCGGAACATCCAGGGCGGACCATATTACACCTGTGTTAAAAGCTGTTCACTGGCTGCCGATTAGTTTCCAGGTGCAATACAAAGTGTTGGTCACTACCTTTAAAGCCCTACATGACTTGGGTCCGAGTTACTTAAAGGAACGCCTCTCCCTACATAATCCGCCCCGCACTCTCAGAACATCAGGGAAGTACTTGTTGGAGTGTTATAATACTAGATTAAAGATAGATTAAAGATAACTTTCCAGACATCATTCACAGCTGCATCTCCTAAGCTATGGAATAGCCTGCCAGAGGAGATCCATCTTATTAATACACTAGAAGCCTTTAAGAAGGCACTTAAGATGGAGCTCTTCTGGCGGGCTTACTCACTTGATCTCCCTAATTTGTAAAAGATTGATTGTTTCACTGATATGACCTCCTGGTCATGGGAAGGTGACAACCAACCTGTTCACCGGATAGGATATTGGTTTTAATTATAGGGATTATGGGGGTTTATTGTTGGGGGGGCATTGTTGTGACGATTTTATGTATTGTATTTTTATACTTTTTATATTACCTGTAATCCCACCTCGATCCGCAGGTGGAATTGTGTGGGAGGACCTAGAGATTCCTAGGTCCCACCCCCATGGAATAATAATAATAATAATAATAATAATTTTTATTTGTATTTTCCCACCTCTCCCTGCGGATCGAGGTGGGAAAATACAAATAAAAAATTATTATTATTATTATTATTCCATGGGGATGGGAGAGAGTAAGAGGAGTAAATTGAGGGCGTAATCAGTGGTAAGTTAAATGAGGAGAAATGGCAATACAGTTGTTCTGCCACATTCACTGGGGTTAGGGGTGAAGGACCCCTGAGAATGTGGAAAAACCACAAATAAAAATAACACTATATATTTTTTTATCTTGAGAAAACATCTCTCTAGGAATCTCTAGGTCCTCCCACACAATTCCATGATCAACATCTGCCAGAAATTGATCATAGAATCATGCTAGAGGACCTGCAAATGCCTAGAGAAGTGTTT